>LR990008.1:8447144-9648522 GCA_905147175.2 Nymphalis urticae
AAGTAAGAATATTAGAGTTACGTTAAGGTAAAATTACGATGAAAAAAAAATGTAATGGGTCACCCACGAGAACGCTTTATTATCCTAGCAGTGGGAGATTTACAGATTTGTACCATTACTATTAATACTACTATACTTGCCTATTTTTTGATAAAAATCTATCTTCGACAGAAATATTTCCGAAAGAAATACCTTAGGCCTGAGAAGAACAAATAACATAAATTTCTCGGGATGAATATTTTGTTTTACTTTATTTTAGTATAAAAATGTAAACTTGTTTCTTTTCTGAGTATGTGGATAACTTAGCTAGTACATCACTTATAATCCAGTTGCTTTTTTACGATCAATAAAAAGCCTTTTTACTTTAGGTATATTCCTAAAATTTTAGGTGGAATACTTGCCTCGGGATTGCTCACCCACCCGTCTAGCATGTAGGCGTCCCCACTTCAATAGTTAAGAGATAAAAAACTAAGTGTCCCCAGGAATTCCAATAAAGAAAAGACCATTTCAGGTTGGGAACGAGAAAAATAACGATTTTGTTTTGTATCAGCTTCGTCCCTTGTAAAGGTTTTACTACCATTCGTATGTAAATAAAGCAATTTCGCTAAGTACAGGAGACATTTTATGCAACGGACTTTTGGGAAAATTAAAGTGGAATACAATACATGAATTCGTATCGAAACAAAAATTAAATTCGATTGGAGAAGTTCAAGGTCATTTAACTGTTTTATACTTTATTTGTAGCGATTGAGTTTCTAATAAATTTATATGCGAATTTCTAAGAATTGTATGATTCCAAGATTTTACTGTACGTTGATATTATCCATGAAATTATTTTATAATTATATTTTTAAAAACCATATTTGTATATCTTATTTCTCCTAGCCATAAACAATAGAATTTGTCATTGGGAACATCTCAGAAACAATCAGACTTTTCTCGAAGATTAGAATAAACCTTATTTGGATGCTTATTTGGATGATGGAAGAACATTGTAAGCTACAAAAATGGTGAACTACCATACTTATACATCCCATAATTTACAAAGCGATAAGATAAATCACCAAAAATATTAGCTTTTATTTTATTATTATTGTTATTTATTATAGGAAGGTGCATTATTAAATGGACCACCTGATGGTAAATGGTCATTTGATGGTATTGACGTTATATGAAATGTTAACTGTTGGGAACTTATGGCAAGTAATGTGCCCTTATGCACCCTCAAAATGAATTTCAAAACAAAGTATCTATTACTGTTACAATTGATGAATTAATGTGGTACTTAAATGACCTTGCATAGACTAAGTCACAGACTTCGTTGGTCTTCAAAGTTGATTCATTTAACTCCAAAAACCTTCAAAATTGTTTCAAACTCTGACTGTTTATTTTGAGTTTTTTGTTGGTATTATAAAGTATATATGTCTGAAAATAAATTTACTATTTTCTTCGTTTTCAAATATTTACAAGATTATTATTTTTTAAGAAGTCATTATCCCATTGGGTACTTGATGTACTAATTTTTTGCTCAAAATTATTGGAATCCTCAAATAAAATATTTTTTATTGTTCATTGATACAGTGAAACTTTCTTTTGCTTTGCAATTGATTTTTAAATTAGGTAGTTAGTAATACCTATCACAGATTTAGCAATAAATATATAATTGAAAAAAAACTAAAAAACGCTGGAATCCCTTTAAAGTTAAATGCTGTTACACATTTATTGAACCCTGGCCTTAGAAAAACCGACGAAAAAAAAAGTAAAAATTTAAAAGCAAAAGTTATCATTTCAAAGTGGCATATTCACAGTGAACAGACTAGTCAAAGTATTCAAAAGACTTTCCATACTTCTGAATCTGCTTCAGTGCGCCGTGAATATCGCCAACAAAAACCAGACTTACGGACTACTTAACTACACAGGATATTATACTACATTAGTGTGAGTACAAACATAGATAGACTATTTAATTTACTCAATTTATAATCCAATGAAATCTGGCTTCATGGTACGGGAATGTAACAATGCGAACGTTCTACTTCTGAGTTGGTACTGAGATTTTTTGACGGAAAACCTCAATCACATTGTGATTTGAATCCAGATCCTCGCAATATGTAAATAAGCAAGCCACTACATCAACAAGGTACATAACCTCGGGTATTGAAGAGTCCTTTATTAATTCTATTTCTCGATCTCGTCTTCTGCAAACATTTGTATGAGTAAGATAAATAATGACGACCCATCTTGTATTTTATTTATTTCTGATTAACTTCGTTTTGCTTTTTAAGATAATATTAGCATTAGGGTCCTCTTGAGCGCTCAGGGGAACACTACACGATATATACATGTTTGATATTTAACATTCGTTTATTATTACTTCAAATTTATGATTTAAAATTGATTATTGGACTTATTTTATTTTTGATTTTCGATCATGACATCGTCAAAGAATGAAATATTCTTTAGTTATTATTTCGAAACGATTTCTAATTACATTCAGAAACATGGAATGTTCAACAAATTTAAGAAATTATTCATCATAATCATCATCGTCAATAGCATTCCTCGATAAAAAACTTTTAGAAATATTTTTGAATCGTCTAATTTGTTATTCTTTTGTACCATCTATTTAAAATTATGTTAATACATTTTCATTTATATATATATTCTGCCCGAAAGTCAACGAATCCTAACTTAACGATTTTTAATACGCTATAAAATCTTCTGAATTTTTCATGCTTTTTTTAACAATATACTTACTGATTGCTAAAGTTATAAATATCTGAGACATTTCATTAAAGGCATGAATGAATACCTTAGTAAGGATTTATTGTGATATATAAATATTAGTGAATCCGGAAAATTAAATATTAATAATGGATGGTCATGTTATTGCCCGTCAGGATCTAATAATAAAATCTACTATTTTTTTCAACAGAGTAGAAGCTATGAGATAAAAACTAAGAATGTGCTAGATTTTCATTATATGACAATCAAATCAATTAATGTTCATCATATCAACTGCTATTTGAATATTCATATTATACAACTGAATATGTTTTAAAATCATGTTACGATTTATATCGAACCATGAGGTCCCGGTAAAATACGTCATGCTTATTTTATACTCTGTTTAATTCAATCCAATTAAGTCATACTCACATAAAGCTACAGCGACACTGTTTATATAAATTCTTCTAATTTATTTTATATATTTTTCGATTTTATATAAAGCTTTCATTGTAAATATACAGGTGAACAAATAAGTTTCCGCCGTTTTTTTTTAATCAAAAATTGGGTATTTCGCGAGAAAGAACGGAACCTCATGGCTTATTCAAAAAATTGTCTATTACAAGAGTGACTTGTATCCGTATACTGCAGTAAGATAGGGAAAAAATGTCACTTCGACTGTTCCTTATCCTACTGGCAGTATACGGATACCGCATCGGAAGAACGCTTCGTCTTTCGAGGCTATCCACGAATCGATGGATTTTTTAGTATCTTCATATGATGCGTAGTGCTGCTCAGATAAGCCATGCGCCATCGATCGGAACAAGTGGTACTCGGAAGAGGCAATGTCTGGTGAATACGGCTGGTGGAGTAGAAATTCCCATTTAAGGGGTTTCAAGTAGATTTTCACTGGTTCTGTAACATGTGGCTGAGTGTTGTCATGTAGCGAAAACAACTTCTCGTGTTTTTGGTGATACAGCGGCCATGTTTTCTTTAGGGCTAGGCTCAATCTTGTCAATTATGTTTGGCAAAGAACCTCAGTGATGATTTTGTTTGGTTTGAACAACTCATAATACACGACACCAAGCTGGTCCCACCAAATAAACAACAAAAGTTTTTTCTATGAATATTTGGCTTGGCTATCGACTTTAAGCCATTTCCACATGATCCACATAATTTTTCTATCTTAAGGCTATTATAGTGGATCCATTTTTCATCATCAGTGTCTATACTATGCAAAAAAACCTTGCGTTTATGCCTGGCAAGCAGGATTTCTCACGTGAAGAATCGGCGTTCAATGCTTAACAGCTTCAGTTCATATGGGACCCTATTCCCTTGCTTTTGGATTATTCCAAACGATTTTATGCGATGTGAAATGTCTTGTTGAGTCACTCCTAATGTGACTGAAAGTTCTTCTTGCGATTTTTTTTTTTCAAACAACAGTACTTGGTATTGTTGTGTTCCGGTTTGAAGGGTGAGTGAGCCAGTGTAATTACAGGCACAAGGGACATAAGTTCGTAGTTCCCAAGGTTGGTGGCGCATTGGCGATTTAAGGGATGGGCAACATTTCTTACAATGCCAATGTCTAAGAGCGTTGGTGACCACTAACCATCAGGTGGCCCATATGCTCGTCCACCTTCCTATTCTATATAAAAAAAAGATTTTCTTCCAATAATGCCTCCAATTCCTTATCTTCGTAAGCTTGCGGCCTTCCGCTGCCTTCTTTGTCTTCGACCTTAAAGTCACCGTCCTTAAACTTTTGGAAGCATTCACAACAACTACTTTCACTTATAGCAGACTTACCGTTTACTTCTACAAGCAAAAGATGCTCTTCTGCTGCAGATTTCTTCAAACTAAAGAAGTGAATCAAAAGTTCCTGCAAATAACGCTTATTTGGCTCAAAACTAGACATTTTCACGCGAAGAAAAGTATATGATGCTGATACAAATTTGCTAATATTACGAAATTACAGTGTTGCTGAATATCCAATCTTACGATAAGACGATTTACATTTGAACATTTCAACCAAAATTTAAGGCTTTATTTTTTTTACAATGAAATCATTCGATATCTATTTTTTATTTATAATTTGAAATTATATGTGACTAAAAAGAATTAATTCTGAAACTGAACAAAAATCTCGTAACATTCAGTATGTTACATATAGTGAATGTTACGAGCACCACTAAAGCATAACTCTTTCTTTCTAACAAAAATCCACTTTACGTATATAAAAAACATACAAAAGATAAATGAGTTCTGAAAATTCTAAATTTGAAAAGGCGATGTTTCTTTAGAAGCTGCAAAATCCAACCATTCAAGCTAAATTGAGCAGAGAGGCATATAACAGATTTTTTAGTGACTAGTGCTGTAACATGGACCTAACATAAAAAATATTATTGGCTGATACAATTTAACCGTTATTTGGCCACATTCCTTTCTGTTCTATTTTCAAAAAATGATTCGTAGCTGTTAAACTATATTTGATTTATAAATTTTAGTTTATTCTATTTTCAAACGGTAATTTTTATTTTATTTTACATACGGTAAAATTCATGCCACAAATATACCACGCATGCGTATCGTAGGGACCACAATAGAAATAGTCGAACAAATAAAATTATTAGGCATAATAATAGATACAAAATTATGATATTCAGCAAAAGTTAAAAAGCAATAATCCTATACAAAACTTTTGCTACAACCACAAAAATTAACTGGGGACTGTGATCGAGCTGATAATTTACTATTTAGGCAGCCAGCATATGGGCACCGGCAGCAGGGAAGATCTCATCGAGAAAGCGTTTAAATAGCGCTCAGAAAAGGTTTGCCCAAAAAGTAAGCAAAGCATGTACGGTATTGCAGAATATCACGCTAAATCTCTCGGGTCTTCTCTCTCTGAATATTTGAGTACATGAAGTAATAGCTTTGTACGAAGCAAAGCGAGGACAGTCACACGTGTACTTAGGAAAAAATTGCACCACGCATTGGTGATGTCTACCACCATTGGTAATATCTGATGGGTGGTGGTGACCGCTAGAACCTTGGAAACTAAGATGTTATATGTCGCTTTTGTAACACTCACTTATCCTTCAAACCGGGAAACAATAACACTAATACACTGTATGACGCCAATGACCTACCACCAAGTAAAATAATGAGATTACTAATAAATACAAACTAAGCACATGAAAACTCATTAGGTCAAGCTCTCGTTTGTATACCAATATCCAGTCAGTACATAATACTTATGTATATAGTCAAATGAGTCCAAACTCTTCAATGTTTAAATCAGTGTCAGTTTTGTGGTAAATATGCCATTACGAGTAAATGCTCTCGAAGCGATTACTCTGAAAGCGACACCCTTGAAAGTGACAAGAATTTTACACACTGAAAATATTACTTTACAGATAATCCGCGATTTAAGTACAGAAGATATTTATATTTAAGTAAAACCTTCTCAAAGAAAACATGTTTCTAGTTTCATGGTAATTGGTCAAACGATGTCGAAGTCTATATATGTATATGTTAATATTTTATTTATTTATACAAACGCGTGTTGGTAAAAGTTAAGTTGATTTAATATATTCAACCTGTGGTTCGCCCAATTACACACTTGTCATAAGCAATGTTCGTGTTATCACAAGGATTACAATTGCACAAGATATACAATATTATATTTACTATAAACAAGTGTGTGTGTATAAATACAATTGCACTTTCTAATCCCTCGCTCTTATAATCCAATGGAACGAAGAAACCGAAAACTGACTTTCCTTGATAGAAAAACCAATTTTTTTCGACTTTACAAGGAGTTTGAATCAAGGACGAAAGGATATAAAGTAGATATAAGATAACTACTTAAACAAAGAATAATTTATATAAATAGTTTATATATATTCTTAATTCAAAGCTTAACTTTGTCAGATACAAAAGTTAAATAAATTCAAACTAATTTCACGGTCAATTCTTTTCTCTTGTCGTCAGTTTCGTACCAATTGAGTTAAGCACGGTTGAAGTGGAAATGATTATGCCTTTACACTATTTAGACAATAAATGTTATATTACTCAATAAAATACTAAAACATAACATATAATAAAAAATTATGAATTAAGTATCCGTTGATTTTCATGTGAGATAAACAATAATACATTTTTTTGTATTTACTTAATATACTTATGTAAATTGGAGGAAATGTGCAAATACTGTGCTTATAATGGTTCTTCTCATAGAATCTACATACGGAATCTGTGGTTGCTACTACCGTAAAATAATGATTCAAAAGTGTTCTTATGAGCACTGTAATATAAAGAATATTTTGATTTCAATTTCATGTGAGTTAAGACGGCGTAGTGGTTAGAATTCGTAAATCATTGCTGAAGATTGCGGATTGGAATCCGGGCACCAGTGAGTTTTCATGTGCTTATTTCGTGTTTGTAATTCATTTTGTAGTTATGGAAAATACTTGAGGAACTCAGCATGTAAAGGGTGAACTTCAGTCCCATGTACGTCCAACAACCCGTATTGGAGAAGCCCGCGTCGAATAAGCTTCAAAATATCTCCACAAGAGGAGAGTCGGCCTTTGTCTAGCTGTAGGATATTTACAGTCTTAACGCACACATCTGTTTCGTTTTATGTTTGTGTTATTTCGTACGTAAACTATAGTTGAGTGTATGTGTGCCTATGTTGGTTGATTGTGTGGATTCAACGCTTACGAGTAGTCATAAATTATTAACCCTTAGATCGATGTCATATCGATATTCAATTAGGATGCAGTTAAAGCTGTTGTGAGTCTATATTAATATGTCTGCCGACTGCGACTGCGAATTGTATCCAATGAAAACGGCGCTATCTAGTGACGATAATCGGAATTACTTACAAATCACAATAAACGTTGACGCTATTGAATATAAAAAAAACACACTAGGCACACTGTTCAGCTATCATTTGAAAAATATGTCTTGGTTTTTGCAGCGCCTTCGTGGTAGCAGTAGCCGTCAGAACAGGGATAAATAAGCAGGATAGACTAGGTATGTGGCCACTGAGCTCAATACGCCCCAAATCACGTTAGTCTATTGCTTATAACACTCGTGTCGAGGGTTGTCATAACCTAGTTCTACCACAAATGTCGGGTGCACTTCATGTAAAATTTCCACTGCATGATAAAAGGTACTTATATCACTAATATTAACACTACATAAATATAAGGATAAATTATTCCGAACATTATGGATTATTTTTGTAATAATTAAAAAGAAATAAACTTATTTTGAACACTAAAATTATTTATATTTCTAGTTATAATTTGAATTGACTATTGAAATAACATAAGTTAATAAGTATTAGTTTTACAAAAACAATTAAATTGGAAATAAGACAACAATTACCTAACCTCTTTGCTTTAAATATAAGGCTCAAGACATAAGATTAATGTGAATTAAAAAAAAAATAAACTAATAAAATTATAAAACAATTTGTCAAAAGCGTTTCAGTTAACGACACCGAATCCTTGACGCGCTCTAGACTATGACGGATGCTTAATGAGATTTTGGGGCTAAAAATGTTAATGGTAAGAAGAAAATACGTGTGCTCCATCACAGAACAAAGTAAGTATTGCGTTGATAGACATTTCATTGAACATTTGTATGTAGTAAAAACACAACAAAATAGACACACACACACACATATATATGTGTGTGTGTGTCTATTTTGTTTATCGTTTTGTAGTTGACAAATGTATATATAACTAAAATAATCTATTATAATATTATAATCAATAGTAAAACTATGTTTATTATATTTTAAATAGGTAGGAAGACTGGCATCGTAAGATATATTAACCATCCCTTATATGATCATTATGATGGGAAAGATTGCAATGAGTAGCACTGAATAAGGAGAAGATATGATCAATGCGCCACAAACCTTGGGTACTAAAATGTTATGTCCACTGTGTATATAGTAACACTGGTAACCCGGACACAACAATAGTAAGTATTGCTGCCATTTGAGGGTAGAAAGATAAGTGAGTAGTATCCACCCAGACGGCCTTGCACAAAACCCAACCACCAACCACCAAATAACATGGATTTAACCATATATAAGAATATATTAGGTTTGTTACGTTTCTCTGATATAACTCAAGCCTTAGCAGAGCCGGGTAAATGATAAAATTAATTAATGACACTTTTGATAGTTGCAAAAGATTTAATTAATCTCTCATAAATAGTATATACATTTTTAATAACAAATAACTACTTATTTTCTGGTAATCGGACAATTTAAGAGTTGTTTACATTAGTAAATACTGTACATTTTATTTAATAAACGTTAATAACCAAATTATTTGTTGTATCATATTTTTATCAGCGATAAAATACTGTTTACATCGTCAAAATTAATTTCTTCTATCAGGTTTCATAAGTATTAAAGTAAGCAAGCTATACCATCTCCAAATACTTGTAACGCAAAATTAAAAAATTTATATTATATTCGATAAATGTACAAATAATTTTTTTCTTGCATTATGAAATAACGACTTAAAAAAAATGCAAATAATATAATATAGAAATGAAACAATTCATGAACATAAAAAGAAAAAAAAAACTAATACATAACTTTCGTAATCTCATTTTACTAAGTAAAATATACTTATTAAAACTTTATAAAAACAATAAGCCTTAAGAGGCCTATCACATAATTACACTTTTCAATATTAGGTATTTGCGCACGACGACGACTCGATCGGGTTCTTGAGTTAACGACACAGCGCTTTCGCTTTGACTAAGCGATCTTGATAGTGAGTTTGTGTGCCACTAGCTATCCCGTGGTTTCCGCGGCTTTCCTCTTATACATTATTGAAGCATTTTTTATAATAATACCAATACCCATTTTAAGGAATTTAGTAATATCAGGAATTTTAGTAATTTACCCCTCCAATTAAACATAAAGTTTAAGCTGGGAATTGTGACAATAGCTCAAGGTTCGAACCTAGAACTTGTGTGCGGCTCGTAAACCGTAGCGCTAATGATCCTTATATGGTTCGGTATTAGCGGTATATATATTTTTGTACTTTAAGAACGTTAGGTAAGTATTTAAAATAAAATTAATTATTTTGTTTGAGTTTGCTTATATTTAATTAATGTAAAAAAAAATAAAGATCTATTATACATGATCTACAGTAGGTAAGAGCACAATACAGTTCACGCTCTATCATTTGACGTGGTTTGGCGTTCAAAAATTGGCATAAGTCCTATCTCCAGAAGCGCTCGCGCAGTACTGAATTCGAATGCCCAACGCGTCGCGTTATGTAGCATTTTAGACGCCGTAATATTGTTTTTTTAAATGTCTTTTTCACAAAATATCGTTGCATATTAACAAAATATCGGTGCATGTCTAAAAAAAATAGACCATCACCCAGTTATTACATCGTCTAAAAACTCTATAACGAAAAGTGAATACATTTTTAATATTCAAAAAATATTTTGAACGTCAATTTACACAGGACTTTCAGAAAATTCGTCTTCAAACATCGCGCCGATAAAACTTTATTTGACCGTTTGCGCTTCTAATGAACCGTATTCTTGAAAGGAAGTTTTTAGCAACAAAATTAATTTGCGAAATCTCCTTCAGAGCAAACATTACTTTGACAATGGAAAAGGGGCGAAGTTTGTAAGACCACTCAACGTTTTAAGAACTTTTTAAAAAGCAAACATTAAACACAACAGCGCCTTTCTCTTCGATTTGGGCATACAATAAATTTGTTTTATATTTGACCCAACGTGACTTTTAGGCAAACTAGACATCTTCATCGTCGTCATCGGTGCTCTCTTCCAAGGCCAATCTCAAGGTCAAGGTCAGTCAGTCAGTAACATAACAATGATCATTTACCATACTATAGATTATTTAACAGTTTGTCTTTATTAAATAAAACAAATTTGACCTTGAAATTATACTCTAAGAGCTACCAAAGACGTTTCTAAATAACGAAGGAAATTAATGTATCGATTTGTTATTCTGATTAAAATTTATGAGCGTGTCTTGATCACAGATAATGAAAATTGTGCGTATAATAGTCCAAATACGTCCAAAATAAAAATTCTAATTAACATTTCATAACACGTTACGTCAGAATAAATGATTTACGTATAAAACTTTGAGAATCTTAAATTCTGAGATTAATTACTAGTTTTATTGTTTTTAATCTTTATATCAATGAAATTTAACTTAATAATATACTATCGATATATGGATGCTGGTGGAAACAAGTCTTATCTAATCTACTCACACCACACCTCTTCTTTCCAACCAAAAAATAATAGTTAAATAATAATAATAAATAATATAGTAAAATAATAATAATAGTCACGGTTGACCCATATTGTGCAACTTACTTAATATGCCCGAGCTGTATTATTGCGAGTCGTGCTTAGTAAAGTGACAAGAATCTGAACGGGCCCTACTATAAGCATTTTCTTTTTGTTTTCCTGCATATGTTAATACTTACTCTTTTATTGATTTTATTTTCTTGGTATATGTTTCAAGCCCATTTCAAAACAACATTAAAACAAAATAAGAGAAGAACATATATAACAGGCAGCCATACTTTTTTTTTCAATGGTAAATGAAAGAATAATGTAATGAATGAAATGTAATGTTTAATATTTAAACCACTTCTATCTCGAAACTATTTGAACTAGCCATTCAAAAAACATTTTGAAATGATCCAATTAAAGAGAAACAGACGGCAGCTCTTTCGAGTTTTAGAGTTGATTTGCGACGGGTAACTATAGACAAACAAAACGTTTCAAAAACCATTCAAAACATCACTACGTTTAAATACGAAATACTGTTATCGGAAACTAGTCCTTACGGGCTTAGAGATATGACCTATATGGGAATGAAAAATTTAGACTTGTTTGCGCTTTGATGACCTATTTCTGTCGAGTATTCCAAGTTGTTTGGTATTGTCAAGCGTCGACTGCTTAGTTATATGATCAATAATTTCAACCAATACTGAAATGGCTGAAGCTTGTCGAGTCTCTTGAAATCCATTGAAAATGTTGGCTATGATGGTCTTTTAACAGGATACCTAAGAGGACAGTTAGATTATTACGGATGGCACCACAGAATTTTCATGTGTTTAATTTATGTTTAAAATCAATATCGTACGCGGTGATGAAGGAAAATATCGTCATGTGGCATATATGTGTTGGATGGAAAACTACCACATATCCGCGAACTCACGTTGGTTACGACATAAGCCCCAAGCTTCTCCTCAAAAGAAGAGACGTTAGCAAAATACTGGGACATTTACATGCTGTAACTTTTTTATAAAATGTGGGAAATGAAATATTATATATATACCATTCATAGATGTTCACCAATTTCAAAATAAAAGAAGTATTATTAATACATTAAAAATATATATAAGCAGACACATATTATTTACATGAATATACACATATGTGTAAGTAATACAATATTTGTGTACAATAATTTACGTTTTTATTATATACAATAAGTAGGTGGATGATGAAATGGGCCACCTGTAAGTGGTCACCACTGCCCATAGACATTGGCATTGAAAGAGTCGTTAACCATCGCATAATCGCATCGCATCGCCAATGCGCCATCAACCTTTGGGGGTCAAAGTTGCTCACGTCCGTAGGTCTCACCAAAGACAGGTTTCATCCCTCATTACCCTACACGTGGCCCCTGGGTGGTGCTAATTGAGCAACATATTCTAGGTGGGAGGCTCCGGCCGTAGCTAGCATTACCACCCTGCGAACAAAGCCGCACCGCCATAGCGATTTGTCAAGTGGCTTAATTCACATTGTCGCGCAGCATTTCGTGTTCCGGTACGAAGTTTGCAGCAGCTTACCATGGGGGATTGGGTCTGTATAGTTGTGCTCTGCATTTGGTGACAGGTTCTGACCGTAGTCACAGTGACGCCGGGCGGCTCAATCTGGAGGGCAGCGGGATCCGAAGCACGGTGCACCGCTGGCCGACCGCAGTTAGTAGGGGGCCCAATTAGTAGGTTCGCCATCTACGAAAGGCTGCCCCGCCAACTTGCGAAAAATCCTGGGATGGTTTCCACCGTGCTGGTTGGCGACCAGAGAGAGGTCCCGGTGGCGATTCCCAGGGGGGTTCGGGCGTCCCCGCGGTCTCCAGTTGAGTCTACCATCTCCGTCTCTGCGGTAAAAGTCAGGGTGTCCAAAATGCGGCACCTCGTACAACTTCCATTTCCCCATACCTATTCACGCCCACAATTAATAAGTTATAAAAAAAGCAAGAAAAATGTTTCACAGCGGCTGCACCACCTCTCATTTTCAGTGCATCTCTCTAATATACGAGGTTTGCACTCCAATCTCTTTGCGGTCCACCACCACCTTGAGACCGCCATGCCGCACTTGCTCTTTCTCACGGAGACACAAATCACCAGTCCAGCGGATGTAGCGTACTTACAGTATCCCGGATATTCTCTCGAGCACAACTTCAAACCTCGTGCTGGGGTCTGTATGTACGCTCGTAAAGACGTCTGCTGCCGGCGTCTCCGAAACTTGGAGGTAACCGATTTTTCGGTAATGTGGTGCGTATCGGATACAGGTTTGGAGCAGATTGTATACGCCTGCGTCTATAGGTCGCACAAAGGTGACCAGGAGACAACTCGGATGTTTGAGTATCTCAGCGTGACGGCTGATGCCTTCCAAAGTCGTTACCCGACTGCTCAAATGGTATTTCTGGGGGATTTCAACGCTCACCACCAAGATTGGCTGTTCCTATACCAGAACACCGACCATGCCGGGAGAGAGGCGCTCAAATTCGCAATATCCCTAAACCTCTCTCAGCTGGTACATGAAGCAACTCGGGTACCGGACGTGGACGGTCATACACCTAATTGTCTGGACCTTCTGCTGACTACCGACCCTGACCGGTTTTCAGTGTCAGTTGCAGCTCCCTTGGGCACTTCTGATCATTGTGTGATCAGGTCGGTCTTCAACTTCCACCCTCTGGACTCCGGTCCCACTGGAACCAGACGGGTGTGGCGATACAAGTCGGCAGACTGGGACGAGATGCGACACTTTTTTGCATCCTACCCTTGGCGGCAGATATGCTTCTCTTCCACTGATCCGTCGAGCTGCGAACAAGCCATATCTGAAGTGATATGTCAGGCTATGGAGTTCTTTATTCCATATGCTGACGTATCACTGGATGGCAAGATCCCTAGGTGGTACAACGCTGAGTGCGCCGCAGCTGAGGCCCGTAAAAACTCAGCGTTTGTAGCGTGGGCAGCAGCCCGCACCACCAAAGCTCCGGACATTGCGACTAAGAAGAGAGCCTTTAACTCTGCTGCCAAGTCCTACAAGAAGGTTCTCAAGAAGGCTCGTTTCAACCGAACTAGACGTCTTGGAGCCAAATTAGCTTCCTACCCCCGTGGTAGTAAAGCATTCTGGTCTCTGTCCAAGTCGGTTGAGACAAACTTCTGTCGTCCATCGCTGCCTCCACTGCTGAAGCCTGACGGATCCTTGGCCTTTACGGCAACAGAAAAGGCTAACTTGTTTGCCGAAAATTCGCGTCTCGATGCAGGAAGTGCCTCACCGCCAAATATACCACCTTGCGACTCAATGATGCCAGAGATACGAATTCGCCAAAGAGAGGTCCTAAAAATTCTGCGCACCTTGAACGTGAATAAGGCCAGTGGCCCTGATGAGATTCCAGCAATAGTCCTGAGGAATTGTGCACCTGAGTTGTCCCCAGTTTTAACACGCTTGTACCGCCTCTCTCTTAAATCCGCTCAAGTCCCTAAAGCCTGGAAGATTGCCAACGTACAACCAGTACCTAAGGAGAGTAGCCGTACCGACCCGGCCAACTACCGACCCATAGCAATCACCTCCATACTTTGCAAAGGTTTGGAGCGTGTATTGAATAACAAACTCCTGGCGTACCTCGAAGAAAACGATCTCCTATCGGACCAGCAGTACGGCTTTCGTCGGAATCGATCAACAGGAGATCTCTTAGTGTACGCTACTCACATCTGGGGCGAGGCCATGGACAAGTATGGTGAAGCGTTAGCCGTTTCACTTGACGTGTCCAAGGCTTTCGACCGGGTCTGGCATGCGGGCCTTCTTAGCAAGCTTCCTAGCTACGGGATACCTGTTGGCCTTTGCAACTGGATATCAGATTTCCTGAGTGGACGATCGTTTCGAGTTGTCCTAGATGGCTTCTCGTCTGATCTAATGGCGATTAATGCCGGTGTTCCTCAGGGTTCAATTCTCTCCGCCACACTCTTCCTGCTGCATATAAACGATCTGCTGAAACCCGGTATCTTTGGGTACGCAGACGACAGCACTGTCACGGAGAGATACATATCCGGTCCCCGAGCTAGAACAACAGAAACTCGAGAGCACAGGGAGGCCTTGGTAGAACGCATCAATTTGCGATTGGAAGAGGTTTCGAATTGGGGCGATGATAATAAAGTCAAATTTAATCCTGCCAAGACTCAAGCGTGTTTGTTTACTGCCAAGAGGAGTCCATTCCACCTGACTCCGACTTTCCGGAATGTATCTGTACCCATCACCGACAGTATTGAGCTTCTAGGAGTTACATTAACATCCAAACTCAACTTTGGACAATACATTGAATCCAAAGCTAAAACTGCTGGTAAAAAACTTAGCATCCTCAATAAGGTCAAACAGTACTTCACACCAGAACAGCTTCTGACTCTTTATCAAGCCCAAGTCAGATCGTGCATGGAGTACTGCAGCCATTTATGGGACGGCTCTGCTAAGTACCAGCTTGATACTTTGGATTCAGTGGATCGTCGTGCTAGAAGACTCATTGGCGACCAGACACTGGTTACAAAATTCCAGACCTTAGAACATCGTCGTAAGGTTGCCTGTCTGTCGGTATTCTACAAGATATATTTCGGCGAGTGTGCTCAGGAACTTTTTGATTTGGTTCCCCCGTCACCTTTTTACCAAAGAACTGCGAGGCATCGTAAGGATCTGCACCCGTACGTGGTTGACGTTGACGTATTTAGGACACGTACGAAGCGTTTCGCTTCCTCGTTTCTGATACGCACCGCCAAGGTCTGGAATACCCTCCCGACCTCCGTTTTCCCCACCACCTACAATATGGGTACCTTCAAGTTCCGAGTGAATAGGCACCTTCTAGGCAAGCGCGCTCCATCTTAGACTGTATCTCACTTTCCATCAGGTGTGATACAGTCAAGCGCTAGCCTATACATTTAAAAAAAAAAAAAAAAAACCTTAGGAAATATGATGTTATGTCCCTTGTGCCTGTAATTACACTAGCTTACTCACCCTCCAAACCGGAACACAATAATACCAAATAAAAAACCCGAGACCCGAGAGAGAGCGAAGACCTCAAGATCTACAATATTTTAAGCTACACTTACGAGGAAGTATTTATAACTTGCAGGATATTTTATAAAAACTGCCTAATAGCCAATGATAGCCTTGATAGGAAATCTATATCACAGATTATGTAAGCCGTTAATTATAGTGTGTAAATTTAAGACCACGTGAAGTAGTGTGTGTAATTATTCGGACTGGTCGTTTATTTTATCAAGATATATGATTCGTATGTATTGTTCATGTATTTGCATGTATAAAGCTGTCCATGCTACCCACACAAGCGTAACATATTAATTGGTAATTATAGCGTTCAGGATTATTCGATCCTGTTACGTCATTAGTAGAATCCAGATGGGATCGCAATTCTTATTTGAAAAAAAAAATTCGTCCTTTTTATGACACTATATTAATATTCGGAGTAATATGTATTTTTGTATATTAGAATTAATCTTTGATTGCAAGTTCTGTTTTAATTAGAATAAATTCATGCTTAGTTACATTTATATTATTACAATTCTTGAAGTGCTATTGTCGGTGATATGGCTTTGAGCTGATCAATCTAGGTACCCACTATCATACCTGTCCTTTATTGTAAGCCACATAGCATCAATTCTCCACATTGTTATGTTCATATTTAAAGGATGATGGAACCAGTCTAATGACATATACTAGAGGCCAATGGAGTCATGAGACAGTTTTAGGTGAGATTTAGGAAGAACCGGATAGTGGCTCGAACATTTGAATCTTAATCAAAGTTTTCCTTAATATGTGTTCATTAAATCGTATCGTGCTCGTTGGTGAACCTCTGAATCGTTTAAGCGAAAGTCATACTTGTTAATTTTCAAAAAGATTTGTGGGTAACCTTTTTTTATACAGAATAGGAAGGCGGACGAGCATATGGGCCACCTGATGGTAAATGGTCAACAAACGCCCTTAGACATTGGCATTGTAAGAAATGTTAGCCATCCCTTACATCGCCAATGCGTCACCAACATTGGGACCTAAGATTTTATGTCCTTTGTGCCTGTAATTACACTGGCTCACTCACACAAACCGGAACACAACAATACCAAGTACTGCTGTTTTGCGGTAGAATATCTGATGAGAGGGTGGTACCTACCCAGACGAGCTTGCACAAAGACCTACCACCAGTAACTAACCTTGATATTGTGAGATCAGCAAAAGAAAAATATCGTATGCAGACTGGATTGATATGAATTCTTGAAAACTGTAAAATTATATTAAAAATTAAGATTCGCTTATTAAAAGTTACTTAATAAGAAAATAATTTGTTATTATAATAGCAGTAAAATAATAGTACAAGTTGATATTTTAATAACAGTTATAAATTTACGGCCTTAAAAACGTTGTTAGTTGATGCTTACTTACGAGTAAATACTGATTTCTCTCTTTATGTCAAAATTAGTGCGTCAAATGAAAGGCGAAGACATAGCATTGATTAACTAATCACAAGCCATGAAGCCATCATTACTTTAAATATTATGATCAGTCATAAGGATTCATAGTTTTGTTATTTACAAAATTGTCCACTTTCTCGATAAATTAAAATATATTTATCAAGAAATGTCATCGATGGCATATAATTGATAAAAGTGAAATAATTTATATGACTACATAACAGGTCATAATCATATAAAAGAGAATTAAAGGTAAAACTAATATCCCATCCAAAATGTAAGGAACATGAATTCTAGACTGAATTTGTGTTCCTTTTCTAGCTCAGTACCCTAGATATACTGTTAAGCAAGATGGATGAAACCAATAACGAGGACCTAAAATACCTCACCAAAGCGCAGATTATTAGGTTCAGTAAAGCGACAGGTAGATTGAGAGGGGTGATGCTGCCAGACTACCGCTAAACCTAGATTCTAATACGAGGAATTAGGTGAAATGCTTTTCTAAATAGACCTTATCCTGTCTGGCGCAAGCATTTTAACTTAAAATATACACTTTCAACATCAAAAAACACATAGAAGTGGATAGTAATATCAAATTACTGGAACTACGTTATATATCAACTAATGTCACATTCGTTTTAATGGCCTAACGCGTAACCTAATACGAATCTCGTAGGCGATTTCGTAGCTAATGAAGTTTCTTAAGACGGTGACCATGGTTTTCAATTATTCGTGTAATACATATTTTCATTTATAAACATCGTCATAAATTGACTTGATCTATTAATTTGTTGCAAAAAAAGAACGATGCATGTAAAAAGTAATTTCCGCCCTGACCTGTCATGCGATATGACGTCAGCTCTCCTTGAAAACAAAATTGGTGGTATGTTGATTCCTTGTAACCTTATACGATTGGTTTGATTGAGAAAAAAAACAAAAAACTCTTAGTCGGCATTTTCGACATTCTAATATATTATATTCTACAAAAATCACACGAAGACAAAAACTAAATATTTAAATGTAAAAAGCACTGATTAAAAATTAACTGATGTTAATATAAATAAATAAATATATATTGTTTTATTGTTTTTATTAACTAATATTTTATTAATTGTTATCTCGTGTAAATAAAATTCTCAACAATAATAATAAGATATTATTTAGATTTAAAATAGTTTAAAATTAGCAAAAATGAATCGTCCAAAAGAAAAAGTCCCTTTTCTTCACATATATTTTCCGTTTCATTTTAATTTTGAAACATTTTCAATACACAGCCATGTCTATATATAATACAGACATATAAAAAAAAAACAAAACAAAGATATATCTTTCATTCCATAGATACCGATATTAAAAGTATCGAGCAACTTAAGCCAGTCACTTTTATCTCGAACACAAATTTCGATATAAAAGTCGAAAAGTATGTCCTCAAAGCCGCCACGTATGAGAACTTATTTATTAGTTGCAATAAAATGTCTCACAAGTATTAAAACTTATGGACAGGCTAACGGGCGGTGCTTCGGTCCTTGAAAGGTGATAATGTCCTGTAATGAAGGCTTACAATGTTATCTTTGCAATTAGTTTTTGATCCAGTTTGCGAACATTATATTTTGACTATGTTATATAACTAATGTTCGCAAAGTAGCCGGAATTCAACCATAATCTTTTCAAATTTTTTCTACCATTTTTGTTGCAACAAGGACAAAAAGTTGCTTGACAAGTAAATGAGAAAAGGCTTCCTAACTGATGTGTTTGCCTAGTGGCGACGGGCACCAACCATGGTGTGGTTGGTAGATAACGTCGGCCTTTCACGCCGAAGGTTGTGGGTTCGATTCCCATCCAGGACAGACATTTGTGTGCATAAACATGTCTGTTTGTCCAGAGTCTGAGTGTAATTATCTATATAAGTATGTATTTACAAATAAAAGTAGTATATCAGTTGTCTGGTTTCCAAGTTCTGCTTATTTTGGGATCAGATGGCCGTGTGTGAATAATGTCCAGGGATATTATTATTATATTAATATTAACATCATTCATGGGAATTATGCTGTTGCAGATGTGAGTTGTTTTATTATATTTGTGGAATATTTTATGTTATAAAAAAATTGTAAGAGATATTAAATTTATATGACGAGGAATAAAGCAATTATTATGTCATTAGCATTAAAAAAAATCTTTAAAGAAACACTAATTTTGCATGCAAACATCACGAATAATGGCAATGATATGTAACACTGGCTTTTACGTTTTTTTGCGTAAAAAAGTATTGTTAATATAATTCCTAAAACCTATCCTATATATAAAATATTATCCGATATGATTACGTTAGAGATATTGATACGCTATCGATGACAGACAGTTCGTTGTATTTACATTAAAATTGAATACGCATTTGGTATTTACATTGGGGGTAACGCAACGGGCAATGGAACTCTATAATAGAAAATGGGCTCTGACAAATTCGCAATGCCTATCAGATATTGTATGAGTATAATGATTGAATACGTACGGCGTGTCTGAAAGCTATCTAAATATCGGAACGTTATAGAGAAGCTAGACAATATCAACTACCGGAATACGTCATTGTTAACGTGCACCGAAAGTACATACATCATTACGTCAAATGAAATCGAAATATACTTTGGAATCAAGGATTCTATTTCAAGGTAATTAAATTTGAATAAATCCGTCAAGACAAATCTTTAGTTAATCTATTTCGTCAATATAGTATATAATAATAAAATTATCAATTTAACTTTGTGTAAAAGATTTTTATTTGTGCCACTAGCGTTCGAGACGTCAGGATGTTGGGGGTCGGATGCCCTTGCTTTAATCAGGGAGATTGGCTATCGCCTTAGAGAGATTTGACAGTCGCTCCGGGTCCTACCTGGCGCAGAGGTTGTCCATTGCCGTACAGCGTGGAAATGCAGCCAGCATTATGGGTCGGGGCTTTGCGTTGGGTGGGAACCAGGAGAGACTATATTAAATTTGACTTTGTATAACAATCATATATTATATTCATTTGCAATTTGTTTGATGTCAACTGTAATTATCCTAAGTTATATCACTATTATTTAATATATATATACTTGAAATTAAAAAAAAAATTAACTTTGTTATTTTTGAAGTTCTTGATATTCTAAATATCACTATCACTATATATATATATATATATATATATATATCAATTATTAAATTGATAGTCAATTGTAGTCTGGAAAAGAAGACTATACACTTAAATTTGCATAATATTATATACAAGCTAATTGTTTGTTTATATTAGGATTTTTTTATATGATTTTCGTAAAGTCAGTTCTTAGTGAGCGTCTACCTCGGGGAAGAAGTATCTGTGGCAAATTTCAAGTCAATCTGGCGGATAGTTTAGGAGATCTCGTGATGAGTGATATTTCGCTTATATAAATTACAGTATCATCTAAAACTAAACTAGGTCAAAACCTCGTAACCTCTACTAAGATTAGATAAAACTTATAATAAATAGTCAATGTCACTTGACATTTTCATAATATTTACAAAAATAAACTGAAGTTATTATATTATTTTACATAGAATTATGTTTATTTATAAAAAATAAAAGCCGAGATGGCCCAGTGGTAAGACCGCGTGAATCTTAACCGATGATCGTGGGTTCAAACCCGGGCAAGCACCACTGAATTTTCATGTGCTTAATTTGTGTTTATAAATCATCTCGTGCTTTACGGTGAAGGAAAACATCGTGAGGAAACCTGCATGTGTCTAATTTCACTGAAATTCTGCCACATGTGTATTCCATCAACCCGCATTGGAGCAGCGTGGTGGAATAAGCTCCAAACCTTCTCCTCAAAAAGAGGAGAGGAGGCCTTTAGCCCAGCAGTGGGACATTCACAGGCTGTTACGATTACGACGATTTACGATAAAAAATAATTATATAAAATATCTTAATTACAAAAATACCATTTCTAATTCATTAATATATATATATATTTATATGTTTTTTTTAGTAATATGTTATTAATGTGTTAAATAAAATTAGTGCACTAGTTAATCATAATATATTTCCAATGTTACACAATACTTTGTTAAAACAGATTATAACAGACAATAATTTTTATAAAATTTTTGGTTTTATAAAAATTATTGTCTGTTATAATCTGTTTTAAGTAATATATAAAATAAACATATGAATTTAGAACCGAGGTGGCCCAGAGCTAGCGCACTTGATTATTAATCGAATATTTGAGGTTCATTCCAACCAAGACCCACTGATATTTCGAGTTTTCAATATGCGGTTATAATTTATCTCGTGTTCGGCAAAAATAAAACATCGCAAGGAAAAACCTATATTTCGAATTTCACTGAAATTTTGTCACATGTCTATCAATCAACCCGGATTGGAACAGCGTGATAGAATAAGATCCAAACCTTCTCAAAGGGAGAGAAAGCCTTTGCCCAGCTGTGGAATATTTTCATTATATATTTATTTCAGATTGCTACCATTTTTATATTATAATCTTTGATTATTTAATTATTATTATGTACGTATGATAACAGCACTAATAAATCGGATAACTCGCCCCAGGAACAGTATAATATTGAGTTCAGTAAGTTGGTATTATTATCTTCTTCTAACCTTTGTATTTATTTTGCATTGCCTTGCTTGCAAGTTAAACTCATTGTATCATGATCTTGAAGGTCACGTAAAAGGTTATATTTTAGAAGATGTTCCGTGGTAACCAGATAACAATTCCGTGTGGTTCTGTTTAACTATTTTTAGCCCCACATTTCTCGAAAAGAAATTATATTTTTGCTATCGATTCTTTATAGTTATCTTAATTATGTACTTATTGTTGTATTTGTCTCATTATAACTTTACATCAATCTTATTATTTTATATCAAATTTCTTAATAAATTCTTTCATATCACTAGCGATACGTAATGTAATTGTTGTCATTGACAACAAAACTATTTCAAGGATAAAATATTTTGCATAATTTTATTACTGATGGCATTTTGATGCATGTCACGTGACACGATGAAGTTAAAAATGTCAGCGGCATGTCAACCTACGGTCGCATTGCATTACTTCGTATTCAGTTGAATTCATCTACCGAGGCAGGCAATCATGACGTCAGAACACGTCAGCCACTTTATGTGCCTGTATATTTTTTTTAAAAGGAATCGTTTGAATCAACATCCAAACCGAGACAGGCCGTCACGACAAACGATCCTCAGTGATCGGTCATTTCTATTTGAATTCGTTTTAAAAAAACGAAAATGGGTGACTCAACAGACTGCTGGCTTATTTAGATTGGTGAATTTAGAAGTCACGGCTCATTTGTGTGTTGAATTTATATACACAAAAAGTATTGTTTTTTACTTTTTAAGTTTTAAGATATTTGGTACCATAATACTCAATTTGCGCTGCTAGATAATGATTTTACGCCATAAAATGATTTAAATAAACATTGATATCAAAGTAAGCAATCCAGTAGCTATGTGTATACTGTGCTAATGCTTCTCTATTTTAGTAGCTTCTTTATCAGAACAATCCTGGATTCAAACTCCAGGTCAGACTATTAAATATATATTTTCTGGATCCCATCGGATTGTAAAAGTACGGGAATAGAGAGTGCATCTGTTTTGGCACATACACTTTTGCTCTGAAATATGGAGTCTTCGCACCGACATCACGCATGTTGAAGTGGAAGTGGACTGGTCATGTCTCCAGGCGCATTGATGGCCGATGGAGCTGACACGTGTTAGAGTGGAGACCACGCTTAGGCAAACGCCCTGGAAAATGTGGACCGACGATTTGAAAAAGGTGGCAGGTACGTGATGGATGCGGGCTGCCCAAGATCGGGACGGATGGCGTTTTATGGGGGAGGCTTTCGTCCAGCAGTAGACAACGATAAGCTGAGATTATTTAAGTCTTAGCAAGACTCGCTGCCGTGGCAAAATTCGATTCCCTAATATGACCAATTGTGGCATCAACATCGTGCACTCATTATACAACTAAGAAATAAAATTAACAAATAATGCAATACTTGTAATCATTAATAAAAATGGATTATATTAAGAAAAATCCGAGCCCGAGTCACGTTCGTCATAATTTTAATCCTTCATCGTAAATTTAAGTACGATCTTTGGTCTAGATCCAATTCAATTATTTTAATTGGACAACATTATCCGAGAGGCTTAGAGATAATGAATGGAGAGCGATTTGGGTTGAAATGTTTTGCTCTATTTTGGTAGAGATTAAAAAAGATTTAAAGATAAAAAACAAATTTATAATTTATTGAGAAAAAACATAGCCTTACAAATTAAAAAAATACGGTTTTTATATTACTAAGTAAAAAAAAGTATATATACACATATTACCAATCTGACAACTTAAAATTTATTGCTAATTTAGTAATTAATGTGTGTGTGTGTGTATGTTTGTACGTGCACGTGTATATATTAACAAAGAGTTTTTCTGTGCCTGCATAATCCAGTGTCATTTTTAAAATTTTATTTTACATTCTCTTCTATTTGTGTAACTTGTGTATTTTTAATTTTGTTGCATAACCTAGGGCCTATAAACGCAATTGGTTGCATGAATATATGGAATTATGAATCTCTGTAGGAAAGACAAGATGACAATGAGTGGAGAGCGATGTTTTCTCAAAACACAGCAGTATGTATTGTTGCCTAACCGTTAGAACTTCAATATCCTTAAACAATAAATTTGTTAGATTTCTAAAAGGTTTGCAGAATATAACTTTAAGGACTGTTCGCTGAGCTCTTTCTAATTTGAACATACTAGTTTTGTCCGCTCCTCCCCAGCAAACGACAAAATAAGACAGAAGCGACTAGCAAAGGGTACAATAAACCATTTTGAATGTCTATACTTGCTGAAAATCTGATAAGTTTCACAATATTGACAAGTTTACGAAGTCGTGATGTTAGGGTACCAGTTGTAATGAGAACAATCAATAAATTATAATCTATTCATATTATTAAAGTATCAATCATTTATCATTCAAGTATCATTTTAAATAGTGATCTTGTATGTCGTAACTTCATGTGAATAGCGTAAGAAATCGAAGTAAAATAGCAATAAAAAAAGTGATGACGACCCCATTTTTTTATTAATTTTTTTACTTTGACGGGACAACCGTCAGGTAATTGACGTCAAAATTGATGGTAAATTAAATTATTTATAATTAAAGAAAACCAATTAATAAGTATTTAGTAAAATAAATAACACTGTAGAGTTTCGTAAATAGTTACATAATAATTTTACCGCTAAATAGCAATACTTAGTCTCGTTATGTTCCGGTTTGAAGGGTGAGTGAGCCAGTGTAATCTTAAAATCTATACAAGGGACATAACAACATAATTCCCAAGATTGATGGTACATTGATGATAAATGGAATGGTAAATATTTATTACAGCGCCAGTGTTTATGGGCGGTGATGACTGTTAACCATCAGGAGACTCATTTGCCAGCCCACCTAACCCTTATAAAAACAGAATGCTCCACGCAGAATATGACTAAGCTAAAGAATAAAGAAATAAGTGTTAAAACCCAAGCATTACTGAGTTTTCATATTTATATATTTTCATCACTAACTCCACAAAATAGATATATATTATGCAAATGTCACACAAGCGATCTCTCAGCTCTTGCTATGTAAATATTTATGCAACATACCGCAAGCTGCAATATTTCTTCAGTAGACCTTTTTTTCTGACCTTTAAACCGAATTTTCTATTTTCTATTCCTTTGTCTGGATACGCAATTAATTAAAAAATATACGCAACATATAATGATTGTCCCATATATCCTGTGTTCGACATAAAAATATGAATTTGGAGAACTCATACAATCAAACTAATATTACCTATTTATGATATTAGTATAAATATAATAAATAGCAATAAGCAACAGACATAACATACACCCAAAGAATATAAACAAATACGAAAAATCTTATAAATTCCAAATCGCAAAACAATTTGTTCAGTCTGAAGTGCCATCCATCATACGAATTTAAAGCTTTAACGGCAAAATAACGAACGTGTTTCGATTCTGAACATATCTTCAATCCACTAGCAGAACTACAGATTTATAGTTTTGGTTATCCCGTGATATAACCAGCTACTTTTGGAAAATAGCTTTAAATATTTAACCTCCGTCACAAATTCCTGGATATATATATAACACTTGTCTCACTTTATCTCGCTTTTGTTTGAAATGACTTGAATGAAGCTTATTATAAAGCCATAATAATATGGTAACCAATTATTTCATAGCTATAAGTTCCGTAATGCTGGTGTAACAGTAACAGCCTGTGAATGTCCCACTGCTGGGCTAAGGCCTCCTCTCCTTTTTGAGGAGAAGGTTTGGAACTTATTCCACCACGCTACTCCAATGCGGGTTGGTGGAATACACATGTGGCAGAATTTCAGTGAAATACGACACATGCAGGTTTCCTCACGATTTTTTTTTTTTTTTTTTATATTTTCCGGGTGGGCAAATGACTCTACTCCACCTGATGTTAAGTGGTAGTAGAGTCCAAACGCGAGGACGGCCAGTACAGTCGGGATGAAGATTCTGCACTAGCCGCCCTCGCCTTGCCGGCCCGCAAGATGCCTCTTCACGCCTCGTAAAGAGACGTGAAGCGAGCGACGTATTGCCACGATAGGGATGGGCAAAGTGTGGAGGCGTGCTTCCCCCGGCATTGGTTCAGCAGCCGTCTCCACTGGACCAACACCCATCGCGGCAATGCTCGCCCGGGCACTGGCTGTACGCTGGCTGACCTCGAAACGCGGCTGCAAGCCACTTCACGAGATTTTCACCATGCGTACGGTGGTAACAAGCCAGGCGGATGTTTATCATCCTACCACCAGATGATATCCCTTAGTCGCCTCTTACGACACCCATGGGAAAGGGGCAGTGAAATGTATTCTTTCTCCGTCACTGCACGGATAAACAATATCGATGTTATCCTTCACCGTCAAGCACGAAATGAATTATAAACACAAATTAAGGACATGAAAATTCAGTGGTGCTTGCTCGGGTTTGACCCTACGATCATCGGTTAAGATTCACGCGTTCTAACCACTGGGCCATCTCGGCTTTTAATACTGGTGTGGTGTTAATTTAATATCTTAGGTGCCATGTTGGTAACGCATTGTTGATGTGTGGAATGGTTAATGTTTCTTGCAGAGCTAGTGTCTATGTGAGCGGTGGTGACTGCTTACCACCAGGTGACTCATTTGCCTGCTCACAGAACTACGAACATTATGAGAGAAAACGCCACGCCGAAACATCATGGTTAATAATTGTCTCTGTGAAAAATCCGCAGGTAATTTATTATATGTTCTACTATGATGGTGTTCTGGTTTTCGCCACAGCGGCAGTGACACAATGGAGAGCAGCTAACTGCATCGGAAATATTACAGCTCAAAAATGTTTGTTTAAACTCAGTTGCACTGGTTGTATCTTATAATTCGATAAAACGGTAAATCCGGTACGACCGATATTCAGACGCAGTACCAATAGATCGTGCTTTCCAATATGTACAAAATTTCATTCCAGATTCCAGGCTCAGAATTTTTCAACAGAAATATTTAATTTAAATATAAATAGTTTCACCCGCGTGTTAGAGAAAGGTTATTCACCCTATTACATTTCCGTACACTGACAATGTGTATGCAAAATTTCATGATTATCGATTGAGTTTAACTAAACTCAGCTTACAAACATGAAACCGAGACAAACAAACCGAGTTTCTCATTACATAATATTAGTTAGGATGCTTGCAATGAAAAGCAATTAAGTTAAATAAGGACAAAGGCACTTAGTCTGTGGAGATTCATAAACAACGATTTATATGATACATCGACTTCAAAAGCAAATGGCAACGATACGATAACTCAAATAACAACAATGAAAGATTTTTGTTAATCCAATCAAAACGATAAGCATCAGTCACGCAACCAATCAACGTGAAAAAAAACTTCACAAAAGATCCAGGAAAGAAATAAACTTTTGATTTTATAAGCACATTTTCTTACTTCGTCGATATCTGATCGACCCAGTCACGGTTTTATCGGGAACTCAGAATTATAGCACTTTTTTTGTCCGAGCGTTCCGTAAAGTTTTTTTTTAAGTTACGATTGCTGCTTGCTATACTGTTATCTCATTTTGTACATAGATCTTTTTATGTAATAATATTACATGTTCGGAATTATTCTTATATACTGTCTCGATATGAAAATTTAATTAAGAATAAATTTTTATCTTGTTAGTATTTTGCGATCATTTATTTTATAACGGTGTTGATATTTTATCTTGTAAAATACTCTATATATATATATATATATATACAAAAAACAAGCACTGCATACTCTATATTCTTTTACTAACGTTCAAACGTCGGGCTTTTATTGATATTTTCTTGACTAAAACCCAACTAAGAATCAAAGGTCAAATAAAATATAAATCATTTGTAACAAATCCATCTATATTACTATATAAAACTGAATAGGATGTTGTCTGTATTGTCTTTTTGTGTCAGAAAGGACATTTATAAAAAAAAAAAGTTATTGAATATTCATCACAATATGATCCATGGGGGCGGAGCAGTAATGTTTAAGATGACACTTGGCATTTGAATATGAAGTAAAAAAAAATTACATTAAAACTGTAAATGTCCCATTGCTGGGCTAAAGCCTTTTCTGAGTTGAGCAGAAGATTTGAAGTTGCGAACAATATGGGTGGATATGGTAAGTTTTCATCCGATACATGAAGGTTTTTCTTTAGTATAGGTCGACGTGCAAAATAGGCCCCCTGACGGTCACCGCCAATGGAAATATTATCAATTCTAATCTTGGGAACTAAGATGTTATGTTCTTTATACCTGAAGTTTCACTGGCTCACACCTTGCAACCGGAACACAACGATAGTAAGAATTGCTTGGTGGATAGAATGTATAATATGTGAAGAGAGTAACCAAGACAGGCGGGCTTGTATAAAGCGCTACCACCAATTAAAGATTTCATCACGATTCCTTCACCGCCGAGCACAAAATCAATTATAAACACAATTAATCTCATGAAATATCAGAGTCTAGTTTATTATATAGTTGTTGACAAAACGACATGACCTAATTGGAGTGACGTTGTGTACCTGTAGGACTATTTTGTAAGACCAAACTCGAAACTCACCGTAACAAACGGTCGTGACCTGTCAGAAATTGATATGCAACATTGAACATAATAATTATAACATTTCAAGAATATACGCATCAAAATGGTATATCACCATAAGTCGTTCGTCAATATTAAACGGGTGAGTTTGAAGTGAGTTCTTACAGAATAGCACTGTCGATATATGTCAGTTTGTTTAAAACCTAAATCAAATATTAAATCGCTTAATTAAAATAGTATTCTCGCTTATCATGATGAAATATATTTAATATAATAAATGGAAGGTTCGTTATTTAAAAGTTTTAATTTTAATCTCTCTTATTTCTTAAGTATATTTATTTATATTACGCTAAAACCACTACGTTACAAAAAGCTACGCTTCTTTTTACGTCTTAGTTAGTACTATTTTCTATTCCCAAAACACTTGTTGTGTTGCTACTTTTTATTATCACAATATATTTGTACATAGCCATAATAAAAAAAAGAGAAACTATCCGGTTCAACTCGGCAGAATTCCTATTCCTATACTTCGGTATTATAATAAAACGAATACTGTAAGTGACGATTCAAAAGTGCTCCAGAGAACCTACTTGAATGAAATACATTGACAATTTCACAGTGATGAAAATTTGCACAACCACGAGAAAAAAAATCGAGCACAAAGTCCGCATCCGCAAAGTCAAATCTTGCAAATATTAAACTTTTCAAATAAATAAATTTCATATACCTAAAGTAATACTACGTTTATAAAATCAAAATCAAAATTATTTATTGAAGCATTACAGTTGCTTATTGATATTCAGTCCAGATACTACCACCGGTTCGGAAAAGAAACACCCAGCCCTGACCCGGCGAAAGAAACTCTGCGGGTTTTTTTTACACGTATCATGTTTCATTTACAATCCCAAGGTAGCGCACCTTCATCATCCATAAATTCATTACTTGTATGTAACCTTTAGTTTCTATATATACTTACTATATACGTATTAAAATTTTATACAATGCATAAATCCAGCCTTTTTGACGTTGATTTGTTCAGTTGCATTGTAGGCATGACAGTGCACGTACAAACCACACACAAAATATATATGTCGGCGATATTCCAGAGGTTTCAGGATTAGAGTCCATCGTAATGAAACACACACGCACTCGACTTTATGTTATTTATTTTATTCAACCGCGTCCGTTCTTTGCTTGCCTCGCAATGCCTTTTCAAAACAATCTTTTTTATAACATACAAATTAAATTACTGCAAAATAATTCTTGAAATACAGTTTAATATTTAAAATAATGAATTAATGAATTATTCATAACTCGAAATTTATTTTACACAAATTTTATAAAAAATAACATAAAAATTAATAAAAACAAACATTATTCGAACAGTCTGTTTACAGGTGACGCTTCTAGCAGAATTAAAATCTAATTAAGTTTTATTTATTGCATAAAATAATAAAATTTAACTTATAACAATTAAATTAATTCTAATTTTAATTTTCTGTGCTAATAAATCTAAATTTAAATTATTTCTAATTTAATATTTTAACAATAAATCAAACATCAAATGTCTTTAAAAATTACAAACAATCAAAAAAGCGTCTCTAGAGAATCGATATTAAATATTATAAGTTTGATAAATAATGGTAAGACTGTATATTACAACTATTAGAATATAAATTTCGTGTGTTATAGTCATTTATAAAAATAAAATATAAACAATTAAACGATAACGTAAAACAATAAGGTCAATATTTGATAATTGGTGCCGGTGATATGCGCCCAAATAAATTATACAAAAGGCGGGCTAAAAGCTAAAAAAGTGGGGACGACAAGAACACCAAGTATGAGGATCGTACCTGTTACCTAAAGACAAGCTATCTTGTAAGTGCTACAAAGAATATTTGGGGGGTGAGCCAAAATAAAAATAAAAAATTTTACACAAAAAAAAATTCTTACAACAATATAAATAGTACAAAACACGGCTTAGTACCAAAAAAATAGTAGTATAGTATGCATAGTATAGTAGTATACAACGCAATTTATAAAGTGGATTAAATTTAATTTATCAATTATCATGACACCTTCTAGATAATATTTAATCAGCTATGTCCCATTCTAATCTAAACAGTAGTACTTGGTATTGTTGTGTTCTGGTTTGAAGGGTGAGTGAGCCAGTGTAATTAATTTACCAAAATTATTCGAATTTCTCCAAGTTTTGGAGTAATCGAGTAATTAACATCCAAACACACAAACTTTTACATTTACAATATTAGTAAGATTTAATGGCGCAAGTTTCTCCCCACTTTCTCATACATTGTCGCATTCTCGAAATTAGGCATAAAACGTCACACTGTAAGCGCTAAGATTTGCACATAAAATATAACACGTAAAGTTGTCTTAATACTAAATGAAAATATATGACCGAGATCTTTTAGTGAATTTAAATTTGTTTCAAAACATATATTCAATATTTATCTCGTGTTTAGCTTATTCCATCATATGTCCCAAGTTTGGCAAGAAGAGAAAAATTTTTGGAGGATAATTTTAATTTCATTTTTGTTTTAATACAATTTAACATAAGTGTTAAAATTACCTATTCAACCATATTCAATAATTATACCGGGCAAATATCTTATGCAGAGTTCGTACATTTGACAAATCCTTATTTTACTTCGAAAACCAATCGTTATTGAGTTACGAGTAGCTAACCGTTAATGTCGTTCCTATATGTCACATACATGCGACTGCGAAAGATACGAGATGTTTTATATAAGGGAAGTTTTTGAATTACTCCTCGTAAATTCCTCGATCTTGATGACATTTGCAATGAGAAAAAATATATATTATTTTATATAAATTTTACTCATCAATATAGTTTACTAAATGTGATCATTGTTTATAGAAAAGTTCTGGCCAGCACGATTTAAAAACACCCAAAATTAATGATATATCTTCTGAACTTGAGTAATTAGAAACATAATCATACATATTATACACTCTCAGTCCTTTATGTGTGAGATCCAAACATATAGCCAATACATACAATGCGCTAATGTAAGATGTATATGTATGTGTATATATAATGAATATATATATATATATATATATATATATATATATATATAAATATATATATGTATAGGTAAAAAATGGATAATATCTTCTTAAATCGGAAAAGATCGAACTTGGCATACAGACTGCGACATTGATAATTGTTTATGCCAAATAAAATGCTCAAATAAATCGCTTAAAAGAGAAGATCACTCCTATTTTCAAGATGCCCTCGAAACGAGAAATTTTATTCAGAGACGTTTTCTAACTATGGCAACGCCGTTAAAGTCTGAGAAAAAGGTCAAGAGTGTTTTAATTAAACTTTTGAAATGGTTATTCTTATTGCTGACAGATACAAACTATGGATGTTGTTTGATTTCTGTCTATCAAATCAAATCAACTCAAATGTATTTCTTCAAGTAAGTTTTACGGTAAATCGTTTTTTGACTAATTTTACTATACCACTGTTTCGAAAAGCAGTGAGAAAAAACGGTAAGAAACTATCCTATTTGCTTTTTAGCGATAAGAATAACCATATATCAAATCTATTTAACAACGTGATTAAAAATATTCCAGTGGATTTCATGTAAATACATACATTTCATCTTGCAACTTGAGTGTCATTAATTAAAAAGATCTTTTACTGTAAAGTATTGACGCTTTTTCAGCAATGGATAGCCCTTTTACATATTACAAGCATAACGTCTTAACAAATTTACGAAATAAACTTATTAAATTACAATTTTTTTTATAATTTTAGAATTTAAGTGTCAATTCGTTTGAATTTATTCCTGTCGATTTGCTTTCTACGTCACAGATTCAGTATTAACTCAATTCTTGGTTGAGATTTTAGTTTATATATTTTCAATTTGTTTTCAAATTCAAGAGAAATTATTTATGAAATTACGTTGATTATGAACCAATTATTACTAATTATTATTACTAATTTGGTTACAATAATAGTTTCGTTGTCGCATTGAATCGTTTCAGATTAATTTATTACCATTACAATAAAGTATAGTTTTTATATATGAGAATTGGGATTATTATGTATAATAGATAAATTTGCAATAAAATTTGGCTTCTATTCAATTTATTAATTATACATGTTTAACTTTAATATAGATTGAATATAGATCCAACTCTCATTTAATAGGGGTATTTTTGTGTTGAGGCTGGTCACACTGAATAAGTTTTTGAATGTTTCAAGGTCAAAAACATCGTTGACTCGTTTATTTTGCAACTTTTTGTCATTGGTTTAGCTTCGAATGTTATCTTCATATTCGATGTACTAAATATATTATTTTACACTCTACTGCTTTTCTGGTCAGTTGGGTAAATAGAAGGAACTTCTTATGAACTTAATATTTATTTATACCTTCAAAAGATTAATTTTGTTATTTAGAATAATAAATGATGTTGGCGAAATTTAGAGTAGTCAATTAAGGAGGCCAAACTTCCTTTGAGATTACTTAATATTTGCACGGATTTATATTTACGGAAAATAAATGTATTAGTCAATTATTTATATTTAAATCACAAATATAATACGTACAATTTTTTTTAAAGTTTTTTGACCTGAAAGTAAGCTTTTGGGATGTGACTCGTGTAAAACTGTTCAAAACAATTATAATAGTAATTAATTGACATATTAGTTAGGGAAGTAAGTCTATAAAATCAAGTAGTCTTACATCGTCAATACGAAACTAACGTTGGTAACTAAAATGTTATGTCTATGGCTAATTCGAGAATCATCTACACAATCTCAGATCAAACCATTTCCTTCCACATTTTTGTTCTATCTTACAAATATTTTATTTAATTACTTATATTTAATTAATTGTAATTTTATTTACTTATATATGAGAAGACATTTATACGTATTCCTATGGTTAATGTAAAAGAGAATCTAAATTATGGAATCGTTTGCTATTAATTTCTAAATGTAATGAATCTCGGCTAAAGGCTGGTAATCCATTCCATACATCACTTAAAGCGATTATATTTACGGTAACTTTTTTTGAGTTTTCATCCAAAATCTTAGAATCAGTTATCTCTTTTCTTCTTGTATCATTAAAATTATTTCCTTAATTAATCATATCTCATAGTCAATATCAGCATTCATGAGTATTTAATATCATCAATATTTCCCAACTGCAAAAGCATCGTTTTATCTCAAGAAGATGCTTAAATATTTATTATAATCAACTCATGTCGATTGATTCCCGATGATTCTCTTCACATTCAAGTTGGAATAAACTGTCCTATTTTAATTATGACCGTTCTGCAACCTCAAACAGACAGCGGCTTTATAGCGCTGCATAGCCTTGTGCACTGCTGGACAACAGTAATAAGAGGTGTGCTAAAGCCACATTTCACGCCGTGCTCGTTAATTAGGTCATACGGTATCTCATTCTATCAAGTGGAGTTTTCTGGAAATTGACTGTTTAAACAAGAATTTCTGATTTAACGATGGAAATTTTTAATTTGCTCTCGGTATGTTTTTAATATATGCTAGCTTGAACATGAATTAGTTGCTTTTTTAAATATTATAAAGAGGCAGACAAGCAAACGCGTCACTGATATTAAGTGGTTACCTTCACTCATAGAGATTGAAGTTGCAAGAATACTAACCTTTCTTTACACCATCAATAAGACGATAGGATATTAGATGTGTCTGTTTATTGGCTCATTTCCCTTCCAAACTGGAACACAGAAATATATTTTGGAACATCGCAAGTAGGCTTTTAGGTTCCTGTCTTTGCAAACAAATATGCACTCTCCATTTCCTCTTTCTTATAATTCGATTGATCGGCAATCTGACATAACGGCTTTACGTGCTTTCCGTGGCATGGAAGTGTACACACCTTAATTTCCACGCTCCGGGCTGCTATAAAGAATATTTGACAGAAAAACTCAATAACTTTTTATTGGCTCAACTTAGGACCTCGGGATCTGCGGCCTTATATCTAGCCATTAGATCGATGAGGCAGTCAAAAATATATTTATCGCTTAGCATTACCGTGACATGACATAATATATTAAGTTGTGTTTTAAGTTAAAGTTCACTATATTAGAGTTGCATAATTATTATTTAAATATAAGTTTCAAGTATTCAAAAAGCACTTCGTCGTTAAAAAAATACAATAGATGATAAAAGTTATAAAAAAAATTATAAATATAAATGTAAAATATGTTCATTAAAATTGGTAACATTTAACACCTTAATTAATTTTATTATAAGTATATGTTTTAATATAATTGTATTATTTTTGCTAAACTATAAGTTCATTTTTGTACGAAACATTATTTTATGACATTGAACATTTACGGATTTCATTTATCGTTCAGAGAATTTAGTAAAACTAAAACTTTAAATAAATATCCGAAGCAATTATCTCTTGATGAAAACGGTTTGCAAAAGTAAAGGAAATGTACCGTTTGCTTTATACAATTCTCAGACTTAAACAATTCCTATCTCTTCATTATCTTACGAGCACTTGTGGTTTTAATTTACTTAAAATTAATATGTGTTTGTATAATCAACAACTGTAACGTAATGTTTATGGTGACTGATTCTGAATTTCATTATTTTATTATCATGTAAGTTATCGTAAATTAAAACATGAAAATAAATAACAGATTTTACTGGTGGTAGTGGTAGGACTTTGTGCAAGCTCGTTTGGGTAGGTACCCACTCATCAGACACATGCTGGTTTTCTCACGATGTTTTCCAACGACGTACACGAGATGAACAATAAACAAATATTAAGTAGATGAAAATTAACTGATAAGTAACATGTAATAATACTAACAATACAAAACGATAAATATATTAATTGCAATTGATCGGCCCAGAGGATTTCATTGAACATCTCCAGAGAGACTTTTAGCGAGATAACCAGTGTTCTGAATTATATTTTAGACAATCTGTACTTTTATCATATTATTTACTTTATTTTTGTATGTTATTATACTACTAGTCCGCTGTCCTCCTCCAAATGTTACCTCAAAGTAATCGTTTTATTATTCTAATTATTTATACTTTATATCTTTACTGGTAGTAGGGTTTTGTGCAAGCTTGTCGGGTAGACACCACCCACTCATCAGATATACAATACACCAACAGTTTTGCTCTACCGCAAAACAGCAGTACTTGGTATTGTTGTGTTCCGGTTTGAAGGGTGAGTGAGCCAGTGTAATTTCAGGCACAAGGGACATAATATCTTAGCTCCCAAGGTTGGTGGCGTATTGGCGATGTAAGCAATAATTAACATTTCTTACAATGATAATGTCTATGGGCGTCGGTGAATAATTACCATCAGGTGGCCCATTTACTCGACCGCCTATTTATTCAATAAAAAATAATTATAATATCGTAACAGCCTGTGAGTGTCCTGCTGCTGGGCTAAAGGCCTCCTCTCCCTTTTTGAGGAGAAGGTTTGTAGCTTATTCCACCATGCTGCTCCAGTGCGGTTTGGTGGATTACACATGTGGCAGAATTTCAGTGAAATTAGACACATGCAGGTTTCCTCATGATGTTTTCCTTCACCGTAAAGCACGAGATGAATTATTATCCCAAATTAAGTACATGAAAATTCAGTGGTGCTTGCCCGGGTTTGAACCCACGATCATCGATTAAGATTCACGCGTTCTTACCACTGGGCCATCTACGCTAAATTATTTGTCAATTATATTATGAAAGGGACACATGTATGTTTTCTCATAATGTTTTATTAGATAACCAGCATCGTGTGTTGAATGAACATCAGTAACATGACGTGTATTAATGTCATACTTACCAATACCTTCTATTAGAAATTGCCATAAAATTTTCCTAAATAATTTGATAAACTCTCTCTCTCTTCAATATACCCAAGATAGTCATACAATATCTACTAATAAATATGTACGATGCGGTAACAGTCAGCAAACATAACCACATGGGAAAATGATAAATGAAGATGTATTACTAATCCTGTAAGGGCGTCATTTTAATAGAAACACTTAGATTAATTAAATGCTCAATAGCTCAACGATGTACAGGCTGCCAAATTGTGCCGGTTGGCGCGGGTTGTTAGATACTTGCCTTTCACGTCGAAAGTTGTGGGTTCGATTCCCACCCAGGACAGACATTTGTGTGCATAAACATGTCTGTTTGTCCTGAGTCTAAGTGTAATTATCTAAATAAGTATGTTTTTATAAAAGAAAAGTAGTATATGTAGTATATTAGTTGTCTGGTTTCCATAGCACAAGCTTTACTTAATTTGAGATCAGATGATCATGTGTGAATAATGTCCCAGGATATTATTATATTATATAGATGATCAAGAGGGTCCGGAGGTTGAATTTCACAAGATACTTATATACATTAATTAAAACGACAATATATAAATGTTTAATGTAAAAAGATTCACGATTCCTCAACAATGAGTTATTTATTAAAGAACCTTAAAAAAAGATCTCACTGGACCAGCCTTCAATTTATAATTAAAGATAACCATTAATTAAAATAGCAATAAAAACATAGAGTTTTTATTAATAAAATATATATTTTTCTTATTATTATAATAATATAAAGCCATTGAGTATGTGGTATACTCGCCACACACATATATAAGCTCACAGAGTATACAGCGGTGGTGAAGAGAAGGCTTAACGGTGTAAAAGCGCATCATTCCGCTTATCCTCAAAGCGCGCCAATTGATATTTCACATCAAAAATACTACATAAATTCTATATGCTCGTTTCTTAAGTCATTCCTATTTAACCCTCCAATTAAGCGAAAAACTTGTGTTAGGAGTGTTAACAGTAGCCCAAGGGGACAGCATCGAACCTGCTACTTTCGATACGTGGTAGGAAACTTGATCTTCAAAAATACCATATTATTAAATTTTTTATTATCCGCTTACAAATTATTAGTCTGTTCAAGGATACACAACGTTAAACTTTATTTATTTACCTCAAGTAATAAAATAAAACGTAACTTTTACGAAGCGAGCAAACTTTTCTTTTAACATAAAATAAACAAGACAGCGAAAAAACCCAACACCGAATATATCTTATGAAATAAAACTACAAAATTTAGTAATATTTTTCCCCAGAAATAATATGATATATAAGAGGTGGCATCGTTACCTAGTGGTGACAGTTTATAAGAATTTAACTGAAGATTGTGTATTAAAACCCGGACAAATATTCAAATATTTTTCAATTGTTTTTTTTTTTAATACGTAACCTCGAGCTCAGCAGTGAAAGAAAATATCGCGGGTAAATCTAAGTCCGTTGTTTAAAATTTTGTCACTGTCAAACACGTACATATCGATATTCATATCTTATAAAATCGCGCTGTGAAAAATAAAGAAGGCCGCAAAGAACAAAATTAATTTTGTTCGTATTATTATAAAGAAAACCCACCACGCGTTCTCAATATAAAGATCAAAATGAAATGCAACTTGTATAAATGTACGATCAAGTAAAACCTTCCTGACGTCAGAATTAATAATAATAATATCCTGGGACATTATTCACACACGGCTATATGATCCCAAATTAAGCAGAGCTTGTAATATGGAAACCAGATTACTGATATACTACATATACTACTTTTCTTTTGTAAATACATACTTATATAAATAATTACACCCAGACTCAGGTCAAACAGGTATGTTCATGCAGACAAATGTCGGTCCTGGGTGGGAATCGAACCCACAAATCGCGTGAAAGGCAAGTATCTACTAACCACGCCAAGCGGCAGGTCAGAATTTTCATGTATGACACGTCGTATTTTTTTAATCCAAAATGTTATTTAAAAGATAAATAGTATATGTGACAGGAGCTGTATCCTCACGAATATTGTTAGCAATATTTAGTAACAACTTATTTATAGTTTGTCGCATTAGCAAATTGAGATTTCAGATTGGTATATTTTAAAAGCAATTTTCTCTGAGTTCACATTTTGAACAGACATCGTAGAATATATAATTTAGTTTCGAAATATCTCCGCTGTACTGTTTTATATAAGTAGAGTTGAGTATTATTTTGAATGAACAAAATTGAGATGGTTTCATAAATTTTAAATTGGTTTTACTGTTGGTAGGGCTTTGTGCAAGCTCGTTCACCACCTATTCATCAGATATCTTACCGAAAAACAGCTGTAATTGGTATTGTTGTGTTTTGAAGGGCGAGTGAGCCAGTGTATTTACAGGCACAAGGGACATAACATCTTAGTTTCCAAGGTTGGTGGCTCATTGGCGATGTAAGCGATGGTTATGGATAAGAGTACTCTCGATTGCGTTGCGATCAGAAAAGATTCAAGCGTACAACCAACGGCTTTACGTGCTTTCCGAGGCATGGGGGTGTATACACTTTGTTACATCATATGGCTTACCATACGAGTTATGTCCAAAGAAAGTATATTATATATAACAAAGTATTAATTTCCAAAACTACCATCGAAAGAAAAGACATTCGACCTTACTCCGTACCGTTAAGTTTCTGCTTTATGGCGACTTTTACACACAAGATTGTTCAGTTCGAGAGGAATCAAAACCATCGTAACTACATATCAAATGACATAAATAGAAAATTCTACAAATGGGTGTGATCGAAACAGATTTAAAGCCAAGTGTTACCGCTGCTATTGAGCTATTTAAAACCTTGAGGCTAGGCAGAAGCGATCTGCAAACTGTATCACATTTATAAGATCGAGAGATTCTATCCGAGTGTTTCCCGTAACCTAAATTTAATGCGTCGCTCCATAATGATGAGAACTATATCTTTTCAAAGTATATAAGGCTATATTTCGTGATATAAAAGAAAAATATTATATTATTCACACATAAAACACAGTCTTTTGCTTTATTAAAATTACCAATTATTATCATAATTGCAATAACATAATCGCATTTAAACTTTTATGTTATTGGTATGTTTTATATCGTACTAAAATAATAAATTTACGTATATATTATGTAAGTATATAATTATTTTTTTCGTCAAAAATAGTTTCTTATTCCACTGCTGTAAGAATATTTTTTGGAAAATAAATATTATCTACAATAATTATATGATTAACTCTGAAAGTTAGATCTTAAACAGGTAATTTTTATGTAATTACCCCATCCCATCCTGGCTTCCTACGGGTAGACCGTATACTACCCATGTTTTGTTTAAATGTATGCTTAAGTCGAAATCAAAATGAAAATAACAACGATGACAAAATTGCCAATAGAAATTGCAGTATTTTTCTATTTATTTCTCAAATTATTTCTCAAGTAAAGACTTGAGATTTTCTTAGTTAATGGTGGTGAATCGAATTATCGGTTTCTTGTTTCTACCGAAGCGTTTCTTTTTTTCTTTACGGAGATAACGATTTCAGTTTTCACACTGCTTAGATGAAGTAGCAATATTAAATGGTCTTATGCATACGACCTCTAATATATTAGCTGAGAATATTTTTTGTTGTACGTACTACGTCAAAATAATGTTTCGGTCTGAAGGGTTAGTGAGCCAGTGTAACTACTGTCAATGAATTTAGCATCTTAGTTTCCACGGTTGGGCCACCAATTTTAAAATTTTACGATATACGGGATGGTAAATATTTCAACAGTGTCGATTACGATGGTTTAATTTGCCTGCCTACCTATTTTAAAAACATAAGTACCGCTATGCTTCGTATTAATGATATAAAAGTAAAGTATCTTAACTTCCAATTTAATATTATTATATATTTACATGAAACGCAACCAAGTTTATTTGCTAATAGAGCTATTATTCATTATGATGTTATAACAAGAAACGAAATAGCTCACACAGATTTGTAATAACATCTTAAATGTTCATAGTCAATATTATCACAATCGGAACCTAGGAAGAACAATAATAATATGCGAACAAAACAAGTTTTTTTTCTATAAAATAGGAAGGCGGACGAGCATATGGGCCACCTTATAGTAAGTGGTCACCAACGCCCATAGATTGGCATTTTAAAAATTGTTAACCATCGCTTACATCACCAATGCGCCAACAACCTTGGGAACTAAGATGTTATGTCCCTTGTGCCTGTAATTACACTGGCTTACACTCCTTTCAAACCGGAACACAACAATACCAAGTACTACCGTTTTGCTATAGAATATCTAATGAGTGGGTGGTACCTACCCAGACGAGCTTGCACAAAGGTCTACCACCAGTAAAATATGGATAAATATGTATGATAATATTTGTTTTAATTTAAAAACTTCCACATCGTTATCTGTATATTTTAACAATGTTTCATCATCTTAGAAATATACAGACTTTTCAATTAAGGAACTTACCCTTCAATATTAAACAGCCTATGTTTCCCGAACATTCGAAATGTTTTTCTGTCTGTTGTTTCAATCAAGTGTCGAGTTGTCGAAAAGTTTAATGTTTTGAAGTTTGAAAGACGTGCGGAAACATCGCAATTATAATCTTGCTTAAATGTTGATTGTTGATGTCTGGGTAATATCGATTTTGAAAAAAGGAATACTGGTTTTCGTGTTACAAACATTTTTCTTTATGTAATAATCATCAGTGGATTAAATAACGTTGAATTAAAGATAAATTTTAAATATATAAATAAAATAAAATATATCAAATTGCATTAATGGCTTTTTAGAGTACTGAGAATGATATTAGCTCTGACTGGGCTGCTCTGGAGCTGCGAACTCATAGAATGCGCGATTAGAGTATTCACTTTTATAATGACACGAATAAGAAAACTTTTGAGCCAATAATCATTCGACTAAAACTGCAAGAATTATCGTCTGCAATATTTTTGAAATAATCTCTTTTTAGTCTAACATGTCTAAGATTATTAATTAATTAACTTTAAGTTTAGTTTTTAACGCAAAATTGCAGATTAGTCACTTAGGCCACTCTGGAATTAAAGCAGAGCGGAAGATTGAAAAAAGTAGATATGACAGTGTTGACAGTTTTTATAAGTTTATCTTTATAAGGCTGACGAGTAAAAGTGTCTGTAGATGAAAGTGATAATTTATTCTCAGGGTAAAAATGGTTACCTCCTGTAATATAATGCAAACTGGTGCTGCAAAAAGTACATACCACTCCTTATGCTTGTTTTTGTAAGTAACCTATCACTGGCAGCCTTAGAATTAGAATACAAAAATTCTAAGTATTGATATTTGATGGTAGAATTGCTAATGAGTGCAGAACATTTTAGAAGCACATCAATATAAAAGAAAACACTAGATAGAACTCGAAAACCGCGTTGTATTTCCTATCAGTTTTAGCTTTAAAAACAATTGATTCTGCACGTAGTATGCCTTAATTTTGAATTCCAAGCATCAGAAATTTCGGTATCCCGTAAGTTAACTATAATTTCATTATTGTTACAAAAAAAAAACAACAATTTTATCGACAAATTTATTTTCGCGTATAATATAATTGTAAAGTATAAAACAATACCGCAATATGGCACAATTCATCAGTCACTCGAATAAAATACCAAAAAAGACATAAAACAAGAGAACTGGTCGAATGTCAAATGGTCACCAAGTATCAGTCGTGCAAGAGTTAAGTATGTTCAGAATAAGTATATGACATAAAACCTTCAAAAAAACAGCCTATTCATTCTTTAAAGATCGCACCAGAAAGACCATGTTGTTGCATCACGGGCAGTGGTAGTCACTTTCCATCAGGTGAGCATCTAGCCCTTATGCCCCCCTTCTACATATGTTAAATTCTATTATCCTTTTTTTTAAATAAAACAAGACATACACATCACTAAGTATATTCACTTTTGTAAACCACATTATAACATTCATAAATACAGTGAATATAAAGATAGTACAACAATTTACACAGCCCTTTTAAAACACTTAACCCTACTTTAAAGTACGTCTTGTTGATTTTCTTACATTTTAATAAAAATAATCATATCAAAACCGTATTTATGTAAATCACACCTTTCTTAAAAGCTTACACATATAAACACACTCAATAAGCATTCTGTAGATAAGTATTCTACTTAGTAGCACGTGAGCATGCTTTTTAATAATATAAATTCCTGACATTACAATAATAGTACATTTAATCAATACAGCCAACCCATTGAGCATAGTACCAATTATAAGGCCTGAAGGACTTGAACAGAAAAGGCATAATATTTTATCTAAAGATTAAGTTAAAGGACTGCATTTCTTCCCAAAGTTAAGATGAAGTGGACATTTTTTGGGTTAAAAAATTGTATCGGGGTCTCGTGGAAACTTTAACGTTAAGTGGAGGTAGGGTGACAATAAAATATATAATGAATTCAGTTATAAAAATATAATTAAATATAATAAATAATATTTATATATATATTTATATATATATATATATATATATATATATATATATATATATATATATGCAGTTGTTATATACACATTACGGTGCCAAAATATAATAAATATTATTTATATATATATATATATATATATATATATATATATATATATATATATATATATATATATATATATATATATGTTACCAAGTTTAAATATTTAAACTTGGAACATTTAAAATAACCGTATTATAACAGTATAACGTAACAGTTGCATATTTTGTTGAAAAGTATTTATTACGAAGGTCATTTTCGCCTTTTCGAATTTTAATAATGACATTTTATTTTAAGTTATATAATAAAACATTATTAATAAATTACTTGGCGACTGATCTGATACCTCAACACAACGCTTCCAGTCGCCTTATATACCCTTCGTGTCACCAAGGCTTGACACTCTAACAATAATGTATTATATTATTTGTTATCAAGCTTTTTATGTTGTCAATTTGATAAATATAATTTTTATCTACAAAATAATCACTATCTCAATATCATTATATTTAATATGGTATTATCTTATTTCATTAACGTTATTTATAGGGAAATGTTCAAAATATCACTGGAAGTCTACGATTTTCATTATCATGGAGCGGACACACTTAAGCTGGATTATATAATACATAATGCTTACATCGTCATTTATAAATAATTTCCGAATTAGCATATATAGTATCATACAAATGCACGTTTATTACATGTATATTTTATATTACTATATTCGACGGCCTCGTTGGTCTAGTGGCTTGATGTAAGCCTCAGATCCTAGGTTCAATTCTCAGGGCCAATAACAAGTGATTGGGTTTTTCTGTCAGAAAATTTTCCCGTAGCCGAAATTGGTCTGGAAGACATTATTATTCTGATATATTACATAATATATAAATAATAAATTAAGTTTTGAATGCTTCTTCGTCTCTCATTCAGAGTAAAAAAAACATAACATTTTTTTGTCATATACAAGTCTATTTTGTATTTGTATTTTGATTGAACCATGGTCAAACCACTTTCAGCTAGAAGTATTTTACAAGGAACTTTCTTTAAAGACAATCTTCAAGAATTTTCGCCGACACAAATTCTCGACTACACTTTTTAATTATGTCTGTGTACCTTAAGACAAAAGGCTGCTATGTTATTTCAGACAAGGTATAATCAAACGTGACGTTATTAAAATAAAGATTATTTTGTTTTGAACAATTTTTACCAGGTCGGTGTGAATGCTTTAAACATCCGTTTTTTTTTTAATTTCAATAAAAGTGATTGTTGATCAAGATATATAATAATATCCTGGGACATTATTCACACACGGCCATCTGATCCCAAGCCAAGCAGAGCTTGTACTATGGAAACCAGACAACTGATATACTATATTTGTTTTGTAAATACATACTGAAATAGATAATTACACCCAGACTCAGGACAAATAGACATGTTCATGCACACAAATGTCTGTCCTGGGTGGGAATCGAAGCCACAACCTTCAATGTGAAAGGCAAGTATGTACCAACCACGACAACCGGTCCGTCAGATATATAAAGTATAAATAAAACTAACGATACAACTATCTATGCGCCACGGTTTCATTAACTTTAAACTACACATAACCAAATCATAAACGCGTTGAGTACTTACAGCTTATCATATTAGTTGATATATCGTTAACCTCTGTAACGTGAACTGAAATAACTTCTAAACGTCCTTAGTAAATGGACTGATTAGTGCAAAAAGAATTATTCAAATCAATTCGGTAGATCCGAAGATCAAAATGCTTTACACTCCAGCACTATTATACAGATAATTTCAAAAGCCCTTTGACATATTTCAATGTTTCTATAGCAATTACTTCTGAGCGCAAAACAAAGTGTCCTTTACACGCTTTTCCATTCAGTATGAATGCTAAAAGCGAAGAATGGTCTTTGATTGATGTTAATCTTGGTTCACAACTTCAAAATGTTATTATGTCTATTGCGTTAAATAATATATAGAAAATAAACGTTGAGATATTTATTTATATGTTTTGAAATCAGTTCCATATTTTTAAATAACTATTAATTCATAAACAGGCACTGTTTTAAATGGTACACTAGGCGCTTATTAATGAGTTTTACTCCCATAAGTCTTACTCTCGTAAACTATGGAATTATTTTCGTTATTATTATAACTGTATAGTAAAGTAAAAACATTTAAATGTGCTAAGGGCTGGGCTAAGGTTTCTTTCATTTGAGAAGAAGGTTAGCTTATTTCTTCATGCTGCTCCAATGCGGGTTGGTAGATGAACATGCGGCTTGTAAATATAGGTTGTCACGTTTTCCTTCAACACTAAGCAACGGAACTATAAACACAAATGAAGCACATGAAAATTCACCAGTTCTTGTCTGGGCTTGAACCCATAATCTTCAGTTAAGATTCAGCTATTCTAACTACTGAGCCATCTCGGCTATAGGAAGGTACAAAACCAAAATCATTTCAAAATTAAAAAAAAATAAACGTATACGGCACACTACACTTGTTGTGGTTACAAAAACGAGGTAAAATAAATCTACCATTACTTGGCTCCGTTCCAGGCTGTTAAAAAAAAAACTTTTATTTTATTTCTTTTTACTCCGGTTACGTGACCACCAGTGTAATGTTTTTATTATTATTATTATTTTAACCGATAATATAATCATACAACATTTTTTTCAAACAGGCACTTTTGAATCATTTTGTAAGTGTGTTTGTTTATAACTTAATATATTAACTGAAAGGCAGGATAATGGTCCACGTAATGGTAGGTAGTTCTCCTGCCAAGAGGGATTGGCATTGTAACAAATAAGCTATTACTTAAACCGTTAATGCGCCTCGTACCATGGGGTCTAAGATGTTACGACCCTTGTTTATTTAATTACACTGAACAAACTTAGCCGTATTACTAGAATAGTGGAATACAAATTTGTTTTAACCATTTTAAAAAGGGGAGATCGACCTTAGAAGATTTGTCATACAAAACAAAAAAAAATGCCGAAATGGCGCAGTGGTAAGAACGCGTGAATCTTAGTCGATGATCGTGGGTTCAAACTCGGGCAAGCAACACTGAATTTTCATGTGCTTAATTTGTGATTATAATTCATCTCGTGCTTTACGGTGTAGGAAAACATCGTGAGGAAACCTGCATGTGGAATAAGCTCCAAACCTTCTCCTCAAAAAGAGGAGAGGAGGCCTTTAGCCCTGCAGTGGGACATTTACAGGCTGTTACGGATGTACTTAATAGGTAAGGTACTAGTTTCCGCGCGTGGCTTCACCTGTTTGTTTAGGTATTTCGTACGCAGAACCTTTTCTGTAGCCCTAACAAAATCTGAGCCGAATTTCATGATGGTCAGTTTAATGGTTAACATTAACATTACAAACAAATAAATAAAAAAGTCATTTCGCATTTGTGATATTATTAACAATAACATAATTAGTTTAATATGGTATTGTTTAAGATGCTTAATTGAATATTCGTCGTAAATTAATAAAGCTATTTTTATTGCTAAATGAAACATTTATTGGGATTGGAGCCGACATTAGATAATTTAACATTACATTTGATAAACTTGTTTTTATAAATTACTATATTATTTACATTGTATTAAAGTAAATATATACATATTAAAATTAAAATCCTTTGAATTATTGCATTTTATATCCCTAGTTTTTTTAAAGTATTTATATTATATGTGTGCAGAAATGATAAACGTTTATTTACTCATTTATTTGTTACGCAAGCGAGCGGAAACATTGAGTATTTAAATATTATTTTATTTTCCGCTATCGAAACCAACTGTGCGAGCTAGTCATTTTTCTATCTGGATTTAACGATAATTAAATAACCAATACACAATTTGACACATGAGAAAACATTCAATTAATATCGATTTTAATCTAAAAGTATGTATATAGTTCTGTTTTCGAAATGGCATAAATATTTTAGAATAAAAGATGAGAGGTCTCTTTATTTTCCTTTGTAACTCCCTTGACAGGGCGCAAGACAATGTGTTAACATGGCGTCCTCCATAATGTTTTCCGTTCCCGTTATCAGAGGACTGGCTTAAGTTAATTGTGTCTCTTTTCATCATCATTACATATTCAAGAGGGCATTGAGCACGAACGTCGAAGATGACAAATTCCTACGAATTGTTATATTAATATAAATTATACAAGGAAATCCTATGAAAACTTATTGTACGATAAAAACCATAGCCAATAGCATAAACATATACGAGGATTCTGTACGTCCAATCATTCCTTTAGTTATAATTCACCTTTTGCTCGATGTTGAAAGAAAATATCATGCGGTAATCTGCAAATAATAATTCTTCTTAAAAACATTAGAGCGCCAAGCCTTCTCCTATGCCCAGCAGTGGGAAATTTAAAGGCTTACATTCTTCTTCACTTTATGTATAATAGGATGAATCAAGAATAATCTTGCTTCAAATATTTAACGACTACGAGTAATTCTTAAGCCCTTTAATTAAACTTTTAAGTAGATAACAGATTTATATCGATAGAAATTTTATTCCCAACATCCTTTAACCCACATCTTGTTATACCACAATGAGAGTTGGGGAACTAATTCAAAAAGAAACAAGTTAATTTCCTCCCAAAAATATATCCTATCAAACTTGGTTACTGAGTTTAATCCAGTGAAAAATAATGCTTAATAATATTGAAATAAGACTGAAATTCGCTTTAAGAATACCCAAGAATCTTGGGTGAAGGCAATCTTGATACAACCGTTTCCAAAGTGTCTGCTAAATGCTTAAGGTTGTGACGCAGTATCTTTCAAATAATCTCACATTATTAGATATTTATCCGATTAGAAAGGCGTAAAGAGTTAGCTATACATAATATATATGTGTGATCTATGAAGCGTGAAATACCATGGATGGAATGATAATGATAGAAGTATTGGAGTGTGAAGAATGAAATAGAAATATCATTGGCAATATTTTACTGGTGGTAGAGCTTTGTGCAAGCTCGTCTGGGTAGGTACCACCCACTCATCAGATATTCTACCGCAAAACCGCAGTACTTGGTATTGTTGTGTTTCGGTTTGAAGGGTGAGTGAGTCAGTGTAATTACAGGCACAAGGGACATATAATCTTAGGTCCCAAGGTTGGTGGCGCATTGGCGATGTAAGCGATGGTTAACATTTCTTACAGTACCAATTTCCAAGGCGTTTGGTGATCACTTACAATCAGGTGGCCCATATGCTCGTCCGCCTTCCTGTTCTATAAAAAAAAAAGCTATGACTTTAAGATCAGAAAATATATCAAACTAGCTGATTTGTACGGTATCACTTTCGTCAAATAGCTCCTCTCTCACTCTCTGGATCAAAGCATGATGTTATGCACTCTATAAAGTAACGGTAAAGTTGCTAAAGTTAAAGTTTTTTTTCAAATCTAACTAGTAGTTCGCTTTTTAATATTAGAAAAGATTGTGAAATATGCATGGACTAGTCAAATCTACGAAACGTTTTGTTTCTAAAAGAAAGAAGAACTTCTAATTATACATGAAGTTTATCAAACTAATACCATTTAAAGTGTACTGTGCCATATACGTTTATAAAAAAACTTTGTCCAATTATTTACAATCAGTATTTATACTATATTTACAGATTACAAAAATTAAATACGTAGCAATTTGAGCGCTCATAAATTGTTATACTTACCCATAGCACAAGCTTAAATTTAACAATACATAGACGACGAAATATATGTATAAATAGTCGTGCATTCCACAAAGGTTTAAAATTTTTCTTCAATCCACCATCCAATATGAGTGTTATAGGGAAATGACAACCACTAACCCGCATTTGAACAGCGTGGTGGTATAAGCTCCAAACCTCGGTGCTAAGCTCAGCCCAGCAATGAGACATTCACAGGCTGTTACTAGGCAAATAAGACGTCGACATTCACGTTCCAGCTGGTTAGGGAAATGAGACGTTAACACGTTCCAGCTGGTTTATCATATCAAGGTCTCTCTGCGACCTGGAAAAAAGCTTGATGTAAAAAGTCAGATCAAACATGAATGATCGATGAAATGATTCGACTGAAAAATAAGGAAACCAGCTTAAACCAGAGTACGGGCAGTGGCCACACATAAAACAGAAAACCGGTAAAATAGAATTCTTGAGTAGATATCGCGTTTTAGCAAACATGAGAAAGTCTTTAAGCTAAATTGTTTGATGACAATAGACCAATGGGGAAAAACATTGGCTCTCCAAAAAAACACCAAACACTTTTGTGACGTATACAAGACAAATACCACAATATAATGACGATGAGTAATAATTATTTGTCAAAGTATAAAAGCGTATTTATTTTTGTTTACATTGATATGAATACTTTCATTGATCTTATAGAAAGATCAAGCAATCACTGTTTAGTTTGTCATGTAGTTGTGTTTATAATCTCACATATCGTGGTCACGTTTATTCGCCAACACCCAGTGGTGTGGCGTGTCGAAAAAGATACCAAGATTTTTCTTCGAAGGAGATAAGTTGCCGATACGTAATACATACGGGCTATTTAATGTACTGTAAATAAGTTACAGTTCAAACTTCGAATATTTAAACACAAAATTAGGTGTAAGCGAGACAACTGCCATTAACGCTGTGTTGGAAGGAGATGAGAGTCGTGTTTCGTAGCGTACTGTATCGGGTTTGCGGTTATAATTTATTTGAGACGCGTTTCATTTACCGAGATAAGATTAATTGAAAAGTTAACAAGATTCCGTGACGTCACTGGGATGAGGTCTTCTAACGATTTATTAAGAAATTTTGAAGTATTACAACGGGCTTCAATTGTTTTGTCTTTGTACAGTCAATCATGATCGGGAGGGAATTTGATGTGCATTTGTTTAAGGTATTTTGTGTTAATTTTAATGGCGCAGATGAGGAATAAATAGTTGCCGATGGTAAATAGTCACCACTGCCCCTAAGACGTTATCACTATTATAAATAGTTACAATCCCTTACATGCTCACTTACTCTTCAAACCGGAACATAAAAACATTAAGTATTTCTGCTTGCGGTAGAATATGTGATGAGTGGGTACCTACCCTCGGTACGGACGGACCTACCCTGCACAAACCTGTATTTGTCCATTTTGTATCGTCTTGATAATTGAATCAACTACGCATCAATTTATAAATGTAATTATATGAAAACTTTCGACAGTCTTACTGCTTTAGTTGACACAGTTGGACAGAATATTCTAAAGAATTTTTCATACAAAATGAAATGAAATATATGATTGAATATTACCAAGTAGTTGGTTCCGTACTGCAAAAGACGTCAGGTATTTTCTAAAAACATGTTGTATTATATGCAAAAATTGTCGTATTCCTCGTGTCTGTTGTCTTGCTACATAAGTACTGTCTGCATTTATGAAATAGTAATAGAAGTAGTACTAGTATCTTGACGTAGATAAGTTCCAAGTATCAAGATGGACTTCAGCAGGTTTCTTATTGATATAGATATATTATATATATAATTATAAATTGAAATATGCTTAACTAAATATATTACTCAACCAATATTTATAATAAAAAAATATAACGCCTTTCGGAGAAGGTTATAGTATATTATAATATTATTATGCAAGTAGCAGCGCTTCGCATTTTCACCCGCTTTAAAAGGCTATTGATGTGAAAAAAGATAGCTAGTATTACGATATAATGCTTTTTATACACGTCAATGACATTGTTTCGAACGAACTCGTACCACTGTGTACCAATCACCGAATATAATGTTTCGAAGCAAAGAGTTACTTACGGATTAAAAAAATATTAACATTATGAGGTTTTAGATATTGCTACCTTTTTATTTGACTATAGTCTATTTTTTTTACTAAATGACGAGTTTTCTTTTTTTCTTTCAGTATTCGTTCGTTTTATTTGTGGACATGTCGTATTTATTGTATATTTTATTCTTATTATATACTTGTAATTTTAGTATGTATTAATAATATATATTTTTTATTAATATAATATGTGTATTTATTTATTAGCTTGTTTTTGTTACAGATTTATGTTATTTTATTTACTATTTTTTATATGCATCTACATCAAATTCTACAAGTAATTATTTACGCCGTTGGTTGCCTGGAAGTGATCGCTATGTTGCGATAAGTTCGCAAAAGTTGTACTACTCATAATTAGGTTGTACCCATGTTTGTATTTTTTTAAATCTTTGTGTTGTACAATAAAGTATAAAGTAAGTAAAATAAAGCACATTAGAAAACATGTTAGGCCATGTCTGAATGGTCAAATTTTGCAAGTTTAATTCCAGATAAGCCCCTGTATATTTACATGTGCTTCATTTGTGTCTACGTATCATTATGTAATCACTTTAATTTATTTTACTTATTACATATAATATAAATATCTTTACTAGACTTGAAACCTTTTAGGTGACATTCGAATAGATACACTCAGCTTTAAATCTGATTATTTCCTTTGACTTTGCGTCTTCCACTGCAGTTCGTATCTTAATTATTCCTACAAGTACTTACCTATTTAGTATTTGAATAATTTAATGAAATTAAAACTTTTACCTTATAACAGTTTAGAGTATTTAAAGATACTATATTACGACCTGAAGATACTAAATAACCTTACTTAGTATTGTTTTTCCAGTTTGAAGGATTAAAGAGCCATGGTAATTACAGGCACAAAAAAACATCATAGTTCCCAAGGTTGGAGGCGCATTGGTGACGTAGATGGTTAATATTTCATGTAGTGCCAATGTCTATTGGTCTACATACATACGGTACCGATTTAACACTAACTACAGAACTAAGCCATAAAAAAAGCTGTTAAGGATAAAATTAAAAATATGATTATCTGGAGTAGAACTCGTATTACCGATTTTAACAGACTGAAGTTATTGACAACCTGGTGAAGCAGGTGGTAAATCCCTATTGGATGGGAAGCCAGAGAGCTTTCATTCCTTGGGAGATGTCTATGTCCAGCAATGTTATTAGCTGTTAAAAACGATGATGAAGATGAGAAAGGATATATAAAATAGGTTGAGTTGAATTACTTGGATAATTCAGTAACAAGAGTGCTTCCATTCATACTAAATTTCCGGCCTTCGTACGAAGCGCTCCGAATCCACATTTATCATTCGCACTGCAAAACTGTGGAATACTTTGCCTGAGTTTGTATTTCTTGATAGGTATAATATTGGTGTCTTCGAATCCTGAGTAAACATGTTTCTTCTAGGCAAGCGGGCTACATCCCAGACCGTTTCGATGCTTAACATCAGGCAAGACAACGGTCAAAGACTGGCCTATTGAGGGTAAAAATAAATACTAACAATTGCTGATCCTATTCAAATAGGATCTTGTAAACAAAACGAATAGTAATTGGAGGCTTAACGAACTCTTGAATGATAATGAGTTTGACTCATTAGATGTTTATCTCTGTTAGTTATTATAGTTTGAATCGCAATCATTTGGATTCTCTAGCTTTGAATGATTTGATGACTCCCTAGCTGAGGTTTCCTTTTTTTTTATTATTCAGATTTGTATTTACTTGACTTGAATGAAATACCCAGAGTTAATACAATACTGCTGCTTTTGAATCGTATAATGAGTTATTAAATCTCAATATTTTTTTCAACGTCGAATGAATGAAAATAAAAAATCTATGAATGTTTTTTTTTTTATCAAAATGAATGGTTACATGTTACGTTCATTAGTTGTCAGCTTAAGTCTATTTGGATTTACGCGCGGATGAAGGTAGTAAGCTAATTGAGGCAAGTAAGAACTTATTCTTTAGATAAATTGGTAGCTTAGTTTGAAATATGTGTTTCTGATTTTGAAATATGTGTTTCTGATTTGAAAGTTCCCTGAATGTTTTCTAACAACAAATATATTCGTAATAAATTTTTATGCACAGATAAAACAACTAATATTTATTTATATTTCCGAAAATATTGTATTCTCAAAGCAGAAAAATTTCATATGAAAACATTCAGTCAAAAGCACAACAGTTTTCAATTAAGATCTATTGAAAAGGCCCGCGTGTCATTTTGGGCCATAATTGTGATGAGATCTACGTTATATAAAAGCTCTCAGGGCGAATTTACTTTATTTCAGCTATTGCATATGTAATATATGTATGTTTGTTTTATAAAAATATTACCTGAAATCCGTAGTACCATATAGATATACGGTAACAACGATGGATTTAAATATAGCTGCTATAGAATGAAAGCAATGAGGCCCTTCTATAAGATACTCGTATACGATGAAATTTAGCTGTCACAGAATAACATGAGCTTCATATCAAGCTTCCAAAAGAGACAGGTCTCATTGATGTTGATCGTATTTCGGTTGATGGTAGGGCTTTGTGCAAGCTCGTATAGGTAGGTACCACCCACTCAGATATTCTACTGCGAAACATATACTATAAAAAAACGTAAAAAAGTGAACCCAGAACATACAAAATAGCTTATAATCTTTTAACGTGAAGGTCAAAGTCAAAGTCAAAAATATTTATATATATATACATAGAAGCATTACTTCTTTATTGAGTGTTCGGTAAGCACCTCAGACCTAAGAAGAACCGGCGAAATAATTTCAGCAATATCTTTTATATACCCCAAAAGCCATCAAGCCATTGACCAAAAAAACGACTTAATATATCTAGTAAAATGCATTTGAAAATAGCTTCTTTATCTCTTGTTCTGGGAAATAGTGAGCTAGAAGAACTTTTATCCCAGGAACAAAATTAAACAAACGCAGTTACTCCTATCTAGACAGCGTTAACTTTCCAGAAGTTATAACGATAAGCTCTGTAATTTGTTCCTTTTATCGTTAGAGTGCAGTTGTATTTTTAGGGTTAAGGGAATATATCTGGCTTAGTTAAATGGGTTTTGCTTAGAAAATTCATTCATTATGTGTCTTTACATATGTTTGATCGTTTTAGTGTGGATAATCTTACTTTAACGGCCTTATAAACGTTGTCTAACGGGTAAACATTGGTGTGGTTCTTTTTTCAAATATCAAATTAATAATAACAGAAAGAGACAAATGATTGGACATTCGCTTACTAATGTTTATAAGGTCGTAAATGTATAATAAATGTTTATCTAATGTTATGGAAAATATTTAAGCGTCGAGCGTCGCACTCAAAGCAAATCAAGCTATGAGAAATAAGTTTAAACCTCGATATTGTTAGTATTATATAGTTATTTTCGTCAACATATAAATAGACAAAGATCGTCAGTTAAGATTCATGTCTTCGTCACGTGGGCCATCAGGGCAATATAATTTTATAACCAGTAAAATATAATTTGAATAGCCTATTATTATCAAACATCCTTTAAAAATGACATATATAATTAATCCCTTTAAAACTGTAAGGATTTTACTAGTCAGAAAAAAAAAATGTATCTTGCAAGTTCAGAAAAATAATGATACATGATAAAAAATCTACGTGATAAGTTATTTTTCAATGAATGTAAATAACGCTTTTGTATATATTACTACTCCCTATTTCCGCTTCGATGAAGCGCTTAACTTGTTGCAAATGTTTGATACGATTAAATATCAAGGGGAAGCCAGGCTGCATATTAAAATGAACAATAGTTATGTCATCAAAGAAAAAAAAATATTACAGCTATGACATTGTTATATATATAATAGATATTTATTAATCTAAATACTGCTACAATTATCACTTTACAGTTATAAGGAAAGAAAAAATAAACTAAGGCTTGAAGTTTGTGTGTTGGTACTTGGCAAAAACACAAATATATAAATTTCAATAATAATTTGAAAATCTATTGCCTTGATAGCATCATCAAATTCGCTTTTCAGTTTTTTTTTTTAAATTATAATATATAGGAAGGCGGACGGGCCACCTGATGGTAAAGGGATATTGGTGATATATGAAATATTAACCAGTCCTTCAGAACTAAGATATCCCTTGTAGTTACACTAGTTCACCCACCCTTCAAACCAGAACAAAAACAACACAAGGCCCTATCACCAGTAAATTCATTTGAGGTCGACGCAGTGTATCAAAAAGTTTATCAGAGTGCTTCGACCGGTCACCTTATAACGCCAATATCAATAAATCACGTTTCCCGCCATTATATGGGTTAATAAGTCACGTTATGCTCAGTTCTTGAGATACTTTTATTTGAGGTTTATTTATACGTTTGCTCTATCAGTTTAATAAATTTTAAAAGTGCGTCCCGACAAAGCAATCTAAAATATTTTCCGTTTAAGTTATAGTTAACTGAATCGACCACTGTGTGCCACTTATCAGTTCCATGACAATGGATAATGACAATTTAACTGGTTACTTCAGGAACCGGTACTATTTTATTCTGCTGGAATTTTTTATCGTGTTAAATCACCAGAACACAAGATGTCATGCTGGTGAAAGAATATTTAGAAGGTAGGTGATACTTTAGCAAATATCCCTAATAAAGGAAATAAGAAACTTTACTTTCCCAATAGACAAAATCAACAAAGGTTTTATCCTTAACTATTACCATCTCACCAAGAGGCATGAAAATAAAGCAAAGATAATATATATATATTATAGTCTCTAAGCAACTTCTCGTTTCAGACATGATATAAGAACAGAAAGTTTTCTCAAGATTCCCTTTGATTGTTGTCAGGAGGAAATGACGTATCCAACTTTTGATTATAACCCTTAACTTCGGAAGGGCAATACAAGTCGGATCATTTTCATTCAACCTTGAAAAATAAAGGGAAACGAAATATTCGAAATGTCAAAGTTTCGTATGATGACTATTTTTATTCATATGCTTCTCATATGCTCTTCATATAACAACTTATTTAAACTTGTGTATTTACATACAGCATACCAACTTCGTTCGATTTGAGTTGGAACTATGGCGTTTTGTTTAAAAATAGAACACATACTGGTAGCATTATTTCTATATTGTGTCATCGACGCATGACATCAACGTATTGCAGAAAATGTGATTATTTTTAAAAAGAGAACGTTTTTATACTCTTGAATAAAGCAACGATGCCCCTTCATGTTTGAATTTAGAATAGCCAAATAAAGTTGAAAAATCGGAGCTTTTAGTAGCCTCTGGCATTGATATTGTAGTATATTGAATTTTGTCATAGAAAAATTTACAGACATTTGTGTCACCAGAAAAATAATAAAAGAAACTTTTTTCGTATTTTTGTAGAAGTTATATTGAAATTCAAATGTTACTCATTGTTTTAGCTGACCTTCTTATGTTTTCAATTTTTGGGTGTTTGATATTTAATAAATTAAAAAAAAAGTTTATTTTGATGTGTTTTTTTATAATATAATAACAGATCTATTTTATCATTTTTAAATATTTTATTCATTAATAAATATGTTAATAATATTGTTAATATATTATAGCCTGTATTATTGAAGTGCTTTGTAATTTATCTGAATATAAATACGAAAAAAAGCCGAGGTGGCCCAGTTGTAAGAACGCGTGAATCTTAACCGATGATCGTGGGTTCAAACCCGAGCAAGTACCATCGAATTTTTAGTGCTTAATTTGTAATTATAATTCATCTCCAGCTATACGGTGAAGGAAAACATCGTGAGGAAACCTGCATGTGTCTAATTTCACTGAAATTCTGCCACATGTGTATTCCACCAACCCGCACTGGAGCAGCGTGGTGGAATGAGCTCCAAACCTTCTCCTCAAAAAGAAAGAGGAGGCCTTCAGTCCAGCAGAGGGACATTCACAGACTGTTACGGACGGGATAAATACTACTAACTTAAAACAGCAGAATTGCTTGACGGTAAAAACCAATAACTGAAGACGTCAAGAATTGCATAATATAAGATATGTCTTAAAAGCCATTAGGCCAATGAGCCTCGCTCGCTCACATGATAACAAATAACATTACGTTTAAATCAGGTCAATCAGCACCTTTACAGTTTTATTTGTATGTACAATTTCCTTTTCATAACAGAAAGACCTTAATTAAAATGATTCTTAAAATGGCTAGAATTTATTTTTACTCCATTGTGCATGTTTGTTGTGAAAGTTCATTTCAAATTCCATTGTTACAAATGAAACAATTACATTTAGAGCGGGCAATAAAACCTCCTTGCTTTAGATCTCTCTAAGAAACTTCATGTATTTTTAAGGAACCGTTTACAGTAACCAAATAAAGAAAAACTACACAAGATAGCCCCGTAACCCTTTTTTTTTAATTAAATAAAAATTATACATTATTTGTTTTAATGTTGTCGCTTGACGCTTTGACGCTTGGTACTGGTCAATGACCAGAAGCTGACCGTAGTTTGGATTCAAACCCCAAGTAGGATGTCCTACTGGGTTTGAATCAAGGTCAAGGTTCTGGAGCCTTTAATTTAGTTTCTAAGCTAATGAGACATCAAACGCTATAACCCGGATTTAATGTTATGGTAATTAAGTATGCCAAAGAAGGGCTACATGCAAAGCTACATGGAATAGATAGCTGAATACTGTAACGGGGTGCACATTTGTAAGGAGTTCATTCCACCAAGACCGCTACATTAATTAAACTCGTCATAAAGATTATAAAATTTTAATTATGAAATATACAACATAAAAATCTATTAACGAAATAAAATATTATAAGTGAGTTATAGGTGAGTTGGCATCGGTTAAAATTAAGTGATAGATTTAAAAAGATAAGTAGGATAGTGCAAACCCTGAACGCAGTGTCACAATGAGTGAGCAAATAAATAAAAGCAGTGCGAAGCAGCAAACGGCACCAGCAGCAATAGCAGGACACTGGACAAGCAGCCTCTTCTCCACAAAACAGCAGAGCCTACAACAGTAATATGCTTACAAAAAGGAATATATTTAATCGTTTAAAAATGACATGCGTCAGTAAGCAACCGGCGCCTGCTCAACGATCAAAAGGACGACCGAACAACGTAGTGCTGCCATCTCTCGAGCCGAACAGATAATAAATGTCGAAACAATTAATACCGATTCGATAACCGTAGTTTATTCTATAAACCGGTTAGATTAGGTAAAATAAATACATTATTTAAAAAAAAATTAAAATAATGAAAAATTAAAATTTATAGAGTTACAATATAAAATGATAGTTAAAAAAATATAGCATTTGTCAAATAATTTTACGTATTATTTAGTATTCTACTGCAAAACAGCAGTACTTGGTGTTGTTGGGTTCCGGTTTGAAGATTGAGTGAGCCAGTGTAATTACAGGCACAAGGGACATCTTAGTTCCCAAGGTTGGTGCCCCATTGGCGATGTAAGCGATGGTTAACATTTCTTACAATGCCAATATGTATGGGCGTTGTTGACCACTTACCATCAGGTGGCTTATATGCTCGTCCGCCTACCTATACTATAAAAAAAACGTCTCATTGTTTCACGAATCAGCCTAATATAGAAAGATTATCCTGCAATTTTGTTAAAGATTGGTACACACGTTAATATTAAACGTCTAATTATAATATTCGTAACTTTAACAGACATTTTCAGAATAGATAAGTTATCAATCGCTTTACATGCTTGTTGATGTTCGTATATAAAACATAATACTGTCAATTTCGTACACGAACAGTGATTGAGCCAGTGTAACTACAGGCACAGTTAATATTTCTTACAGTGCCAATGTCTATGAGTGGTGGTGGTCCAACCACTAATCTGCTTTTAAACCGGCTAACCAAGACGATCGTACGTTTCGAATAATATATCAACATTAGTAAAAATATTGCTGTTATTATATGAAAGTACCTAAATCTATAAAAAATAAATAAAAGTCAGATTTTATTTTAGTAAAAATAATAAATTTCTTATTAAATAATTTACAAGTATGTTTTGAATATAAAGAAAAGCATATAAAATTAAAAATACCCCAACTAAACGACACTTCTATTGTGTATTCAGACCTTTTTAACATAGCCTTGCTGGTATGAAGTTTCAAGCTAATGATATGAATTATATTAATACTGGATTTTGTGACTTATGCCTCTGACAACAAGATGAAATTTCGAATGTGAGGACGTGGAGAATCCAACCGTATGATAGCTGTACGAAAAGCTTTATGTCTTCAATAAAACAATTGAAATGTCATTGCTCTAAATCTGTCTTATGAGAGCATGAATACGCTTTGAACGACGCGGGATTGTATTTATACGAGACGATCGTGTGAACATGGAAATAGGATTTTAAGCCAAGGTTGGCACTTTATGAATAATATGTAGCTATGTAAATATGTAGCTGACCTAAATAGTAAGCTATCAGCTTTCAGCTAGCAGCTATCAGCAAGTTCATAATAATAAGAAATATAAAATATCTTTAATAAAAAATCACTTTACTCGGTGGCAGAGCTTTATTAAAGCCCATCAGGGTAGGTACCACACACTCATTAGATATTCTACCGCTAAGCAACAATACATAGTATTGTTGCATTCCGGTTTGAAGGGTGAGTGAGCCAGTGTCACTATAGGCACAAGGGATGACAATTTCGGTCCCAACGTTTGTGGCGCATTGGCGATGTAAGGAATGGGTAATATTTCTTACATCGGTGGTGGATTAGTTCATCTACTATGGTAATGTAAATACGATCAATTGTCTTTTTTATACTAAACTAGTTTTTTTGATAAATAGAAAATGATAAATTATTGACCATTTTTATATAACAACGATTAAACCAACGAGGCAGTAAAAATATACGGTACGTATACAATAAAATGTAAGTAATATTAAGTACGATATATAATATTATATCAAGAATTTACGGCTTTTAAACGTTGCGTAGTGGCTGTATAGGCCATCACTTATTCCTCTCTTTCTGCCATTAGTGATTTGATATTTGAAAGAAGAAGACAGCATGTTATAAGGCTGATAGATCCAAAAGTCAAGTTACGTTTATGATAGTTGTTGAGGCTGTGACTGATGACGAAAAAATCGTAATATTATAAATATGTCCAGCTTTCGTCCATAAAAACGTAAGTAAAATGGAATTGTTAATAATGATAAAATTATTTTCCAACATTTTCTTTTCTCAATACTGTAAATATCAATATTTTTTTATTCCGGAATTGGAAGCCGTGACTTCGTTCACTACAGACTTATTAGCTTAGACTTGAGACTTAGAAGGCAATTTATTAACGTTGTTATCATTTTTTTTTAAAATATAACAAAAAAGGATCGGATATATAGATATAACACTTTGATTTTAAACGAAAATTGTGGATTGAAATGATAAGCACCGCTAAAACAGTTAACGAGCTAATATTTCATCTCCTCCTCAACAGTGAAAGAGAACATAAGACCTGCACGCATCGGATGCAATTCTGCCACATGTTTAGCCTAACTACTCCTACTAACCAGCATTTGAGCGTGATGTGTCTAAGCGTTTATAGAGCTTTTCATTACGACATAAAAATCTTTCTTGACAACCCATGTACATTTCAAAGCCGTCCTTTTGAATCGTAACAAAAGTCTATTATTATTCACTATACCATAGATTTACGAAACGCAATAATAGTGTCCTCCAGAGTGATTTTGGCCACGCCGGCCAATCTCAAGAGAGATTAGCTAACTATGCAGGAGATATCATAGTGCAGAGGTGTGTGCGTAAACACAGGTGCACTCTCTATTCCCTAACTCTCATAATCCGATGGGACAGCAATCCGATACGACCGGAAAGAGTTCAGGCACAGGACCAACGGCTTTATGTGCTTAACGAGGCACAGGAGTGAACACACTTCCAACTTCCAGACTCCGGGCTGCTACTGAAAATTTTCTGACAGAAAAACCCAATAACTTTTTATTGGGAATTGAACCCAAGACGTCCAAGTCTACGGCCTTACATCAAGCCACTAGACCAACGAGGCAGTCAACGAACGAAACGAAACGCAATATAATTCATAGTAACCAGCAACGACCGGGAAATAAATGTAAATAACGCGAGTGAAGTTTTTCAGTTTACAAATGTAATAGCATAATAAATTTTTATTAATAAATGTATGTACGAGAGTGATCTATTGAGTATTCTATTATCGCCATAAAACAATATACGGGTGAAAAACGTGACATATTCGAAACATGCAAATGAAATGGTCCATTTAATGGCCGCTGTTTTTTACAGTACATTATTTTTAGTTCATTCATAATTTACAAGCACTCTTGTTAAACAGGATTTATTATCATATTTTAACTTTTTTCTGTTACAATATGATGTAGATACTATTAATGGAAGAGATCGCTCTTAGCGATAAGACCGCCTTTTGTTCAAAATAGTTTTCGTTTTTCTTTTATGTTTGTGTTTGTATTGGTTATTTAACTATTTTGACACAATAAAGCATATTATTATTATTATTATTATTAATATTGTTTATGCTATCAACGAAGTTTGTTGTAGGTGGTAGGGCTTTGTGCAAGCCCGTCCATACATCATATTGTTACGTTCCGGTTTGAAGGATGAGTGGGCCAGTGTAACTGCACGCACAAGGGACATAACATCTTTGTTCCCATGGTTGGTGGCGCATTGGCGATGTAAGGAATGATTAATATTTCTTCCATCGCGAATGTCCCTTAATTTAATTTGTGATTATAATTAATCTCGTCCCCTTTATGCTTTTATCGTAAGGAAACCTGCATGTGTTTAATTTCACTGAAATTCTGCCACATGTGTATCCCGCATTGGAGTAGCGTGGTGGAACAAGCTCCAAACCTTCTCCTCAAAAGAGGAGAGGAGACCTTTAGCCCAGCAGTGGGACATTTACAGGCTGTTACGGAATGTCACTTAAAAGCAGGTGACCCATTTGCGCATCCGTCTACCTATAACAAAAAGAAAGTTAGACTGAAGTTTGATGTAGTTCTGATAGACATATAGGGAAATTAAGTTTTAATGTGGTAGCTATTCAATGTTTCTAGATTTACTTAACTTACTTGTTGTAGAAAAAAAGGCATGTATAACTAAAGGGAACCCACTCGTATGTCGTGAAGGCAAACGGGATGACGCTCTCTTACGCTCCATGGCCCTTGTCCGCCGTTCTCTATTTACTTTTGTGTGTGTACATAATACCTTGTTTGTGTACATAATAAAATACTTAAGACTGACTGACATATCACATACACACACAGACACATTCAATCTGCAATTTCGTAACCGCCGAGCACGAAAGAATTATAAAAGCAAATTAAGTACTTGAAATTTCATGTCTGCTTAGATTTAAATCCGCGACCATTGGTTAAGTTTCATGCGTTCTAACCACTAATCCATCTAGCCTCAAATTTATCTGCTTAACTTATTTATAAAATAACCATAAATTTCGATGTTTGACATCTGCCGTGCGTCCGTTTGATATTTGATTTTTTAAAGTCAATTATAGCTTTGAGTTTTTGGCTAAATAAATAAGAGATTAAATTATATTATATTAGCTATCTTTGAAACCCGATTATATTTGAGGATTAAAAGCGTTAATATCAATGTAATTAGAATCACGGCTGACGCAAAATGAGTTTTATAACCTAATTAACAAACGAGCTTAGTTTTGAACCACATATTTTAATTGAACCAGAATTCTCTTTAGATAATATTAAAAACATTTTAAAAATAATCCAGTGTGACTTCAGGCACAAGGGACATAATCAGTAAGTTGAAGGGTTGGTGATTGACGATGTAAGGAATGGTTGATCTTTACAGCGTAATGTCTATTCGTGACCACATACCGTCAGGTGGCCCATTTGCCTATCCACCTACTTATAACATAAAAATATATAATTTTTTTTTTTCTACACTCCATACTAAAAACTTATTTATTATTATATAAAGCTATTGATGATAATATATTGTTTTCATTCACACTAACAAAGTATACTTATTATATAATACGTAGTCGTACAAATATCACAATTGAATGATTTAAATTGTATTGTAGCTATGGATATAATTATATTATATTGGAAATAGATCATGAAGTATATAATCCCTTATTGAAATCATTGTCGTATTTATTTGGCTTTGCTGATGTTAATCGTAATAATACTAATAGATTGCATACCAATAAAATAAAATTGATCCTAATTAGCAGGCATATACATTATACAGGCACACAAATGCAACACGCAACACACGCGCAAAACACAAAACTTCGAATTTGCTCCATACGAATTCGCGAAATAAAGAGCTGTGACGCGAATTGCTATGATGCGATTTCGTGAGGCAAGGCGTCTCACCAGCATGGGTTGAGGTAATATATAAACATATTATCGTTACCTACGAATAAATTAGCAAGTTCTTATGATGCCTCGTTCGAGCACATTTCTATTTTGCCAATTCGATTTTTGAGTTTCGGTCCTTGTCTTGTTGTTTATCATATATTTTCAAAGATAAAGCAGTTATACACACAGTCGTTGGCTTAACCAATAAAAAGTTATTGGGTTTTACTGCCGAAATTTTCTTATTAGCAGCCCGGAGTCTAAAAGTTGGAAGTGTGTATACTCCCTTGCCTAGGAACGCACGTAAAGCCGTTCGTCCTGCGCTTTAGCTTGTTTCGAATTGCCGACCTATCTGGTTATAAGAGTTGGTGATAAGAGACTGCCCCTGTATTTGTACACACATTTGTGTACTAAAGTCCATAGCAAGTCTCTAGTCACCCTTGAGAATAGCCGATCATCTAAGATTCCATAGCTATGAATGGTGGAGAGTTTATATTTTTTGCAGAAAGACATTTCTTCATCTACCATCAACTAAAATTGGGATAAGAAATGGATAAACAATATTTCCACTCAGACTAAAGGAGATCCACTATTATGTAATCAAAGTGTATATACTTTATTTTAGCTTAAAATTGAATATTCCTCGTATCCATTGTAAAAAGACGTAACTAAAACATTACCTACAAACTAAAATACAACTAACCAATAATATTTATAGCTGTTATAAGTTGTACAATTACTTATATTTTATCGCCACATGTACATACATGCGGTAAAGTGTTCACGTATTTGGCGTCCCGTGTACAGTCGAGGTTAAATTGGAGTACATGTGTGAAATTAATTAAAAATCTGGATACAGTCCAGGAATAGCGTTCCAACTTTGCTGTGGGTTTAAGACTTACATTGTAAGTTTATTTATTGTCAAATCACGACTTTATTTACATAAGGTATATGTTATTTATAAATAACATTCTTACTTGCTAAACAAAGGTATTTCTGCTCTTAAGAGAAGTTGAAAGGTATTTCTGCTCTTAAGAAGTTGCTGTATCAAGGTATTAATGTGGTAAAAAAGTTTTCTTACGCTGTTTTTCTTGATAATCCACACCAATACAGCACATTTCAACTCGGTGTTAGTTCGGTTTTGAATCCACAATCTTCGATTTATATTCACGAGCAAGTCTATCAGTATACAGCTTAGTTCCAATAATTTTGGTGTTTGAAATTGTACTTCGAATCCAGAACCACATTTATATTTGAATATCCTGGTTATCTGTGTAATTAGTTCGATTTGATATGAGCTTTCGACCAAGTTTCCAATTAGACAGGATTTGTAAAACACTAATTAAGAGTAACAATTAGAAGTTTCAATTAGAACTAATGGTTAGAATTCGTGTATAACTTTGTTGCATAAGCGTTATAGTTTCGCTGCATTCGATATTTGTGCACTATTAATTATCTGTTCGATTTTAGTTTTATATGTAATTATATGTTTGAAGATAATCTTGCTACGTGATTTCAAATTTGAGCTCTGGTGTTCCAGTTGTTTTTTTAATTTTATTTATAACTGGATAATCGCCAATTTTCACACCTGGTTCATAAGAAATGTATTTTGGATAGGATTTGCGTAAAATTTGTTCTTAGTGATTTTGTGAATCTTTCATTATATTAACATTAGCATGTCGGTGACACGAAGCCACGAGTTTATCCCCTACGATAAGCCAGCGCGACATGACGGGCGAAGGTGCGGAAGAAAAATAGTTTTATACAGATGATAAAAATACATTAAAAAGTGTTTCTAAAAGCCTGCTTAATAAAGTTTACTTTTGTTTACATTGTTTATTAAATTTAAACGTGACACATTATAAATATCTTCAAACAGATGCCCGTCCAAATATATTTTACATACATAATACGAAATAGAAAACAAAATCTGGTCGACCCGAATTGCATGTTTGGACTGGACTAACTTTATGCAATTCCTAAAACCTGTGTTTATAGAATATTGAATGAAAAAATGTTGGTACCCAATTTAGCCTTAAGCTGAAAACTCTTTGAACAGCGCATTCAAATGTTTCGGTACCTATATCGAGTTCAGTTTAAGTTGATACAGACGGATATAGGTTTTAATTCAATACAATAAGGTTTAATTTTTTTCGGCGGCCAATCTCGAGAGAGTTTAGCCAACTAACCAGGAGATATCATAGTGCACAAATGTGATAATGCGACACGACTGGAAAGAGTTCAGGCACTGGAATAACGGTTTTACGTGCTTTCCGAGGTACGGGAGTGTACACACTTCCAACGTCCAGACTCCAGGCTGCTACTGAGAATTTTATGACAGAAAAACCCAAATAGCTTTCATTTGCTCGACCTGGGAATTGAACCCAGTACCTCCGAGTTGGCGGCCTTACATCAAGCTATTAGACCAACGAGGTAGTACTTGATTCTTATAGCCTATATAATATAAAGATAAGTAAAACCTAGTGAATTGTATAACATAAAGCTTGAAGGCTTTCATGAAGTTTATTTGATATTCGTAAATTGTTTGCGCGACGTTTGTGGTATGTAGGTGTCGTGTTGTGATGAATGTCGAGTAAATATTAAAGTCCTTCTTAATAAATAGTGCAAGAACTAATGATATTAGATCTGTCATATAAGTTCTGTTCGCTTAGTCGTTTGGCAAAGCGAGGAATTCTATGGCAGAACCAAATCAACAGGGCTGAAAGTAGATCAGTTCTTTGCCCTGGTTAACCACATCATCTTAAGAAATGAAAAAAAAAGTTGAATCTATAAATATAATAAGTTGTAATTAAATGTGCGAGACTTTGTTTATTTGTTGCCTTGACTTGGGGTACCCCCAGATATATCATGGAATACACACCAACTCTTATTGTATTACATCACTACTTTATATTGCTGTATTCTATTGAAGGGTGAGTGAGCCACTGTAATCAGTTAAATATTCTGATGTCACTTTGTATTTTATGCATTAATTAATGTTTTTCATTATGATATTACGTACAACATTTTACGTGGAATTCCGTATAGAACATTACATAAGAACTTATAAATTTCAATAAAACATCACGGAAATTTTGTTAAAAACAATTTTTTATCACATCGCATTTTCCTGGAGACGAACTTAATTAAATATCATCTCGTTCCGGTTAATTATAATCTTATAAAGTTAAATTATCATCATAAAACTGTTCGATATAATAAAATAATAGTAAACTACATAACAGGTCTATATACTAAGTCTAACGTAATTCCGCACAACTTTTTCTTTAATTCAAATAGATAAACAAAATAGCCGCTCGATCTATACAGGCTCTGTGGCTAAAACTCGCTCTTTTAAGCACCACTAATTTATCTAACTTCATTCGAATAATACCCCATTTTAAAAGTTACATTAATAGAAATAAAAAAGCAGCTTTTTAATAAATTCAAACATTTTTATTTTTAAACGCCCTGAATTAAAATATAAAAAAAGTAAGCTCTTACAATCACTTTTAAATCATCCTTTTATAGGATTACAATAAATACTAGGGCATCGCTCGCGGGTTCGTCCGCGTCATAATCTAAAATCATGTCAAACGGTAACAAAACATGTTAAGTATTTCATATGTTAGCTGTTATAAAATCGTGAAGATAACATCTTAGCTTCCAAGGCTTATAAATCTTATAAATTGACGATGTAAGCGATGGTTAACATTTCTTACAATGTCTATGGGCGTTGGTGACAACTTACCATCAGGTGGCCCACATGTACGTCCACCTTGCTAATCTATAAAAAAAAATTGACTATCTTATAATAAATCTGTAACAAATGTGCATTACTTTATTTACTATCAACAATATTAATTTGATGGCTTGTTGGTCTCGTCATTCTTTGGTTGATTAAATTGATAGTTTAAGGAAATAATGTCGTCATCCGATTTTATAATATGACTTACATTTGTATAGAAGCTAATGCATTGGCTTTATATTAATTTTGCATAGAATTTACACTGCTTTGATTAATATCAAAACTCATAAATATTCAGTGTCGCTTTGTTAAACTAACATAGACACTTGTTCATTAATATGGTAATACACTGTAATAAATAATATCATTAATTTATATTAATTTTTTATATATTTAAATTAATTTTTGATACACTTTATCTATTATATATAGTGGGTTTGAATATCAGAATCATAAGCTTTTGTTTTAATTTATTTGAAGTGCTATTGTGAAATAAGCTTAATCGTTAAAGCATTGATCAATTTCGTATGTTTATGGAAAGGGACACAATAATAGGCCTCGGTCTTACACGACACCTATACAAATTATGCCTAAGCATCACCATTGGCATCACTACTTGTAAAGTTAAAAAAATCTATTTATATGAATAAGAATGTATGTATGTTTGTCCTCTTTGCCTTTCTAAACCATTCATTCAATTGCGATCAAAATTAAAGTAAAGGTTTATGCCTCAAAACCAATAGTTTTCGAAGTATATTTGGCCGTTATATTTAATCGTTCTACATAGAACGAACATAAGTCTACCGAAGCGTGGCTAGTGATAAAATAATAGCTTTACTTAAGCTTTTATAAAAAACACAAAACGCTATCTACTAATTACGTTTGACTGATTTATGCCACGGCCGTTAACTTTTATTTGTTCTACCTTGGATTTGAGTCCAGAACGTCAAAATCTCAATCAGTGGGTTAAACCAGAGCCCGTTTATCCCAACCAGACTCTGCGGGATTGTTAACCATTTAAACCATTTCGACGGCCGTTTTCATCACGGAGCAGTAAGGAGCTTTTCTTAGTGAGCGAAGGTAAAATAAAAGAAGAAAAGAAAAGCCGAAAACATAGCTACTGGACCAACGAGACAGTTAAAACATCTATAACAACAAGTAGGAACTAATAACATCAAAGTTCACAGTACTAATCAGTTAATTAATGTAAAGGTGCCTTTAAGCCAGAACAAAGTTAGAGGATTGTTTTCTGCACCAACTTAATACCTGTAGGTAAGTAAATAGCGCGAATTATTCGATGCCTCAAACGAGGTTAAAACAAATAGAAAAACAAATAAATTCATTGAAAATCTTCAATGAATTTATTTCATCGTTAACATTTTTTATCACTTTTTTATTGATTCACTCGCAAGACAAAACAACGCAATTTGAGTGAAAGGTAATTTAACTGAACTATGTTTATTTATTAAGTCAAAGAATAATATTGTTTAAGAGCAGTAGAAGAGCTATTCTGTAAGAGCAAACACAGCTGAACCTTTTCCTCTTATAACCTGGGTGCCTTCAATAGAGGCGTGAAGAGGCATCTTGCGGGCCGACAAAGCGGGGGCGGCTAGTGCAGGCCGTTCTTCCCGAATGTACTAGCCACCATCTGGTATAGTGAAGTCATTTGCTTTCTCCTCAAATATAAAAAAGAACACGATTGTGATACGCCAATGAGTTAACAGAAACAGCCTGTGAATGTCCCACTGCTGAGCAAAGGCCTCCTCTACCTTTTTGAGGAGAAGATTTTGGAGCTTATTCGCGAGTTATTAATGCGGGTTGTTGGAATACACATGTGGCAGAATTTCAGTGAAATTAGACACATGCAGGTTTCCTCAGTGGTGCTTGCCCGGTTAAGATTCACGCGCTCTTACCACTGGGCCATCTCGGCTTTTACGCCAATGAGTAAAATATATGAATTATATCATTTAAAAGCACGCGCATCACAATAACAGATGTCAGTTGTTGACATTTCAAGAGTGAGATACGAAATGAGCTTTTACAGAATAAATCTACTAGTTAGAAATATATGACAATTTACCCGCAATGGAGTAGCGTGGTAAGGGAGTTCTATATCGTTTCCTCTCCGTCATCTGTGGGAGATGTCATGATTATTTTTATGTCAGACTAATGATGCATGGAACTGGGTCTTTAGACATTTATAATAATCGTCTGAAATCGAACGTCTGAAAGGTCAACATTTATTAAAATCCAATAAACTTTTACAAGTACTTTTCGTCGTCAGCACTGGCTGTGGAATGTGGAATCTACCGAAAAAAACCGGCGAAAAGTTTAGTCACTAGATTAGTTAAGTATCTACTCTTTTTAAAAAATATTTACATTTTTTTAAATATAATTTACAATTAGTTAATTTCTACACGAGATCCAGTAATGATATCATCCATGAATTTTTGTCAGATATATATTTTGAAACAGAGTAATAGGCTTTATTAATAAGATTATTTTTAATAAGTAATTGAAGGCGGCATACAGGCCCCTTAAGATATAGACTGCGGAATTTTATTAAAAATGCGTAAACCTTACCCTAAAAACGATTTATTAACTTAATTAAGGCAGAAGCTTAGGGGAGAATGTCTTACAAGAATTAAAATTATTAGAAATATAGAGAAATGTTTGAGTAAATATACTATGATACAACTATCATAATACCAATTTTCTCAAAGCAATTTTTGAGGGTACCACTATTTCCTAAATTATAAGACCCAGTGCTCGAAAAATATCCTAATTTTAATTAATGCGTTAAAATTAAAACCATAAAAATCATAAACGAAAACCATATAATTCGCATACACACTTACCAAGGGCCCAGAACACGGACGGAACTTTTCTCGCATTAAATATGTATATTAATTCCGCAGGCGTCACACACTTGTGGCATGAATTTTTATGACACATGATTACGACTTTACGTGGTAAAATTTTTTCATCGGTCCCAAAGGTCATATTAAGATTACGAAATCGTTTATTCGTAGTAATAAATTAAAGGTTTGACCTTGGCCTTTTATTGCCACACAGACACATTCAATCTGCAATTTCGTAACCGCCGAGCACGAAAGAATTATAAAAGCAAATTAAGTACTTGAAATTTCATGTCTGCTTAGATTTAAATCCGCGACCATTGGTTAAGTTTCATGCGTTCTAACCACTAATCCATCTAGCCTCAAATTTATCTGCTTAACTTATTTATAAAATAACCATAAATTTCGATGTTTGACATCTGCCGTGCGTCCGTTTGATATTTGATTTTTTAAAGTCAATTATAGCTTTGAGTTTTTGGCTAAATAAATAAGAGATTAAATTATATTATATTAGCTATCTTTGAAACCCGATTATATTTGAGGATTAAAAGCGTTAATATCAATGTAATTAGAATCACGGCTGACGCAAAATGAGTTTTATAACCTAATTAACAAACGAGCTTAGTTTTGAACCACATATTTTAATTGAACCAGAATTCTCTTTAGATAATATTAAAAACATTTTAAAAATAATCCAGTGTGACTTCAGGCACAAGGGACATAATCAGTAAGTTGAAGGGTTGGTGATTGACGATGTAAGGAATGGTTGATCTTTACAGCGTAATGTCTATTCGTGACCACATACCGTCAGGTGGCCCATTTGCCTATCCACCTACTTATAACATAAAAATATATAATTTTTTTTTTTCTACACTCCATACTAAAAACTTATTTATTATTATATAAAGCTATTGATGATAATATATTGTTTTCATTCACACTAACAAAGTATACTTATTATATAATACGTAGTCGTACAAATATCACAATTGAATGATTTAAATTGTATTGTAGCTATGGATATAATTATATTATATTGGAAATAGATCATGAAGTATATAATCCCTTATTGAAATCATTGTCGTATTTATTTGGCTTTGCTGATGTTAATCGTAATAATACTAATAGATTGCATACCAATAAAATAAAATTGATCCTAATTAGCAGGCATATACATTATACAGGCACACAAATGCAACACGCAACACACGCGCAAAACACAAAACTTCGAATTTGCTCCATACGAATTCGCGAAATAAAGAGCTGTGACGCGAATTGCTATGATGCGATTTCGTGAGGCAAGGCGTCTCACCAGCATGGGTTGAGGTAATATATAAACATATTATCGTTACCTACGAATAAATTAGCAAGTTCTTATGATGCCTCGTTCGAGCACATTTCTATTTTGCCAATTCGATTTTTGAGTTTCGGTCCTTGTCTTGTTGTTTATCATATATTTTCAAAGATAAAGCAGTTATACACACAGTCGTTGGCTTAACCAATAAAAAGTTATTGGGTTTTACTGCCGAAATTTTCTTATTAGCAGCCCGGAGTCTAAAAGTTGGAAGTGTGTATACTCCCTTGCCTAGGAACGCACGTAAAGCCGTTCGTCCTGCGCTTTAGCTTGTTTCGAATTGCCGACCTATCTGGTTATAAGAGTTGGTGATAAGAGACTGCCCCTGTATTTGTACACACATTTGTGTACTAAAGTCCATAGCAAGTCTCTAGTCACCCTTGAGAATAGCCGATCATCTAAGATTCCATAGCTATGAATGGTGGAGAGTTTATATTTTTTGCAGAAAGACATTTCTTCATCTACCATCAACTAAAATTGGGATAAGAAATGGATAAACAATATTTCCACTCAGACTAAAGGAGATCCACTATTATGTAATCAAAGTGTATATACTTTATTTTAGCTTAAAATTGAATATTCCTCGTATCCATTGTAAAAAGACGTAACTAAAACATTACCTACAAACTAAAATACAACTAACCAATAATATTTATAGCTGTTATAAGTTGTACAATTACTTATATTTTATCGCCACATGTACATACATGCGGTAAAGTGTTCACGTATTTGGCGTCCCGTGTACAGTCGAGGTTAAATTGGAGTACATGTGTGAAATTAATTAAAAATCTGGATACAGTCCAGGAATAGCGTTCCAACTTTGCTGTGGGTTTAAGACTTACATTGTAAGTTTATTTATTGTCAAATCACGACTTTATTTACATAAGGTATATGTTATTTATAAATAACATTCTTACTTGCTAAACAAAGGTATTTCTGCTCTTAAGAGAAGTTGAAAGGTATTTCTGCTCTTAAGAAGTTGCTGTATCAAGGTATTAATGTGGTAAAAAAGTTTTCTTACGCTGTTTTTCTTGATAATCCACACCAATACAGCACATTTCAACTCGGTGTTAGTTCGGTTTTGAATCCACAATCTTCGATTTATATTCACGAGCAAGTCTATCAGTATACAGCTTAGTTCCAATAATTTTGGTGTTTGAAATTGTACTTCGAATCCAGAACCACATTTATATTTGAATATCCTGGTTATCTGTGTAATTAGTTCGATTTGATATGAGCTTTCGACCAAGTTTCCAATTAGACAGGATTTGTAAAACACTAATTAAGAGTAACAATTAGAAGTTTCAATTAGAACTAATGGTTAGAATTCGTGTATAACTTTGTTGCATAAGCGTTATAGTTTCGCTGCATTCAGTATTTGTGCACTATTAATTATCTGTTCGATTTTAGTTTTATATGTAATTATATGTTTGAAGATAATCTTGCTACGTGATTTCAAATTGGAGCTCTGGTGTTCCAGTTGTTTTTTAATTTTATTTATAACTAGATAATCGCCAATTTTCACACCTGGTAGATAAGAAGAAAAATGTATTTTGGATAGGATTTGCGTAAAATTCGTTCTTAGTGATTTTATGAATCTTTCATTATATTAACATTAGCATGTCGGTGACACGAAGCCACGAGTTTATCCCCTACGATAAGCCAGCGCGACATGACTCGCGAAGGTGCGGAAGAAAAATAGTTTTATACAGATGATAAAAATACATTAAAAAGTGTTTCTAAAAGCCTGCTTAATAAAGTTTACTTTTGTTTACATTGTTTATTAAATTTAAACGTGACACATTATAAATATCTTCAAACAAATATATTTTACATATATAATACGAAATAGAAAACAAAATCTGGTCGACCCGAATTGCATGTTTGGACTGGACTAACTTTATGCAATTCCTAAAACCTGTGTTTATAGACTATTGAATGAAAAAATGTTGGTACCCAATTTAGCCTTAAGCTGAAAACTCTTTGAACAACGCATTTAAATGTTTCGGTACCTATATCGAGTTCAGTTTAAGTTGATACAGACGGATATAGGTTTTAATTCAATACAATAAGGTTTAATTTTTTTCGGCGGCCAATCTCGAGAGAGATTAGCCAACTAACCAGGAGATATCATAGTGCACAAATGTGGTAATGCGACACGACTGGAAAGAGTTCAGGCGCAGGAATAACGGTTTTACGTGCTTTCCGAGGTACGGGAGTGTACACACTTCCAACGTCGAGACTCCGGGCTGCTAGTGAGAATTTATTGACAGAAAAACCCAAATAGCTTTTATTTGCTCGAACTCGGAATTGAACCCAGTACCTCCGGGTTGGCGGCCTTTTTTTCCGCAGTGGAAACCTTCAGAAAGGTACCCAGCTCTCATTGGGGGGAGGGAACTGGGTTATGTGGGATTCTTACCCACTAAAACCACTGCGATGGCCGTCCTCGGCACGGATCGGAGAGGCTGTGGGATCGTGTTGATATAACGCATCCGCGGCCCCTGCTGTGCTCCGCTCGTGGCTCGGCGGAGCTCTCCTCAGGGGCACTCCTCGCTAGTGCGTACGGCAGCGCGAGGCCATCCCGGCTGCCGTCCTGCCGTCTGAAATAAGACACGCGAGCCTCCACCTCACGCATCCACGGCCCCAGGGTTACGCCCTATCTTTTAAACCCCGGGTGTCGGGGGTGTCCGGGATGGCGGCCTTACATCAAGCCATCGGACCAAAGAGGCAGTACTTGATACTTATAGTCTATATAATATAAAGATAAGTAAAACCTAGTGAGTTGTATAAGTTAAAGCTTGAAGGCTTTCATGAAGTTTATTTGTTATTCGTAAATTGTTTGCGCAACGTTTGTGGTATGTAGGTGTCAGGTATGAAGAATGTCGAGTAAATATTAAAGTCCTTCTTAATAAATAGTGCAAGAACTAATGATATTAGATCTGTCATATAAGTTCTGTTCGCTTAGCCGTTTGGCAAAGCGAGGAATTCTATGGCAGAACCAAATCAACAGGGCTGAAAGTAGATCAGTTCTTTGCCCTGGTTAACCACATCATCTTAAGAAATGAAAAAAAAGTTGAATCTATAAATATAATAAGTTGTAAATAAATGTGCGAGACTTTGTTTATTTGTTGGCTTGACTTGGGGTATCCCCAGATATATCATGAAATACACACCAAATCTTATTGTATTACATCACTACTTTATATTGCTGTATTATATTCGATAGGTGAGTGAGCCAGTGTAATCAGTTAAATATTCTGATGTCACTTTTTATTTTATGCATTAATTAATGTTTTTCATTATTATATTACGTACAACATTTTACATAGAATTCCGTATAGAACATTACATAAGAACTTATAAATTTCAATAAAAAATCACGGAAATTTTGTTAAAAACAATTTTTTATCACATCGTATTTTCCTGGAGACGAACTTAATTATTAAATTATAATCTTATAAAGTTAAATTATCACCATAAAACTGTTCGATATAATAAAATAATAGGAAACTACATAACAGGTCTATATACTAAGTCTAACGTAATTATGCACAACTTTTTCTTTAATTCAAATAGATAAACAAAATAGCCGCTCGATCTATACAGGCTCTGTGGCTAAAACTTGCTCTTTTAAGCACCACTAATTTATCCAACTTCATTCGAATATTACCCCATTTCAAGAGAATAAAATTTGAATAAATGGAAATAAAAAAGCTTTTTATTAAATTCAAACATTGTTATTTTTAAACGCCCCGAATCAAAAAATACATGTATTAAAGTTAAAGGCTTTTACAATCACTTTTAAATCATCATTTTATAGGATTACAATAAATACTAGGGCATCACCCGCGGCTTCGCTCGCGTCATAATCTAAAATTATGTCAAACGGGAACAAAACATGTTAATTATGTCATATTTTAGCTGTTATAAAATCGTGAAGATAACATCTTAGCTCCCAAGGCTGGTGGCGCATTGGCGACGTAAGCGATGGTTAACATTTCTTAGAATGTCAATGTCTATGGGCGTTGGTGACTACTTACCATCAGGTGGCCCACATGTACGTCCACCTTACTAATCTATAAAAAAAAATTGACTATCTTATAATAAATCTGTAACAAATGTGCATTATTTTATTTACTATCAACAATATTAATTTGATGGCTTGTTGGTCTACTCATTCTTTGGTTGATTAAATTGATAGTTTAAGGAAATAGTGTCGTCATCCGATTTCATAATATGACTTACATTTGTATAGAAGCTAATGCATTGGCTTTATATTAATTTTGCATAGAATTTACACAGCTTTGATTAATATCAAAACTCATAAATATTCAGTGTCGCTTTGTTAAACTAACATAGACACTTGTTCATTAATATGGTAATACACTGTAATAAATAATATCATTAATTTATATTAAGTTTTTATAAATATATAACTTTAATTAATTTTTGATACACTTTGCCTATTATATATATGGTGGGTTTGAATGTTTGCAATTCTTCCAAAAATTATAGGCTTTTATTTTAATTTGTTTTAAATGCTATTGTGAAATAAGCTTAATCGTTAAAGCAATAATCAATTTCGTATAAGTTTGTGGAAAGGGACACAATAAGGGCCTCGATCTTGCACGACACCTATACAAATTATGCCTCAGCATCACCATTGGCATCACTACTTGTAAAGTTAAGAAAATTATATTTATATAACTAAGAATATTGGTATGTTTGTTCCCCTTGCCTTTCTAAACCATTCATTCAATTGCGATCAAAATTAAAGTAAAGGTTAATACCTCAAAACCAAAAGTTTTCTAAGTATATTTGGCCGTTATATTTAATCGTTCCACATAGAACGAACATAAGTCTACCGAAGCGTAGCTAGTGATAAAATAATAGCTTTACTTAAGCTTTTATAAAATACACAAAACGCCATCTACTAATTACGTTTGACTGATTTATGCCACGGCCGTTAACTTTTATTTGTTCTACCTTGGATTTGAGTCCAGAACGTCAAAATCTCAATCAGTGGGTTAAACCAGAGCCCGTTTATCCCAACCAGACTCCGCGGGATTGTTAACCACTTAAATAATTACGACAGCCGTCTTCATCACGGAGCAGTAAGGAGCTTTTCTTAGTGAGCGAAGGTAAAATAAAAGAAAAGCCCAAAATATAGCTACTAGACCAACGAGACAGTTAAAACATCTATAACAACAAGTAGGAACTAATAACATCAAAGTTCACAGTGCTAATCAGTTAATTAATGTAAAAGTGCCTTTAAGCCAGAACAAAGTTAGAGGATTGTTTTCTGCACCAACTTAATACCTGTAGGTCAGTAAATAGCGCGAATTATTCAATACCTCAAACGAGGTTTAAACAAATAGAAAAATAAAATAAATTAATTGAAAATCTTCAATGTACATCGTTAACATTTTTTATCACTTTTTTATTGATTCACACGCAAGACAAAACAACGTAATTTGAATGTAAGGTGTGTAATTTAACTGAACTATGTTTATTTATTATGTCAAAGAATAATATTGTTTAAGAGCAGTAGAAGAGCTATTCTGTAACAGCAAACACAGCTGAACCTTTTCCTCTTATAACCTGGGTTCCTTCAAAAGAGGCGTGCAGAGACATCTTGCGGGCCGACAAAGCGGGGGTGGCTAGTGCAGGCTGTTCTTCCCGAATGTACTAGCCACCATCTGGTGTAGTGAAGTCATTTGCTTTCTCCTCAAATATAAAAAAGAACACGATTGTGATACGCCAATGAGTTAACAGTAACAGCCTGTGAATGTCGAGCTGCTGAGCAAAGGCCTCCTCTCCCTTTTTGAGGAGATGGTTTTGGAGCTTATTCGCGAGTTATTAATGCGGGTTGGTGGAATACACATGTGGCAGAATTTCAGTGAAAATAGACACATGCAGATTTTCTTACGATGTTTTCCTTCACCGTCAAGCACGAGATGAATTATAATCACAAATTAAGCACATGAAAATTCAGTGGTGCTTGCCCGGGTTTGAACCTACGATCATCGGTTAAGATTCACGCGCTCTTACCACTGGGCCATCTTGGCTTTTACGCCAAACAGTAAAATATAATAATTATACCATTTAAAAGACACACGCATCACAATAACAGATGTCAGTTATTGACATTTCAAGAGTGAGATACGAGTGAGATATATAACAATCTACCCGCAATGGAGTAGCGTGGTAAGGGAGTTCCATATCGTCTCCTCATGAGAAGTTGAGATCTGCTGTGGGAGATGTCATGATTATTTTTATGTCAGACTAATGATGCATGGAACTGGGTCTTTAGACATTTATAATAATCGTCTGAAATCGAACGTCTGAAAGGTCAACATTTTTTAAAATCCAATAAACTTTTACAAGTACTTTTCGTCGTCAGCACTGGCTGTGGAATGTGGAATCTACCGAAAAAAAACGGCGAAAAGTTTAGTCATTAGATTAGTTAAGTATCTACTCTTTTTAAAAAATATTTACATTTTTTTAAATATAATTTACAATTAGTTAATTTCTACACGAGATCCAGTAATGATATCATCCATGAATTTTTGTCAGATATATATTTTGAAACAGAGTAATAGGCTTTATTAATAAGATTATTTTTAATAAGTAATTGAAGGCGGCATACAGGCCGCTCAAGATATAGACTGCGGAATTTTATTAAAAATACGTAAACCTTACCCTAAAAACGATTTATTAACTTAATTAAGGCAGAAGCTTAGGGGAGAATGTCTTATAAGAATTAAGATTGTTAGAAATACAGGAAAATGTTTGAGTAAATATACTATGATACAACTATCATAATACCAATTTTCTCAAAGCAATTTTTGAGGGTAAAACTATTTCCTAAATTATAAGACCCAGTACTCGAAAAATATCCTAATTTTAATTAATGCGTTAAAATTAAAACCATAAAAATCATAAACGAAAACCATATAATTCGCATACACATTTACCAAGGGCCCATAACACGGACGGAACTTTTCTCGCATTAAATATGTATATTAATTCCGCAGGCGTCACACACTTGTGGCATGAATTTTTATGACACATGATTACGACTTTACGTGGTAAAATTTTTTCATCGGTCCCAAAGGTCATATTAAGATTACGAAATCGTTTATTCGTAGTAATAAATTAAAGGTTTGACCTTGGCCTTTTGTCTTTCGTATTTTGCTATCATTGATGTAGAACAGCGATTCCCAACCTGTGGTACGCGTACCCCAGGGGGTACGCGGGTTCCCATTGGGGGGGTACGTGAAAATTATATTGGTAAAATAATGTAATGTTAAAAATCAAATCAATTTTGTCGAAAAACATTGCAAAACACTGTACCACCAGTTTTTATAAGAATATCCTTGAAAACAATAAATAAATAATAAAAAAATAATAAAATTTTGTTAATGTAATACCTACATAAACAGACTTCTATAAGAATCTCTCTATTCATGACAAGTTTCAAGAGACCGTACTAGGCTTATTTCAAAGTTAAGATTTAGAATAGGTAGACGTTAAGAGAAACGAGACACATTTTAGGAGAAGGTATGGAGTTATCTGCGGAGGAAATTAATGAAAGTTTTATTAAGGAGTACGGGAACGAAAAAAGGTTGGGAAGCATTGATGTAGGATAAGAAGATATTTTTCAAATATGTATTTTATGAGGCTGAAATAATTAATATGTACTTTTGGGAGGAACTTAAAAATTTATACTTTTTATATCTATATATTGTGAAGTATATAACAGGCTAATACGACGATATTAAACATCATATATGTATCGAAAGGTTTCAAGCAATCAACATTATAAATATAATTAATTAAATATTAATAGCTTGATAAATAATGGCCCAATATTTTCCAATTACTATTTCAGGAAAATAAATTTCATGTTTTAGTGATGTATAAAATAAAATAATTTAAACGGCAAAAAAACACAAAAAGTTAAATATTTGACAATTATTGCCGATAGATGATTTGTGCCCGACATATATATACTTTTTGCTCGACTTTCCATCATTAAATTGATGGAGACCGTATAAGTCCCCTGTTAATTAAATAAATCTCAAAACTTGCACACATATGAAAGATTGGAAAGGTCACTTGGAGGTGGCACAGCGCTTTTTCTATATACTAACATTTTTTTTTTATATTTCCAGGAGGGCAGATGACTCTACTCCACCTGATGGTAAGTGGTAGTAGAGTCCAAACGCGACGACGGCTAGTACAGTTGGGAAGAATGTTCTGCACTAGCCACCCCCGCCTTGCCGGCCCGCAAGATGCCTCCTTTGAAGGAACCCGGATTGTAAGAGGAAGGGAACACGTGAGCTGGTAAGGAATTCCATTTTTGGAAGTGCGACAAAGAAAGGAGTTGCCAAATTTCTTTGTGCGCGATGGAATTGATGCCACAGTTAGGCGGTGACATCGAGAGCCAGCACGCGTAGACTTATGAAGGAAGGGGGAAGCAGGAATTAGAAAGAATACTTCCTCAGAGCACTCACCGTGATACAATCAATATTTGTCATCGATCGCTGTTGATTATATAAGTATAGTGTTCTCGCAGCATTATTATAATTAAAGATAATAATTGTATAGTGGAGGTAGATGAACAAAACTCTAGTCAACGTCGGAGAACGCGAGAAGCTTTCAGTCAAAAAGTGACCACGATATAACTTACAGTGGTCACTTTTTGACTGGAAGCTTCACGTTATATATTAAGTATTAAGGAACGCTTGTGTGCTTAAGGATATTACATAACAAATGACTTCTTAAATGATTGATGACACACCTTGGAAATGAAACGATCACCCCCTGGTTATTTCAAATTTAAAAAGAATATATAATTCAATTATTCTTCTTTATTACTTATTGTAAAGGATGAGATATATAAAAAATTGCCGAGTTTCTTTCGCCGGTTTTTGAGGTCGGAGGTGTTTATTTCCGAACCGCTGGTAGATTTATGACAATCAATAAGCAAGTGTAACGCTTCTATATTGAATAAAGATTTTTGACTTTGACTTTGACATTTACATGCTTTATTATGACTTGCGATCTTATTTGTACCAACTTTACGAATGAAATACAAAACCTCTGAAACGTCAAGTCCAAAATGATCAATGTTAAAACCAAATAAAACAACCAACAATACCTCTGCCTTCCTACAAATATTTAATCACATCATCAAAATCTAAGAAAATAAAACAACGATAATGATGATAAAATACATCTGTATTTAACCTAAGCTCAATTTTCAATTAGAAATAATAACAATTACCTTAATTGATGTCCATTCGGGTCCCATAGTATCTTTACCGAAAATCTGTATAAATACAATGCTATCGCCTTTAACTTGTTACAAAGGCTGAATTCGTAATGAAATCTTTGTCTGAAATTGCTATTACTTAAGTATAATTAAGGAAAATTAATTCTCTTAAATATCTAATACAATTAAATTTACGGACGTGAAAGTTTATACGCTATATTTTTGTAGCTTTATATTAAAATTAAGATTTTAAAGTGACGGTTCTAAAGTGGTTGTGAGAGCCTACATGATTGAAGTATATTTCGAATTTGACTTTATATTTTTAATACTAGTTACTGTACTCAGTCAGGCTTTAAACATCGATCTTCTTATAAACTAACGCTTATAAAAGTTTTAGGTTCTATAATAGTGTTTGCAGAACTATTAATAGTTTGAGTACCATAAGTTGACCTCAAAAGCCATTGCGAATATTCGTCTTGTGTCAATACAGTGAATACTATCCATAACATTGTTAGATTTCCATGAGTAGTATCGATAACAGCAATACTATTGTTTATCGATGTGTCTACTATTGACATGTGACGATAATATCAAAAAAATGTCGATACGATTGCTTACACCCTTGAAATAAAAATGTGTCTCGTAATTATATGTTAAATTAATTTTATACAGAACAGAACCAGTGGCTTATATATCGATGAAAATATGATTCGTAATTTGCCAAAAGTGGCCACGACAAGCACGACACAAAACAATCTCATGTACACAATACATAACAGATATTTATTTACTAATAAATGAAAAGACATTTTTATTTTATGTAATGCTTTTCTGAAAATCTACTAAACTGATAAACATAACATTTATACCAAAAGATGCGACGCGTTTTGGAGAAGTTCTCAGTAAATCATATTATAATATAAGTAGTTGCACATCGCAATTTTGCTTTTAATCATATTCACGTGACAAGCGTGAATTCAAGTTTTTCTAAAAAGTTAATGATTAAAACGAATTCAATTAAAGCTTAAACAAGTTTTCATTTTGCATGAACGCGACAGCGGATATTAGTTTGGAGTCCATGTCATATTTTCTATTAAAGTTTTGATAAAATTAAAAATAATTAAAATGTAATAAATATACGAGCGAAAATAGAACCAGTCTGTCATCGTTATCATCCATAGGTCTGTCATCGGTGAAGGTAATAAGACATGGTGTTATATGATTTTAGAAATGTTTTAGCACTATTACTCCAAGGTCGCAAAGTGTTTCAACTGCATACGGCACAAATATATAACTTGGATCTTGTTCGTGTCAGCAATTTCCGCTGCAGCTTCGGCTTTTGTCATTGTGTGTGATGTGAGACGGCGCAAATGTGTCGTCCCATTTTGATTATAAGGGCTAAACATAAAATACAGATGGAGCTGGACCGCTGCTGCTGAGCATCCGATGATAGTAAGTGGTTCCCTCTGCCAATATCGCTTTAAGGAATATAAACGATTTCTCATAACCTCAATGCTCATGACTCTCGACAACACGTGGAACATATTTTCAGATTTTTTTTTGTTTTATTTAACATTTAGTTTTTTCTAAACATGGTTAATATTGCTTTACAGACCTCAAAGTTTCGTATAATATCAAAGATAACATTTTATGATAACCACATACATTACAATTATATTTATTTAGAAGTAGTGTTATACTAATATAACTAATATAACAAACAACACCTGTGTTACTAGGCTTTTTAATTCAATAAATACATATAAAATTTTGTATGATTTATATTATATTATAAAAACCATATGATTTTAAAAGTGTATGTAGTTTGTAAGCAAAAACTTAAATAATCATTCGCTTGTAATTTTCCAAGCAATTCGGTCCAAAAATTTATACCAGAAGTTTTAATTCATTTAAAATATTAAAGATCAAAACGGTGAAAATAATCCCGTAAAAGCACCAATTAATTTTATTTTAGAGTAATCTAGGCTCGTCTAATTTGTTTTATAAAATTGTAACTCTGGTACGAATATACAACACGCCCCTCCCCAAGCGTGCCTTAAAGCTGTGAATTAGCACTTGATATACGTATGCAATTCCGGTGGATTTTCTATAATGTGTGTGTGTGTGTGTGTGTGTGTGTTTGTGTCTGTGAGTATGACTTATGTTGCTATGTGTGAGTTCTCTATTTGTAAGTATATGATAAAATGTAGTTATAATTAATACTTGTTACAGTGCAAACTATGAACGGTGGTTACTAAATACCTTCAGCTGATGAACTATATGCTCGTCTGCCTTTCTATTATTTTAAAATACAAATTAAAATAATCGCTTCGTACATCTTTGATCTCTAATTATTTATTTATTTAGTTTACACATCCACATTAGCGTGAGTTTGTACAGTTTTTAAATCTCCATCCCGGTTGTTAGGGGGTTTGAATAATTCAAAGCGTTTCATTCAACGGATCTAGACAGGCCTGAGACAAGTATATAAGTTAATAAATGTGTATTATTTTTTTGTAAGAATTAGTCTTATGTCATGAAAGCTGGTCTTAGAAGGCTTTAATTATACCGACATTATAAAACATTTTAATTTTATATCCTGTGATGCTGTTTTAGTTTGAAAGTCCATTGTTAATGGCGAATTTGCGATGTGATATTGTCACTCAATACGGAAAAAGCTAAGTAACCTTTAATGTCTTACTGCTGGTTGCATTGGAGAAGAAAGTTCAGGGCTTATTCCAACTACTCCAATACTTAATAGGTATCAATATTGTATACATATGTGGCAGATTTTCATTCGAAACATGCTTTCCTCGCAACATTTTCCTTAAGCACGAGAACGAGTCAAATTACATGGACTATCATCACCGGCTAGAACGTTGGAATATTTCCTCAAGTTAATAAGCTTAGATATTGAAACCAGGAATAAAAACTAAATATTCTATACAATATGATATATTTTTACCAATAGAAATTTATGCTCATCGAGGTGCAACTCATTATTTTTTCTATCACCATCAGTATTCTCTACTGCTGAATTGTAATTTGTGAGCCAGAGTATAATTAAGAAAGGTAGTATCTTAAGTCCCAGTTAGAAGCAACGGGTTTAAGAGTGGTTCACACTTCCTGCTGTGCCAGTTTCTAGTAGCAAAGGTGATCAACTTACCAGGAGGTAAGTTTAGCTTGCTTGTTTTCCCAAAAAAAAAACTTCATTGCACTTTTTTTTAAATCGGGTAGATTTAAAATATAATAAACGTATAATTATGTATAATAATATAAAATGAGTCGATGATACTTGAAATAAATATTATTATTATTATTATAATTACAAAATTATCCTGCAAAATGGGACGGTATGTCTTAAAAGGGCTTGTACAAGCCCATCTAGGTATCACCCATTCGTCATATATTCTACCGACATATAGCAATACTTAGTATTTGTGTGTTCAAGTTTAAAGGTGATTAAGCTAGTGTTACTAAAGTGACAAGGGCTATACCATTTTAGTGCGGAGATTTGTGACGCATTGATAATATGTACCATACATTTCATTTAGCCTCCGTATCTACGGACGGCGGTGAAGACTTTTTATTAAGTGGCTGATTTGTCAGTGATCAGTGGTGTAACTTAAGTGTCATTACTTCGACAGCTAACATTTGCACTGTAATATTGACGTACTGATCGTCAGGACGCTGTAACATTTATTGATTAGATACAAGCCAGAATTTATCGCTTTCACTCTTCTATCGGATACATTCGGAGAATGTGCGCAGAAATTACACCGCCCGCTTTTACTATCGAATGGCCAGGCAAACGCGACCAAAGCGCCATAGGTACACAGTGTAACTTCCTCGCGTACGTACAAAGCGCTTTGAATCCATATTTATTATTCGCACTGCGAAACTGTGGAATGCTTTGCCTGAGTCCATATTTCCTGATAGGTTCAATGTTGGTGTGTTCAAATCCAGGGTTAACGGGTTCCATCTAGGTAGGCGCTTAATCCTAGACCGTGAATATGCTTAAGATCAGGCAAATCAACGGTCAAGCGCTTGCTGGTCGTCTCGACGTCACTATATTTACAGCTGACCTAACAATCAAAGTTAGTAACAACCAAAGACGATTTACATATTCTAATATATTATTAAGATTGCAACACATTCACGTTCGTACTATGGTGGTGCGGATGAGCTTATGTTGAATTTTTTTTTTTATAGAACAGGAAGGCGGATGAGCATCTGGGCCACCTGATGGTAAGTGGTCACCAAACGCCCTTGGATATTGCTACTGTAAGAAATGTTAACCATCGCTTACATGCGCCACCTTGGGACCAAAGATTTTATGTCCCTTGGGCCTGTAATTACACTAGCTTACTCACCCTTCAAACCGGAACACACCAATACCAAGTACTGCTGTTTTGCGGTAGAATATCTGATGATGTTTTATATAATATTCTGTCTATTGAAAATTCTATCGATCCTTAAACTTTTATAATCTTATTGACACTTGCGGAACAGAATGTTCTGAGATAAAAACTTTATTAAAAAGTATCATGTTTATATTGAATTGTTATTTCATTAAAATGATGTAGCAAGTATGCTTTTAAAAATATAAGATATTTAACTGAAACGCATATAATATCAGTAATATTGTTGGGTGATTATTTTACACTTAAGTGATTAAATAAATAAAATTTAGCGATTTTTACTGGTATGCAATGAATTTGCCACGGGCCTCAGCCATTTGAAGAGATAGTTCGCATCCGCCAGTTTTCATACTTATTTTATGTTAAAAAAAATATGTATAATTTATGTATAAATTCATAAAATGTAAACTTTAAATAAAATTATTCTTTACAAAAAATTTAATCAATAAAAGTTGACTCAACACCTCAAGTGAATATAAAATTATTCAATTTCAGACAAAGTTGGTCTTACTTATTTTAAATTAAACAGTTTTGGAGCTTTAGTAGAATATTATAGATCAAATAACAAAAGAATATTTTTTTAAGGCTAGGATTAATTAAAAAAAAAACTATACTCAATTAGACTTTTACGAGCACTTTCGTCGTCACATTACAATACGAAATGAAAATTCAATCTAAGAAAGTCAGTGATTATGCGAATGGACTCATATCAAAATATTTTACTCTACACTCTACTGGTGGTAGAGCTTTGTGCAAGTTTGTTTGGGTTTGTTCACCCCTAACAGCCTGTGAATGTCCCACTGCTGGGCTAAAGGCCTCCTCTCCCTTTTTGAGGAAAAGGTTTTGGAGCTTATTCCACCACACTGCTCCAATGCGTGCTTGTGGAATACACATGAGGCAGAATTTCAGTGAAATTAGACACATGCAGGTTTCCCTACGATGTTTTCCTTCACCGTAAAGCACGAGATGGATTATAATCACAAATTAAACAAGTATGAGCAACTACAGGAATGCGTCCGATGGTAAATAAACAAATTCGTACCCGCGCGACAACTGACTCATACTTGTAAATATAATGTTGCGTTTAATGAATAGTAAAAATATTCGACCATTTTCAGCGCTGAGTTAAATTCGAAAGTTTCATATTTAGGGTTGACATCAAGACAACAAAGAAATTTTGTTGACAAACGTTTGTAACAACGTACTTATACACGCACACACGCAAAGGCATAATATTTTCATTTACAATGCTTTCAAAATTATGAAATCCTAGTACCTTAAAATTTATACCTATAATAAAAACCATCCGATATGTTTTTTAGAAGAAACTTTTGTGTGATTGTAAACACTCATAAAAAAAAATAGAAAAATAGACTGCGGTGTTCGAGAGTTCAAGTTTAAATTAATAGCTTAACCACAATTAGTGTGAAATACACAATTGAATCAGAAATACGTTAATGAGCTTTAGTAATACATGTATCTTCTATTTAGTAATGTAAATGTATACAATATAATTAAGAACACAAATGTAACAAAGGCACGTAAAAATTAACCAAATATAAGAGATGAATAGAAACTCCAAAATGGCACGAACTTCAAGTCTTTGAAGTGTATTTTACATAGAAAAAAAACTAAACATACACTTTATTTTAATAATTTGAAAAACAAAAAGAGGCCAAGAATTAAATTATAAATCCAAGCCCTGAAAACTAGGACGTATTTTGGCTGAATGGGACATTTGGCATCCCTACCATTATTTGCATAAATTTACAATGTTTTGAACTCGGCTTAACCGCAAAAACGAAATATAAGGATGAAATACTGGAACGGAAGGGATTTATCAAATGCTTATACTTTGTATATAGTTTTTAAGGTTTAATATTTATTAATTGTATTTTCTATAAAACATCTGGTGCTACAAAAAGAATATATAAAAATCAAATATATTCAATATCAAATGACGTGCCAAACTAAAAAAAAACATAGGACTATCATAACCAAAAAAAAAAAACAATTAATTTAAAAAAAAAGCAAATTGAGGTACATGACGACACATTTGAGTTTGTTTGTCAAATATTTTTGCAATGTAGTCGAAAATGAAAGGTTCGTCCTTTTGTTTGATATAATATTGGCTTACCAAATGGTTAGTTAAGTACCACATTGTATATTCATTGCGAAGAAAGATCATTATGATAGTCATTCTACTCTAGTTGAAGAGCCGGGATAAGACAGCGTCATTGCCATAAGGAATCGGTCCTCTATCCCGCTCTGCTGTCTCCTTTCTGACTGTGTCAACATTACCAGATTTTTCAAGTTGACTATTAAAAAGATTGAAACATAAGTTCGCCTGCCCGACCGACTCTGCTAATTAGAGTAGACCACCGTCAAGTCAGCTGCTCGCCATGGCCGGTAATCACTTAAAAATAGTGCCCGCTGTCCATGCCCATATCAGGTTCCATAAAGTGTCAGTGAATTTTCAAATCATATAAAAAACAAAATAGCATTTTTTTTTTATTAGAATGTTAATTTTCATCAAATTAAAATACAAATCTTAGAAAATAATTAGTGGTATTCGATGACTAAGTCCCAGTTTTATCCCAGTGGTTATTTGGTATCGCAGTGCATAGAAAACAAAGGAAAATGAAAGAGGTCCCAAAAAATCTGCAATTTTTAATGCCAATATGAATATACAACAAAAGAATCAAATTTGCAATGCAAATGGAAAATACTGCTTGTATTCTAGCAACCATTCTAAGCCTTCATGATTTGTCCAGTAGCAATTTTTTATCTGTGTACATTTCGGTAAGCTCTCAATGTTCTCTATATGATGTATGAATTTTGATTTTATCAGTATTTCAAAGGCATTTAATAAAAGAAATGCCATATAGCAAAACAAGCTCTAGAATAAAACAAGCATTGCTCGCTGGAAACCAATAATAAAGATGACATCAGCTGTACATGAAAAATAGCATAATATATTTATGTAACGAAATAAATTTAAGAAGTATTTTTTTTCTTTTATTTTTATTCTACATTCAACAGTGAAACTTTATATGGAACCAACAAAATAGTTTTGCTTTATGATGATTTAATAGTCAATTTGTATTGACTTAAGCATATTCCAAATTCAAAGTTGAATTCGAAGTTTTAAACTCATTACAATATTAAGTTTAAATAACAGTTGTGGCTAATTTATGAAATCCTAATAGTTCGAATCGAATAAAGTTATTACACGCTAAATGTTCCAAACATAATCTGTTTGGAAACTGCGAGTACCCTTATATACTCTCAAATTCGTCCTGTTGAGACTGACTCAGGAGTGTGTAGTAACTATATGCCCCTTTCAGAATCTGAAATGTAAATATATGATTAAAATATTTATAAATAGTATGAGGTTAACGAACTCTCTGTTTACAAACGAAAAATATATTAATATTATAAATGTGAAAGTAATTCTGTGTGTTACGCTTTCACTGCTAAACTAATGAACGGATTTCCATGAAATTTCGTATGAAGCAAGCCTGAACTCCAAGTAAGGACATATGTTTCCTTATACTTTACCATCTCACAACGTGGGCGAAGTCACGATAGAAAACTAATATGAAATAAATGAAAAATAGTTGGACTTAATAAAATAAAAATATAAGCAAAATAATATTACGTAACGTGTGGTATTATTGGCGTATTTGTACATATATACACATAAACTACTAGATATCTCGAGTATAAATACATAAAAACAAATATACAAAAAAAAGAATAGAAGATGATTTTTTTTTATATAAAATGGACCTGGTAAAAACTGATCACCACCATAGACATTAGCGCTGTAAAAATTATTTACCGTTTCTTAGATCTCCAATGCGCGAATGCGAATCAACCTTAGGAACCAAGTGCTATGTCCCTTATGACTGTAGTAGCAATGGTTCACTTCCCTTCACACCAGAATATAACTATATCAAGTATTGCTAGTTAGTGCTAGAATATCTAATGAGTGGGCGGTACCTACCCGGGCTTGCACAACGCCCTACCAGTAAATATGATGATGATATTTAATTAAATAAAATTAACTGGTGTAAATTTTACTGGTGGTAGAGCTTTGTGCAAGCTCTTCTGGGTAGGTACCACCCACTCATCAGATATTCTACCGCAAAACGGCAATACTTGGTATTGTTGTGTTCCGGTTTGAAGGATGAGTGAGCCAGTGTAATTACAGGCACAAGGGACATAAAATTTTAGGTCCCAAGGTTGTTGGCGCATTGATGACGTAAGCGATGGTTAACATTTCTTACAGTGCCACTGTCTAAAGGCGTTAGGTGGCCACTTACCATCAGGTGGCCCATACGCTCGGCCGCCTTCCTATTCTATAAAAAAAAGCAAATTACTCACGCTTATAAAGGTAGCCACGGTGATATTAGTAAATGGTCCCGCACTGAACACTATGACTCTGTTGAACTGATCAATCAGAATATTAACGTCTTTTTGTTCGGAGACATCTCTTGTCCACCAAATACTTTCATAAGGTCCTAGTGATGACTGTTTACTCTAGAAACAAATTATTTAACATCAACACCTTTAGTAAATAGAAGATCGAAATTTGAAATTTAGTAGAAAAAAAATTATGAACTCGTTAAAATTTTACATATGATAAGCAGACAGATATCAGTCACTGTGGCCATTTTTATAAAGATTAACAAATGAAACTTACTTTATTATGCACAAGTATTTACACAATAACCAATCACATGAGACAAAAAAACCTTCATGAACTTTAAAAGTTCTGTTACAGGAATTCAGGCTTTACGTTCCATGTACTAATGATTTATTTGCTATCAAAGTGTTTAGTTATATTTATACCTTGATTTCGATTATGGCAAGGACACTAAAATTACAAATGTAATGTTAGTATGATCACTTACCACATACAAAACGTCATTACTGTGCCAGCAATACATAAAAAGTTGTGCTACACCAAATACCAAATATTCGACTGTTATAAATCTTTGCATTGCACTTGTTTCAATCTGAGAACATAGGATGAAAATTAATAAAACTTGATTGTTGTTTCCGTGTAAATAGATAACTGACATCAATAAGGTATTTTTCAACATTTCTCGGAAGCTGATAATTTAAATAAAAATCATTCGAACGTTTAAATTCTTGGTATTAATAAGTATCTTATTAAAAAAATGGAATTATTGAAATTATCAGTATATTATTCAAAGGTTATGTAATGTATGATCTGCGTAAATTAAATCATATAAAGTAAATAACAAATTTATTAATGATTAAAGTATGATTAAACATCAGCCAGATTTTTACTTGAAATTTAAATGTTATCAAGAAATAACTTTTTATAAGCTTACCGTTATTTGATAAGCTGTAGCACAAAGCATTATTGAACATACAATCACGTAGAGGAACATGATTGGCGACAGACAAGAATCGAAGAGACGAATGTATCTGGAAATATTCGAATAGTCGAGATATATTTTGATGTAGTTGAAGTAATCAAACTACTTCCTTGTAATAAAACTCTTGGTCCAATAATTTGAGCCAACGTTTTAGTATTGGTGAAAATAAATATTGGTCAATATTTGAAAACCCAGGACTAAAGGATATTACTTTTGTAATTCTGTTATGAAATTAGAATTCGTTTCTTTACAAACCGATTTCAATTAAAGTTTCAATCAAAATATATTGATTAAAAAGGTTTTCTATAAAAAATTATAATAACATCTCAATGTAATAGGGGAATTCAAAGTAAAATTTTTCATCATAATGATCATAATTTTTCCAAAATCTCGTAATTTTCTGATAGCTCTAAAATGTTTAACTAGAAACCAATATACGCTAAGGCAGTTATACTGTTGGGTTTTGAATAGTCTTTAAATACCGGATCAAAGCTATCATTTTCATATCAAGGAATTCCGAGACCTCTAGTTTCTAGTAAATCATGATATCCTCTGGTTTATGAAGCGGATACCCTTGAACCCAAAAAAATACAAAACGTCTTCAAGCTACGTTCATTTTATGACATTTTTATATATATTGTTATATAAAAGACCTGTATCGAGTAACGACTTTGTTTGTATATGATATTCCCGAAACTTAAAGCGAAATATAAAAGAAAGATTTTTTTTAGTATATTTTTATGTTGCCAGTCGTATTTATTGCATACAATAAGAGTGAATGAGAGATGCGGAGTCTGATATTTCAATTGAATAATTTTTTAGAATTTCATCCATTCATTCGAACTACGCTGAAAGTAAACAGAGTAAGGCTTTTTTTAACTTCTGCAATATATTTCTATATGTATACAATAGTCACAAGTATTTGAATTTTCGTATATGAGAAGTATCAAACACAAGGCAATATTAACATTTTGACTAATTGTGATCTGAAATAAAAAAAAATCGTCTGAAAAATAATGATCGTATTATTAATTTTATTCTTTGATACGATATCTCTGTAATTTAATTTAGGTACATTATATTCAATAATTAAAATTCGTTTTTATTGTATATTTATTATTATTATATTTATAATTATATTCTGAAAATTACAAAATTATCAGTATTTTTGTTAAATTAAGTTACATCTTACTTTTAGAAAATTTATTTATTTTTAATTTAAATAAGCAAACGAGCTTAGTTAGGAGTTTGTTATCATGGCAGTGTAAACACAGCCAACTTCAAAATTGAAGTGCCGCTTCTGAGAATTTCTTAATAGTCCAATAACTTTTTACATGCCCGACTTTTAGATTTTAACTCAATACCAAGAGATATCAATTCAATACTCAATACCAACAGTAATAAAAGTTAGATATAGACCAACGCCGCAGTTAAGTATCTAATTACGAAAACAACTTATAAAACACCTAAAACTTGTATGACTTTTATTAATATACATAGAATATATAAACATAAAAATGACCTCAATTATGAATGTCTGAATGGAATAGTTAATATACATTTGAAAGGATTTTTTTCAAATAAATATAGCCTAACCAAACACTCAACAGACTCGCTGAAAAAATCAACAATGGCACACGGTACATCCGACACTAAAAATACTGAGCCCTAGTCTTGCAAATGAAGCAAGTTAACATAGCAAAGCTGCAAAGAAAATATAGTGCAAGAAAAACATCCGACTACCCTCGTTTTTTGAAGTCACCGGTCAAAGCTACAACTAGAAAAATATTTCAGCAAAATGAGCTGTCAAAGTACAGCCAGCATAAACAATGTTGGAATTTCTGATATTAGTTGTAAGGAAAAATAACATCACATTCATTAAAAACATTGTTTATATTTTAGATTATAATAAATTATCCTCCAAAATTAGTTCATATGCATATGACATCTACTTATTTGAAAAAGTCTTTATGCCGCTTACTAAAAAGATCAGCTACTTCCCTAGTTTTACTTAATCATCATTTCCGAATAACTAACCGCCTTAGTAACTCTTCTGGTACTCAAAGGAATATCAGATATGCATTTGTTCCAGATAGTTGTTTTTTTATAGAAAATGAAAGCGGACGTGCTTACGGGCCACCTGATGGTAAGTGGTCACCAAACCCTCTTAGACATTGGCACTGTAAGAAATGTTAACCATCGCTTACATCGCCAACGCGCCACCAACCTTGGGACCTAAGATTTTATGTCCCTTGTGCCTGTAATTACAATGGCTCACTCGCCCTTCAAACTGGAACACAACAATACCAAGTACTGCTGTTTTGCGGTAGAATATATGATCCGTGGGTGGTACCTACCTGGACGAGCTTGCACAAAACCCTAGCAAAGCAGTAGTGTTAAGACAGCATCATCAGATACCCTGGGAGTATTTATGAAATGGTGACCAAGAATACACCACTTTTATATATTGATGTTCATCATATCCCAAAATATTTTATTAGTTCATTGGAGGCTGCAATAGAGTCACCATAGTTCATTGTATAACAGTATAAACATTCTTTATTAAATGTTTGTTGCAATTCAAAAGTAAGACTAATATACACATTAAAGTTTACTTAAGTAGCATGAAGTGCTGGAAGAGTCAGCATTATCTCTTCTAGGTAACCTATGGACAGATGACTGATTATAAAATGTTTTTAGATTTATATCCAGTGAATGTGTTGATTATATATAAATTATATCTTTGTATTCTTTTTTTAAAAGTACTGTACAATTATGATATTCTCCTGACCGACTTCAGCCACGGTGGCAAGTCACAAGAGAGATTAGTCAACTGCACAGGACATATTATAGTGCAAAGTGTGGTGCACACTTTAATTTCTCACTCTCATAATCCGATGGGATAGCAACCCGACACGATTGGAAGGATTGCAGGCTTACGTGCTTTCCGAGGCACTGGAGACACTGTACAATTTACTAACAGTACATATTACCAGAGTGTAAATTAATGTTATCAATTGCCGATGCTCATCTTGTACCTAATGTTTAAAATTACGTTTATATCCAACTTCACAATCCAAACAGACTTAGTGTGTGTATTATTATTTATATGATTTTTATAACTACTATAAATTAATTCGAAACAAAGGAAACTCACTCAAATTTAAATAAATTTCACGATTGGCTCCAACAATACACCGTGTATTAGTATCATCGAGTTTTCTTAGCGAATGCGTATTTTTTAAATTCATTGTTTTGTATGTACACACATATATACATACATACATGAACATCAAGACAATGGCTACAATAGCAATACCGCAATCAGTTTGATGTACTGTTATATTGTATAGTGAACAATGTTGGAGCGTGTTCGGACATAAGCGTTTCACTTTTATATAATAAAAGTATGCTATGCGAAATATTTATGTACAACTTAGAAAAGTAATATTTTCATGTTTTGTTACAAATGCGATTCTTCGCTTCGATCGCATTATTATTATCTTGTGAAACGTTTTCGACAGCAGTTTTGTAGTCTTGTTGACATATTGTGTTCAAAACTATTCTAAAAACACCTATATATTTATAATATATATATATATATATATATATATATAGACGAAAATTTAACTTTACTTGTTCGTTTGAAAGTATTTCTCAAAAACTACTACATAAAAAAAAACTTGTTAGTTAGCCCATTCATTAAGAAAGTTTGGAAAATATAAACGGGAGTATACAGCAGCAATGTTTAATGTGTGGAACCACGCGGAGCTGTTAGTATTATATATTTTATTATGTATAATTTTCGACTATTATTTTCTCATAATTACTACAAAATTATTAGAACTGTAGCAATAATTGTATTTCATTCATAATTACGGAACGCGTCATGCAATTATTATGCAGATAATTGTAGTGAATAGTGTGACATTCGGTTTACGTCTAACATTAATTATTGCGTTTAAAATTGTTTATTAAATATTCTGAAGGTTTCAAAGCCGCAAAATTTTCGAGCGATTTAGTATGAAATTTGAACAAGGTTTATATATTGCTTTAAAAATAAAATAATTTTAGGAGCAAAATATAACAAACAAATTCTCAAAATATATAGCTCGATTATTAAGAATTATATAATGACTCATAATATATAAATTATGAAATATAAATATATAAATTATGAATTATATAATGAAACTCATAATATATATGGATATATATGGGTGATGGCGAACATTTACCATTAGATCTATCTTACCATATACCTTCCTAATTAATAAAATAAATGTGATTTACTTAATTACTTATTACTGCTGCAAGTTCCTTGCGATACCAATATCCATGTGGTTGAATTATCTTGTGAAGGTTTCTGTAATCTGCTTCCACTATCTACCAATGAATACTAAAATGTTGTTCTTTGAACTCTATATCGTTTTCCTTAGACTAGTACTTCTAATATTTTATTATATTATATAGATTCTATTATTATATTGGTCGCTTTGGCTTTCAAACAATCAGGACTTTTAGCAATGATAGAAAACCCGAATTTCATAATTTAATAATATATCCTAAAAGTAACAAAAAAAAACCACAAAATCAATGACAAATTTTATACTGATTTTAAGGCTTTTCTAAATATTTGATCAAGTTTATTAATAATGTCACATCTCAAAGAGTCCATAAGAAACCTCCCTCTACGTTAAGATGTTAAAGTTAAATTCACTAAAATTCAAACGAGATCTTAGATATGGTAAAAATGTTTAATAATAATCAATATATTGCCATTAAATTGTGGAATATTTGAAGACATTTGAAGGGAAGGAAATGAGTCAAAAATTCACAATGTCATAAAGATTAAGATTTCGCTGTTCGCTTAAAAGAAAAGAAGCGTATATAAGATAAATGTCCGATAATCACGAGATATTCCTGAAATAAGTCGTTTCCCGAGGATTTGTTACTAATCTTTATTTGACAGGGGGCTTTTAAGGAATTAACGAAGAAGGTAAAAATGTTGAGGATAAAAGCCCACGATCAATGTGACTTGTTTTATTCTTCTGTTATCATTGTGGATTATCTCAGATTTTTTTTTCTTTATCCATAATACTCTGAACAAGGTGATCTGGACTAGATGGTAGGGCTTTGTGCAAGCCCGTCTGGGTAGGTACCACCCACTTATCAGATATTCTACCGCCAAACAGCTTAGTATTGTTGCGTTCCTGTTTGAAGGTTGAGTGAGCCAGTGTAACTACATGCACAAGGAGCATAACATATTCGTTTCCAAGGTTAGTGGCGCATTGGCGATGTAAGGAATGGTTAATACTTCTTACATCGCCAATATCTATGAGCGGTGAAAACCACTTAACATTAGGTAGCCCATTTGCTCGTACGGTAATTATAACATAAAAAAGTAATCTAGGATACGTAAATATTTCTTAGATAATATCTGCTCTGACTAAAATATTCGGACGAAATATGAGACAATTCGCGGCCAAATTATTAAATAGCAACGAAAAATTTTAGAATTGTAGTTAAATTTAGTTTCATTCATAATTAGTTAAAGCAAAGTTATATAATAATGTATTATTATATTAATAATATAATACATATATTAATAATACATATCAATCAGTTATGTAAGCTTAGCATTACCTGAATTATGGTGAGAGCTTGACGATTGATAAGATAAGTTCTTAAGTTCTATTTTAATAGAAACATTTTGATTTGATAACTTTTTTATCTTTAGTTATTTTATATCCGTTTAAAGACATTAATTATAACTATAAGGGGATAAAACTGTGGAAAAGGAAATTATCATACTTATCATTAAATTAAAAGGAATAACTTAAAGCCATGCAACAATAAAGAAAACATATATATATATAACGTATTATTTAATTATGATATATTAATGTCGAATTTAATATGAAAAATGCATTATTTTAATTATATTGCATATTATTGTATGCAATGAACCGGAAAACGGTGTAAATTTAACACAACAAATAATTAACGGACTGAGGCATCAAAATAAAATTAATTTAACATGGAATATTGCGAGGTATCCAAGCGATTTTATCACGTATTACTATCAGATAAAGATCACATTTGCATAAATGGTTATGCGATATACGTTCAAAATGCGAAATGGAGTTAAGAGTCAATTTAACTTGCACAGTAACTGTGAAAGTGTACATTTGAGTGATAAATTTCCTTTGAGTTTATGACTTCTACAGATGTGAGAAATTCGAAGTTCATTAGATTTATGTAAGGCTTATTTGAACATTTATAGTTTCTTGTGATCTTAAGGTGTTTTGATGAAGTTTGAACTAATTAAGAAAAGGTTATTGACATAAATGAGAAATCTTGGAGTTTCAAACTGGTAAAATTTTAATAAGAACAACTTAAGATTTCAGTTAGTCATACCTAAGAGTTAAGGATCTAAAGTAAACTAGAATCCATGTTAACTAGTCATGACACGAACTATTTTGTTGCTTAAGAAAATAACTAACACGGTGTAATATTATTTATTAAACTAGTAAAATATATTTGTTTAATCATTTTGTTAAGTGATCACGACTTAAAGTATATACAGTACTTTGACATGCTAATTGGTTTATTTTTAGTGGTATTAAATTTGGATTTTTTTAGAAGAACTGCATAAAAAGGATGATTTTTATAGGTTCAAGTTTAATTTTCAATGTTCACTTATTATTGTTAGCAAATAATTTAGTTAAGCTCAACTCAATTGGACGATAAAAACTTTATTCTTGTGAAGTAGATACCCAAAAGATTTTATATATTTTCCTTTGACACACGATATACTGTTTTTAATAATCGTTATATTTTAAGTTTTCATTTTAAAGTGTCAACTATTTATTCATCCAGCAACCGCATTGAAGTACGCATTAACTTTACTTTAGTAAATATTATCTTTTTAAATTAATCTATTGTACAAATTTGTGGTGAAGTGGCATGATGACTTTTACCGTCTGCATGAATGTCGAGGCGATCGTCCTCGCAAACAACAAGTTATAGTAACGTTTTTTTTTTTAAATTCATAATAGATAGGTTGATTGGCAAATGGACGAATGGTAAGTAATCATCACTGCCAATAGAAATTGGTGCTATGAGAAATATTGTCCATTGCCAATACGCCATCAACGTTGGGAATTAGTTTTATTTTATACCATTAATATTATTTATTCCATTTTTAATTTTAACGTAAATACATGATTCGTTATAAGCATTTCTATCGTCACCAATTTCCGCAACGTTTTTACAATGTTTTAATTTCAGCAGTAAGATGTTTTATTGTTTCTAATGAGTAAATATTGTTATTTTTATTATATACAAATGTTAAGCAACGAAAAATACTTACTTTATCAATTCCTGGTGACGTCTATAACAGTTTTTCAAACGAAACTGAAATTCCTCATGACTCAAAACAAAATCAGCTGATCCGAAAATGTTACTGCTATCAATCCTCAACATTTCCAGTTCCCCCTTAAAGAATACCATGATGACAATGGCATTGGAATCGAAAGAAGTTATCCATCCACCCCCATAAATTGCAGCATAGCTCTGATAAAAGCAAGCGATTATGTGGCCCTTGATAGTATTTTTGTCAACAGGCACCCAAGAACTGACGACTTGGGCGTAATTTTCCGTGCCGTTTCTAATATTCTCCCTATACGTTTCAGAGAATACGTATTTATAAATCGGTTGACTGATAACAAAAACAACAGTAGTGTACATTAAGATGAAGTAACTAAGCGTTATTTTTCTGCTATACTTCGTATATCTCTCTATAATATTGTTTTTAAGATCGTCAAGGTTTCGCTGGATTTTGTCTGCTCTGTTCACGTAGTCAATAATGTTATTCCATTTTTTTTGGAATATCAGAAAGCTAGTTACTTTGCTAACACTCACAGTTGCTAATAGAGTTATTTTTATATTCGTTAAAAGTAAACTCATATCATCCTTGACGAACCATATTTCCACATATTCAGTTGCTGTAAAAACTATCACAGTTATATGGAGGAAAATATATAAGAATTTCATTGATGTTTCTTTTGGTAGAATTAATCCCCAAAATTTAAGAGCACGAATATTCGGACCGAGTAGAGGGAACCTTGGATCTTCAAGTTTTTTAAATAAATATTCCAACATGATGGAGACGGATTGGATGTGTTACAATGAGAAATTTATAGACAAGTGTGAAGTTATGGATAATTGTATTTTATAAATTAGAGATGTGCTGTAGAATGCCGACGTTATATATTAATTAAATAATTATTTATTATATATTAATAAGGTTGATTATTAAAAAAAAAAATCTTATTTGGCTGTATCTTAAATAGTTTTAAATGTACTTCAAAAGCAACGAATAAGATAAATATGATGATAAAGGATTATTGCCAATAGTTTAAAAAAAATGAGTTCTTCGTTCAAATTAAAGTTTTGTTTTTACTATTTCAAAGGCTTAACACAACATTACAAAATGTTATTTTACAGTAGTGTATAGTCCAAAAGGCTATAATGCTAACCTCAGAAAGTGGAGGACGCTGCATGTTTTCTTGCCGGTTAACAAAAAAAATAATTAAAATATACATATTTTAAATCGAATCAACCTTTTATCATTCAATGATTTGCATCTTCGTTATTTTGTTTTATATAATAATAACGTCGATTGTCGATAAGTTACGATGACATCCCTAAATAAGAAAGCACGTATACATTATTAATATTAATTATTTTACCACGGTCGTTGTAATAAAATCAGAATATATAATTATACATATTTGAAATTAAAACGTGTAGGGTTTCTAATTTGTTTTTTTTTTTTAAATAAAATAGTAATTATCTCGTATTTGTTATAATTTTATACAGTATTGATTGATTATTTTGCTTTATATAACGTATTTTTAAATTCTTTTCATACAGTAATTAATCTGAATCTGATTGTAAGACGTGTTTAAAATTGTCGGTTCTTAAATAAACATGTTTTTTTTTTAAACAATATACCTTTTGGTTATTGAACATTATTTCGCTGTAAAGGTAGATAAGTAAAGTATTTACTAAGCTAGTAGAAAGGTACCCGGGCCCTGGCGGGAGGTATCCGTGTTATGTGAGATTCTTACCTACTAAAACCACTGCAATGGCCGTCTTCGGCAAGCATTAGAGAGGCTGCGGGATCGTGTCGATATAAACCATCTGCGGCCTCTCCCGTGCTGTGCTCCACTTGATCCAATTTTAGGGATTCAGGGGAAATCGCTCTCCCCTCTAACTACCTTTGCTAGGCCGTACCAGCATGCGTGCTGCAGTGCAAGGTTATTTCGGCTGACGTCCTCCTCAGGGCTGTCTAAAAAATCATACGCGAGGCCCTCACGAATCCACAGCCCCAGGGTTGTATCATATATTTTAAGCCCAAGACTGTGGGAAGGCTTAGATGACGCCGAGGTCGTCTCCGCTGACTTTGATCGGCCCTTTACCGTTCCCACTTCTCTGTCTCAGACTGGATAATGAAGTTCTCACGAAGAAGCTAAAACTAACAAAACTCGACGGACGTTTATCTGTGTGTATATATTATTTATAGCTATATTCATAAATTACATATTGTCCATATGTAATTTTTGTAAGATGAGACGTCTATTCGTAGTTTATTAATTTATAAACAATGTTGCATATAGATTAAAGAAGAATGTAATGTCAATCGCCTATAATAAAAACAAAAGTAATATAAAATAATCTTCCCACTCAGATACCCGTTTTGATATCAGATATGTATACCAATTTTTAAGGATAGGTTTAATGGTATAGGATTAAATGTGACGTAATGACATTTAGTGGAGCGGTATAACAGAATGGATAGTCTAATTAGGGTTACGATACCTTGATGTGTGCTGTCATGGTAATCAAACAGCGTTGAAGTCCATTAATCTCAAAATACCAAAATACACGTGGGCCATAAATAGTTGACCTTGAATTTCAATGTATCCAAGAACACAAACTGAAACATTTTTCCCTTATAAAACGTAAACATTAAGGCCTAAACCTATGCTTATAAGAAAATAAATGAACAACCTGAAATAAATATCGGTCAGTATAATGCTTAATAGAGACCTTACTCGAAATAATTTTCAAGTAAAAAACGGTTCTAATACGTTTATATTAAGATTGAAATTCAAATGATTTAACAAAACAAATTACGATTCTTATAAAGTTTAATACATTGTTGGCTTGATGCCAAGCACTGAAATCTGAAACTTAAAGCTACGCATTTTAATCTGAATAATTATCTTCCTAAAATATATTTCATTCGTGAACTCTCAAGTATGAATTGTTTGAAATAATAAAACTTATCGCACCTCTATACAATGAAGAATAAAGTTGGGAATCTTTTCTAAAGGTATTTAATTTTAATTAAGTCATAGAAATATCTGGAACTGTATGATGAGTTTAACAGTATTCTCTTCTACTTCCTGTTTTTTTTTAACTTAGCGGTGCCACTGGTGGTAGAGCTTTGTGCAAGCTCGTCTGGGTAGGTACCACCCACTCATCAGATATTCTACCGCAAAACATCAGTACTTGGTATTGTTGTGTTCCGGTTTGAAGGGTGAGTGAGCCAGTGTAATTACAGGCATAAGGGACATAAAATCTTAGGTACCAAGGTTGGTGGCGCATTGGCGATGTAAGCGATGGTTAACATTTCTTACAGTACCAATGTCCAAGAACGTTCGGTGACCACTTACCATCAGGTGGCCCATATGCTCGTCCGCCTTCCTGTTCTATAAAAAAAACACCAATTGAACTCATCATATATTCTACCGCCGTACAGCAATATTTAGTATTGTTGTGTTCCAGTTTGAAGGGTGAGTGAATCAGTTTAACTACAGACAGAGGGGACATAATAACTTAGCTCTCAAGGTCGTTGGTCTATGGAAAGATTCATCTCTTTATTACCACGATTTCCAAAAAATATATAAAAAATACATATATTGCTCTTTTAAACCGCTGGAGAAGTAAATACAAACAAACAACTTTGGCATTGACGCGACTATTGGTTAAGATCTTGAATAATCTATGATACTCAGATTCGCGAAAAATGTTTTGATTGTCAGCGAAGTTCCTATCGAAACTTTGGAAGTAAAATTAAAGTGGATATATGTAGTGAAGTGGTGGAGTGTTATATTATAAATAAAGAGTACCCGAGCGATTGAGCTTCACTCGGTTCCATTTTTTTTTAAGAACAACTGTATTTCTAAAAGAAAGAAAAACTTAAATGGTGGAACTTAAATACAAAATTTGGACCAAATCGTTGAAGTAAGATCGTTGAAACATATGTATATTGAATACAAAAATTGCCTATTTTATACAATAAAATATATTAATCTACAAACAGTGTGGTATAACCATTTGATATTTAAATATATCCTTTCATGATTGATGAAGAGCCTCACGAAAACAACGATTAAAATCATTTAATTCTGTTCTATTAATTCGACAATCTTTTTTACGTGACAGTGTGTTGCTAATCATTTAGAAGGCGAGTTGGCCAATTTATAAAGGATTAATCTTATATCAGGATCTTTATTTATAACCAAGCATCATTAGTTTAAATTTGTTCAGTGTTACACTTAATTGGTTTTAGGTCGATATCTTTTTTTTCATACTGGTTCTGTACCCTTACTCGTGTACTTATATTTGATTAATCCAATTATATAAATATATTCATTCGACAATATCTAATTAAGTTAAATACGTAACCGGCTTGTAATGTAAATTATACTGAGAACCAACAAAGAAACTTGGTACTTACCCTTCAATGATATACGCAACATTTATAATTATAATATAGGTACAGTCAATTCATATATCATGTCTGGATATTAATGAAGCTTTTTCACCATGTATATGGTACGATATAGTATGATCTAGATAGTAAGTGGTCACCAAAGCCCATAGACATTGGCATTGTAAGAAATGTTAACCATCGCTTATATCACCAATGCGCCAACAACCTTGGGATCTAAGATGTTATGACCCTTGTGCCTGTTACACTGGCTCATTCATTCTTCAAACCGGAACACAACAATAACAAGTACTGCTGTTTTGCGACAGAATATACGATAAGTGGGTGGTACCTAGCCTGACGAGCTTGCACAAAGTCCTACCACTAGTACTTTTCATTCTAACATGAGATTGTACACAGTAACAGCCTGTGAGTGTCCCACTGCTGGGCTAAGGCCTCCTCTCCTTTTTTGAGGAGAAGTTTTTAGAGTTTATTTCACCACGCTGTTCCAATAAGGGTTGGTAAAATAACAGATTATTAGTTGTTAAGTGTAAAATTATTTGCTGATTTTTATAGAATTCATTAACTTGCCCCAAGAACATCCATCTTGACTTTCCGGAGTCGAAAACTTGGTGTTTGCAAAGGACTTAGTGAGAATAGTTCCCAAACCCAAAGTCGTGTCAGTAGTTTGTACTATGAATATGAGTAACGAGATATAATATTACGGATATAACTTTGTTTAAGTCAGATATATAAGAGTATATGTAACTATCTTAAGGTTGAAATTCATCATGTTTGTAAAGACGTAAATTCAAATGTCGTAGTTTAACACTAATGTATTATCATATTAAAAATATATGTTTTTTAGTGTTGCCATCAGGAAAAATTTCTCCAAAAAAAATTCTACTTTTTTCGAAACAAAAATAATCTACATAATAATGTAATGTGACGCGATCCCGCCTCAACACTTGTCAATACGCGGATTATCCGAATTTAAGGAATGACACTAACAAGGGTCCTGGCATTTTCTGCCCCATCGCCTGACTCTTTCAGGGAATCAAACGAGATGGGGTTAATTAGACCTCTCGATTTTCCTTTGATGGGTCAGTCTATTAAGTTAAGTTATTTTTATTTTAAATAGTTTGTCAGAAAATGGACGTTTGTTTGTATTTAATTCAACATCTCGATAGATATTTATTTCATATAAAACTCAATAGCCCCAATAGTTCAATGGTCAAACGTGGGTTTCAGTTTCCATTCTGCGTAATTCGACTTTCTAGTGCACATTCTTAGAAAAAAATGAGCTTAGTTGATAGGCTAAATATTTCTAGTCGATAGAAATAAATTTTCTTATAATATGAATCCATTCTCATGATTTTTTATGGCTTGGAATTGAATAATGAAATACATTTTTCGGAAAACCTTTTAAAAAAAAAGTCGTACATAACTTCGGTGTTGTGTCGTAAATAATCTAGCACAGACACGATATTTTAAGTAGATTCCTAGCATGTGATATGACATACCGTGGTAAATAAGAGACCTCACCCACTTTATACCTATATTATATTACCTCTTTATAGTGACCATGAACGCAACGAAAATCGTATAACCGAAATAAGTTATATAATAAATATCAAACAATCACTAAGAAGCACAAACTTCGTACACCAATTACTAGGGGCTCCCAAGGATACAAAACTGATCTATTTTCCTCTTGAAAAACAATATTTTCTCCCGTAATATTGGCTAAATAAAAACAATGACTAACATCTCGACCCGAAACGTGACGAATTCTGCGCAACACATAATCAAATCTAGGGATTATTTTTTCGAGATTGGAAGAAAACTTTATATAGAATGGAAATCATGACAAGAGGAAATTTATCATGGAGCATGATACAGTGGTTTCGCATAAGCAGCGTCACGCTTACGAAACCTGTTAATCATTTCCAGGAATAATTGAAACGTGACAAGCAGAACATGTGTCTCAAGGATTACCAATTTGCTCATTATTAAAGTGGAAATTATCGACACTGTGTTTCAAAGAGACCGCACCTCAGAAAGCATGTAAAGCCTGTAAAGAAAGCATGTAAAGTAAATAAACAGGTCCCGTTTATTTACTTACTGTCGATAGTAATTTATCCTAGTAGAAAACTGTCACCGATTATAGTGCACATAATCCAACGGGACGGTAATCCGGCTCTACTGGAAAGACCAGGCAGGACTGACGTGCTTTTCGAAGCACGTTAGTCCTGCCTGCTGTTAGTGTACGTGGTTCCAACTTCTAGACCCTGGGCTGCTACTTACAATATTAGTAACGATTCAAAAGTCCTTATAAAATTGCACTTTAATAAAAAAACACTTCGATTTCAAGTCACTTATAATAAAAAGATTTTATCAAAAAATTAAAAATCATAAGCAATTAATTATAATAATGTAAATTATATTTATAATTATTGTTTTAATAATGTAAAAAGTTCAACGTAATAAAAACAGTAATGCTGTTATTAACGTATTTATAATTTAATTATAATAATGAAATAAATTACACCTGTTCAAATAAGAAGCTGTGTCATATTCAAACAAAGTCGGTTACAGAGTATTCAACACAATAGAGACACCATTGCTTTGAGCGCACCGTCAACATGGAAACAATTACACGAAATTAAGCCTCTGCTCCGTTATGCTATTTACTCTGTTTATTGTAAATTGGCTTTTGAGAGTCGATTAGCAAGGATGTATTTAATTGTGCTTAATGGGATTATATCTTAAGCCATTTCCATCTTCAATAATCAGCTGTTAATCATCCTATTTACTACTAGTTTTCTACCGCAGCATCGCCTGCGTGTTAGTTAGGTGTTCGGTTTAAAAAATGTGTATGTCGTTTTTTTTATACTTTTATTGTACACCACAAAGAGAAAAATAATACAAAAACATGGATACATACATAATAAAAGTAGCATACAAATTTGGCGACCTTATCGCTACATAGCGATCTCTTCCAGGCAACCAACGGATTAAGAGATAACTCATAGGATATGAGGTAGGTGGTGCTCTAATAATAAATAAAATAATATTATTATATGATTAAACAAACCAATAAATAAATGTAAATATAAAATACATATAATATATATCAATAAATAAATTATATTATAAATACATATATAATTACAAGTATACAATATAAATACATACTATAAACAATAAGAACGAATAAAAAACAATAAGTCCTCAAACATAGCAGAAAAATTTAATAATAATATAAATAAAATATTTAATTAATGGTGATAAGGCATTTGAGACAAAAAGTGATCTTTCACAAGTTTTCTTCCTTGGGGTCCACGCTTCATACGGTATTTTAACAAAATCGGCTTATTCGCCTAGTCGCGAGAGAGACAGACAGACAGAGTTACCACAATTATAATATTTATAAAGATCGATTGTATGCCAATTCACTTTTGTTTATTTTATTTTAAAAAAATATTTCCATTTTTTCCAATAGACATTGGCACTGCAAGAAATATTAGCTATTCCTCGCATCGCCAATGCGCCATCAACCTTGGTAACTAAAATGATTGTTGTTTTTCGTTTTCAAACACCCTGAAACACCAACAATAGTAACTATTGCTCTTTTATGGTAGAATATGTGATGAATGGGTGGTACTCAGATGCAGTGACTCACGTGCAGGTGGTTGTGTGCAACGCCTCGGTAGCATGCGAAAGCGATCCCGTGGCGCTCCTCGTTAAGACGGAAAAGGTACGGGGAGGTTTTAGTGGGTAGGGAAGGCCTTCTGCCCCGTGAGTCCCACATAACCGTCCCGGTCGTGGACCGGGCGATAGGCGTAAATGCCTTTCCTCCTCGACAACAAAAAAAAAAGGTGGTTGTGTGCAAATAAAGCCCTACCACCTTGTAAGCGAGTAAAGTCATGTGTGTGTAAACTAAAATTTATTACTACTTCATATAGTAAAAAGTTCGTAAGCATAAAGTTTTTCTTTCTGACAACTTATGTAGTAAATGAAGTTATAAAATAATAAGTATATAATAGGAAATATGGCATGTATGTATGTAGTATCTTTATTCCATCATAACATAATGTACATATAAACCTACCTATAAACCCTGTACATATAAAAAATATTTATATGTACAGGGTATCGTTAAAATACTACATCATCATAGCAGTTGTGTTTTTTTTAATTTTTATGATATTTTTTTTGTTTCTTTATTAGGTACACGGTAACTAACTGAGACTTCGAGCGTCAGACGAGTGAGCATAAGATTTCGAGCGTCAGGTGACGTCAGCGTAAGATTTGTTATTGTAAGTGCGTCATAGTGTGTGTGAGCGATCTCAGCACGGTAAGGCTAACTAAGACTGAGAGCTCACATGTTTACACATCAATTCTCGTGAGTACCTTAGCATTCACACCATATTTTTCCCTAAGACTATAAATTAAGAGATTTTATTATTATTTCCTTTATATAACAACATAATGATTATATCACACGAATTTATTGAGTAAAAATCTTTCTTGTTTTGTTTGGTTACAGCTAGTCTTAAAAGATTAAATTTTTCTTCTTACGACGAGGATACAATAAATAAACATATAAATATTCATGTAAATCACGATCTGGATTAGTTGAACACACAACAGAAGTCCACATATGACCTTTCCAGTTAAACATCTTATTAAGTGTAACGAAAGTTGTTTCAAAGAAACGTATTATGCGTTAGAGACCCAAAACAATTATCATAAATAAGTATTTACAGCCGAAATGACCTTGACCCGTGAATCTTAACCAACCTTGCACACAGCGCTGAATTTCATGTGCTTAATTTTCGTATATAATTCATCTCGTGTTTGACAGTGAAGGAAAACATCATAAGGGAACCTGCTTGTGTTAAAACATCGCCTCAAAGGGAGGGTCATTGACCAGGGATATCACAGGCTGTCATTTAAGTATACATAGATTTTACTTTAGGTTTCAAATCTGTTGAATATATATGTACTCTTTTGAAAAAATGGAAAAAAATATATTACATATATGTATATTATTATAATAACATATAGGCTATAATAAATTCACAAACAAATATGAGCTTTTGTTTTGGCTTTACGGATTCCTTGCTACGATAGCCTTACATCAGCAACCACACTTTAGTAAATTTGCTCGTATATAAAAATTAACATTTGATAAAAGACTAAAAAGAATTGCTGTCCACCATATTGATATTTATTATGACATCATTTATTATGTTTTGACTGACTCCCTCGTATATTTACTACCACAAAGTTATTTTCTTTCAACTTTACTTTCAACGCCGTGAAAATGAGTTTGCTAGTTAGCTATTGCATTATACCGTCCATGCCCCTTTACCTTCGTATTACCTTTAGTTAGTATTATGCCATCTATACACGAAGGGGCAAATTAGTTTTCTCCAGTACAGCCCCTTATATCGGTTGTTAGGAAGTCGATAAACAAACTTTATTGTGTCATTGACAAAGATTACACAAGACAGTCCCTAATACTTGTAAATAACTAATAAATCCGAATTAAATGTTCCCGACTAGTATCTATAATAATTAAATGAGAACAAAATGTATGTAATGTTAAAATTAGTAATATTAATTAGTATTATAGTGGAGAAAGTATTACATATATATATCAGCTTACCGCCGTCCAATGCTGGACGAAAGCCTCCCCCATAGAACGCCAACCATCCCGATCTTGGGCAGCCCGCATCCATCCCGTGGAGAAAGTATTATATACATATATGTAATTCAATTGCAAACTGTAAGAAATATGTTATATAATATAATGTTAAGTTTATTCTGTAATTCGTTCGTTCATATTACAATAAATCATTGATTTATTTATTATAAAATTAAGGTAAGAGGCGGCCTGACCCAGCTGTGGAATATCTACAGCCTATTAATATTACAATATATCTCTAAAAAGCTATTAACAAAAGACTGCCTCATTTTGACGTAAAATTCGAAATCCAATAACATAATTTCCGCGGTTGCTTCTACATCAAATTATTTGATCGTAAGTTTATTGACTCGACGTCGTATTAATAGTTTACAAAGCCTAAGTAAATAGCTCTCTCGTCTTATTGCTTTGTATAATGTATTATATCAACGAAGCGTTCCATTGTTCAGAAACTTATTACTCCGGTTATTCGATTTCATAGAATCAGTAACTATTTTACGGGGCAATAGTTTTAAATATGCACAGAAACTATTTATGCTGCCTCTGTTATTTATTTTAAAAAAGGTAAAGGACTTTATTTACTTTTTCTTTATTTTATATGTAGTTGGACGGGCAGATTGGCCACCTGATGAAAAGTGGTCACCACTATAGAAATTGGCGCCGTAAGAAATAATAATTATTCCTTAAGTCACCAATACGCCACCAATCTTCGGTTAGTTATGTCCCTTGTGCCTGTAGTGTACATTGGCTTACTCACTCTTTCAAACGGAACACAAAAATACTACGAATTGCTGTTCGGTGATAGAATATATGAAAAGATGGTGGTATCTAAGAGCGGAAATTATGGAGAGGTGGGAGGATCTTGTCATTGAACTCAATAGGAAGTTAGAGCTTATCGCAAAATGAGGTTCAGATAATCTTGTTGAGTTCAATGCCAAGAAAACACAGGTATGCGCTCTCAAAGCAAAAAAGTCACCATTTTCCCCTCTTCCCTCCCTCTGTGGCACTCCGCTGGTGAAAGCAAAATCGCCATGCTGGGGATGGACGTTCGCTGCGACCTATGTCCAAGGGATTACATCGAGGCTGTTATAAAAACAGCTTCACGGAAACTCGGAGTTCTGAACAAGGTGCGGCGTTTTTTCACGCCACAACAACTGTGCCTGCTGTACAAAACACAGGTACGGTCTTGCGTTGAATATTGCTCGCACCTTTGGGATGGCTCCGCTAAGTACCTACTTGAGGCCTTGGATCGGTTGCAGCGACGTGCGGTCCGCATTATTGGCGACGTAAAGGTCACTAACACCCTCGAGCCTTTACAATTGCGTCGAGGGATAGCAGCGCTGAGCGCTTTCTATCGACTGTATCACGACGAGTGTTCCGAGGAATTATTCTCCCTAATTCCTGCTTCCCCCTTCCTTTACAAGTCTACGCGTGCTGGCTCTCGATGTCACCGACTAACTGTGACATCAATTCCATCGCGCACAAAGAAATTTGGCAACTCCTTTCTTTGTCGCACTTTCAAAAAATGGAATTCCTTACCAGCTCACGTATTCCCCTCCTCTTACGACCCGGGTTCCTTCAAACGAGGCGTGAAGAGGCATCTTGCGGGCCGGCAAGGCTAGGGCGGCTAGTGCTGAACCTTCTTCCCGACTGTACTGGCCGTCTTCGCGTTTGGACTCTACTACCACTTAACATCAGGTGGAGTAGAGTCATTTGCCATCCCGCCAAATATAAAATATATATCTACCCAGTAGGGTTTGCACAAAGCTCATCATCATCATTTTTATAAAAAATCCTTTTGTCTACAGAAATAATTGCTAACAATATATATACATTTATAGATCACACCCAAAATCATTCGATACAATTCAATCGCAACTTTAACTATTTACATTTCATTCGCTTTTCGAGATTGGTTTTTATTTTCCATTAGCGTAATTGATTTTAACGTTGAAATAGTTTTTTTTAATTTTGTATGGATACATTTTTTAAATATTTAGATAAGCCAGTGTTTAGTTGGAACATGGAAAATGAATCTTAACCGAAGATTGCTGGTTCAAATAGTTCCATTTTTTATTTTAATTCATCTCGTAGTCCATCGTTAAGGAAAACATCGTGACCACCTGGCATGTGGCTAATTTTCATTCTCACACATTTTTAAACCATTAGCAATAGGAGTGTGGCATTTAGATAATTTATATTTACTAATAAAATTCAACAAAACTTAAATAAATAATAATTATGTATTAAATCATTACTAATAAATCTTATACAGACTTTTAAGTATAACATCTGTAGGAGGCTCTAGATTTCTGTATCTCAAATAATTTCGTTGATAAAAAACAACATCAGTATTCAGGACGATAGTGGACCATCATTTCGACCTTCCAACGATATCTCTACTAAAGCGATCATAAACTCTGAACATGATATCATTTTGGATGAACGAAATCTAACAATCTTCATTTACTTTTATTCACGGCCCGGTTTGGAAAATTGAACTTTATATATATTACCATAAGAGAAAATTTCGTTATGAGTTTTGCTCAAAGGTAAGTTTGTATCATGATTTAATCTGAAATCATAGAGCAAATAATATATTACATTTATACGGTTAATTTATTTCTTTAGAAATAATATAGTGATTTGTTCGTTGAAATTTGGATAACGATTACGTAGGTATAGACAGATGGTAGCAGCCACTCTACGGAGTGGGCCTATTGAGAAGTAAATCCATCGTTGGAGCAGCGCATGTTTCAAAGCTAGAAATACATGTAGTAGAATTTCATAAAGACCATTTAAGTAAAAACAGTAAAGCTTTCCCGGTCTTGTAATCGTAATCTTTGGCTAAAATTCACTTATGTGTCACGTATGTGGGTTACCAACCAATGTGAGCCTACACAAAGTAAATTAGTGACGTGAGCTGTCATTCATTACGATTACTGAAACTTGTTATATGCACTAATTAGAAAAAAATGTATTAAATAAGAACAGTAACCCAGAATAAACTGCTCGTATATTTTTAGTAAATACTAATTTTACAATCACGAAGATAAGACAGTAGCTCAAATAATGACAAAATATATATCAAATACTCCCAGAGAATTTAAGCAATAAATAGTTCAACTCAAAGAAATGCGGCTGAGGTGTTAAAATGCCTAAGCTACAGATAAAGTGCAATCATGTAATGTGGAACTGCCTTATCCAAGTTACGTGACACTATCAGGCTGTATTTCAAAATTGTGGTTCCAGTTATAGCGGAAACAGTAACGTATACGTTACAAACGCTAAGACATAGTGGGTAATACTATTATTATGCTTATGAACGCTGGGGTATGTATTCAAAACTGAACTGATTTTTGTAAATGGATACTCCTCTTTATTTTCAAATATTTATATCGTAAACGTTTAAATACGACGTGGATACCAACCTGAACCGGAAGGCCTGAAGAAGAAGAATAGGCCACTTGATGGCCCATTGTCACCATCGCCCATAGACAATGGTACTGTGTAATGTCCCTTGTAGCTGTTGCTACACTGGCTCAGTCATTCTTCAAACCGGAACACAACAATATTATGTATTGATGTTTGGCAGTCAGATATACTATTTGCAATGATCGTTTAGTTTACTGACATAATATATATGTAAGAAAAGTTTCTGGGAATTCCGTATCTCTACCGTGAAATATTATAAATATTGTAGATTTTTACAATTTTCTGACATATCACAATTATGGTCATGCTCCACGCTTAGGTTCAGTAAAGGATTTCGGTTCGGTAAAGGCAATTCATTGAAATATATACACAAGCTGAATGATCTATGAATGTGACTAACAAAAATATTTTTCCGCTCACACTAAGACTTTGTAAAATGCAAATGTTCACAGTTCCAAACTCAGCGTTATCTTACTGTTTCGTAAAGAGATTTACGTGTTTAGTTCCAGCTTTTAGTTCTTCTATTCTAATATTTTATATCTTTTCGGATCCTTTTGCAGCTGATATGTTTATAAACTATATTGATACAAAAGCATCGTATCTCGTTTAACATATTGCTGTTTTTGTTTCCTTGTAAAATTACAAGAAAACTTCGAACTATTATATATATATATATATATATATATATATGATGGTTTGTGGTTTTTTGGTTTGGTGTAGTATTATTATTTATTATTAGTATAATCCGAGATGGCCCAGTGGTAAGAAGGCGTAAATCTTAACCTATGATCGTGGGTTCAAAACCGGGCTAACACCACTGAATTTTCATGTGCTTAATTTGTGATTATAATTCATCTCGTGCTTTACGGTGAAGGAAAACATCGTAAGGAAACCTTCATGTGTCTAATTTCACAAATTCTGCCACATGTGTATTCCACCAACCCAGAGCAGCGTGGTGGAATAAGCTCCAAACCTTCTACTCAAAAAGGGAGAGGAGGCCTTTAGCCCAGCAGTGGGACATTTACAGGCTGTCACGGAAGTATTATTGTATTAATTGTTCAGATATACTTCTAGTTGAGCCTAGATGGCCCCGGAAGGTTTAGTCGTAGATTGGTATAATTCAAACGTGGTCAAGCACAACGGAATTTTCAAATTTAGCATGCATGTGCATCCTACCCGCATTGGAGCAGTATAGTGGAATAAATTATTTCCTCAAGACCGATAGGAAGCTTTTACCCAGCAGTGGGATTTTACCAGGCGTTATATATTAAATAAAGGAATTTATTTTTTAAGATCCTTCTCTGGTATTTTGCAATTTTGATGAAACTATTTGTAAGATGATTCTTTACTTGCAAAAAATATATATTTAAATAATATAATAACATATTGTATTGTTTAACCTAATTATGTACGAATTAACTTAAATATTGATATAAGACATTTTAACGTTTTGTAAATTTTTATTAATAGTACTTATTTTGAGTTAAAAATACTTTTCTGAAACCCATGGATTGTATTAAGTATTTTCAAATGCTTGAATTTTTTTATGTGTAACTTTATTATAAAGCAACAATTTATCTTATAATTAACAATTAAACTAAGACAGTTCTTCATATAATCAATTTCAATTATTTCAATCGAAAACGATTTCATTCGTCTTAAAACTTCAAAAAACAAAACGTATTTTTCCTATCTTCCCATAAATATTACCCTTCGTAGAAGTCGAGAAAGTTTTTTTCAATTTCAAAACTTTTAATGTGACAGCTCTTTCGTTCGGAAAATTTTTCTATCTACGCCCCTATTAAAATTCCAACCACATATCCACGAGTAACCTCTGAAAGAAACTTTAAATGTACAAAAAGGTACTATAACTTCTGTCGCTTAACAATTCTGCCGTAATTTGACGTCGTCCTGGTTTTTATAGTCGGTTTGTTTAAAAATTTCGAAAAAGTTATCGCGAGGTTATTATTCGTTCATGTTTTTATTTAACAATCACGACATAAATGACAAATTGAGTTTCTGAAGTGTTGATTTCTTCTGTAGATGTCTTTTGATAAACACATATGTACTCATACATCAAAACAAAAACCTATCACTTCTCGGTCGCCTAATGTTTGTTGGAGGTTTCTACTATCAGATGAGTCTGACTTTTTATAATAAAAAACTCTGATATTTTCGCAAAATTATCTGCAATTTTCTATTAAACAAGTCTTAAAAACAATAGCTTTATATGTATTTAAACAGTGTAATAATAGTGTCATTAATTATAGAAAGAATTGTTTTTGTCTATCAATAGCCCCTTTTTCGTGAGGATTCCTCGAAGAAAATGATTGAAGCTTTATGGTGGTTTGTTTACACCTGAGCACGGGATTAATTTTAAACTTAAATAAATCTCTTTTATATTTTAGCATAATCCCCTTACGATATTTACTAGATTTTTTTTATAGAATAGGAAGGCGGACGAACATATGGGCTACCTGATGATAAGTGGTCACCAACGCCAATAGACATTAGCATTGTAAGAAATGTTAACCGTCGCTTACATCACCAATGCGCCACCAACCTTGGGAACTAAGATGTTATGTCCCTTGTGCCTGTAATTACACTGGCTCATTCACCTTTTTAAACCGAAACACAACAAAACCAAGTACTGCTGTTTTGCGGTAGAATATTTGATGAGTGGGTGGCACCTACCCAAAAGAGCTTGCACAAAGCTCTACCACCAGTAAGTATTTAATGGTACATAAAATAATCTCATATAAAAAATGTAAGCTCAGTTAACGGGCTTAAGTCTCAACTCTTAAAATATATTTTAGAGAATACCCACTTTTATAGCGATTAAAATATATACAATGATTTAATTATATTCTATTCCGTTACCTACTTATAAGGCGAATATTTTTATTGTTACAATTATCATGCTATTCTCATGTAAGTGAATCTGTCTTTTTGAGAATAAATTCTTTAAACCTAATCGATATTTCTATTCCTAGTAGCAACACGGTTAGTAAAGGATTATTTTGAAAGCTTAGTGCCCTTATTCTTTTCACTTATTTCTCTGTGGTAGAAATCTATCATATCCTCGTAATTTAAAGAAATTTATTAATAAAAATAATCCAAAAGATCCTGAATTATTTTTGGTATTCCATTAATTTTAAGTTGAAAATTATACGAAAACACGTGCAGAGAGATAGTTCCGCAGTTTGGCTTTGTTTTTGCTGCGTCAGACGTGTAAGCACGTTGCAACCAGTTGGCCAGTTTGTGTTTTTGAAGTGAAATATTGCAGATAAACTTATATTTAGAGTTGTAATTATTAGTGGATAATATACGCTGAGAAATGATATAAATTTGATTTTAACTGTTATTACTTCGTTTTGTAATAATTTCGTTAGGTATTTTATGGTATGTTTATATTATTATATGTTTTTTTAGGGTTATTGAGAAAATTAAATGGTCTTTTTTGTTTTTTCACCCTTATTACCAATACCATATTTGTAAGAAAGTTACAGCCTGTACATGTCACACTGCGGGTCTAAGACCTCCTTAAGAATGTTTGGAGTTATTTCTACCAAGATCCTCGAAGTCGGAGTGGCAGAATTTCATCCGATACATGCAGGTTTACTTACGATTTTTTCCAGTATTTGATTTATAAGCACTAAGTAAAAACTCACAATCATCGGTTAAAATTCACGTGTTCTTACCAGTTTACCGTTTCAGCTAATTTGATGATACAGCTGCTTAAAATTAAAATGGATGTATACATTTTTATAACTAATCTTTGATATGATATGACCTTTTGGATATTTCTGAGCTTGATTCTGAAAGTTCAGATAGGGCTTACTACTATAAATAATGTATTAGATTTTCTTTCAACACTATTTAGCTATCTCGAATTAGTTATGTAATGGTAAGAGGTTTAATGGATCGACACTAATGATTCAGGGACTGATCCTTTTGCAGAATGTCACATCCGTTGACACATTAGCCCGATCTTATATCCAGGAAAGGAATTAATAGCGAGTATCGCTGAATAAGGAAGATTAGAAGTTGACCTTTGCCAAGTTATTTTTTTTTTAATTTTCAATAAACTCCTGAATATGACACACATTTGTGTGTAACATTTACTGACTTTTTCAGTAAGTGACGTCGTGACGGTGAATAGCATGGCACTCTACACACTTGTGTGCGTGGTGCCTTCGCCTTCGTTGTCTTACCATTAAAATGGCTAACATGTACATTTTCTTCCCTTTGTGTTATAGTCGCTAGTGAGACTTGTCACGCTGTTATTAAATAAATATGATTAGGAACTCGTAAATGAACCGACAAAACAAAATACAAATCTTTATGAAACACCAAAGAATCTTGAACATAATATACAAAAAAAGAAAATTTACAAAATGCGGCCCTATTGCTAAGATAGCGATCTATTTCAGTAAACCTTAAGGCAAAGGAAAGTAAATAAAGATAATAATATTTTATCATAAGCAAAAAAAGCAATGCTCAGATAGCCCAGCGCTCCTAACACATGAATCTTAATTGAAGTTCGCGGATTCAAACCTGGGCAAGTACCACTGAGTGAAGAATGAAATCTTGAAGAAGCCTTTGTATGAAAATTCCGCCATATCTTTATTTCAATGAGGAACGGTCTCAGCCCAGAGGGGATATTGCCAACCCTTAGTAAGATAAGCATGAAATCAAATCATAATATATAATTCAAAATTATCGCACAATCCGAGATTTTATATCTTGTATCAGAAAGACGTGCGGAATACTCGATCAACACTCAAAATGCAAAACGCATGCACCAAAACTGGCAAATATGCAACGTTTCCACCGGATTTATACCCGACCATCTCGACTTCTCCCGGACCGCGTGGAGTACGTGCCCAGAAATCAGATTCGAAGTTATTTGTGCACGTATAAACTGAATAAGGATTTTACTGAATTGTATTCATTCGTTATGGTCACGTAAAACAGAAAGTGTGCCGCTAGAGTTGAGAATTATGATTAATATTAAATGTTATAATTAGACCTTGATACATGTATACACAAAATCAAAGCCAACAATTTACAAGGATGAGGCATCGTAATGCAAATACAAATACAAATGCGTAAACAAAGGAGTTTGATATGAAATAAAAAATAAATATGAAATTGATTCTATGCGTTTCTGTCCATTTCATTTTGTGGTACGGCTTTGAGCAAGCTCGTCAGCGTAGGTACCACTCACTCATCAGCAATACATAATATTGGGGAGTTCCGGTTAAAGGGTGAGTGAGCTAGTATAACTATTATATTTGTATTACATATTAGTTACCAAGGTTCGTGAATTGATGATTTGTTGATAATGGTTACTATATATTTCCTACAGCGCCATTGTCAATGGGCGATTGTGACCATTTACCATCATGGCCCACACAATTATATATGGTGAATAAATGAATTTCTTAATCTCCATTAATAACTTATTAGCTCATAGGAATGAAATAAAAACTAATTTTAATTGAACAAGACCTAACCCCTAAGTTACAAAGAGATTGTAAGAGTATATTATCTTATAATTTTAATAACAGTACCAAATTTAAGTTTAATGGCTATTGACAATATCGAATGTTAAACGGTAGGGTTGTTTTGTAAGAATAAACTCAAAACTCACCGCCGAAAACGGTCGTGAAATGACAGTGTATTCGCCCTAATAATCATAACATTTCAAAAATATAAGCATCAACATATTATATTAGTAGCAAGGATGTAGATTTATTTAATTTATAACGTTTACTTTATTTATGTATATATAACTGACTGACTGACTGACATATCAACACACGACTAAGGCTAGCACCGTGTGAAATTGCAAACTGGTTCCCCTTACACAGAAAGTTAGCGATAAGGAAGAATAAAAGAGATGACTGAAAACCTTATCCTCAAAAGGGAGAGGAGGCCTTAGCCCAGCAGTGGGACATTAACAGGCTGTTACTGGATGTGGAGTCAATGTAAACGATGAGTACATCTCACACCTTCGATGATACCGCAACGTTTGAAGACGAAAGTCTTCAACCAATGCGTCTTATCTGCCATGACATACGGTGCCGAAACGTGGACACTAACTGCGGGACTAGTCCACAAATTCAAAGTAGCTCAGTGTGCTTTGGAGCGAGCTATGCTCGGAGTATCTTTGAAGGATAAGATCAGAAATGAGATTATCCGGAAAAGAACCGGAGTCACCGACATAGCTTGCAAAATTAGTAGACTGAAGTGGCAGTGGGCTGGTCACGTATGTCGTAGGACCGATGGCCGTTGGAGCAGACGAGTCCTAGAGTGGAGACCGCGGATCGGCAAACGCAGCGTAGGGCGCCCTCCAGCCAGGTGGACCGATGACCTTAAGAAGGTGGCGGGTTACGACTGGATGCGGTAGGCGGAGGACAGGGAGTTTTGGCGTACCTTGGGAGAGGCCTATGTTCAGCAGTGGACAATGATTGGCTGTTGATTGATTGATTGAAAAGAGATGAAAGTATTGTATTAAAATCCTTCATTTTTGAAGAAAGAATGACGGAAATTTATGTTTTGCAATTCTGAATTATGATGTGATTGAAACCGGGCACATTGTTAGTTTATATAAGTATCGGGTCTAAATAAAACTCGTTTTTCTGTTTTTAATAATCTATGATATGATAAAATTTGTTATTGTGTGTATAAAACAGCCGAGATGGCCCTTGATAATGCTATCGTGAACTATTCTATAAGACTTTTTAATACCTAAAATTTTCCAGGATTTTTTTTTTTGCTATATCCCCGTATTTAAGCGTACGAAAACCGTTTTTAGAAAAAAACACCGGCACCTTACAGCTTTTTGTATAAATTATTTACAAACTATATAAATATAGGTTTATGCTCTCGTTTAATAATCTTTCCATTAGTGAAACTTGTATCTAAATCTGTTGCGTGGTTAAGAAGTAAGCGAAGATATCGACAGAGGGAGATAGCAACTTTGTTTTATACTATTTAAAGAGTATAGAAAGATATATATAGTGTGTTTGTTTGAAGACACTAATTTCAGAATTTGCGCGACCAATTTAAAATATATTTGCGTTATATAGACTATTTACTGAACAAGGCTACGTCTATTATCTTAGATCCACGGAGGCGGAGCAGTAATGTCTAACGTGTGGAATAGCTAAGTATCTTTTACATCTTTCAAATCTAACTACGGGTACGCTAGTACGGGTGAAATAAGAAACCCGAGCGCAGCGCCAGCTATCGGGTCCCAGTCATACAAACACAAAAATACATCAAAATTTTATAAAATAATAAATGAAATATCATACCTTTATCATTGTTATAACTTTAAAAGACCATCGCAGATTAATAAAAAAAAATTGTAATTAATATAAAATGTACGATACAATATAGATGGTTATTTAATTGATATCGTGCTTGGAGGCGTAATAAACAAAACGTAGGAATCCAAATATGAGTTCAAGACATTCAATTTTTTTATCAATAAAACTGGTGACCTAAGTGACTTAGTGGATAGTAAAATGTGGATTCAAGGTCGCTTAGGCCAGTCTGGCCAAATTGTTTGTTTCACTAAGCTTGTGCTTATAATTCATCTCCTCACCAGTAACACCTCCTAAGAAGACCTTCATGTGTGGGTTGAAATTTTGCTCTATATATCTAACGACCTGCTTAGAAGCAACATGGAATTAGCTACAAACGTTCTTCTCATGAGGTGAGAACGCATTTGGCCAGCAGTGAGACTTTTACAGGCTACAGTATTACTTTTGTTATGTAGTAAAGATGTGGAGCAACTTGTTTTAAGTGTTCGTTTATAATACAAAAGTTTAAAATTCGAAACTTTTAAAAATGAGGAAGCAACTAAAACTTCTACGGACCATGTTTATTTTATATTAAAGCATGAAAGTATAAAACCGCTCGCTAAAAAGTCGAAACTACAAAAATGTAATGTCAACAGAATCATTCTAAAATTTCATCTCGCCTAAAACATTTTTACTCCGAATTTGTTTTCGTAAATCGGATTTTTAATACTTTCTTAAAAACTTTCTAATAATGTGTTTTTATTTAATTTTCATTGTGTATTTCTCCGTTCCTTTTGCTCAACGACAGTCTGACCCAAATACTGTACAACAAACATTCATTTATAAGCCCCTAACTTTGAAGCTATAAGGTAGTTTACAAACGAAAACTTTGTAACTGCGATTCTATTTAATTAGTATGTATGTTTAAAAGCAAATGTAACATAGATGTAAGCTTTTAAGGAAAAATTCACGTATAAGTGACCAACTTATTTAATAAAATATGAATGTGTAAAAAGGAACGACGGAAATTTATTTCCGTAACGAAGATTAAAGCGTAGAATGGAACGTAAGTGGAAGGATGAGAGGTAACAGAAAAAGGTGGAAAGGAAAACGTAAGGAACAACGATTCACTTTAAGGTAAAGAGAGCAGGAAATATCGGGATGGGTAGATAGATTATATATTTAGTATATTTGCATGAGTAAATTATTGGGTTCGAACCATAACTCACTACAAATATATTTATTTGGATGATATTGAAGTTAAATATGTGTATCCTAAAGTTGTTAATGCTATGAGAAAGGAAAAAAAAATAAAACATATTGGAACAAGAATGGGAGCTGGCTTATATCCGAAAATTGTAATTGTATATATGTGTGTATTATTGTATATATGTGTGTATTTAATTATCGATTAATAAAAAAAGCAACAAAAAAGCATTTTGGAAGTAACATATATCAAAATGTGAATTTAAGCTATATGTTTCATTTTTTATTAAATGAGTAGGTGGACGTGCCAGTGGGCCACCTGATGGTAAGTGCTCACCGTGGCCCATAGATATTAGCACTGAAATATTAACTTTACATCGCCAATGTGCCACCTACCTTGGGAACTGAGATGTTATGTCTCATGTGCCTGTAGTTACTCAAACTATAAACCGTAAACAACAATAGTTAAAGTATTGCTGATATGTTAAATCAGATGAGTGGCTGGAACCTACCCAGATATACTTGCACAAGGCCCTACTACCATTGTTTTACGATATTGTGTTAAAATTTTGTTTATACCTTTAAATTAATACAATTTATACACGTAATTAATATTTCCAACTGACCCTTCGACTACAGCGACCAATTTAAAGAATCCATACCATAACAATAAACGTTTATTAAAACACTAATACTGATCAGTCAGAATGAAAGAACTGAGCCTCTTCCTGTTTCTAACTGATCGGAAAGATCTCGCGTTTCCTTGCACCTCGCAAGGAACCGGAAGACAAAATATGTTTCTTAATTTCTTATCTAAACCACCTTAACTGATAGGATACAGGAGTGTGCCCTATGAGCTAGACACTACATAGAGGCAGTCGATATATTCTCTCATCTACTTAATACATAGTTTGCAAGCACCTTAAGTTACGTATTCAAAATATCTGACTAAGCAAAAATCGTATGTGCACATCCTAACGCTCAACTAAATATGTATGACGTATCATAAAACGGTATGTAGTGGAAGAAATGAAAGGGTAGCTTAATCAACATGTTTCTCCTAGCGAATTGTATGTGTTGACAAAAATTGTACTTGTTTTGATGAGTAAGCGAATTAAATAATATACACTGTAAGTCTATCATTGCGGGCTCTAGGACTCTTATCCTCTTAAGAGGTTTTAGACGATTACCCCGACACTGTTCCAATGTGGATTGGTTTCTTGTTTAAGGTTGGGGGTGGGCAAATGTACTAACTGATGGTTAGTGGTTACCACTATCTCAGGCATTAGGGCTGCAAGAAAAATTAAACATTATTCACAATGCCAATGATCTTAATAAATGTGATCGAGTGTTTCCAAGCCTTGCACAGGCTTGCACAAGGCCATCCCACCAAGCAAACAATAGTTAATACATAATTACACATGTGACATAATTTCATCCGACACGTGTAAGATTCTTGACGAAAAGGTACCTATTATATTTTATTATATTATACCTTTATTACTTACCTTTATTATATTTTGATTGGATTATATCCATTCTATTCAGTCAACCGGTTTCGACGTTTATCAACGTATTTTAGTTACTGCTACTTTATAATAATAATAAATAATAATAAATTTATTTATTCTCTCCCACAGACAATAATGTTTACATTTTTTTTATAATATATATAAATACAGTTATATGTGGGAGACAGGTGCCCAAACTTGCCCAAGGTTGCCCTGTGCTAAGGGTCTCCTGGCTCCCTCTCTTGAGTACGGAACTATTTATTTGTTTATTTTTATATAAAACAGGAGAAACACTAAAGCTTTTACAATATATTATCTGGTAATAAGTTACACTTATGCTAATAGAAATAAAAAGATAATGTATGCTTGTGAATATGTGCGTGTGAACGCATGTGTTTGGGTGTGTGTGTGTGTGTGTGGGTGTGTGTGTATGTTTGAGAGTATTTGTTTATTTGCTATGGGTGTGTAATTACTTTTTTTACTACAATTTTTTGTTTATTTATTTATTAAGTTTATTTATAAATTAAATTAATAATTTTTCTTTATTGTTGTAGTGTAAATTTAAAAGGTAGCCTAATATGTATAGGTAGTGCTTTGTGGGTAGGTAACACACACTCGTCAAATATTCTACCACAAAACAGCAGTACTTGGTATTGTTGTGTTCCGGTTTTAAGGGTGAGTAAACCAGTGTAATTACATGCATAAGGGACATAACATCTTAAGTTTTCAAGGTTGGTGGCGCATTGGAGATGTAAGCGATGGTTAACATTTCTTACAATACCAATGTCTATGGGCGTTACCACTTACCATCACGTGGCCCATATGTTCGTCAGCCTACCTATTCTATATAAAAAAAATCCTTTTTCATACAATAAAAAAAAATTAGACTGTTGGTCTGGTACAGGTATTAGTGTGTTCAACCAATAAAACTCTCTAGTTTTACTACTAATTACAAAGAACTTATAATTGTCAGGTCGATGATAGTTTTTTTAAAAATGCTCTGTATATAAATAAATTTCTAGTCTATCTCAAGTTTAAAATAACTAACATTGTATTTACACACATGTTTCTAAATTCAAACAGTTTTCAAGAAACTTATTAAGTTTGTTAATTATGTCATGCTAACAAGGAGATTAATGAGTTGAGATTAAAAACAAAATCAAGCTATTGTTTTCGACACTACAATGATTTACTCGCTTTAACTACTTAGTTCAACACAAAACTTTCATATTGCTAAAAAGAACTAGCGGAGAATTAGCTCGCTGAAGTGGAAGTGGGCTGGTCATGTCTCCAGACGCATTGATGGCCGATGGAGCCGACACGTGTTAGAGTGGAGACCGCGCTTAGGCAAACGTAGTGTAGGGCGCCCTGTGACAAGATGGACCGATGATTTAAAAAAGGTGGCAGGCACGGGATGGATGCGGACTGCCCAAGATCGGGATGGTTGGCGTTCTATGGGGGAGGCTTTCGTCCAGCAGTGGACGGCAAAAGGCTGAAAAAAAAAAAGAACTAGGAGATTTTAATACAAGCATAAAGTAGATTACCAGTAACATACTGTTAATCTACTTTATGCTATTTACAGATAAGCCTTGCGATGTTATAATTTTATAATCAATAACAACGTGACACTAAATACTAACAACAGTTTTGTGACGTCATTAAGCTACTAAACCGCGGGACAAACAAGGTTTCAACTAATTGCACGGGACCACAAAGTAATTTTACCGCAACTAAATGTTTTAACCGAATAACAGCTGCAGTAATCAACTTACCCACATTTATAGAGATTGAGTAAAGTTAGGTATTTTAAACTGTGATTGGATAACTTGGTGGTAGACCACTCGCCAGTGTTCACCGCCTGGTTTTGTACGTGTAAGGTCTTTTAATTTCAACCTATTCATAGTGGTAGCGTACATCCTATTTGAGTACGTAAACATTGCATTTTCAAGTTTATTGGGCGCGAGTTTATGGTATGGTATAATATGTATATTTTTCTTTATCAATTATTGCTTCACGATAGCTTAGATGAGTAAAAAAGGATGAATTATCTTCGAAATCTACGCTCTTACTCATGAGACACTAATCTTCGTAGGCTATCAGGCGAGCGCCACCTTGGTCTTTATGTACTCAAAGAACGGCTAAAGGTTAGATAATAGTATTTATTAAACAACTCATAAAATTTTACATACACAAGGGATACGGAAATAGAATACGCCTAAATCGTGGGCGAAGTAGCGATCGGAAAGTTGTTTTCTTATAAATAACAGCTACCTCAGCTCTTATATACGTAGTTTGTATATATGTAATTACCTAAAGTAAGTCACTTTAATAAATTAATGTCAATATACCATTTTTCTTCTGATTTCTGTTTTCCTCTTTACTCGATTTAATGAAACTGGCAATATAGACTTGTAATGAGAATTTATTAACTCATTCGCGAAGCCAACAATTATTTCGTATGTGACATTATTAAGTAAAACTAAGTAAATAAGCAAACCCAATTAAGAATTTAATTGTTTACAATTTACGTCACGTTTAAGTCTTCAAAATTTGAGTGGATCTTCCAAATTTATTTTTCAAATATTTGTTTATACTCATATTAATAATATGTTAATTTATTCATGTAGTTTACTTCTTGTTTTCATTTGCTCGCATCGTTATGAATTATGTACTTATGGTAACTTTATTGATCGATCTTTATATTTCTTTATATAAATGACGAGTCGGTTGGCGTGTTTCGTAGATACTTGCCTTTCGCGCCGGTTGTGGGTTCGATTCCCACCCATGAAAGACATCTGTGTGCATAAACATGTCTGTTTGTTTTGAGTCTGGGTGTAATTATCTGTATAAGTATGTATTTGTATGGAGTTTATGTATATTAGTTGTCTGGTTTCTATAGTACGAGCTCTGCTTAGTTTGGGATCAGATGGCCTTGAAATATGTCCCAGTAAAAAAAGTGTTATATGGTACTGTTTGTTTCCTAAATAAATAAATAAACAGTTTCAGTGACATTTTGAATGGTCTTTTAGACATGTAACTAGGAATAAAGTGGTTATGCTCTTTGTGCCTAAAATTGGACAAAGCTTGCCCTTCAAACCTAAACCTAGCGAAACTAAGAAGTACTGTTTCGCGGGAAAATACGTGATAAGTGTGTGGTGACTACAAAGGTAAGTTGACCTCAAACAAACTTGCTATTCCGTTATAGCTTTTGAATACCTAATCACATTAAGTTGCGTCAATTAACATACAGTTACCAAGGTTTAAACTTGAAAAATTTTCATCATTTAATAATCTCATCTGCGATAATACGGTAAGTAATGAGAAAAGTTTTACGGTTAATTCGTACGGTGTGATTACAGATCGTCGAAAAAGTTTAGCTACTCCTAATATTAAGATAATCTAATTACAGTTTATAATTAAAGATAATAACAATATATAGACGCAAACCGGGTGACAATGACCGATCACTGATGACGTCAACTGTCTCACATTATGGATGGATCATTCGTCGTCATCCTTATATAAAGTTATACAAACAAATAATATTACTTGATTTCATTTTTATCCTCTTAAATCTAGTTCTAGCTTAAGATTCTTTATTATTCTATAAAACGTTAAACTAAAATTGGAAAAACACTCATAAACATCGTGACAACTTCGGTCAACACTATATTTAAGTCGATAATTTTATAAAATCAAAACCAAATGACACTTCTATTCTATTTCCCATTAAATTTAGAAAATTCCAATTATCCGTGACTCGAGGTGCTCAAATGTGCGAAAAATAATTCGGAAATTTCCGTTTATTATTATAAAACGATAAAGATAACAAAAGTACATAAAAATAGCAACACCTATAATTACCAAAACTTCGGCATTTCTCATTCAAGTAAAACTTAAGTAAAGCTTGCAATAATAAAAGATACAATTACGGCTGCGATTCACTTAAACCTCTCGAATTGGAGCTTAAATCTCGACAGATCATTGATCTGTTGCGAAGTAAAGAACTACCAAAGACGAGAACTAAATAGGTTTAAGAAGCTGCAATTAGAAATTAGTGGAAGGAACGCGCGCGTCTCGCATTTAATGACAATCGTTAGTGTAGTTCGTGACCAAGAACGTTAATGTCCATAGAAAAAGATAATTGAAGTAGTAAATTCTTCACCAAAGGATTCCGTTATTGGTGATTTTTATTTCTAGTTGTATTTTTTTATGTTGCAGGGGAATAGACCCCCTGATGGTAAGTGGTGCAGCACCAACCACAGAAACTAAGATGTTATGTCCTTTTTGCCTGTAGTTACACTGGCTCACTCACCCGTCAAACATGAACTCAACGCTACTAAGTACTAAGTATCGCTGTTTAGCGGTAGAATATCTAATGAGTACCCCAAGGGGTTTGCACAAAACCCTACAACCTAGTAAGTCGATTCTCCTATTTCGTAACTTTAATCTATTTGACACCATTGAAAATATATTATCATGTAGTACGGAGTTTATTTTAAATTTGTAGTTTGAAAAATAATTTCTAGTTAATTGTCAATTACTATGAGCTTATTGAATTTCTTGAAATTATTGAATTTCTTTGGGCACAACTAAACTTGTTCGCTGATTGCATAATTATAACCGGAATACAAAAGTGTTGCAAATTTACCCGTTGATGAATTACTAAGGTATGCTAAAAGAAGCAAACATTGGATCCTGTTATCCAAATGTATTTGTTACTTTTTTGCTTTACTGTATTTTCTCTAAAATCACACTCACAATCAGCAAAATAATTATATATTACCTAATATAATCTGCTATCTGATTTCATATGGACTTGTTGAGATTGTTTATCACCCCCAAACACTACTACAAACCCCTAGCACCCCCCCCCCAATGCACGACACAGAATTAACAACAGACACGATATTAAATTTTATACAAAACCTTGAACTAACGAATAAAACGTCGACGTTAATAGCTACGTAAAAAATAAAAGATTTTTTTAAATAAAAATCCATCCAGTACTTTCTGCAAGACCCGTTGCCCAAGTATGTGTTAAGTGTCAAAATGTTATAATATGTTACATAGCACGGTTGAAAATGTTTGGAGGCGATGAAATTTATGGTATTCCATTTGTCTACCGAATTAAATTAGTGCTGTAATTTCGACCGCTCCAATCAACGTCCTTCATGTCATCTCGATAGTACGTAACATTTATGAAATAATTTGCGCTCTCTTGAGATAACTTAAAGATATAACTAATGAATAAATATTACCTTGAATTAACCGCATTAAATTATTATTTAGTATATCTTTGTCCGTTCACCGTAACAGCCTGTAAATGTCCCACTGCTGGGCTAAAGGCACCTCTCCCTTTTTGAGAAGAAGGTTTGGAGCTTATTCCACCACGCTGCTCCAATGCGGGTTGGTGGAATACACATGTGGCAAAATTTCACTGAAATTAGACACATGCAGGTTTCCTCACGATGTTTTCCTTCACCGTAAAGCACGAGATGAATTATAATCACAAATTAAGCACATGAAAATTCAGTGGTGCTTGCCCGGGTTTGAACCCACGATCATCGGTTAAGATTCACGCGTTCTTACCGCTGGGCCATCACTTTGTCCGTTATGAAAATGTTATACGATACTTTTTTATAAAATGATCGGTACTCTGAAATTGAAATAACCAATTAAATAGTGTCATCGCCTTGTGTACAATGGCACAAGACAATCTTTTAGAAATTGCAATATATAGTTTGTTTCTTATTTAGTTTAAGGCTAAAGAATAGGCTTTTAAGCGCTTAGTTAAATTATATTTATATATTATTCATAATTTGCAAATATAAAGTACTATAAAAAAAACAATGAAATATCAATATTTGCAGGTGTAGATTCTGTCAGAGAAGAGTTATAAATGTATAATACAATAATAAACACTAGTTCAAATAAGAAATGAAGAATCATCTGTTTAAAAAATATATATTATAGTCTTACAAACCAAAAGTGAAAATTACTTTTTTTTAAATATATCATAAATAAATATTTGACTTTATAATAAGAAATACACAAATAACAAACAAAACAATCATTAATTGCTGTAAATGCTAATAAAAGTAACTAAAAATGAATTCAAGTTATTGTATATTCGAAGCACCCAAACTTCGCGCCAAAAAAGGCTATTCTTCCTCTACGTCGCACTTTTTTTTTTAAATATATTGTCCGGCACAAGGAACTGACACATTCGGTCGAACACTGTTAAGACTAGTGTATACAAATTTGTGTTTTATTTATTAAATCTAAAAACATACAACCTCTCCTCTGTCATAATAATGAAACAATGTAATTAAAATAATTGAAATTCCATTTTCAAAATCAATTTAAGAACATCTTGACATCAAATATTTAGTGCGTTCAATAAAACCTCAAAACGGTACTCCGCTTGAAGAGCAGACGTATTAAGTGAAACAGATATTGTCTAAATTCTGTTTAAGTGTAAACAATCAACACTGTAGCATCTATTCAAATTATTTTAATGAACAGTCTAGGATGTATTGAGTTATTCATTAACGAGTAAGTCAATAATTAATATCTTAATATTGTAACCCCAGAAGATAGTAGTTTTACGCATAATTTTCCTACAGTGTAGGTAATAACAATAATTGTTCAAATTCTATATATTATTGGTTCATCTGTTAGGGTTTACGAAATTGATGACAAATTGTTCTGTGTTTCGTCAAGTTGTTACGCTAAACTGAATAAGGTTCCATAGTAATGCAAATTACGTGAAACAAAGTTTAACTATTGTGTATTTTATCTGGGTTGAACAATTCGATACCTGCAAGAAATAACAATGTGACCCGTTTTTGAAGATTTTAAGTTAAAAATTTGTCTGGTGGTGGTTTTACTGGTGGTAGGGACTTTGCATGCCATTCTGGATAGATACCATTCACTCATTAGTTACTCAACCATATTTGAGCAATTTTTGGTATTATGGTGTTCCGGTTTGAATGGTCAGTGTAACTACAATCACATAATATCTTAGCTCGAAAGGTTAGTGGCGCATTGACAATGTAAAGAATGGGTAATATTTCTTACTGCGTCAAAGTCCCTGGCTCCCAGCAGGTGGCCTGCTGCGCGTCCTCTCACACGTTTCATAAAAGCCACATTTAAAAATATCGTTTATTTTATCCAATCCATGTATCTAAATTCATTCGTAGTAAATACTTGTATGATTTACAGGTATAATCCAAGTATCGAATAATACATTTTGTTCCGCGGTAGAATTAGCGTAACCTAGTAATTTGGCGTATTTTTTTATTGATTTTTAAATATAAAAATCAGGTATTTATATTTTTAGGAAAAATATTTTTTATATTCGTGTGCGTTTTTTTTAAATATCGATAGCAATGCAGTGTGTAGGCCTAATTGGCTAGGTTAGGTAAACTGGTATGTAGCTGGAAATCCGCAAAAACATAGTATTGCTCTATAAAAGTAGAAGAAAAAACATTTTGAGCCATGATTAGTGTTATTTACAAAAGGTAAATTTTATACATAGGTATTTCTTCGCGCTATAATAAAATTAAAGAAAGAAAAAACAAAATGTGAATTAATCATTAATTAAGCTGTAAGACAAATATTTTTTTCAAATATATAACATCTTATCAATTCTATTTAAGCATAAATATCTTCCGACTATAAACCAACATAAAAGAAAGGAGAGGACCTCTTAATAACTCTTAATAATCGTATAACGAGACCAATTTTTATAACACACAGTAGATGGCCGCTGGTAAAATTAAAGTACACAAAGTTGGTAATTAATTTGATGACAGAAATCTTCAAGTTAATGATTACTTAATGGCGTTCAGAAATGCCAATAGAGCTCAGATTATTTCACTGATGTCACTTAAGATAGAGAAGACACGAAGGAGATTGATCGGTGCGGTTTTGGTACAAAACCAATTAAATTTTTAAGATATATTTGTAGGAGATTCTACGTTATTATTTAAAGTAAAACAATTTAAACATTACAAACTATTTTAATGAAATTTATTATATTTATATAAAAATCAGCATATTGAACTAAATACAAAACGTCTGTAAATGTTCCGCTGGGCAAATGTCTCTTGATCCTCCAGCAAGTAAGTGATCTTTAATTCTATTTATAGTCAAATGACAGGAATACTTTACCGTGACCTAACTTGTCCATGAAGAAATATTCAAGGTCGTATTAAAATGCATATAAGGAAGATGATTATGGTGAAGAAGCCCAAAAAGTCTTTAAGAAATTTATATATATTAATTTTAAAAGTCAAGTCCAGCAACAATTGTGGCAAATTATATTAATCGTCTAATTACAATATTGTCACAAACTAGAAACAACGACCCATAATATTTAAACGTTCAAATAAAACATGATAAAACAATCGATTCACGTCAAGCTATTACATAATACATTGGGTATAAGGTTACCAATAATTGTTATAATAGTATGTAGTAAAATCATTTTAGCTATGTAGTAACATATTTGGCTGACCACCAAACGGGCTTTGTGCGAAAATGTTACAAACCTATGTACAACTTTATTGTTCAATAAATAAAAAGAATAAAATATAATATATTTTTATTAATAATTCATCTCATGAAGGAAACCAGCATGTGTCTAATTTCACTGGATTTCTGTCACGTGTGTATTCCATATTTTCCTCAAAAAAAGGAAGAGACCTTAGCCCTATAGTGAGACATTCACAGGCTGTTACTTACTTACTTTTGTTACGCCCTTCTCTTATTAGCTTAGACACACAAACTGCACAACTCTTTATTTTACACTACTGCACTTTACTTCGAGAACGTTAGGTTTTGAATTATAATTAAAGACAATCTGTCATTTTGTATTACAATTATTTATTTGCCAGCACATCTTTCTTGCACGATATCTAGCAAAAAAATGGCTGGTTTTCCGACTTTTTATTATAAGTTCAATTTCGAGTCAAAATAAAACTTATATTGTTAATCAAAATAAATATTTTAATCTAAACGAAAAGAATCAATTGAGATACTAAAATATTTGTAGGATATAGTTTTGTGATTTATTAAAATATTGTATATTTCCGCTTTATTGAAACAATGATATATCTAAAGTCGGTAACACTTTATTCTATATTCAAGAAGTTACCTAACAGTAGTTAGTTAAGTTACAAGCACCCTTAAATTCGATTAAAAGAAAGGTTAAAAAGAGTAATAATTAAGGTACATATAATTATTTTTATATATATTGTGGGTATACCCACTGGAATTGCAACGTTCTGGAATGTTCTCTAAAAATTCCCCTACACAGAAGACCTTTGAGGACTATGGGACTTTGATGTACTATTAATGTATATCATTTTCCTTGTACGGTGTATTTCATAATTAGCTTTAAGGATCTGTGCCCTTTCATCTTTCCTTAACCCTTTTGTTCTTATTTTCTAACAAAGTTAAGTGGTAAAATGTAGTCTCAAAAATTGAGGTCTTTAAGCAAACTTACAATGACTCAATTTTCTAAAATGAATTAAAAAGTTATCCGTGAAAATGAAGTTGATAGAAAAATTTTAAAAAGTACCAGTAAAATATATTCAAGCAGAATTTGTCTGAAACTTAATTTTATGAATATTATTAAGATATAAATGTTATATATATAGAATAGGTAGGTGGACGAGCAAATGGGTCACCTGATGGTAAGTGGTCACCAATGCCTATAGACATTGGCATTGAAAGAAATGTTAACCATCGCTTACATCGTCAATGCGCCACCAACCTGGGACCTGAGATTTTATGTCTCTTGTGCCTGTTACACTGGCTCACTCACCCTTCCATCCAGAACACAAAAATACCAAGTAGAAGGTTTGGAGCTTATTCGATTGTTTAATAACAACAATTTTGTATATAATAAATATAATCAATAAAGTTCATAAACGAAATGTTTTATTTTTATTTTTTAGGCGTATATAGCATATCTATTTGAGCATTTATAAAATATATTATAGTTGGTTTAGACTTAAGAGACTATATTTCTATCTAGCTAGTAGTTAAACCCGCTTTCTGTCAAATATTTGTCAGCAATCCGATACGACCATAAAAAGAACATACGACTGTTCGAAGTTTAAAATTCGATCAAAAATTTAATAACCTTTAGACTAATAGCAGCAATATAGCTCCTCAATTAGAAAGGTTTATCAGAGTATCAGATCCATACAAATAAAATCAACGCCTCAGATAAATCATTTAGAGATGAATTAATCGTTCGTAAAATTTATTATTTATTTCTCAATTACTCCTTGAAGATAAATTAATCAGGACGAGAAATCATTTTGTCGATTTCTATGAATTTAATAGAATGAAACTGACTTAGAAAGGACAGACTATATAAATTAACGATGCCGTTACATTTATTAAAAAAATATTATTATTATTATTATATTACATTATTATTTTTATTTAAATCGAATTTGAGTGTGTGCCGTGTTCCGTGGCCCTACTAAGGTTTTAGTGAATTAGAATAAGTTCTCGTTATGGTTTTCAGTTTGAAGGGTGAGTGAGCCAGTGTAATTAAAGGAACATAACATTCATACGTTCTCAAGGTTAGTGGCGCATTGGCGATTATGGAATGCTTAGTTTTTCGCCCATATACATCACCAATGTATATGGGCGGTGACGAACACTTATCATCAGGTGACCGTTTACCCATCCACCTACCTATATTACATAAAAAGGTGTAAATAGATACTTATTCTATCTATTGTGCAAGTATATAAAATGTATAGACCTTAAAAATTTTGGTCCTAAAATAAAAAGAAATTATCGCTAATTGCAATTCAATTAAATATAAATTCCTGTAGTTTCCAGAATATGCTATACATACAGGCTGATGAATTTTATTAATAATTCACAGCATATTCTACTGATTCTTCGGTATTCATACATTAAACATGTAGATATATTAAACAACATACTTTTAAAAAAATTGAGAAAAAGCCTTTGAATGATTAACAGTAGTGCCGAGTTTATATAACAAATTCATCTCGTTAAATGGGCTATCTACGGTTCCATGGCCGTATATCCTATACATAGCCTAAATCTGTAAATCGCTTGCGATCACAGTACAATAAGGACATTAGAAATGAGATAAAACGCTATATTGATATTTTAGAAAGTCAGTGGGACATTGGGTAGATTTGAGTTTTGAAAACAGTCATTCATTTTTTTTTTCCTAATTTTTTTTTTGGTGTCGCTTATTACCGCACAATGGAAAACATGAAATATCAGTATATTTACGAGTACGAGTTCTACCGTGGCACCGGTGCTGCAGTAACAGCTCGAAGGCTTAATGATGTGTACGGCGCTGGTGTCGCAAAAGAAAGCACGGTTCGTTTTTGGTTTCAATGTTTTCGTTCTGGAAATTTCGACCTTCAGAACCAACCCCGTGGACGGCCGGAGACCAAAGTGGTTTTTTTTTTTTTTTAAATGTATAGGCTAGCGCTTGACTGTATCACACCTGATGGAAAGTGAGATACAGTCTAAGATGGAGCGCGCTTGCCTAGAAGGTGCCTATTCACTCGGGACTTGAAGGTACCCATACTGTAGGTGGTGGGGAAAACGGAGGTCGGGAGGGTATTCCAGACCTTTGCGGTGCGTATCAGAAACGAGGAAGCAAATCGTTTCGTACGTAGAGATGAAAATGAAGAATTAAAGGCTATTGTGGAAGCGGATCCATCACAAAGTACTTCAGAGATAGCTGCAGGCTTCGGGTAAGTGATAAAACTGTATTAATACACTTGAAGCAAATTGAGAAAGTAAAAAAACTTGAACGATGGGTACCTCATGAATTGAGTGAACAACACGCGTCGACACAATAATGAAGGGATTTTAAAACGAATCATTACTTGTGATAAAAAGTGGATATACACATACACACACGATAGACATAGGGCATAAACAAAAATTGACTCAGAAAAAGTTACTTGTGAGTGTTTGGTGAACTAGTGCCGGTGTCGTTCACTACAGCTTCTAAAATCTGGCCAAGCGATTACGGCAGATAGCGATAGATCAGCAACTGCAAACCATGAAGGAAGAACTAGCTACTAAACAACCGAAATTGGTCAATCGCTCTAGGCCACTGCTGCTTCACGACAACGCAAGACCACACACTGCACAACAAAGAACCACTAAGTTAGATGAGCTACAATTGGAATGTCTGTGACATCCACCATACTCCACGGACCTTGCTCCAACAGATTACAATTTTTTCCGGAATTTGGACAACCTCTTACAAGGAAAAAAATTCAACTCCGATGCGGCAGTCCAAACCGCCTTCGAAGTGTTTATTGATTCTCGCCTCCATGGCTTACTAAAAATGTAAAGGGATCAATGAAATACCTATGAGGTGGCAAAAGTGCATGGATAACAACGATGCATACTTTAATTCATTAAATATATTTTACAAAAAAAAATTGAATTTATATTCCTCCCGTACAAAACGCCAATTTCATATGTAAGAACCTAATATTTAAAATAGTTCAACTGACAAATAGGGCATCTGATGGTAAGTGGTCACAAAGAATTAGTAAATATAATTCAATGAAATCGAAATAATTATTGCATTAGGAAAATATTCTTTAGCAATGAAACATAAAAAATTAAATCCGAATTACTATATTTTTAATCTGTATGTTTTTGTAATAATAATAGTGGATAAGTGGCACTTCCAATATTATTTATTTCGTCTCTGACAGATATCTCATTTACGCTTTATCAGCCGTCGCTGGAAATACGAGAAGCCTGAACTGAATAAATCACATCTCGGTCCAACTTTATATTTAGAAAATGAAAAGCGATAAATCTAAAACGGGAATTTGGTCACGTTTTATACTTTGACTTATGTATATTAGCTTCAGCTACTTTGTAATTAAAAATAATCTCTTTGAATCAACTCATACATATTTATGCGCCTTAAAAGTGACGTGTGAAAAAACAATCCTGATCCTGAAATGTCAGAAAGTGATATGCGACATTGGTTTAATTACATTTAAAAAATACACACATCGAAATAGCGTCAGTCGGTTTTCAATGTTTCTCATGTAAGATATGAAGCGAGTTCGTATACTGCTTACGTCAATCCACGTCATTTCTTATGTATTTATAAGTATTCCTCTAAATAAATCGTAATATACAATAACTGACTGAATAACATATAAAAACAGCTCGCCTACTATGGCTCACACTATGAAAATTCAAAAAGAACCCATACAGTTATTTTTACAGAGTAGGTTAGCATTAAGAAAGGATATTAGAAAATTTAACCTCTAATGTAACGATGAAGATGAAAGTTTGTATAAAAATCCATTATTTTTGAAGAGAGAGCTATGGTAATTAATATTTAGCTATACTGAATTATAACGCGAGTGAAGCCACGGATGAAGCGCTAGTTGTAAATAAATTATAGAAAACACTTAAGACTAATTTGCTTATTATTGTGATAAGGATATGTATTGAATAATCAGTCCTCTGCAAATACATTGCTATAAGAGATCGCTGTTTTAGCGATAAGGCTGCCGTTAATTTAAATCTGTTAATCTTTTATGTTCAGTTTAATTACTTTTATTTAAATTTTATTTGGTTATATAAATGAGACTACACATACAAAAAATTTCAAAAATGGAATATATAAAAGATAGTTATACACTTAGGAATTAAAACGGTTTTAAAACGCGAAACTGTTCAAGAAGTATTACGCTTTGAAAGTGCACCCTCAGACATGAATTGAGGTTCCTCAAAATATAGGTCACAGTTGAATAAAAACTCAACTTGAAGCATTCAAAATAGCAAAGGGATTGTCTGGAATTAAGGTGTTATTAAATGTTTGATTCATGTTTTAGGACGAAATCGTCTTTACCAATGATTTTTTTATTTATTTATATGCCAGACTGGGAAATGGAGTACCTGATGTAACTGCTCATCACCGTCCATAGACCGTCCACGGACACTGAAAATTATAGTAACAATTACATCATCTACTAAAACTTATGCCATATAGCTTGATTAGCGTTAGTATATATTGTGATGAGTACCTACCGGGCTCACAATAAGCTTTATCACCGAGTAAATGATTTAACAAGATGAATTTTAATGCTACCAAAGGTCCTGGTTAATTCTAACAAGAATAATAATAAAAAATGCCCTTTAAAAATAGGTACGTATATTAATTGTTTATTATACACATATGTAACACTTAGTTATCCTTTATGATAATCAACAAAGTTTAATTCGTTTAAGTGTGTGTTTAATTCTATATATGGCTGTCTAAAAAGTTATAGGATACTTTCGAAAGAAAAAAAAATCCATTATACAAAGTTACTCAGCTCTAGCAAATGAAGGGCCCGAATCTAAAACTACCATCGAACAATATCGAGGCTCTATTAATAATCTTAATTCAAAACTTTACACCGATTCCGAAACTTCGTAATCATTACCGAAGTTTGTACACGATTATTTTATATATTGTCTTAGCGTTAATTTGTCCTTGTCACCACATTAATTTGTTACATTTTGGGTATCGGTTCGGTATGTCAGAAACTCCTTCGTCATGGCCCATTTAACTGATTTAACGTGATAGTGGTCTCCCGATCGATTTTGGCCAAGACTTGCCAACTCCGCGAGACGTTTGATAGTGCAAACTGTGTCACACAAGCGCATTCTCTTTCGTGTGTCGAAAGTTAAATCAGTGTCGTGGTCCTGTTGGATGACACGACACGGAATAAAAGGATTCCGAACAGGACCAACAGATTATGTCCTTTTCAAGGCCCGGGAGTGTAAACATCGACAACTTTTAAGACTTAACAGATTTTTCGATTAATACACCGTATATTTTTTTATTGACCTTAAGTTTGAACCTTTTAGCTAGCCACTAGACCAATGGGTCTAGTTATGTACCAATTATATGACACATCTGAGTCTTGATACTCGTCTCTTAAGAATTTGATAGGTTCAAAAAGAAATCAAGATGTTTTAATCTCGAAACACTCAAACGATATACAAAGATGCAAAAAATCCAGATCAAGATAGGACTATTGTTGTGCCTACTTCCACCCCAAACTAGATGATTATTGGAGGGAAAAACACGAATAATGGTTATAAATTGACTTAGTACTGTTAGATGCGAATTTGTATCTAGTAGAATAATAAAGTTGAAATATACTTCCAATAATATTGCTGAAATATTAAATTTACTTTGAAATATTTATTTCATATTACATATTAATTGATTCCTCTTGCGCTAAAGATAGTTGGCCATGAGTTCTAATGTGGGTTAGAATTCCATCGGAAAATAAAGATCTCCAATATATTTTCCTTCAACAAGCATGAAATTATTTTTATTATCTATCAAGTGCTACTTGCTCGGATCGAACTCGCAATCTTTGGTCGAGATTCACGTGTTCAACACACTGTCACCTCTCAGCTCGTATGACAATGGATTTCATTATACGTTCAAATAGTATAAACCAAAGACGCTTTTCTCGTCTTTTGGTTTGTTTGCTAACTCCTTCGATCTGCGGATTGAATTTAGATTTCATTTTCAGCATCATTTGTTTAAGTGTTTGAAAAAATCTTTAAGTATTATAGCACATATATAATTTGATAAAATTGTTATATTTTAAATTCAAGTCGTTAAAATGTGCGTTTACTTTTAAAAACAGAAAATAACTCAATCTGTTATTATTAATGAGTAGTTTCGGAACACGACTTCGCTCTTGTGTGGGAGACGAGTGAGTTATGTCCTTCTCTGCACTCCTGAGAAAATGTGCACAAAATTTCATGATGATCGGTTGCGTAGTAAAAACGTGTAAACGTAACCAACAAACAAACTCATTTTCGCATAATTTATTAAGATTTTGTGTGTAACAACAACTCTCTGAATTTGACCGTCGTCATCATTTTTTTAAACATTTTAATGCAAACAAAAACAAAAAATACTTTAGTTTAGACTAAAAATTCAGTTTTATTTATAATGTAGCAATTTTCGTATGATTTTTATCTTGCAAAACAGGGAGGATTGCTAGTCATGATAAAACTTATATATTGAAATAGCTACACCGTCAACATCACTGAATACTTAAAATGAACGACTAAAACAGATATTTATACAAAGTGATACGTGTTTAAAGGCGTAAATAACATTTACTTTAAAAAAATATAAACCAAATAAATTTATATAAAAAAAATATTTTTTATTTTATTCTCGACACAAAGTGAATTAAAACGTATAAAAATATAATGACGTTATTAAAAACAAATTAAAAAATTAAATTAAATAATTTCTCTTAAACGCTATGATATGGGTTCAATGAGATCTTTAGAAGGAAAAACAAAGTTTTTTTTACCAAAAATACATGTATTTATTTAAAAATATATAAATAAATTTATATTATAATATAATTAATGATCATACTAGTACAAATCGTAATAAAAATGAAATGTTTTTAGTTAATGTGATTAACAAATATTCACTCTTGGATTTAATGAACCTTATTTCATGCTCTGTTAATTGAACTAAACCAATCTGGCAGATTATTGGTTTTACAAAGAGCAATAATTGTTTGTTTAATGCAAAAATATCATTAACAAACCAACGCGATCACTTGGCAATAATTATTGTAACAACATATAAAATCAGATTTGTAACAAGACAAAAATATAAGTATATATGTTACAAATAAAGGTTAGCATTAAAAGAAACGCGACCCATTTAAAAAGCTCACTTTAACCCGACAGACCGTCAATACTATAATGTTTATGCTTAAATTGGAAAAAAGCTTGAGAACATGAAGTTTTTATCTTAAGTAAAACTTTATAATGTGGTGAAAAAAAATATCATAAATATCATAGTCATTAAAATCCTGATCATTTTTGATGAAATTTTGAATAAATCCACAAACCTCACTAACGAAATATGCTCTCTCACTAGCTTTTTTGACAAGAGGAGATAAGGCATTTTGTCAGTGGAATACTAAATGGACTGTTACTTTTTATATATTAGTATAATGTTGTGAAATTAAGATTTAAAAGAACTTTTAACACTTTAAACGTCTATAGACGCTATAACCATTACTGAGCTATTGTGTCTTCGGTCCTTGATATGATTAATAAAGTCAATTTGGTTTTTACAGTAACAGCCTATTAATGTCCCACTGCTGGGCTAAGGCCTCCTCTTCCTTTTGAGGAGAAGGTTGGAGCTTATTCCACCACGCTGCGCCAATGCGGGTTGGTAGAATACACAAGTGGCAGAATTTCAATGAAATTAGACACATGCAGGTTTCCTCACGATGTTTCACCGTCAAGTACGAGATGAATTATAAACACAAATTAAGCACATGAAAATTCAGTAATGCTTGCCCGGGCTTGAACCCACGATCACCGGTGAAGATTCACTCGTTCTAACCACTAGGGCATCTCGGCTATTTATTTAAATCTAAATTTCATAATATATTATGTTAAAAATTTAGATCATTAACGGCATTTTTTATAAACGTTGAGTACCAAATGATTAGTTAAACAATGCTGTCTCCTTCTTTCGAATGTCAAATTCATAATGACAGAAAGAGCGAAAACAGTGTTTAACTAAGCACCCGCTAAGCAACGTTTAAAATTTATATTACTGTTATTTAAATGGATAAATAAATTAAAAAAACAAAAAAACAAAATGTTTCTTAAACATTTAAATACTGTAAATCAAATGTCTGATATAAATAGTCCATGAAACGGACAATTTATCATCCAAGTATCAATTTACTTCATTACTGGTTCTTTTTTTGGGTAAGATATTCGGATTTCTTATATGAGAAATGTCATTAATTTTATAGCATTCCATTACCTGTTGTACGCTTAGTTTTCTTAAATTATATCTTAAATAAGAATATTAGAAAACAATGCATAGTATTGTGAGAGAATAAAACGTTTAATTTTAGAAGATCAATAACAAAAATCATGAGAAATTCCCATCATGTGTGAATAAAACTATCGAGATTGTTATTTTTCACAGGAAAATATTATGATTGACGATTGTTCCTTACTCAACCCTTAAATCGAGCAAATATTTACGTATCGGTACCTTTATATGTCAAGATTTTGTTGCGGCAGTTTCTTCAAAGGATGCTCTTTAGATGTATTTATAGCATATATATAGTACTCATACATTAAGCATTATTTGATTTTATTCTAATTTAATTACTTATTTCTCTAGTTTAGTAAATAGTAGAACTTTTGAAGCAGGTGCTTTGCGGTCCGACTGCTTTTCTTCTCGAAATCTCCTCTTTTCTTGAGAAGGAAGTTTGCAGCTTATTCCATCAAGGTACTATAATACGGGTTAGGGGGTATATATGTGAAAAAATACCCCCTATGCGTAGACATTCCAACGATGTTAGTTTGAATTGTGAGCACAAAAAAATTCAGTCGCACTCGTATAGGTTTCAACCCGCATTTTTGAATCGTATCAAATTCACGTGTTCTAATCATTGGACTCTCGGCTAGAAGGCACAACACGTAAATAAAAAAAATAAAAAAATCCGGACATATCCATAATTAAAAAACCAGGTCAATCCCAAACACATGTGTTTAAATTTACCACAGATGATATCCATCGTTATATTTATTTCGCCAACGCCCTAATTAGTTAATTAACATGCAGGCTGTTTCGCCCTACACGCAATGCAGATGTCAGTAATGTCCATGAATATCAAGTTGTAAAACCTAAAATTAGGGCAGACTATAAAATTTCCATGATTACACCTGAACATATTCGTAATGACTATATTTGTAAAATATATTCATTATTTAACTTTGACGATAAAAAGTGTTTACATTTAGGACTGTATTACCTTTTGGTTTTGTACAAGCCTTTCTGGTACAATAATATTCTACCGCCAAATAGTAAATCTTAGTGTTATTCAAGTTCCAGTTAAATTTATTACCATGTGCCTACGTATTATATATTTATTAAGTAAGCAAATATCATTGTCCATATTGGCACCTAGAAACAAAGCGATATTCGATATGCTACATAGTCGATTAATAAATTGTTATACATTCTGTCGCCAGTCGCCATTAAAACTTAGCACTAGCACACAGTAACGTCGTCGCAATAAATAAATATTGTAAATTTATATTACTTTATATATAAATATTGTAAATTTAATATTATGTATTTTATATTTAAAATTATTTATTACTTTGTTTAATCATATATTAATATTATCTTACTTATTATTAGAGCACCACCTACCTCATATCCTAGAGTTATCTCTTACTCCGTTGGTTGCCTGGAAGAGATCGCTATGTAGCGATAAGGTCGCCAAATTTGTATGCTACTTTTATTTAGGCTGTATCCGTGTTTTTGTATTCTTTTTCTCTTTGTGGTATACAATAAATGTATAAAGTAAAGTATTACAATACATATGTATATCAACACCCAATTGCCTTTTATTACATGAACCACAAGACATTTTAGGCAAAACCATTTCATAGACATTAGGTAAAACTTATAATAAATACGTTATAATGAATACAAAAAATATGGTACTTATTATATTAATTTCTATAGATTCTTAGTTACAAGAAATTGTAAGCATATTAGTTGTAAGAAATTAATGAAAAATTGTTTTTAAGGTTATTATTATTAATTTAATTTTATCATTGTTATTTATAATATTAATTGCCTTATGTCCTTTATTAATATTTTTTTTAAACTATTTTCATAGAAATTTAGTTAGCAAATTTTTGGCTTATGAAAAATATTATCTATGTTATAATCTGTTTTAAGTAATGTATACATATATACATTGTACCTCAAAAATGCATGTGGCCGTCTTGAAGAGTCAGAGTCAGAGAGTAAGTGTAGTAACTGCTGATAATCCGTAATAAATAAATAATAATGTCCTCCAGACAGATTTTAGCAACGGCGGCCAATCTCAAGAGAGGAGCTACGCAGGAGATATTATAGTGCACAAGTGTGTGCGCAAACACAGGTGCACTCTTTATTCCCTAACTCTCATAATCCGATGGGACGGCAATCCGACACGACCGGAAAGAGTTCTGGCGCAGGACCAACGGTTTTACGTGCTTTTCGAGACACGGGAGTGAACACACTTCCAATTTCTAGACTCCGGGCTGCTACTGAGAATTTTCTGACAGAAAAGCCTAATAACATTTTATTGGCCCGACCTGGGAATTGAACCCAGGACCTCCGGGTCTGCGACTTTACATTAAGCCACTCGACCAACGAGGCAGTCGATTTATATATATATATATATATATATATATATATATATATATATTTATATATAATAAATAAATAAGTACAATACTTTTTGTAGATTGAATAAATAATAAACTAAGTGAAAAAAAATTAGTACCCATCATAAGTTGAACCTTTCTCAGTTTAATGCAAAACTTAAAAACTTGAATTCAATAAAACTTATAATATAAGAATTGGGGATCTTCCTTAAGGGAAGGATATTTAAATTCTGATTTTTATCGCCCATACAAATAAAGACATACGCAATTATTACAACGTTTTATCGTAAGATATATCGTGTCGATAACATAAAACGTCTTGCAATATGATCCCTTCTATGTCTGTCAGGAGTTTCTGTTTTATTTGCAACTATGTAAGGGTAATATTTTTGGACTTCGATCCCCATTTCCACGCTTGGCTGTGAATTTCGCAGCTGAAAAAACGTATGAGCGTAATCAAATGAATAATTCTATATATGTCTGTTTTTTTATATGTTTACATTTATTTATATTAAATTTTAGTTTTTTTTTATGTCGATACAATATGGATCAGTAGCAGAAGATGATAAATTAAACCGCTAATAGTGTAAGTTAATCGTCATTAATTAATTAAATTAATATGCATACAGTATAACATAAAATATTAAAATTCAAAACAGTGAAAAAATACGCTGAAAAATATACATTTTTAATTTAAAATAGGTACTCAGACTGGCCAACTAATGAGCCACCTAGAAGTAATCGCCACTCATAATTATTGGCTCTGTAAGAAATATTAAGAGTCTCTTAAATCACCAACGCTACACCGACTTGGAACTAAGATTTTATGTTCTCTTACTTCCTATTGTTGCATTGGCTCACTCACCCTTCAAACTGGAACACAATAATACCATAGTAATAATATAAGCTCTTCGGCGGAAGAATATGTAACATGCCAACCAACTATCCAGAAAAATTACATATACTGCCAATTATAAATAAAAAGATGATAAAAGTGTAACTATTTTCATTTTCAGTAATAATAAAAGGGTAGAAACCCTACCCTAATGAAAACACACACACATAAATTGTTTAAGGTAAATTATGAATTTATAGCAAAAAATGTCAAGACAAAGTGACATATATAGAAAGTTTTAAATTATCACTTTTAAAAACAATTGTCCAAGAAGCCGAGATGGCCCAGTGGTAAGAACGCGTGAATCTTAACCGATGATCGTGGGTTCAAACCCGGGCAAGCACCACTGAATTTTCATGTGCTTAATTTGTGATTATAATTCATCTCGTGCTCTACGGTGAAGGAAAACATCGTGAGGAAACCTGCATGTGTCTAATTTCATTGAAATTCTGCCACATGTGAATTCCACCAACCCGCATTGGAGCAGCGTGGTGGAATAAGCTCCAAACCTTCTCCTCAAAAAGAGGAGAGGAGGCCTATAGCCCAGCAGTGGGACTTTCACAGGCTGTTACAGTGTTACAGTCCAAGCTGGACATATCTATAACAATATTTATAATAACATTCTAATAAAAATAAATGAATATAAATTGCCGCTTATATTTTGTAATGTGGATAATTGTTTTTGGTGATATTTTTGGGTTTTTAAGGCAAGGATAATGAAGAAATTTCGTAACAATATTTAGTAAAAAATAGTTTGAAATAAATTTTATTTGTATAAAGTCACAAGTACAATCATGGAACTTTTATGTAATCAACTAAAGTTATAATGAAACGAGATAATCATAAAAGAAAAGCCACTGTGTATTAGAATATAGAATAGGCATTTGCGACGGGTTTCAGCTAGCTTTGCAGTTTCCGCTTTAATACTGCTGAGGATAATCAGTTCAAATTATTTATTTTAATGTATACTATGTTCTAAATGTTGAGCATAAATGACACGCACAAAGATAGCGTTTTCAAACCCTAATAAATTATTCTTTAGCAAACATTTGGACGCTTACATATACTTAATTTCTTTAAGATTAAAATTATAATTAAAAAATAATAACAATATCTTTGTTTATGTTTAGATTAAATACAATAGATAATTTTTACCAACGGCTTTCCTCTCAAGCGTTTTTCCGGGATAAAAAGCCTCAATTTCCGGCCACTGATTTTTTTCTATGCATAAAAAAATTGAAACGAGTTTTGAATAAAAAGATACAGATCATAAGACATGATACTTTAGAAATATATATGTATACTATAATCCTATTATATATACCTATTCTAAATAATCAACTTCCGGTCAGACCTAAGTTTTATATCTAATGATCTTCATCATAATATAGAAAACACTGAGTCAGTAATAGTCTCCGTTCTAGGAAGTTAGGCGCTTATTCCACCTCACTGCTCCAATGCGGCATTTTTTTTTACATATATTTTCCGGGAGGGCAAATGACTCTACTCCACCTGATGTTAAGTGGTAGTAGAGTCCAAACGCGAGGACGGCCAGTACAGTCGGGAAGAAGGTTCTGCACTAGCCGCCCTCGCCTTGCCGGCCCGCAAGATGCCTCTTCACGCCTCGTTTGAAGGAACCCGGGTCGTAAGAGGAGGGGAATACGTGAGCTGGTAAGGAATTCCATATTTTGGAAGTGTGACAAAGAAAGGAGTTGCCAAATTTCTTTGTGCGCGATGGAATTGATGTCACAGTTAGTCGGTGACATCGAGAGCCAGCACGCGTAGACTTGTGAAGGAAGGGGGAAGCAGGAATTAGGGAGAATAATTCCTCGGAACACTCGCCGTGACACAGTCGATAGAAAGCGCTCAGCGCTGTTATCTCTCGACGCAATTGTAAAAGTTCGAGGGTGGTAGTGACCTTTACGTCGCCAATAATGCGAACTGCACGTCGCTGCAACCGGTCCAAGGCCTCAAGTAGGTACTTAGCGGAGCCATCCCAAAGGTGCGAGCAATATTCAACGCAAGACCGTACCTGTGTTTTGTACAGCAGGCACAGTTGTTGTGGCGTAAAAAAACGCCGCACCTTGTTCAGAACTCCGAGTTTCCGTGAAGCTGTTTTTATCACAGCCTCGATGTAATCCCTTGGACTAAGGTCGCAGCGAACGTCCATCCCCAGCATGGCGATTTTGCTTTGTATCACTAGCGGAGTGCCACAGAGGGAAGGAAGAGGGGAAAATGGTGACTTTTTTGCTGTGAAAGCGCATACCTGTGTTTTCTTGGCATTAAACTCAACAAGATTATCTGAGCCCCATTTGGCGATAAGCTCTAACGTCCTATTGAGTTCAATGACAAGATCCTCCCGCCTCTCCTCAATTTCCGCTCGCCCAGCCACTGCGCGTCCGTGGTATCCGCCATGCACTGTACTATCGTCTGCATAGCAATGAATGTTCCCGAGAGAGAGCATATCATTGATATGCAAAAGAAACAGAGTGGGAGATAGCACAGATCCCTGGGAGATCCCAGCATTCACTACATAGAATTGGTGGAATACACATGTAGTAGAATTGCAGTGAAATTAAACACATTGTTTTCCTTCACCATCAAGCACGAGATGAATTATAAACACAAATTAAGCACATAAAACATTTGTGCATGTCCGGGTTTGAATCCACTATCATATTTTAAAATTCTCGCGTACTAACCAATAAACCAGGTGCCTATTGCTCGGCTCACTCACTGAGACAATCAACTAAAAATTAAGTAATTTATCAAAATGTATAGGTACTAAAAAGTATGACAACAAATTCTTTATCCAGCTCTGTCTATAAAAATACCAGCACAGATAATTTCCTCAGTTGAAACAACAATTTAAATTAAATTCACCAAAACAACCAATTCGAAGCTTGAAATAGATGTCTTTTTGTTACTCCGAGAACAATCTCGTAATTTCCTTTAATGGTTGAACTTTGACCGTTAACGTGAACCAAGATGCGATTTAAGTTCCAATATTTTTAGATAAGGGAAATATGTTTGATGAAACACTGGCACGGCAGCAGAACAGCTCTCAATATTTTTTATCAGAACTTCTCTATACGTTATGTTTGTATTGAACATGCTGATATTTGCTTATATTTGAATTTTGATAGTAAATTCCCTTCATCTAATCACGAAATTCGTATTCATTAGTAGTCTTTCATACGTATTTGATTTGAATTATTTTGTTTATTATATTTTATTATAACATAATATTAGAATGTAAAATTGCAATAATGTATACATTTTAATATAGCTATTGGATAAAAATTTTGGAAATATCACTTTTTATATATACATTGAAAGAATTAATAAGTAAAATAACTCATTATGTATAGTATGAAAACCAAATAACAAAAATGATATCGTATAAAAAGACAATAAAAAAGTTTACCATTCATATTCTACTTCTCCGTTTTTAACTCACTTCAAATGTTTTTGCACCTTGTTTGTCTGGAATTTTCCAACGATATAATAAAACACGAACTTTGCAAAATTTGACTCAATATCACATACAGATATTCAAGACCAGGACAAAGACAGGTATGACCTAAAAATTACATGACAAGACACCTTTCTCGAATAGAATTATCGGTTAGAATAACGACCTAATCTGCTATAATGGTAAAACTTTGCCCTTTTGGGATATTAAGGAACCATTTATAATATGAATAGGTATTCGACACCATGCCATATGCTAAAATTATATTCACTAAATAACTTTATACAAAATAAAGGTTTTTAAACTGTTAGTAGACTTTGTTCGGGAGTTCTTCTTCCAAATTGACATTTTTTCTATTGAAGATCGTTAAACAAGCAGAAGGCTCACCTAATGGAAAGTAACTTCCACCGCCCATGGACACCTGCAGCATCATAGGACTTGTAGATGCGTTGCCGGCTTTTTACGAAGGAATAGAAGGTTTGTTTAAAGGTTTCAGATTTATATCGGTTCGGGATAACCGCTAATAATAATACATTTATATATTTTAATTTAAATATTTTGATGTTTTTTAGTGATAAGAAACACATTTCGTAGTTTACAGATGTACGTACGACTGTAAAAATATTCGATCTATTTATACACACAACGACTGATGTGCTTATATACACATAGTTACCAACACTCTATGACATTCAAAAGTATTTATGTACAATGTCAAATTATATTTCTTAGAAACTGTTTCATGCTTCTAGTGACTCAAGAGCTTATTAGCTCAAAAACTGAGCCTAGAAAGTCAGAGAGTTAATAGTGCCAGCGTTCTTGGTGTAATGCCACAAGCTAATATTTTGGATGGCGAGTCGTTGTATAAATAATATTTCCAGGTATCTGTTTTGTAATTATTATTAAATCAAAGTTCTCTTACACTAAATCCTCGATTTAATTTTGTTGAATTGTCCAAAGTTATACAATAATTACAAGCTAAAAATGGCTATTATTTTATTGAAAATCTTAAAGCTATAAAAATATCGATAAATTCGAAAAGAAAAGGTGATAGCCGATTTGAATAAAAATAAGTGATTATGCTACGGGCATTTTATCAATTATGTATTAAAACAAGGTAAAAACAACAAACAAAGAAAATATTGTTCCCTTTTTCCAAATGGGTCTTGCTGGCATTGTACACTGTAACACACACACATACAAATAGACCAAATTGTTGTACTAAGAAATGAAAAACGGTATACCAATAATGTTTGTTTAAAATTTGTTTTTTTAGTAGCTTACGATCATAAAACATACATATTTTGTATATTTGTATTGTTGTTTGTATTGTGTATATTTGGTTTCTTTGTTACGCTTTCACATCCTAACTACACAACCGATTATTGTATCAAATACATGTTATCAGAGGTATAGAAAAGGATATAGCGTACCTAATACACCAGAGTGTAGGACTCGGGCGAAGTCTCAGATACTTTTAATTTATCATTCGATATTATTAATCAATAATGAAACAATTCCAATCACTAAGTCATATGAGCAAACATAACCAACCAATAGGATCAAACTTTTCAAATCCGTTTCAAACCGCACAACAAACACTATTCAGGGTAACGATCAAAGTTTAACCATTACAAGAGATTAAGCTATTATTCTACATGTGACGGACCAACATATCTAATCTGTTTTAATTGAATTGATCGTAACATTGTGGTTCTTTAAATTCATTATAAGAACTTATCCGCTTTGTGTTTTCTTCATTAACATATAATATAATTTGCGTCCACAATTCGTGCTTATTAAGTTTGGAAACTATAAAATATTTTAGTTCCAAATTTGAATATTTCTTGGAGTTATTTAAATATGTGTTTATAATTATTTCATACATAACGGCCTGTACTTCAAAAGGTTGGTTGATAGAATTTGCTTTTATCATCAAGCCCATTTTTTGTACAATATTGTTTTTTGTGTCATATGCTATTAAAAATGTTATATATTTATTAAAAATTAACGCAAAACTAGAAAGAAAGATTTACACTTAATTTATTAAACAATGCAACAGCACTTAATGACCCGCGGTTAGAGCATTGAAGGTCTAGGTCTAAGCTGAGATTTACTTCTTGCAGGACCAGAATCTTTTTTTTATAGAATAGGAAGGCGGACGAGCATATGGGCCTCCTGATATTAAGTGGTCACCAAACGCTCTTAGACTTTGGCTCTGCAAGAAATGTTAAACATCGCTTACATCGCCAATGCGCCACCAACCTTGGGAACTAAGATGTTATGTCCCTTGTGCCTGTAATTACACTGGCTCACTCACCCTTCAAACTGGAACAAAACAATATCAAGTACTGCTATTTTGCGGTAGAATATCTGATGAGTCCTAGGTAAGTACCTACCCAGACGAGCTTGCACAGAGCTCTACCACCAGTGACTATCTGATCTGATGAGTGAAAGCGGACACTTTTTATTACCAACACTTTTGCTCGACATCTTATAAAAGGAAAAGATCTTTCCTATCTATTTATCTTCTATATAGCATAATTGTCTTTGTATGGGAACTATTTCAGACATTTTAATGATCTCCAGAAGTCTCTTAAGACATCAACTCGCTCTTAACGATTTGACATTAAATAACAAACAAGTTTAAAGGGCCTTCCGTAATTGGGCACAAACAACATTAAATGAAAGCATTATTATTTTCTTTTAAGACCCCGCAATTAATTTTCGACGCCATTTCCTTAAGGACTATCATCCAACGACTGTATAGCGCGAATACTTAAGAAAATAAATGCTTGGGATTATAAATAAGTTTCAGAGACAGATGATATTTAATCATCTTACAGTGCCCAATTCCACAAGTTTCACACACATGTTTTGCTAAAATTTCGTTATAACAGTGTATCTAGTGCGAGTTTTTACTTACAGTACAGTAATGTCCCACGGCTGGGCTAAGGCTCCTTTTTTGAAGAGAAGGTTTGTAGCTCATTCCATCACGCTGCTCCAATGCGGGTGGAATTTTCTTAATTGATTCAATTACGATTACTGTCACTAAACAGCGTAGATTTCATACAAATCCCAGTTAACATCGACGCTTTCTAATATATTAATTAAAAATCTCGCATTAGGCGCACATATATCTTTATTCTGGAGTAGTAACTGACAACAATATGCATTTTCTCACTCACAAGATCTTCTTTATTTCTTGCCAGCCGAGACCAGTTCTCTCCATTAATCATTCCTAATCATCGTCAACCATCGTCTCATTGGAAAACTTGTATGAGAATATTTCTCTTGTTTTAAGATTGCTTAATGATTTTCTCTAAGACCTTTTTTTACTTAAATTTCAATACCCTGCAAGCTACGTGTGGCGTTATTTTATTCATAGTATTATAGCATGACGTATCCATTGGAGGTAGTGTATTATTGTTTAATGGGGTGCAAAACAGTCATTTCACTGAATATTTGCTTTAGCCGGTCGTAGTTGTTTTAGAACTGACCTATTAAATGTGAGTCTATTGTGTATCAAATTGTTTTATTTTTAAATTACATTCTATAATTTTTGTTAAGATAGTATATGTATTAGCAGCTCGTCTTGACTTCGAATATATAAAATCATCATCATATCATCGGGTATAATCATTTCATCCTGAGAATTTTAAGGGATTATTAAGTAATAACAGAAAATAAATATTGAGAGGCTGAAAATTAAGAATTATATTTTTTATGTGAGAAATTTAAAAGAATATTGGTCGGAAACCAAAAAACTAGATGTCTATAACGCTACCTACCGGGTCCAAGCTTCAATATATAGTAAAGAATAAAATAGCGTACAGAGATAAATGTTACAAAACTATGTACATAAGGCAGTTTTATCGCTTAAATAGCGATCTCTTCTAGATGATCTCTAGATACAGTACTTGAAGTTGAATGAAGCGAGGTGGCGGTGTCCAAATATGTGTCTATATTAGTTGAAATGAATGCTACGATATTATATGAATTATACATACACAATATATTTACAATCGGAAAATATATAACCTCTGTGGTACTCCGCTGGTGATACAAAGCAAAATCGCCATGCTGGGGATGGACGTTCGCTGCGACCTTAGTCCAAGGGATTACATCGAGGCGGTGATAAAAACAGCTTCATGGAATCTCGGAGTTCTGAACAAGGTGCGGCGTTTTTTCACGCCACAACAACTGTGCCTGCTGTACAAAACACAGGTACGGTCTTGCGTTGAATATTGCTCGCACCTTTGGGAAGGCTCCGCTAAGTACCTACTTGAGGCCTTGGATCGGTTGCAGCAACGTGCGGTCCGCATTATTGGCGACGTAAAGGTGACTAACACCCTCGAGCCTTTACAATTGCGTCAAGAGATAGCAGCGCTGAGCGCTTTCTATCGACTGTATCACGGCGAGTGTTCCGAGGAATTATTCTCCCTAATTCCTGCTTCCCCCTTCCTTCACAAGTCTACGCTTGCTGGCTCTCGATGTCACCGACTAACAGTGGCATCAATTCGCAAGAACTTGTATTTCTGTTGATAAGTAGGTTTTTTTCTTATCATTTGACTTTACATTTGACGGGATGTTTATTGGAGGTCGTTATAAGGGTTTAAGGGTGGTCTTATCCTCGGGTGACGTATTGATGACGTAGACTTGGTTCGTTAATGTCACGTAGATTAGCGCGCATTTATCGATCGCCTAGCAACTCCCACTGTCATATGAGTAGGGTATTAACTAACTTTTTTGGAAAGTACATACAACACACAGAATTTAATTAAATATTCAGGCAGACCAGAGATGCACCAATATGTTTTTGGGTTTTCTGGTCCAGCATCTGAACTCTTTCCAGTCACGTCGAATAACATAATCGTAATATTACGAGAGTAAGGGAATAGAGAGTGCACCTGTGTTTGTACAACAACTTCTGTAATATATTAGGTCCTTACATATGAAATTAGCGTTTTATCTGAAATATCTCCTCTTTGGTTAAGAATTCCAGATTCAAATTTATACATTCATTTAGCTGGTACATTTAAGTTTTGAAAACAGTCATTCATTTGTTTTTTCGTTATTATTATTTTCTTTGGCGTCGCTTATTCCCGCACAATGGATAACTTGAAATATCGGTATATTTACGAGTACGAGTTCTACCGTGGCACCAGTGCTGCAGAAACAGCTCGAAGGATTAATGATGTGTACGGCGCTGGTGTCGCAAAAGAAAGCTCGGTACGTTTTTGTTTTCAACGTTTTCGTTCTGTAAATTTCGACCTTCAGAACCAACCCCGTGGACGGCCGGAGACCAAAGTGGAAAATGAAGAATTAACGGCTATTGTGGAAGCGTATCATGCACTTCAAAGATAGCTGTAGGCTTCGGGGTAAGTGATAAAACTGTATTAATCTACTTGAAGCAAATCGTTATGAGTCCTGATCCTCATGAATTGAGTGAATCGATCTTGCAAACACGCGTCGACTACCGTGACTCCTGACTTTGCTCAACCGACACAATAATGAAGGGATTTTAAATCGAATTCACCGCGTAGCTGTGACATCAATTCCATCGCGCACAAGGAAATTTGGCAACTCCTTTCTTTATCACATTTCCAAAAAATGGAACGCTTTACCAGCTCACGTGTTCCCCTACTCTTACAACCCGGGTTTCTTCAACGAGGCGTAAAGAGGCATCTTGCGGGCCGGCAAGGCGGGGGCGGCTAGTGCAGAACATTTTTCAAGACTGTACTAGCCGTCGTCGCGTTTGGACTCCACTAGCACTTGCCATCAGGTGGAGTGGAGTTATTTGCTTTCCCGGTAAATATAAAAAAAAGACACTTGAGAATGGCTACCCTAGTCGAAATCAATCAGGAGCACAACATCATCTCGTTCATCAACAACAGTATTAAGTTCACATTTACTTTCAAAAAGTCGGCGGAATGTGTTTTTTCCATACGCTTTTATCTTTAGTAATTACGTTTTTCTCTTGCATTATATCAATTAATGTTTGTTAGCACCTACAATTTAATTATACGTTTAGATTACTAACAGTAAATACTCAATTATGCAAATATATTCAGTCAATGTATTAATTGACGATAATATGTTTATCAGCTTCGTGTACACGCTTTGAATTGCCTAATGATAATAATATTGAATTCATAATTAGTGAGCTATTTAAAATAACGTGACTGGTCCAGCAGATTATTTAGAAACTACTATAGCATCTAATATTATTGGCGAGTAATGTTGAGTGTTAGTATTTAACATTGATTGTTTTACTTGTTTGAAATATGTAAAGAAGATTCAATAAGGAGGAATTTGCTCACCTGTATATGCAAAACGAGCAGTAATTTGCTCGCTTTATTTTGCCATAAAACAACATTCCACTTTCCAGAACTGGTCAAACAATATAACCTATTAATAGGAGAAGTGTTCCTACCGATCATATCCTCCATGCACCACTAACTGACCTGCAGTCAAACTAAGCCACACAAGGCCTATATTGTAAGACATTAAAAGAAACTTCGTCAGTTGTTTTACTATTCTATCTATCATTTTTTTACAATTTCATATATGTCTGACTACCCCAATGTACTCAACAACATACTTTTAATTTTAAATTGTAATCAACAGACCAAACACCCTTTTATAACAAACAATCTTGTCCGTACATAATGAAGCTTTCCAAATCCTAAATCAACAATGCACTAACTTGGTCAGCTAAATCCTGTTGATATGGGACGCAAAAATCCTCAACCGTCAACAATTGAAGACTTAATTTCAAAATAATTAGAACTTGTACACACAATCGACAAAACTTTTTTTTCTTTAAAAGTTTTACCAATTCGGAACCCGGAGTCTGAAAGTTGGAAACTATTATCCCATTCCCGTGACTCAGAAAGCACTAAAGCTGTTGGTCCTGCAGCTGAACTTTTTCAGTGGCCTGAGTCTCTTTTTGCGGTCATGTTGGATTGCCGTCCGATCACATTATAAGGGAATAGAGAGTGATCTGTGGCTGAGCACACACTTGTGCACTATAATATGTCCTGCACAATTGACTAATTTCATGAGATTGGACGCCACGGTCAAACTTGGTCAAAACGACATCATCATCATATTAATCATTGGGTTGCCTCCTTTTTTGGTCACTGAGGAATCGTAATTGGATTTTTATCATTTATTTAATTCGATTTATGTTATAAGCGTATCTATCGGGTGCTTTGTTATACTAAAATCTTACGTGTGTAATTTTACGGCGCAACCCGAATTATGTATCACCTCTTCAGCCGGAAATTCTTTCGATCCATTATACTACACTTACACGACGAAAAGATAAAGTGGAGGTGGGTACTCCTCAAAAGTTAATGGACAATATCAAATATGATATATGATGACGTAGGGGTGCTTATGTGCCTTTCGTTAAAACGGTTTTTATATTTGAACAGTGAAGATTAATTGACCGTCTTTTTACATGACAGCTAAGTAAATATCATAAGAATTGGGTTGACAGTTTAGAGGCAATTAAACGTCTTTCAAAATAATATGTGTGCAAATCATTTTCAATGAATTTTTCAATAATTGCGTTCAGTTATAATTCATAAGACGCGTTCCCATATTGCATGTTCATTTTATAAAAATTCTTGAGATCAATATATGTTATTGAAATTTGCTCTTTGAATTTTAAATTGTACGAGTTTATGAAAGTATTTTCCGTCGTATTTTGAACGTTCGTAGTCGACTTTAGAGTCAAATAATGTTTCATTTGTTAGAATATTATATATTACACGTACTTATAGGTTATACGTGGTTCCTAAACGAAGATCGTGGGTCCAAAACTAAGTGAACGCACTAAGATTTAATCTCTTTAACCTCCTAATAACGCCTATTACAAAATAATATATGAAATTAAAATATAATTGATAAAATAATAATTAAGATTTTTATTCATTGAAACAGGTAAGGAACGAGATGACATAACAATAATATGTACAAAAAAAATAACTTCTTAAACATAATAAAAACTCTTTAGACATTCATGAAATAAAAATGACATTACTTTCTTTTATGTAAAGCTATACACACTTATATTTACTAATTGTCTTCTAAAACAAGTAACAGATTACTTATCAGTCGTGCTCATAGACCTTAAGTGATGGGACATACCTACGCGAATAAGCGAAGCGGAACCAAAAAGCCACAGCCAAACCTGTGCGACCAGGCGTGATAACTACAACAAAGAACTTTCAGTCGCTAATTTGCAAGTTCAACGCTTCTTGCTAACACGTCCCTCCACGTTTTTTGTATCTTTTATATTGAAATTATAAGACTTGCGTTGCTCATTTTGTCATACATGTCTATGGTGATGTGCTGATATATTTTTTGTTATTTTATTTTAAGTAGAACGGCTTAGTGATATAAGTATGAAAATCCTGAGAACCTGAATTCAAAATTGCCTTGAAACTTTATATGGTTGCTTTTGGCGACTTTTTTTAAGCATTGTATGTCTTATATACAAACTATACTGGTGGTAGGGTTTTTACTTCCTTCACATTTTATTCTGTCCACTCTTAATGTTATAAATGTTTGTATTGTGAATAGATATATGTATTTATGTATATATGTATTGATGTATGTTGTATGGTTTAAAAATATATATATATATATTGGTAGGGCTTCGTGAAAGCTCGTCTGTGTAGGTACCTCCCAGTCAGATATTCTACCGCAAAATAGCAGTACGTGGTATTGTTGTGTTCCAGTTTGAGGGGTGAGTGTACCAGTGTAATTAGAGGCTCAAGGGACATAACATCTTAGTTCCCAAGGTTGGTGGCACATTGGGGATGTAAGCGATGGTTAACATTTCTTACAATACCAATGTCTATGGGTGTTGTTGACCACTTACCATCACGTGGCCCTTATGCTCGTCCGCCTACCTATTACACAACTACCTATTATATAATGTTAATCGTATCGTTTAATAATTTATAAGAGAACTTAAAGTGCAATTGAAACGTATGTCATAGCGCCGAGTGTGTGTTATTGCGTTAACCTCATACGAGATATATGTGAAAGAAATAAAAGATAGGTGTATTTATTTCACAGACTTGTACCATTAATACAAAAATAAAACAAAAAATACTTTTTTTCTTTGTGTTACGTAATGACGTAACATATGATTTTCGGACGTTTATAATATGAGACATTTATAAATATAAATATATATATATCTATATATAAATAGCAATTTATATTTAAAAATTTAGAATTGTTCGTACATAAGTCCTTGATTCCCATTGCGCGCGCCTGTGTACAGTTTCGAGGGTTAATAACCGGTTTAATTACAGACACAATTACACAACATTTATTTGTTGAATAATTTTATAGTTGGCATAAATACGGCATTAGATTATCACTTTTAAAACACTAATATCGTTCAATATTTCCATATACGTTTAAACTTCTAGGTAAAAATAAAGAAAAATAATAATACCAGAAGTATTTTTAAATGAACTAATAGTTTTTTTTTATATATACAATCGCTTAACGTTAATAACTTGTACCGTAATGCGGGTAGAATGAGAAGCAGATAAGCGCACATCCTGCTGTACAACGTCCGGTGACACTTCAACTTGATATGTGATAGTTGATATGATTTTTTTTTCAAGATTTATCGTATTAATTATGTCATAAATATTATGAAATGGTGACCGCGGGTCAATGAACTTAAAATATATAAATTTGCAATTTTAGAAAGATCATATAGGCTAAAATTAGTCAAAAATAACTATTAATAATTTTATCAGTTAATTCCCGTAATTCGAAGCACGTTTAAAGCCGTTGGCATCGAACTGAAATCTCCCCTGTCATGTCGGATCGCCGTCCCATTAGCTTATATGAGTAGGGAAAAAATAGTGTATTTGCCCACACACATTATAATATCTTCTGGACTGTTGGCTGAAAATTGCGACCTTGATCAAAATCAGTCACAAGAAAAACATAATATATGTTAAAGCTATAAGCTTTTATAATCGAGTTAATACTTATATTTCAAATGTATATCTTTATCAATTTTTTTAATTGGTAAACTTGATTGAGATACCTGGTAATAAAAATACAGGTACATTAAAAAAAAAAGCCGAGATGGCCCAGTGGTAAGAACGCGTGAATCTTAAACGATGATCGTGGGTTCAAACCCGAGCAAGCACCACTGAATTTTCATGTGCTTAATTTGTGATTATAATTCATCTCGTGCTTTACGGTGAAGGAAAACATCGTGAGGAAACCTGCATGTGTCTAATTTCACTGAAATTCTGCCACATGTAAATTCCACCAACCCGCAATGGAGCAGCGTGGTGAAATAAGCTCCAAACCTTCTCCTCAAAAAGAGGAGAGGAGGCCTATAGCCCAGCAGTGGGACTTTCACAGGCTGTTACAGTTACAGTTACAGTAAAAAAAAAAAGTGATTAAATATAAGATACAACAAAGACACGGTCAACACATTAGTGGAGATACAAATAGAGAAAAACAAAGCTATTATAATAGAGTTTTTGTTTGAATTCGCAATTTAAATAATAAATTTATTTTAAATGCTAATAAACTCCGTATCACGTTTTTTTTACCGCCAAACAGCAACTCTCTATATTATTGTGTTGAATGATTCAGTGAAATTCCACATCTTAGTTCCCAGGTTTGGTGGCGCATTAGCGATGTAAATAATGGTTAATATTTCTTTTGGTGATGTGACTCATTTGCTTTTCCTTCCTATATTTAAAAAACAGTCGAGGTAAAACATTTATGTATTTGTCTATTTTTCATTCGTCATTTGTCTCGTTGGTATCGTAGCAATCTCTGTAGATAATAATTTCTAGTTAGACATCTTCCCCTTTGTCTAACTTTGTATAATTATTGTTTTATTTTAATGAATTCTAGTACATTTACGCGCCTCATTGCTCATTGCTCAAGCTTTTGCCCTGTACTCTCTCTCTGGTCTTGTTTTGATAGTGGGGGAATAGAAAGTGTGAGCGAGAGAGACAATCTTGTTACAAGGAAATTATCTGTAAACATCTGTTGTAATTTTGAGATTTATTTTAAATCCTTTATTGTATGTGTAATGAGCTATCACGATGTTAATAAAATAAATATGTATTGCTTGAACGGAAACAATATTATAGGCGGATAATTGACAAAATATTTATTAAATAAAAACGTAAATATATTTTCGATGCTGACCGTACTTTAATTTCACGAATATTTATTATTATGCTTGGATAACCTCTTTATTTACCATAATGTATTTTAAATGTAAAGCTGTACGATATTCACGGAATAACGCATTAAATGTAGGCTCAAAACTAGTCGGTCGAAGTCTCGAAGTTTCGCAACACACTTGGTTAGAGATTGCTACTCAAGTATTCAACAAACTTATATACTTTGCTGCAAGTTAACAAGTAAATTTATCTTGATAATTTAAGCACGTACGATCCAATATTTTAATTCAAATATTTAACGAAACTTAACCTATCTACCTACCTAACTATAACGTTTTTTAAAATATAAAAAAAAAATTGAACTAAAAAATGAATTTTATTAAATGGCAATATTAAAATGACAATTTGTTTTATTGGATTTGCATAAAGGATTTGTTTTTCCAAAGTCGAAAACTAGATGTCATTATATTTTCTTTACAAACGTATTTATATAATGATTGTCACTGTTAATTACAAAATTATCTATATTGTGAATATAGATAATATTGTTGTAAGTAGAGTCCCGAGCTCCGAGATTATGAATAGATCGGACAGCTATTTATTAGAATAAAACCAGTTTCAATATTTATTTCTTTGATGGAATAGGTAGGACGAGCATATGGGCCACCTGATGGTAAGTGGTCCCTAACACCCATAGACATTGGCATTGTAAAAAATTTAACCATCGCTTACATCGCCACTGCCACCAACCTTGGGAACTAAGTTGTTATATCCCTTGTGCCTGTAAGTACTCTGGCTCACTCACCTTTCGGTAACGAGTGACGGTGAAGGAAAACATCGTGAGGAAACCTGCATGTGTCTAATTTCACTAAAATTCTGCCACATGTGTATTTCACCAACCCACATTTTAACAGCGTGGTGGAATAAGCTCCAAAACGTGTCCTCAAAAAGGGAGAGGAGGCCTTAGCCTAACAGTGGGACATTCACAGACTGTTACTCTCTACTCACCTTTCAAACCGGAACACAACAACACCAAGAACTGCTGTTTTATTGAGAATGAAAGAAACTGATGAGTGGTTGTTACTTACCCAGACGAGCATGCACAAATCCCTACCACCAGTAAATATCGTATATACATACGTATGCAGTATTACCCGAAAGAAGAAAACCGTAAGAGATCATCCTATGAAAGTAACCAAAGTGCAATAGAGCAGTATCAACATCGGTTAGTTGTCTAACTTTTCTAACCACGTATGCCGCGGAACTGAAACCCATCTGGAACAATACGTGAAGATTCCAAGTTTTAAGTCCAAAGCGATTCCTAAAAATACTGTAGTAATGTTACTTACATTACAGCGTTGTAGAAAGTTAGCTTAAAATTTTGCTTTCTTAAATAAGGTAAGGTATAGGCATTTTTTTAGCATTTCGATTATTTTTTTTAACTTTAATGATAAATGGATTATATACGCCTCTCGGGTTCCGATATATTCATTTCTGAGCAATAATATATAATGTTTAATATAATATATAATGATTATATATAATTGAATTATTGTTAGTTATTAAGTACCACTTAGGTTTTGGTATGCTATAATTAATAATAAATAAATAGTTGTGATTGACCCGAATATTGCGAGTTTATAATATCCTGGGACATTATTCACACACGGCCATATGATCCTAAATTAAGCAGAGCTTGTGCTATGGAAACCAGACAACTGATATACTATATATACTACTTTTCTTTTGTAAATACATACTTATATAAATAATTACACCCAGACCCAGGACAAACAAATATTTTCATGCACACAAATGTCTATCCTGGATGGAAATTGAACCCACAACCTTCGGCGTGAAAGGCAAGTATCTCTCAACCACGCCAACCGGCTCGTCGAGTTTGAATTTATACAAGCAATACTAAATATTTATGTGCTTAATTTTTGTTTATAATTTTTTTTATGACAGAGTGAAGACGTGCAAATCAGGCGCGTAAATATTTAAGTCTGATTTGTCACTTCAGCTGAGACCGATACTGAGAAACATGATCAAACTTTCGAAGACGAAATAAATCTTATGAATAAATTTGACAACTGATCTAATTTACTCAAACATTTTCTAAATTACATAATCCAGTTACAAAAAAGTAGCATGTTTATGTTCAATCAAAAATTAAAGTAAATTAGAAATAATAAATGTATACTGTGATGAGTTTATTTAGAAAAAAAATTATCCGTCAATATACATAATAATTACTTGGTGGTATGGTTTTAGGCGAGCTTTATATCGCCAAATAATTATACGTAGTATTGTGTAGTAGTAGTTGAGGACACGTAAGCCAGTGTAACTAGACACGAGGTACATAATATCTTCCAAGGTTGGAAGCATTGGTGATGTAAGTTACATGCACTTGGTAGGATATGTATATATGTACATATTTATATAATAAAATTGTCAAGATAGTCCAGCATCTTAAGCCGAGATGGCCCAGTGGTAAGAAAGCGTGAATATTAATCGATGATCGTGGGTTCAAATCCAGGCAAGCACCATTGAATTTTCATGTGCTTGATTTGGGATAATAATTCATCTCGTGCTTTACGGTGAAGTAAAACATCGTGAGGAAACCTGCATGTGTCTAATTTCACTGAAATTCTGTCATATGTGTATTCCACCAACCCGCACTGGAGCAGCGTGGTGGAATAAGCTCTAAACCTTCTCCTCAAAAAAGGGAGAGGAGGCCTTTAGCCCAGCAGTGGGACATTCGTAGGCTGTTACGGTACGATAGTCCAGCATTGAGCTTTCATTTATAATTTCTGTTTATATTTATTAATATATAGTGGTAAAGGGAAACATGAGAAACCCTTGCATTTCATACGTCTTATCAATTAGTCGCTATCAGTAGTGGTTTATGAGGCTTTGACGCCGTGTGACCTCGTTTCGGATAAATAATAAATACCATATCGAGATCATTGAAATTAATTTCAATTGAAATAATTTTTAGTTAGTGAAAACTAATAGATAAATATTTTAATAATATAATGTTTTTTTTAATTATTATTTTAATATGTATGACAACGAAGTATATAGTATACACACACAAACACACAAGGGGGTACAGAGAGATCGTGAGCATGATGAATTTTATATTTTTCACATCGAAAAGTATATTTTTTTTAAATGTTAAAAACAAGTGACGACAAACAAAGAACATTAGTCCACTTATCGTAAAGCTCCTCGTACCAAACGAATTGTTTCAACACTTTTAATAAACAAACGGTATTATTTAATAATGAGTAAGATTTATAGTACGAACCTTATTCTCGACACTGTAGAGGATAATTTGGCGTAAATGAATTTATTTCGACACGGTACGAATAAGAGGTGGTTCACATTAGGTTGAACCGACAGTTAACTACGACCAACATGTGCAAAGGGCAATATCGTAACCCATGAAGTTAATCCGAGGTGCGATTATTGCTAGTTAAAAACTGGACCGACAGTTATGTCGCACGCTTACGACTTTATTTTGATCGATAGTTCAATAATCACGAGCTTTGAGTCTATTTTCCTCCCACTTACTACCTATTCTCCTGTCAAACTTGATAATTCATGTTGCTATATTCTGGTTTGACACAAACAAGAGGCATAACATCTTAGTGACAACATTGACTACTTCTTAAATAATCTATACTTTCGTGCGCAGTTCACTTTTATCATAAAGTGTCTATCCAAAGTAAAAATCATTATAAAACATTCAAAGTATGACCCAGCCGCTTAATTTCGGCCGTTTGACCAGGAAATATGTGGTAGGCGATATTTTTATTGAATGTGAAGAAACGACAAGAACTTCAATAGTTAGGTACTCTTTTCATCAATCATATGTATGTCATAATGATCATTTACTTAATGTAAATGTTGTAAATGTATTCTATATTATAATAAAAGAACAATAATTCTAGTTTTTTTTTATGAAACGCACCTGCAAGCCCTCCGGTATTGCTGGTGTCCATAAACGGTTGTACTCACTTTCTTGTGCAGAATAATATGCCTCGTTCCATTTATAAAATCGCTAAATAAAACCTTGTTAAATGTAAAATTAAATATATTTATATATATGAAGCGCAAGTACATAAAATACATGCTTATATACATGCGGGAGTATTCATTCCGATCTAATGTAAACCAGCTCTTAGTCGGAACGCTGTATTTCCCAGAAGATTCGAATTTGTTTTCGGATACAAATTTGTCTCTAAATTTCGGAGCGGAAAAAATACAATGTTAAATTACAGATAAAATATTAATTGCAGAATCAACTCGTGTATTACGTATTAAGTTTTAATAGAAACAATATAATTATAATGATGAATTTCACTAAAGTTATGTTTTATTGAATACTTAAGAATATACTTGTTGTTATTACTAACCTAAGCTTATTTTTTTTATATTTTTTCAATTAGTACCTCATAAGCCCTATAATACTGTCTACTCACGCTATCTGTGCACGCATTCTGAAATATTATAGACGTGTTTTATTTTTGTATGAGGTATTGCTTACTGACCGTAATTAGTTTCAAATGAATAAATATTATATCAAACTTTGGTCCTTCCGTTTTGCTCATCTGTTTTTATTGACCTCTGTTCTTGCTACATCTTTAGATATGTCAAGAACTATTATATTTTAGTAACATATTATATGTATTTTTTCTTTAGCGTGTTATTATGAAATAAATAAAAATCGATATTGATTGCCTCATTTGTCTAGTGATCAAACCCAAGATTGGGCTACTAAAAAGTTGTTAGGTTATTCTGTCAAAAAATTCGCAGTAGCAGGCCGAAGTCTGGAATTAGGAAGTGTGTACTCCTCGGAAAACACGTAAATCCAGTTCTCCTGCACCGGAAAGCTTTTTTTTAACAAAATCTTTCGTTGGATTTGCCGTCCCATCGGTTTAAAGAGTGACGGAATAAAGACTACACCTGTGTTTGCGCACACACTTCAACACTATGTATATGTCCTGCGAAGTTGACCAATATCTCTTGAGATTGGCCGCCCCGGCCGAAATCGGTCAAGAGGACATAATCATAATAAGAACCAATAGTCTATAACTACGTAATAAAACTTATCTTACATTTGGTATTTTTAATATTATCGCTTTTTTAACAGTGAGGACGTAGGACAAATACACAAATGGTATCAAAAATATCTTTAGAATATATATTTTTTTAAATTACTTCAAGAAAAGCGATATTTGCGAAAAATAAATATCAAACAAGCTTCCACAAAGCCTTAACACCAGCAAAACACTTAGGATTAAAATATTTTTACTAGTTTTTATTTCATATGCATTATTAACCAACCTGTATAACAGAGAGGATGAAAGCTCCCAAGCCGCTCTAAAGCGTCTATGAAGTGTTAAACTTATTTTTTATCTAACCGGTAAAGTTTCTACGCCGGACCTCGTTTCATTTAGATGGAAATTTTATTTTTTATCACGTATAGTAAAAATATTAAATTATAATTTTCACAATATTTATTCAAATGTTTTCCAATTCTATAAAGATATTTATTTATACAAGAAAATACATATTATTTTCGATGTTTTTGTAGAATTATAAGGTTCTAATGAAAAAAAAATTTAATTTCAAACTATCTGAAGATATCGTTACGAATTAGATACATACATAGCACATATATACATATTAAATAATCTTAAATACATGTCTGCTTAAAATAAGCCTTAGAAACGTGGGTGAATTACCTAACAGACAAAGGTGAATTATTATAAGCTCCCACTTAGACGACCCCAAATCTACACAAATAAAACCGTAAACCGCTTTTGAAGTTGGAAGCTGAACGGAACACCTATTGGGACACAACACGTTTACAACATTGTTATAATTATTGTTACTGGTTTTATTTTTTTATTATTATATACAGTATTAAAATTTATAAACGACTTTGTTTGTTCGATAACATTTACTAACTCATCAGATTTAACTTTCATACATCAAATTAATATAATTGGCAGCTCTAAATATTAACAACTCTACGCTATAGCAATTGTGAAATCATAGTACGCCTTGCGAAACACAGAAGCGGGCTGTCGCTGTCGTTCGTTTGCGTCAATTATTGTAAGGCGGCCTCTGAAAATCAGCGTTGGAACTCGAGGTGCTGCATGCCGATGTGGCTTTTAGTTTGCCAACACAAGCTGAGTAGCTAACTTATTTGTGACGTCCCACTTATATGTAGTTAAGATTTATTATTCATAACAATAATAAAATCCAGCAAGCATTATAAGTATTTAGAGCTTCATAAATTTCAACATAACATTTCAAAAAATGTAACGTATATCCTCCAGACCGATATCAGCCAAGGCGGTTAATCTCAAGAAAGATTAGCCAACTGCGCAGGACATATTATAGTGCACAAGTGTGCACGCAAACACAGGTGTCTATTCCATAGCTCTCATAATCCGATGGAACGGCAATCCGACACGACCGGAAAGAGTTCAGGCCCAGGACCAACGGCTTTACGTGCTTTTCGGGGTACGAGAGTATACACACTTCCAGATTCTAGACCCCGAGTTGCTACTGAGAATTTTCTGACAGAAAAACCAATAACTTTTTATTGGGATGGGAATTGAACCCAAGACCTCTGGGTCAGCGGCCTTATATCTAGCCACTAGAGCAACGAGGAAGTTAAAATCGTATATATTATTATTATATTACACTTCTACAATATTATAAGGACGATAAAACAACGTGGAAATTCTCGGGGGAGCCTCACCCCTAGAGAACGCGTCCCCAGGTGGCGGATAGGGGAGGGCTCGGCAGATATGCCGGGTAGGAGGGAAATAAAATACCTCCCGTGGACCAACAGGCCGGAGAAGGACACTTCGTTACCAAACCCCTGCTGCAGGCTTATCCAAAATATCTGGAGCAAAGGCTGCAGTTAGTGTTGTGCGGCTAGGTCGGGACGCACAAAAGGGATGGCGGCGGAAGAGCCTGCATAAGGCCAACGGCGGCGCCCGCATGTCTCCAAGGGAAGTACGACCTTGGCGTCAGGTGGCAACCGGCCGTAAAACTTAAGCCAAAATAAAAAACTCCTTGTATGACAGTAATGCTAAAGATGAGAACGTTAAATGCTAGGGCGTCCCCCTTAAGCGACGTAAATGCGAAGAATGCGATACATGCTAGGGCGTTCCCCACAAGCGACGCTAAAGACAAGAACCAACGTTCGCATCCAAAAGACTTTGACAAACTCAGACTCGCATCGTGGAACCTCGGCACAATGACGGGACGCAGCACAGAACTAAGCGAAATTTTAAAAACAAGACAAATAAACGCCTGCTGCGTCCAAGAAACTAAATGGAAAGGGTCAAAATCCAGGGATATCGGAAATGGCTACCAGCTTGTATACCATGGTGCTGATACCAAAAGAAACGGAGTAGGAATCGTATTGGATGAAAACCTGAAAACGAGAATAATCGACGTGGTTAGGAAGAATGACAGACTCATAAGCATAAAACTAGCAATGGATGGCCAACCGCCTTTGAATTTAATCTCAGCGTATGCACCACAAACGGGATGTTCTGAACAAGAAAAGCACGATTTCTGGGAGGACTTTGACGAAATTATGCAAAATATTCCTTTAACAGAACATGCCCACATAGGAGGAGACCTGAATGGACATGTAGGAGAAAAGAATGACCTTCATAGCGACACCCATGGAGGCTATGGATTTGGCACTAGAAATAAACAAGGAATAAGCATTCTTAATTTTGCATCCAGGCACTCCCTAAAAATAATTAATACATATTTCCAAAAAAAACCGGAACACCTTATCACCTACAAATGCTCAGAATATAACACACAAATAGATTATATCCTCGCCAGCAACAACATCTTTAAACTTTATAAAGACTGTAAAGTGATTCCCGGCAATGGGCTTTCCTCACAACATAGGCTTCTCGTCTCAGTCATGAAACTACCCAAACCTATAACAACACACATCGGCAGAGCAGACAGTATTAAGTGGAAAGAACTGCACTCCATCAAGGGCTCTCCGCTCCTAGAATGGGCCCACGCCTATATGAAAGAAGACATTGAGACCGACAAATCAGCTAACCAGATGTGGTCTGATTTCGAAAGACTATGTTTGGAAGGGGCAAAAGAGATCCTGGGTATTTCACGTGGAGCACGGCGCATAGGTAAAGAAACGTCCTGGTGGAATGAAACTGTTCAACACATAATAAAGTCAAAGAGAGAGGCATTTAAAGCATGGCAGAAATCGGGTTCGGAAGAAGATCACCTACTGTATAAGAATCTTAAAAAGATAGCTAAATCTGCAGTAGCACAATCCATGGCAAAATCTAGAGAAGATTTTTATGACAGATTGGAAAACGCCGAGGATGAGAACTCAATCTACAAAATAGCCCGACAACGCCATAGATCTACTCTCGATATTAAATGTAACAAATACATCAAAAATGCCCAGGGTATTTTACTAACGACGAACAAGGATATCAACATAAGATGGAAGGAATACTACGATCAACTAATGAACGAGGAGTTTTCGAGTAAAAAAATGCCCCATATGCCGCCTGTTGAAGGGCCTATAAAATGTATAGTAGAGGAGGAGGTGAGCAAGGCTATATCAAAAATGAAACACCATAAGACCACTGGTCCCGACCAGATCCCAGCAGATCTCTGGAAGAAGCTGAAGGAATCTGCCACACCCTGGCTCACAAAGCTTTTTAACGCTATTATTAAAGATGGCAAGATCCCTGAATCCTGGCGTAACAGCATTCTATCACCAATATATAAACAAAAAGGGGACATTGCGAATTGCGGAAACTACAGGGGCATAAAACTCACGTCACACACACTAAAACTGTTTGAAAGGATCATCGCTGCACGCATTAATGACTGTACTCGTATAACTGAGAACCAATATGGCTTCACATCTGGCAAATCTACCATCGATGCCATTCAGTTAATTAGAGTTGTGATGGAGAAACACCGTTCAAACAAAGAAAATCTGTATCTCCTGTTCATCGACCTAGAAAAGGCTTTTGATAGGGTACCCAGAAATCTAGTTTGGCAGGCTATGAGAGCTCAAAACATCCCGGAGTACTATGTGACACTAGTACAAGATATGTACACAAACACCATGACGCGCGTCAAAAGCCCAGCGGGACTTGGCGAGCCCTTCCACGTAAACGTAGGAGTACACCAGGGATCTGCCTTAAGCCCATTGCTATTCAACCTTTGCATGGACTACATCACGCGAGACATACAAAAGCCAGCACCAGAGTGTATACTTTACGCAGACGACATAGTCCTAGTAGCGAAAAATGCACAAAGCCTACAGGAAACACTTAACCGGTGGGTGACACAAATCGAAAACCATGGGCTACGCATTAGTCGAAGTAAGACCGAATATTTGGAATGTGACTATGGAGGGACAGAAGAGACGGGATGTAATATTTACATAGACAACCGCGCACTACCCAAAGTAGACAACTTCAAGTATCTTGGGTCTGTGCTTACTACTGATGCAAATATCGATAAAGACATGGACCACCGCATCAAAACCGCCTGGATAAAATGGAAATCGCTTTCGGGTGTTCTCTGTGACCGTAGAATGCCCATTCGTGTAAAGGGAAAAGTGTACAAAACGGTAGTACGCCCATCCATGACTTATGGGGCAGAGTGTTGGACCATCAAAAAGACACACGAACAACAACTGCATACAAACGAGATGAAAATGCTTAGATGGGCGGGAGGAATAACCCGGCTGGACAAAGTAAGGAATGAGTATGTCAGGGGATCGTTCAAGGTAACACCGATTGTCGAAAAACTGAAGGAATGTCGACTGCGCTGGTACGGCCATATCCTGAGACGTGACGATGACCATCCCATCAAGAAAGCCTTAAATATCCCGGACCGACCACGGAGAAGAGGGCGACCGCCCGCAACCTGGTGGTCAAACATGCAAAAAGAGGCCCAGAAAGAGAATCTGAGTACACAGACAAGTCAGAACAGAGCTCTCTGGCGCAGACGTACAAGGAGACCCGACCCCAGCTGAACTGGGAAGAGGGTTTTGGACAAAGAAAGAAGAAGAAGATAAAACAACGTGGAAAGTACAAATAAATTTATTTACTTAAAGTTATTTGCAAAACTGTAATCTCATGTACCAATATGATATGTAGTTCAAGATATTTGGCGTGTATCTTGAGAGTTGCTTGGTAAATAAATATTAAGAATCGGTAATAGCTTCACTAGATTTATCATGATTTATTTTGTTGTGATTAAATTACGTTTGAGTCAAAATATTTTAATACTGATGAAAATTAGTTACAGAGATTCTTACCGGTTCTTATCGGTAGAATCTACATTCCGAGCCGGTGGTAACTTTAAATTTAATTCAATATAAGATGACGATTAAATATAGCCCTTGTACTTGAATAAAAAAATATTTGATTTGAATGGATTTGAATGTTTTGTTGTTGATATTTTCAAATTCAAAATCACTATCGACCATAGCAAGAAATAAATGCTTTAAATGAAAATGAACCGGTTACGAGAACTCAATCTTTTTATGTTGTCGTTAGTCTTTTTCATTTGCTCGCATTGTAATGAATTATGTACTTATTGAAACTATTGGTCGTTTATCTTTATGTTTATTTATATATATATATATATGTTATATTATACTGTTTGTTTACTAAAAAAGCCGAGATGGCCCAGTGGTAAGAACGCGTGAATATTAACCGATGATCGTGGGTTCAAACCCGAGCAAGCACCACTGAATTATCATGTGCTTAATTTGTGATTATAATTTATCTCGTGCTTTACGGTGAAGGAAAACATTGTGAGGAAACCTGCATGTGTCTAATTTCACTGAAATTCTGCCACATGTGAATTCCACCAACCCGCATTGGAACAGCGTGGTGGAATAAGCTCCAAACCTTCTCCTCAAAAAGAGGAGAGGAGGCCTAAAGCCCAGCAGTGGGACATTAATAGGCTGTTACTGTTTGTTTACTAAATAAAATAAATATGTAATATAATGTAAATCCAATGTTTGATTATCTTTACTCTCCCTGTATTTGGAAGATTATATTCATGAACGGGTATATTTCCTTTGACCGAATCGTATATAAGCAGTGCTTGTAAGCGCTCTAATAAATATGCTTTAAAATACATAAAAATCTCAAAACAAAACCCCAGTAAGGAACTAGCATTTCACTAATTGGAGCAGGTAACCGAACGCCAACTTTTCTTTCGCAGCATATTCGAAAAGTTTATAAGCCTATATAACAAACAATTTCAGTTCAGTTAATAACAAAGTTTAACTAAAATTTAAAATAGGATTTAGTTTGGTTGTGGTTAATTAAGCACTGTTAGTTTTAGTTACGCTAACAAGTCTCACTTTAGAATTTTAGTTTTATCAATACGAATAATGTATTAAATTCGAATTTCAAAATCATTCAGGTATACATTATTCAATTTATCTTTACAAGAACTTTTGAATCTTCTAGTTAGAGGGTTAAAATGACTGTATAGCTATCATTGATTCTCGACTGCTGCAACAATAAAAAAATATTGAGTTTTTCTGAGGAAGATTCTCAGTTATAGCACCCGGAGTCTGGAAGTTGGAGGTGCGAACACTCCCGTGCCTCGGAAAGCACGTAAAGCTGTTGTTCCTACATCTGAACTACTGTGACCGAAATCGGTCAGGCGGACATCAATCATCGATTCAGTATTATTATACATATTATATACATTCGGTGTATAGTATTTAATTTAATTATATATTTAATAATTCTTGTATTAGTTAGGCAGATTGCCAAGTGGACCATCTCATGAAAAGTTGTCACCACAACCCATACACATTGGTATTGTAAGAAAAATTAAGCATCTCTTACATCGCCAATGCGCCACCAAACTTGGTAACTAAATTGTTATGTCCCTTGTCAGATACAAGGGACTAGTTACACTGCCTCACCATAACCTGCCATAACCTGAAACTCTTTAAGCAATGACTTCTGCTAACATAATAAAATTAAAGCTACTGATAAATTTTCGTCATAAAAAAACCGATTACTTTTTAATAACTCGGTCCAGGGTTGGAATCAAGAACTTCAGGGTCTATAGAAGTATATAAACTATCTGCGGTATTTTATTATAGAATCGAATACCTTATCCTAAGGATACTGACGCTGATTTATCACCAACATACCTATAGGAAAGTTTACGGTTGTGAACGAGACTGCAAAGCACCAATTTAAATAGACAACTTTAATTTTTATATAGAAATTTATATAGAAAAGGTGTTTCAAGAGTTAACGGTTGCATGCGCAAGGGATCGCGTGGCACTCCTCGTTAAGACGAAAAGGATACCGCTGGATTTTTTAGTGGGTATTCCAATTTTCGGGGCACCGGTGAGCCCCACATACCCCCACTGGGGGGGGGAAACGAGTAAAACGTTTTTCCGCATAAAAAAAAAGATATTTCAAGAGCATTTATAGAATAAATATGGATATAAAATGACGATAAACATTCGCATTTTTACATTACGTAGAATTGAAACTGTTATCTAAAACCAGTTAAAGTAACAATTGCGCCAATCTATCCATGAGTTAATTTACAAAGTAAAAAGACTACGGGTAATGTAAATCTAATAATTCGGTACGTGATACCGCAAAGGTTCAAGAAAACCAATTATAGGGTTAGATTTATTCTTTATTTTTAACACCAAGTGTGCGAAATTCATTCGATTATTTCGAACTAGCTGGTGCCTGCGACTTCGTACGAAAGAATATCGCTTTTAATACGATATATTAAGAAAAAAAACTTTTTTCATGTCATGTGTTCGAAGTTTTTTTATTAAACGAATAAAAAAACTTCATACACAGAACGCGTTGACGGTAACTGCAATTTGTAAGAATGAAAAGAGCGCCATCTAGTGACAGTAATTGGAATTCCACTGTTACTCTATTTTTATCGTTCACATTCGTTTTATGATAAAATTATGCAATGCATAGAAATACGGTTTTTCCTGCTTTATTATATATATGTGGATAATGTTTTTTGATATGTTTGAATGATGATAATTTTTTTCAATATCATCTAATTTCAATGTAACATAGTTGTTACTCCAAACATCGCTTAATCAACTTGTTACTTAAAACCTCAAGAAATTTTTCAGTTTGGAGGTTAGCGTGTAAAACAAAATTTTTAAAAATGAATTTATGTGTTCTTTTACTCTTCTTTTATTTTATTTTTATATTTGCCGGGAGGGCAAATGACTCTACTCCACCTGATATTAAGTGGTAGTAGAGTCCAAATGCGACGACGGCCAGTACAGACGGGAAGAAGATTCTGCACTAGCCGCCCTCGCCTTGCCGGCCCGCAAGATGCCTCTTCACGCCTCGTTTGAAGGAACCCGGGTCGTAAGAGGAGGGGAACACGTGAGCTGGTAAGGAATTTCATTTTTTGGAAGTGCAACAAAGAAAGGAGTTGCCAAATTTCTTTGTGCGCGATGGAATTGATGTCACAGTTAGTCGATGACATCGAGAGCCAGCACGCGTAGACTTGTGAAGGTTAGCACCCACGCTCATTTATTTATAAATAATAGATAGTGATAATGTAATTTGATTAATGACCTATTTTTTTAATGTATGATTAAAAAAATGACTATATAATGCTTTATATAACAGCAGCGTGGGTCTGTAGTATTTATTTCGTAGTAATTAATTCTTTTATGTTATTGGGAGGTGAACGCGCAAATGGACCACCTGATGGTACGTGGTCACCACCACCCATAGACACATTTAAGAAATATTTCTTACATCACCAATCTTAGGAATTATTATTATTATTATTATTTTATTGGTGGATTGGTTCTTCCTTACGTGGTGTGTGGCAAAATTTTAGCTGGTTCTACTCTAACGACTCAACTAAGTGTTGAAATAGGTTCTATTATACTCTCTCTTCACAACGTAGCCTCATCGAGGTACGTGGGTGTATATGCATATTATGCATTTATATTTCAACTCGTGGTGAAGGAAAAAATCTCGACCTAATTTTTAAGTATCAGCTGTTCTACCACTTTCCCCGCATTGGTGCAGCATGATGGAATAACTTCCTAACCTCCATATATATACAGGCTGTTACTCGATTTGTTGAACGTGTTGTAACAGTCCTTAATGGAGACACGAATTTCCGGTAGTTGAAGATACAATGACGTCATTATCCCTCCCATCCATTTGTTTGTCCAACTGTTAACAGATATACTGTTCACTTGAGTGCTCTGATTGACCTAATTTGTGAGAGAATGCGGTAACAACACAATTGATTTAGTTGACTGATTTTTTTGGGTTATTTGAAGTCTGAATGCGATCAAGATGTATATTTAGTGAAATGAAAAATAGAGAGACAAGAGAGAAAAAGAGAGAAAAGTATAATTTAATATGCAGCAAGTCATTTTTGACAAAAATGTTGCATGAGGGTTGCAATGTTTTCCAAAAAGTTGTTCCTTAACTCTGGTTGGCGGAAAAACCACCCAACTCGGTGATGCTAATTTTAATAGGCATTTTGAATAGTAAAATTCATAATAATGTCTCCACAGTTAAAACGTAATTAATTTTTTATTTAAATTATTTTATTTTATAACCTTTTTCGATTTGTACACTTACAGATAGTACATAATACTTTTAGTTTTTTTTCTTATCAAAATGACAGGAGTTCATTTATATGTAGTTGCAATTTGTAACATTGGAGGTAAGACCGACTCGTATGCCGTGACAACAAACAACACGATGATCCTTTATGCCTTCATGCCTCATTGTACGTCATTGTTATATGCTACAGCGTGAGAGCGTGGGAGGGGTTTATTAGGTATAAAAGAGGGGTTCATTGATGTACACGTGATAATAAAAATAATAATGTCCTCCGGACCGATTTCGGCCACGGTGGCCATTCTCAAGAGAGGTTAGCCAATAGCCAAATATATTATATTCCCTAAATCTCATAATCCGATGGGACAACAATTCAACACTGGAACGACTGGAAAGAATTCAGGCGCAGGAACAACAGCTTTCCGAGGAATGGAAGTGTACACACTTCCAGACACCGGGCTGGTCTAGATAACGAGGTAGTCTAACGTACAATAGAATTATATAGAATATAAACATAATAAGGTGTTGGATATAAAAATAGTCTATGTTCTTCCTTGGGGTTGCTTGCTTCATACCAAATTTCATTGAATCCCAGTGGTTTGGCTGTGACAGCATAATGAACAGACAGACAGAGTGACATTTATCATATTAGTATTAATATACACAAATTAAGTACATAAAAAATCAGGAACAATTTCTTGCAGTTGAGCCTGCAATCTTCTTTTAAAATTCACATATTTTCCGCTCGGTCATCGCGACACTGAAACTAAAAGCTTAACGTTTCCCAACCCCCGCATCAAACATTCGGTCGGTTATCCCAACTATCACAAACGACCTTAGATTTAGAATCAATCGACTCGATCACTTGAGACTGGCGTGCTAGTACAATAACATAGCATTTTCAACTTTAAACGTAGAAGTAATTCTAGTTCAGTTTATGTAAGTCTCGCATTGCTTTTCTATTACCTTTCATATGAATTACTTTGTATCCCACTCGTAAAATGTTGAAAACCGACTCACATTGTTACGCTATTTTCATCATGTTTCCTTTAAATATCATAATTATTAAACTCAATATCGCATAAACCTTTCTAAAATTGCACGAGTTTCGAGTTTCTATAAAACAGATTTACAGTTGTTGATATATACCAGGGATATTATGTATGAAGATATATACATAAAAAAGAAGGAATTAGTAACTGTTGATTTTTAGAAGGATGTATATTTTTTTAATTCTATAAAATAATATCCTGTATCGCGTTTGCGTTCACGCGTTCAACAAGACCATACAGGCCAAGGGCTTTAAGTAAATAAATAACATATACTACCTATGTATTTAACTCTTGAACATTTTTAAGTATGCCTAACGACACTTAAACTCTTATCTCAAAGATTATACAGTATTATGTGATGAAACAAAAGGTTAATAATACAGTAATGACTTCAAAACTTGGAGTCCGTTTCTCATTTACATACAACTTTTAATACCTCTTTGCAACTCAGAGGGTAATGTTCCAGGGAATTTTCCCGTCGTCTTAGCCGGCTTAGCGAAGTTTGAACCGACGGAGATAGCGTTGGTGAAAGGATGTACTTCTATACATAAGTTGAACATACTTGATGTGTGGAAATGATTAAGAAAAATAATACTGCGGTAGATATGAAAACATAGATTTTTAAACTGTAAAAATAATACAACATATTGGTGTTTTTAGTAACCGTTTTAATTTACAAAATTAGCAGACTAAAATGACTCGGTCGGCTGGTCTCGGATGTCGAGGGACCGATGGCCGTTTGAGCAGATGAGTCTCTTCCAAGAGGAGAGTCAATAGCTTAAGGTTATGAAGGACACTCTACAACCAGGTGAATGGATAACCTTAAAATGATTGTAGAGCACATTGTATATGGAATGCAGAGAACCGACAGTTATGATGCACCTTCTTAGAGAGATTTATATCAGATAGGACAATTGGGATTCTAATTTGAAGAATAAGTGAGCTATTATGCCATTGGAGATCACATTTTCTATCCCATTATTGAACGCGATGATAATGTTAGTTAATAAGCAAACTTAAGAAAATTGTATGTAAACATTTAATGATATAAAAAAAAATATTGGTATCAAAGGCATTATTATTTTTAATTACTTATTTTTATAGTAAGGCAATATTTTTTAAATGAGCAATTCTTATTTATTTCGTATATATCGGTAACGATTCCAACAATTTGGCTTAAAGTTTGTACTTTTAGTTTTTTGTTTATTTATATAAACCTGTCTTTCTTTATTAAAAAACGCAATTATTCCCAAAAATAAAAAATAATATAGTATAGGTAGGTTGGACGAGCACATGGGCCACGTGATGGTCACCAACGCCCATAGATATTGGCATTGTAACAAATATTAACCATGGCTTACATCGCCAACGCCACCAACTTTGGAAACTAAGATATTACGCCCCTTGTTCCTGTAATTACACTGGCTCACTCACCCTTCAAACCGGAACACAACAATACCAAATACTGCTGTTTTGCGGTAGAATATCTGATGGGTGGGTGGTACCTACCCAGACGAGCTTGCACAAAGCCCTACCGCCAGTAAATAATATAAACACACTATAAATACAATACATAAAATATACAAAGCTTATGAGACAGAAATATAAAATCTTACGACTAATAAATAACTTATAATACTTATTTATTTACTTAAAAACACGTATAAAGGCCACGTGTTTTTAAGTATCAATAGTTATTAAATAAGTAATATTTGATTGTGAAATGACCAATGACATGAGCCGAAATGGCCCAGTGGTAAGAACGCGTGAATCTTAACCGATGATCGTAGATTCAAACCCGGGCAAGCACCGCTGAATTTTCATGTGCTTAATTTGTGATTACAATTTATCTCGTGCTTTACGGTGAAGGAAAACATCGTGAGGAAACCTGCATGTGTCTAATTTCACTGAAATTCTGCCACATGTGTATTCCACAAACCCGCATTGGGACAGCGTGGTGGAATAAGCTCCAAACCTTCTCCTCAAAAAGTGAGAGGAGGCCTTTAGCCCAGCAGTGGGACATTCACAGCCTGTACGGTTACGGTTACGGAAATGACCAACACAATTCAAGATGGTTCGTGTGTCTAGCTTTGGCAGCTCACACTGGGCGATCATGAGTAAGCATTATTTCTTTATTTCGTTCGCAAGCTTGCATACAATAAATTATGTGGTACATATGAACAAAGTAAGTAAAAAAAAAAATTACACCGAAATATTAAAGCAAGTTTAAGTCACTAAAAGAATAGAATATCACAGTAATATTATATAAATCACATTTAATTCAATTAATTAAAATGATGATTAAAAATATAAAAAACGAGGGATTTACGCTTTTTAAAAAAGTTTTTTTTATTTTGTTATATAATCAAATTTCATCTTCAAAACTGAAAAAATATCTTTATCCTAGCAACTAGGCATAATATAATAATAAGCTTTACGCCAAAATTAAAATCCCTGCAATTTTTCCGTACACAGACAAATTGAAAGAGATACGAAACATTAGTGCTATTTTAATTTTGTTTGAAAACTAGAAAAAAGTGCAGAGAGAAAGATTACAATACAAAACATAAAACATTTATATACATACTCTTAAATATATAATATGTATTGATTGATATATATATAGTACATATATGCATGAAACAAACATGACAACATTGATAGATTTCAAATATCGAACATTATTCTTAACTAACAATAAAAAACAATCCAACTCGAATCAGAACGCCCTAAGAGTGATTAGGGCTCCGCAACGAGCGGTCCCGTCGGGCTTCGCGCGTTGCTGTCCCGTTTAATTGCGCTCCCGGGAAATCTATCTTGTTATACTTCGTCCACTTTAAATCTGGTTTTTTGCCTGTACTATCGACCTCGCAGAGGATTGGAATTGTAAAGCGTATTTTACGTGTCAGCTTCGACTTACGTTGCGAATAAGTGATGTTTGTGTTACAGCGGCTCTTTGTAAATAGAATACGTTTTAAATGGACTTTTTAATTCGTAGATTTCAATTTCAAATTGCAGTCATTTAGACACGTGGCCTTTTATTGAATATCCCGGCTTCAAATCCGTGTAACTAATGACTTGTCATATGCTCATCTTGTATCATCTAGCAATTAGACTAGCAATCAAAAACAGATACAAATATATACATACATAGAAATATCTTTCCTAGTCTTTAAGGCTAAGACCCCAGTTTTTGTACGGAAAGTTCTAGAAAAGTAATAATTATTATTTCTTAATTGAGTTTTGAGTTTTTACGTTCATTTAATTGTTTATTTATAATTTTAAACACCATGTGGCTTTAGGTAGAAATATTAAATCGGTTATAGTTTTGTTCTGTTTTTATATTTTAGTTTAATAGATTATTACTTTTTACTTTTATACTACCTATTCCTTAGTTGAACGATTTTAAAAAGTTTTCATTCAATTGTTTAGTTTTAACCTTATTTATAGTTTATTAAGAAAATAAGTTGTAATTTTATTTCTACTTCTTGCTGCTCCTTAACCCGTGGGCAAATAGCATGTTTACCTGTAAGTCATGCCAATGATGTCTTTGTCCTAGATGTAATTACTACCTGATATAGTTTATAAGGAGGCATTACATTAGTTCAATAAATCAGTTTTTCTTTGATTACTATAATAATAATAATCACACTGTTTTTATTAATACAAAAGGTTGTAAGTGCTATGAATATATGTTTCTTCTTTAAGCTTTATCGCAGTTAAAATATGACATAATTAACACATTACAGGCCTTTTCATCCCGTTTAACTGGATGCCGATTTTGACGCGGCCAAAGCCGTGGGTGAATCGCTATTTAATAAATCTTTAAGATAATTAATATCCCGTATTTATATTTCTGTTTTCTGTTAAGGAATTATATTTTTCTGAGAAACCACGGTTTCTTTAGTTTACACTTTGACATTTATAAAATATAAATATTAAGAAAGAAAAGCAAAGGTTTCTGTAACATTTCAATTATAACACTTGCGAAATTGTTGAGGTTAATGTAATAACATTAACCGCAACTTCTCGCTTAGTTCCCGTACGGATCTGTAGCACAATTATTAAATAAATAGTCTTAAGAAATATTATATTTACGATAAATATTCCCGTAACTGTCTCGTTGTTGCAGTGGTGAGATGTAACCGCAGATCCCGTGGTCTTGGATTCAATCCTCAGGTCGGTCTAAAAAAGTTATTGGGTGTCTGTCGAAAATTCTCAATAGCAACCCGGAGTCTGGAAGTTGGAATTGTGTACACTCCCTTGCCTCGGAATGCAAGTGAAGCCGTTGGTCCTGCGCCTGGACTCTTTTCGGTCGTGTTGGATTGCCGTCCCATCAGATTATGAGACTTAGGGAATAGAGAGTGCACCTGTGCACACACTTGTGCACTATAATCCTCTTACAACCCGGGTTCCTTCAAACGAGGCGTGAAGAGGCATCTTGCGGGCCGGCAAGGCGAAGGCGGCTAGTGCAGAACCTTCTTTCCGACTGTACTGGCCGTCGTCGCGATTGGACTCTACTACCACTTACCATCAGGTGGAGTAGAGTCATTTGCCCTCCCGGGAATAATAAAAGTAGCGTAGTTGGCTAATGTCTCTTACGATTGGTGGTACCTACCGAGACTTACCACCGAGTAAAAATACCGCTCATATTAACTAATAGTATGAGAGGTATAGGTGGTGTAATTTACATGTACAGTTTTATTGCATAACAAAAATACATACTTACATTATGACTGCTAAATGTTGAAACTTTATGCTAGTTAACCGTCGAATACATAAACTAAATTCAACATATTATTGCACGAACGCAAACATTACGAAGGTCAGTGACGTTAGTGTTTACTAACTGGTTTCTAGTTACAACTATAACTGCCGCTAGTGGCTAATTATTAGGCTGCAGAGATGTAGATCTTGGGCTAAAATTTCCATTGAGTCCTATAAATATATGAGTTATTAAAAAATATATAAGCTACTAGATGTAAGAAAGGAAAGCACAATATAAGATCGTAAGTATCTCAAATTACCTTTCAATTACCTACTATCATTTATCTGCAATGTACAATTTATTTAGTGGTCCAAATCTTCGCCATAAACTCGGGGGATAGACCGGACTATGTAGGATTTTTACGCTACTAAAACACGGGAAATCAACATCATGTTCACAGTCTCATACACTTGTGCAATATAATTATTCCTGCAATTGCCCTGCAATTTCCTGCAATTTCCTGTGCAAATGTCTAGTCTTACTCTACTCGATATTAGCTAGGCCTTTATGCAGCTACTTCTGATCTATAGTTTTCTATTAAATATAATTATGTATTTCTAACGCTACTAACATTAAGAGATTAAACAATTCGCAATTTAAATTCCATTAACGCGTCTAATCACAAATAGCGTCACCTTTTAATTACATGAGATCATGAACCTTTCAATATAATTCATATATCAGCTGTCTCGTGACTTTGAAAGAGTACAATTAAATTTTACCTCTGAAAATGTACTGCTTGCAATCGAAGAAAGAGTTAAAGTATATATATATATATATATATATATATATATATATATATATATATATTACTAAACCTTATATATACATATTTCACGTCATTTGCTAATATCTCAGTTGAATTATGCGCTACAAAAATTTCTTGATATTATTATTATATCTTTATTATTATTATTATTAAACAACTGTATTGCACACTCACAAAGAAAAAAGAAGAGGCAAACACAAATAAAAATAAATACAAATAAAAACATATATATATATATATATATATTTACACTGTCATCTGATCCCAAACTAAGAAGCAAGCAGAGCTTGTAGTATGAAATCCAGACAACTGATATACTACATATACTAATTTTATTTTATAAATACATACTTATATAGATAATTACACCCAGACTCAGGACAAACAGACATGCACACCAATATCTGTCCTGGGTGGGAATCGAACATACAACCTTCGGCGTCAAAAGCAAGTATATACCAATCACGCCAACCGGCTCGTCAAATATAACAACATATATACATATATCTATTCACAATATAAAAATTTATAACATTAAGAGTGGACACAATGAATGTGAAGGAAGTAAATAGGTAGTAATAGTTACAGAGATAGGTAATACTTTATTTAAAATAACACACGATTCCATTTAATTGCTCATATCTATATCTATTCAGTATATCATTTGAAATACATCATTCATACCCCACAAAAAGGTCTTACCACGTTTTTTAAATACAAACTCAAAAAAGAAATAGTAATATAATACTGAAATGAATCTGTGTTTCATGTTCGGTTTCGAACACGCGATATTCGGCTTAGTGCACGTATCGAATAAAGTTTATTTTTTTGTGAGGTAATATCTTTTAAATCATGGCAAAAATATAAAATAGGTTGTGTTGTGTTTTTGTGATCCAGTGTAATGATTTATGTGTGTACAGGTTTTTGTGTGGATTTATATAATGTGCTAGTCTTTGTGACATATAAAATATGCACTTTAGATTCTTGATGTTTACCGGGTCTCACTGTAGATTCTACTTAGAATAACCGGCAAGAAGAAACTCGTTTTCCAAAGTATTTCAAATGTTATGAATGTCAACGAATACAAACTCCAAGTGTTTTTATCGTCTATATATTACTGACGGCCAAATCTCTTTATTTTACTAACGAAACTCTTTTTTTTTTACCGTTAATAGGCAAGCGCTTGACCGTTGACTTGCCTGATCTTAAGCATAGTCACGGTCTAGGATGGAGCGCGCCTGCCCAGAAGGAACCCGTTTACTCTGGATTTGAACACACCTACATTGTAGTTATCTGGAAATATGGACTAAAAATTAATAATTTTTTTACTTTGATAACTCGTCTGTTATCAAAGTAAAAAAATATATCTTTCATTATTACGTACATATGGAACCATTACTTACAGAATTCGACTTACGCCTGATCCGTTTTACTTCGCACTTCTCACTTTCCACACAAACTCAGATCTCAAGGTCGCGGATAATCTGCGATGTCATTGACTGTTTACATTTTGTCACAAAGTTACGCAACCAGCAGTTAGTGTCTCGAGGTCTTAAAATGTTTACCTGAGCTAGGAAAATGAGGGTAATGAGTTGGTCGTGATGGAAATATGGTCTTATGTAAAATTATCGTACTTTAATATTGCTATAGTTTTGTGTTATTCTTTCATAATTGAAACGAAAATTGTTATCAAACATTAAAAGATAGCTGGTCCGAAATTATTATTTCGTTTTTACAATAATAAAATTGCTATATTTATAATAATCAATAATAAAGGGTTTGTTTTCATGCTAAAAATTATACATTCATTACAATTCCTTCATTTGTTTTCATTTGTTTTTGTACTTGTTATTTAATACATACGTTCCAAAAAGGTATCCTATTGATATCTCTCTTTTGTTTATTGTTATTCTTCAAATAGCTACGAATCAGTTTAACAATTAATGGTCAATGTCTTGATCGATTTCGGTCATAGTGGTCACTCTATGGAAAATCTCTGTGCAGAAAATATTATAGCTTTCAAGATTCTGTGCAAACTCAGATGCTATTATTATTTTTTAAGAAAAGAATTCCATTTTTATTATTTTTTATTATCCTTAAACTTCCCCAATTAAAACAAAATACAATAGCAAGTTCGATTTTACATCGTTAGTCGGCCTGTAAACAATAACTCAATTGAGGTTCCAAATTTCATTTAGTATACTCTCATAATTTGATGGGACGGCAACCCGACCTGACCCGAACGACTTTACGTTTTTTTTTTTATATAGAATAGGAAGGTGGACGAGCATATGGGCCACCTGATGGTAAGTGGACACCAACGCCCTTAGACATTGGCATTGTAAGAAATGTTGCCCATCGCTTAAATCGCCAATGCGCCACCAACCTTGGGAACTAAGATCTTATGTCCCTTGTGCCTGTAATTACACTGGCTCACTCACCCTTCAAACCAGAACACAATAATACCAAGTACTGCTGTTTTGCGGCAGAATGTCTGATGAGTGGGTGGTACCTACCCAGACGAGCTTGCACAAAGCTCTACAACCACGTGCAAGGCACACACTTTTGTTCTCACTACCAATTCCATACTTCAGGGTGCTAGTTTGTAGATCAGTCAGAAAAACTTATAAGGTTCTCATTGATCAGACTTTGAGGACCAATATCCTCATGAGGCTGCATCCTAATGAGCTAACCACTAATCCAATAATGCAGTCGATTGTATGGGCTTTTATACATTTCAGACATAATTATGAAGTGAACAGTTTTGGTCAAAATTTCGCAAATTTACTTTTATGAGTATGTCCGTTAGGCAATTTGTTTCGCCTCGTTACTACTGTATCTTATTCGCTTTATTATCTTGTATGCGTTTATTTGAATATGTTACTCTAATTATGATGATTAAAATCAAATTCACCATCCGAGTTGATAATATTACATACGTAAATGTTTTTCGGCTTAAAATATTTTTTGTAGTAAAAAAGCAGATTAAAGATTGTTTTGCGTTAAATAATATAAATAAAAGTATATAATATCATAATATATAACATTATGATATAATATACCATAACCGTAACAGCCTGTGAATGTCCCGCTGCTGGGCTAAAGACCTCCTCTCCCTTTTTGAGGAGAAGGTTTGGAGCTTATTACATCACGCTGCTCCAATTTGGGTTGGTTGAATACACACGTGGCAGAATTTCAGTGAAATTAGACACATGCAGGTTTCCTCACGATGTTTTCCTTCACCGTAAAGCACGAGATGAATTATAATCACAAATTAAGCACATGAAAATTCAGTGGTGCTTGCCCGGATTTGAACCCACGATCATCGGTTAAGATTCACGTCACCACTATGCCATCTCGGCTCTGATATAATATAAAGATACAATTGTTATTAGTCCATAGACGTCGGAACTGTAAGAAATATTAACTCTCCCACACATCGCCGATGCGCCACCAATCTTGGGAAAGATGTTGTGTTTCTTGTGTCTGTTAGGTACACTGGCTCACTCACCCTTCAAACCGGAAAAGAACAAAACTAAGTATAGCTATTGGTAATATTTTGTCACAAGTAAATTTACCCGGTAAGTAAACCCGGTTTAAAACAGTGTGATAGAATTTGCTCGAATGTTCACCTTGAAATTTCACCCATAAATAAAACGTATTACGAATACACGCCAAATTTAAGTATTTGCACAAAAAGAAATCGCAAACATGAACCGAAATGATTTACTTAAATAAACAGATCTCAGCATTACTTAATACAGAGCCATCATACGCGCAATAAACCGTAAGAAAATTCGTATTTGTATATTTCGCACGAAAGGTCGTTCGGGCCCAACCAGCTCGACGTTCGAAGCGCAAATATTTGTGAAACGCAGCGCTTTGTCATAAAATTGAGACTTTATCGGAAATGCTATTGAACGTTTAGTGGAATGGAAATCTTTACGGGTGATGTTTCTTTCGATTGTATAAGCTTTAGGTACGTATAATTTAACTAGCTGTCCGTATTGACTATGCGTAAAACGTGTACGGGCCAAATTCATAGAAAGTTAAAAAGGTTCCAGTCAGCTACTCAAAACTAATTGGTATTTGCCATTCCATTGCGTCCTAATTTCAAAAATGGAATATTTTAGTTTTTTCCGTATTATAATTATTATACTATTTTTTATATAAAACCTGTTTTGTTGGTCTTGTAGCTTATAACCCATTGTTCAAGGCGACATAACGCGACCAATACTACGAATTTTTTAACGCATTCTATACGATTTATATGGAATTCCTAATTTTGTCACTAGATGGCACTGTTTCAAATCCTTAAAAATAGCAGTTAACGATAACGCTATCGAATAAGTAAAATAACTCGCACTAGGTAGGTACGCTAGTCGCCCGTGACGTAACGCGGCAATCTCAGTTCGTTATTGTTTTAACCGTGAGCAAGTTTAGTCTTATTTCTCAAAAATTCATATTTGAATTACTTAGTACTATACGAACTGGGTAATCAAAGAAGGAAGACAACATATATCATATATTTAGAGGGACATTTTAAGTTTCATTATTTATATGCGAGATGGCCCAGTGGTAAGAACGTCAATCTTAATCGATGATCGTGGGTTCAAACCCGGGCATGCACTACTGAATTTTCATGTGCTTAATTTGTGATTATAATTCAATGCAATGCTTGAATGCTTTCCTTTACCGAGCACGAGATTGATTAGAAAATCAAATTGATAATATGACAATTCAGTGGTGTTTGGCTGGGCTTCAACATCTTTCATTGGATTTAATAGATTTTATTTTTGATAGTTCTTGAAAATTTTATTTAATGTTTAAGTAGTTATCTCATATCGCAATTAGTATATAATTTATACCAAAACACTTAAACGTTTTAAGCCTATTATTAAACTTTATTGTAAATTGAAAAGACGACTTCGTATAACAGTCGTACTTGCCCAAGTACCCCGTGGTAGTAAATGATACCCACAAAAAAAAAACTCGAGAGGGACAAAACAATTTAAACCAATAGCTACGTGGTAGACGCGTAGGCATAATATAATTTAATTATAAAATTGGTTATAATTACAGAATATCACTTACAAAGGAATGTATCTGGTTTCGCCTTTACAAGAACAGAGAGAAAATAACAAGCTCCGCGTGGTTTCATCCGCGTTAAAGATAACATTACCTTTGGTCGTAATTTTATTTGGTCTAATATAATATAACAAATGGAGTATCAAACGCAAGCCGTGCGTCAAACAAACTTGAGCTTTATGTATATATATAAATTGATAATATAATAGAATAGCAAATAAAAATAAGAATAAGAAAAAAGTGATTAGTAAATTCAATGAAATACGATTTATTTTTTAAGTGTGTTGCTACTTCTGTTAACTATTATTAAGTTTGTATAATTCACTGGAAAACAGTAATTGGCTCTATTGTCTGTATATTTTATTTTTAATGTAAACATATTTTGTATCATGCTGTTGTTTTCCTAAAATAAATAAATAAAATAAATAAATAAATAGATAAGCGAACGGGTATATCGGCCACCTGATAGTGAATACTGCCCACTGCCCATAGACATTGGCGAGGTAAGAAATACTAACCACATCGCCAATGCGCTACCAACCTTGGCAACTAAAATGTTATGTCCCCCGTGCCTGTAGTTGAACAAACTCACTCACTTCAAACAGGAACGCAACTGTACTCAGTATTGCTGATTAGCGGTAGAATATCTGATGTACGTAGGTGGTACCTACCCAGATGAGCTTGTTCATAGCCCTACCACCAAGTAACGAATTTCTTTTTTTGAATTGAATTCTAAATCTTTAACGCCCTTAGTGTCTGCTTTAAATACACCCATTTCATACTATGTATTGATTGTATAAAGTAAAATGTATTAATACTGCTAGTGATCGCCCAGTGGTCGAAATTCAATAGTTATTTTTTCTACACTTATTATTATTATTATTTTGATAATACTAACGATTTTAGCTTGATACCTTCTACGCAAATGAAAAGAAAATTGGTTAACAAACAGAGGATTAAAATTTACTGAACTGATTTGTCCTATTTTTATAGTGGTATACAAATGATGGTAAGTGGTCACGAACGCCCTTAGACATTGGCATTGCAAAAAATGTTAACCATATCTTACATCGCCAATGCGTCACCAACCTTGGGAACTAAGATGTTAAGTCCCTTGTCCCTTAAATGCACTGGCTCACACACCCTTCAAACCGGAACAATAATAACAAGTTTTGCGGTTGAATATCTGATGAGGTGGTGGTACACCCAGACGGACTTGCACAAAGCCCTACCACCAGTAAATGTATTAAATATGGATATTTTACCGAAACGTGGATTGTGATACTGGTAATAAAGATGCTGGCATATTAAAATGAAGATAAGATACACTGAAAGCTCGTCTGTATAGATAAAAATACAATAAAAATATTTTACCGTAATTTATATTATAATAGCAGCCCACCCCTGGCCAGCCAACTTAGGCCTGGTTGAACAATTATCTTATTCACGCCAATAATTACTTTTATAGGAAAAAAATGATTGGTTAAATTATTGCAATTTTCATGCTACTCGCAGAGACTGTAGCTCTCTATAGGTGAAAGAATTATAAAAGCCGATTTTGAGTTTATTAATTACAAGCAAATATAATAAATATTAAAACTTATTGAAATGTTAGTAATAATTAATATAAGTTGAAATAATAAATAAAATTATTATAGAAGAAATAAACATAAATTAATTACGGAGACATGCGAAATAATATATTACATAATTTTATTGTTACATAATAAATAAAGTGTGAATAAAAATATCACATACTATTTCCTCGCTCTATATATCTTTGTTATCTGTGTAATCTTATAAAGAACTAGTTTTCTCCGCCCCCACCCAAGTAACTAGTATTAGGGAGTAGGGGTCAAGTGTTGACAAAATGTAGCCTATGACCTTGCTTGAGGTCACAGCGAACCTGCGTGGTTCAATCAAAAAAGCATAACTTATAGATAGTTACGACAGTGCGAGTTACTACATTTATAACATTATCATCTTACAAATTAAATTTCAAAATTAGAAAATACATTTCTTCTAATAACAAAAAAAAAAACTGTATTTATGTCTTATCTGTATCCTTCCTTTGCGTCATGTCATTTTCATTGCAATCATAATTCTGAGGTGCGCAGATAGTGAGGAAACTAGACATCGCAATGTTATGCGCCGGTGACTGGAGTTATTTTTTTTTTTAAACATTTATGCAAGGACCGATGCCTTGACCCGACGATTAATGAAATGAAATTCAGGTGATCTAGTTTTATCTGAAAAATAGTATGAAATATTTGCTGCTTATTTATCGAAAAAAAATAATACAAAAGTTTTATTGATATAGACATAGAATTACATTCAATACAGCAAGGCATACAGTCGGCGAAGTGTAACGCCGTAGAAAGAATTGAATTTAGTAAACGAATGGTTCTCAAGGTCATCCAATCGGATAGCGGTGAAAAAATAGCGCGTACGATCTCTTACACATGCGTGCGTGCTACTTATGTTATTAAACTCAATAAAACGACGCTTCTCGAGACGCTTCTACTTTCTAGTTGTGGTGTGTGCAAGCTTGTCTACTAAGGTACCACATACTTATCATATGTTTTACCGCAAAATAGCAATATTTAGTATTCTTGTGTTCCCGGTGAAAGAATGAGTGAGCCAGTGAAACTTCAGGCATAATTTTAGTTTCTTGAGTGTCACATTGGCAATGTAAAGAAGGTTAATATTTCTAACGGCGCTATTGTCTTCGGGCGGTGGAGACCACTTACCATCAGAAGACCCATTATCCCGTCCGCCTACCTGTATTATAAAAAAGTCAATTTTTTTTATTTACTCCTGCTGTGGTTGTTATAGGCTATAGTGTAAACTGCTTACGGACTTGAGTGCTCGTAACTAATTTGCGCTGGACTCGTTAAATAATTAGAGAAAGATACTTTGAATAAAAATATTGTCTCGGGAATTAAGTGTTTTATTCAGTGGTAATAAGGTGGATATTAAAATAAAACCTTCAACTTCACTCAAGCAGATAAAGCAATAGCGTAAATAAGAATATTAATAATTTTTCAAAACTTATTATTTTATAAAAAAATTATTTAAAATAATAAATTGAAAAAATAATAAGAAAAATTATTATCTTTCTTAATTGTACGTACCGTTAGAAAAAAAGCGGCTATCATAAAAGTTTTTGAAACGAAATCAATTACATAGATATACAAAAAGATCTCCACAGTAAAAGTATTGAAATGTAAATAATGAACCGTGAAATGACGAAAAAAACATTCGCAAGCATTCGTGATATATTTTACACGATATTCTTGGTTGAATAGTTTGGTTGATAGTTCGGTCTCTCTGAATTGAATCCAGGACTGTGTTTGTAAATTAATTACATATTATTTCTTTAGCTTCAACAGGTTAAGGCCACGTGGTAACAAATTTATCGGAGACACACATAAAAAATGTGTGTGACACCCGACATATGTGAAACTTCGTAATTGATGGGGAAATTGGGCTGGAGGATCATCTGATAGAAAGTAACCTATTAATATTTGCAGCACAAGGGCTTGCAAGTGCATTGCTGACGTTTAAAGAAAGAGTAAAAGCATAGAAATTCGTTGGATAAAGTATAAAATTATAGGCGATGTCATACGGTATACGAGTCAGTCTTTACCTATCCAGATGGGTTTGAACAAAGTCCAACCACCAACTGAAAGGGAGTTTATACTTAGCTATAGGAGTGAGTGAAACAGTGCTATTTACATGCTTTATTACTCTTCTACAGTTGACAAAACATTGCTATGAAATTAGAGCTATTAGTTAGCCAGTGTTATTAATTTTAACGAAATATAAGATAAGCAGTCATTTAACAATTAGGGGGCAAATTAAATACTTATCTATTTCTAAGAAACGTCTGAGCGGAAAGCATTTTGTCATGAGATGAAATTGTTAATGACTTAATAATAATTCTTAAAAAAATTGGACAAAAACTTTTCGAGTATGATGTTATTCTGACCTTTCTTGGCTTCGACAGAGAATCCTTCACGATGGAATCTACATTCATTTCCTGTGCTCTCTTTATAATTAATTTAATTATTTTGACTGCCTCGTTGTTCTAGTGCAGTGATCCGCCGTTTTTTTGGTTGGCCCACTTGATGTTACTTTATTTTCAATTATTTTAAATTTCAAAGGTTTATTAACACCTATATAATTCGAACTAAACAACGGTTGTGGCCACTGTTTAAAACGTCATGAAATGATTAAAAAAATGTTCAATTTGCAACAATCCCGAAACCTAAGCAAATAGTACACTCAAGCCTGCTTTATGCCAAATTATATCAAATTCGGTTCATTGCTTAGACGTGGCGTGACATGGCGTGGGTGGTAGATACTTGCGTTTCACTCCGAAGGTTGTAGGTTCGATTCCCATCCAGGACAGAAATTTGTGAGAATTAACATGTCTGTTTGTCCTGAGTTTGAGTTTAAATATCTATATGAATATGTATTTACAAAAGAAAAGTAGTATATGTAATATGTCACTTGTCTGGTTTCCATAGTACAAACTCTGTTACAAAGTACAAACTTTGGAATCAGATCAGTGTGTGAATAATGTCTCATATTATTATTATTATCAGTATAATATTAGTATAGATAACATTATAAATATATTCATTTATATATGTTTATGTTCCCGCTTTCATACAAAAACTATAATCCAATTTCATGCGATTGTCAAAATACGTCAAATTGTTTAGAGTTGTTGAGTTATTTTTATGTTTAGTTTTCGATTACTCGAAAATAGTTCGACCGATTTAGGTAGGTATTTTAAGCTTTAGGCTTTGTCGTACAATATTTCATATAGTTTTCGGAAAATTTAACTAGAAATATGCTTATAATAAAAATATTTTTCGCGTTTTTATAATTGTATTATTTCCTATTATTTTATAGAAACAGACAAAATTCGTCTCACGTCACCATCGTCTCATGATCTCGTGGCACTCTTCGTAAAGATAGAAAGGGTACCGCTAGTTTTTTAGTGGGTATTCCGATGTTCGGGGCACACTCGGCGCCTTGAACGCCGGCAAGTCTCACATACCTTCCCCCACTTCATGTGAGGGAAACGTAACGCGTTTAAAAAAAAAAGGAATAGTAAGTATGGATTCAATGGGATGAACGAAGTGTGAAAACAGACTATGCAACTGAAATACTTCGTTTGGCGTAAATTAAATATATCAGTGATAGATTGTTATGAAAAAAAATCTGTAGTCTGTCACGCTGGTTCCTAAACCTGTAGTATTTCTTTCCGAAACAATAATTTGACAATCAAGCTTTCGACTTTTAACGTTGGTAAACTCTTGATTTGTTTTTGGTTGGCTAAATCTTGATTGTCAATTACCTTAAATTGACAATCAAGATTTCGACTTTTAACGTTGATAAATTCCATAAGAATATGTGTATAAGTTCGAACTATCTGTTGTGAGGGCAGATCTAGAGTTCCAGGTTCGACGCCGATGTCTACCCGACCCGGGGTTTCACTCAGAAATGTTGGATCTGTAAATATACGAAGCAGTCGATTATTTACTTATATATTATTAAATTGATTTATATAATAATTATTTATAGTATGTCAATCTGTCCGTATGATAGTTTTCTTGAAGATTAGAAAGGATTTCCATCTTAGTATAACATTCATTCGCATGTAATATTCTTCCTCCGTATGTGTTGCTAGGGCTAGTTAGGTTCACTGTATCCCGGAAACCCAACTAGGATTGGAGGGCCGCATGCGCGGGCCAACCACCGGTGCGTCACGGTAGTATGCGCAAGCGATCCCGTGACGCCCCCCGAGAGACGGTGAAGGTTCCGCTGGTTTTTTAGTGGGTATTCCGACACCTCCAGTGGTTAAAAAAAGGACTAATTTGGGACTTCGTCAATTTCAAATTAAATATCCAAACTCCTGTCTGTTTATTAATATCGAATATTACAATAATGTTATATCGTATGGTATATAAATATTTTGTTATAAAAGGTTAGGAATTCATCTTATATTATTTGGAAGAAGAATATATATAAGAATGAATATAATTGAAATGCCGCTTCGATTCTGTCTTCTTGCCACCACACTGAACACTAACCAGAAATCTTAGAAATTTAATATTTTTTAAGAAAAAATATTCGGTTTTTTTTTATTTTGTCCAAATAGTTACATATAGAAGTGAAAAGGTATCGTATAACTTTTTAATGATCTAAAATAATACCTTATTATTTAAAAAAAAATAGCAGTTCGTACACGCATACGAAGGGTTATATACGTGTACTAACTGCTATTTTTTTTACTACTATTATTTATTTTACTCTTCTAGCCCAGGGGGGCTAGCAGAGTTTTCGTATTTTTAATATGTGACGATAATTTGTCTCTTACTTGTGGGTGAAAGGAACCTACAATTGCGGGATTAAAACCTACCACACATGCATCCATATCCCCATTAACACAGCGTGAAGGATTAAACACCAGCATCATGATCAGTATATTAAACATCCAATAAAAATATTTTAGGTAACTATTATTATATAATAAGTAACTATTTAAATCCTTGAATATGAATGACTTAATTAATATCAATGTTTATTTACTAATTTTATTCAATTCTATTTGTTGTATTTTATGTAATGTGTTTTTTATAATATAATAATTAAAACATATTGCAGACATGTTGCAAACTGTTATAACGAATTAAGTAACTAATAAGATCTTTAAAATATATTTACGTTCTTCTTCTTTTTTATTTTTCTGAATAAGCGAGAAAAAGTGTAACGTCGTTAGTGTAAAGTAACAAGCTGTGGTGTCCCATTCCTAGACTAATGCCTCTTTTCCCCTTGAAATACAGAAGACACAATTAAATGTAAAAATAACTTAATTGAGTTTTATTTGTTCTAAGTAATTTGAACGCGGTAAGGTTGAAGATTATATATATATTTTTGTAAATTTATTAACTGCCATTCGCAAGCTCAACATAGTTGATATTTAATAATATATTTTATTTATTTAAACTATAAATAAATTTAATTGTTTTTATTTCTATGTGAAAATAGCAGTACATTTTTATTACTTGGTATTATTTTGTATATCGATATATACTAGATATCGACTTAAAATTTTGTAGACTAATAAAACCTTTTTAATAAAAAATAAACAGTTTTTTTTCTTTAAACATAGTCATAGTCATTTATTTTAAGGTAAATTTAAAGTCTTTCTTTTTGTTTGTTAACATTTGTGTGTATAATATAAATAATAGATAATTAAATTAATAAATGCATTATATTTTAAATATAACGTTTAAATTACATATATAGATGTAATAATAATAATATCCTGGCACATTATTCACACACGACCATCTGATCCTAAACTAAGCACAGCTTGTACTATGGAAACCAGACTGATATACTAGATATACTATTTTTCTTTTGTAAATATATAATTATATAGATAATTACACCCAGACTTAGGACAAACAGACATGTTCTTGCACACAAATGTCTATCCTGGGTGAGAATCGAACCCACAACCTTCAGCGTGAAAGGCAAGTATCTACTTATCTAGCCAACTGGCTCGTCAAATATATTATATATGATATATAAGTTAATTCTTATATGAAGTTCTATCATAGATGTATATATTCAAATGAATGGCGATGGTAATAAATTATTAGAGCACAGAAACTACGAAATAGTAACCTCTTCAATATAGCAATCATAAACACCAACAGATAAACTGAATATTATTATTATTGCGATTATATTCGACAATGAGCCTTGGTAACTAAAGCCCCACTTCTAGGAGCATTGCATCAATGCAGGTGGCGATAACGCACAGTCGAGTTCAAAATGTGGTGGTTTGTGCTATACTGTGCTGTGAATATAGTTTTAGGAGATAATGACACAAAAAGAGGTAAACATATTTTTTTTTTAAATATTTTTTTCTCCGCAAACAAGTTTGATTCCTTGATAAATTTTTCCTATAATTTGGGATGGTCGTTATTTTAATGGGACTTTATATTTTTATTACGAGACGTAATCATAATCTAAATTTTATAATTGGAAATATTTCCTTTATATATTAAGAAAATTATCTATTTTAATAAAGATAAATATGATAAAAATTATCACCAATTATTTTTATTAACGTTATTAAAATGTTATTAGCATACGTATTTTCAATTATTATTTTATCTGGATTACAACAATAATTACACTAAAACGGTTTAGTAGAACACTAACTTGGAACAAAGCTTAACTGTAGAATAAAATAACTTGATAACGTAAATGTAGGGTTTGCAAAAAAAATATTGTGCACTTAAAAATAATAATTAAATTTACAGTCTCAATTTCACAATCAATTTTGTGAGGATTTTCTTATAAATTAGTCATTCGTATATTATTATATTATTACTTATTTATTAATGTAATGGTATTTATGTAGATTTTATTTCATTGTCCTTAAAATGTTTGAATTTAGAAAATCCATTTTATACCATCAATTTGGCGTCTGTTTCCATATATCACAAAAAAAACTATAAATACCCTTTAATTAATATCGACTTATAATCAAAAAGGTTTTAAGAGTTTAGTCTCAAAAAAAAAACAACATCATAGCATACAGTGAAAAAGAAATTGTCGCGAAATAGATACCGAAATGATGCGAAGTTATAAAGCATAACAATTAACATATATATATATATATATATAAGTATATAAGTTGAATATATTATCAAACTATATACGGTCATTGGGACTAACATAGTAAGTTACCAGTATATCTTTAATATGTGTCAGGAGACCGCATTCTTCCGTAACACTTAATACATTTATTAGGTAATAAGCATTACACACGATCTAAGGAAATAAGTAAAGTACACTTGGCTGCGATTCACGTGTTCTACACCACTGAACCATTTCGGCTCATACAATTAACAAATTTCTTCCAAAGCTTAAATTTAACGTGTAAAAAAGTTATTAGGGACTAGAGTAGAGGGGGGGGGGGTCAGGTCTTACTATGTGTTGTCAGGGTTTTCTTTATTATAAAAACAATTAATTTTTTTTTTATTAATTTCAAATTGGTAGCCAAATGGCCAATGAGCCAATGTGGTTAGAGTTCACCACCGCCAATAGACATTGGCACTGTAAGACCATCAGGCCAACTTCGACTATATTTTAAAAGAAAAAAAACCTTAGTGTTATAGAAAGTAAATCGAGTAATACTATTAGTTCAATTATGTTGTAATAATTTAATGTAACTAGGTAGTTTTTCTTTCTTTGAAAAAGGTTGCATCATTTCAGACAACTTTAAATTGACAAAGTGTATTGTGCTAATGAATTTACAATGACGATATAAGAGTGAGTCCAAATGGCCCAGTGGTAAACGTGAATCTCAATATTAATCGAATATTGTGGGTTCAAGCCGAGAAAACAGCTCTGATTTATTAATTTAAGTTTATAAATCATCTCGTGTAAGATTATGAAATATAACATGTTGAGAAAAGTCCCTGCTGAAATTTTATCACATTTATATTTGGAGTAGCGTGGTGTAGTAATCTAAGAATACTCCTCAAACTTGGCGAAGATGTTTTCCCAGTTGCACATTAATAATATAATACGTATTATATTATATACATAATATAGGTCAAATTTAAGAGTGAATGTACCACAAAATAACTCGGAACATTTCTTTTTTATTACATTAAACGAAATTAAAAATAATAACGAAAAACTAAATTTCGATAACGCAACAAGTCAAACGTAACATAGCATTATGGTGACTATTGTTTGCTGTATTACATTTCTGATGACGTCACGAACGTCGAAAATATATTCGAATATCGGTACATACGTTACGATTGTCTATGGAATTATATAAAAAGAGAAACAAAACAAAAATATAAACAGATAAGATGGATGGAGTATTCGTCAAAAAATTAAAATACTTTTTTTTTATAAGAATTTTTTGAATCGATTCGGAATGTACATTTTACGGAATAGAACGGGCAAGATACTCAGTAGTTACCCATTTTCATCAAATATAATGTATACATTATATATATAACCTTCGATGTTATTAATATGTTATTTTCATCAAACATTATAACATTACGTAATTTTTCGTCAATTTTCAGAAGTTTATAATTGCAAAGATCACTTAATGCTTTAAAAACACACATCGTGTTTCAATTACTGTATTAAGCAACATCACTCTATTGTTTTAATGGCTTAGTTAATGGTTATATTGCAGGGATGTTGTTGAGTAACATTTGAAGAACAAATTGAATAATATCATAAGCCACTTCATATAAATAAATAAATATCCCGGGACATTATTCACACACGGCCATCTGATCCCAAACTAAACAGAGCTTGTACTATGGAAACCAGACAACTGATATACTACATATAGTACTTACATATTGTAAATACATACTTATATAGATTATTACACCCAGACTTAGGACAAACAGACATGTTCATGCACACAAATGTCTGTCTTGGTTGGGAATCGAACCCAAAACCATCGGTGTGAAAGGCAAGTATCTACCAATTACGCCAACCGGCTCGTCATATGTGGTCCGTCTCGGTTGTAATTTTTTTTAATTTTTTTTGCTTCTAAGCAGTTGATTAATTTGACTCGATTGTGTCTATAATTATCATACATATATCATTATATAAGTTTAAATTACAATTATAAAATAATTATATATTAAAAAATATACGCAGTCATGCATATACATAATAATAGTTTTAAATTTTAAGGTTAGTTTTGTAAATTGTAAACGAAGCATTCAATTTAGAATAAAGCGCATAAAATTTCAATATCTTCTAATATTTTAGTTTTAATGTGTTTATAATTTTACTTAAAGCGTTCTCTTATATCAGGAACAATATCTGCCGTAAATATTTTTTTAACAGTTTACAATCAACTTGTTAAATAGTTGTTATATACAATATTTATATATTTTTATTTTTCTTGTCAATTCCAATTTAACAAAAAATAATTCAATAAACCGGAATACAGTTAAAGACGGATATTTATTCAGAAGCAAAACCCACGGCTTCAGCAACATGGTATACCGTTTGTAACGAAAATCGAACATAATCTACAAAAACGTATATAAGGCCTTTTTGAATTATACGCATAAAAATATAAATCATTAAAAAGGCTGGTAGCTCGCAAATAGAGATATTAACTTGAAACAAGGTAATAATTTTGAAATCAAAGGCATACACTTTAATTTTATTTAATTGTTTGGAATAGAGTACTATAAACATAAGTACGTGAACTTAACGTTGTTATAACTTCTAATAGACGCAAACGATTTGACGATATAAACACTAAACGGTACCTTGGAATACTCATAATAATTTATTTGCATTTGTAATTTTAGTTTTGAAGATTATCTCGGACAACATACAGATAGACAAAAACAACCTCAAATTGATCGTTTGGTTTTACTAACTCGCAAGTAGTATAATTATAAATACATTTATACTTAAAATACTTATATATTTATATAAGTTTATTATAACTAGCGCCTCAAAGACAGCACCCTTCGCTGCACGGTCAGGAAACGTGCCTATTAAGTTTGCTCGCAAAACAGGTAATATTCAATTGCAAAACCCGCTGATTACCAATAGTGACATTCTAGAATGGTTCGCTGGATATTACTTAACTTCAAGGAATAACTTTAACTTAAACTAGGGTTTCCTCGTGAGACATCTAAGTTTTACTCTTTATATTCTGGACAAGTTTAAGATGTGGCTTTGACATATTATCCTGGGAGTACTTAGAGCTTGGAATTTTGCATAAATTATATTTTGTATTTAAGTTGTTAATTATTCGTTAGTAAAAACTTTTGATCGAATATGTTGGTTGGGCCGATAGGCAACCTGATGGAAATAGGTCACCGCAGCCAATAGACATTGACGCTGTAAGAAATATTAACCATTCCTTATATAACCAATGTGTCGCCAACCTTGGGAACTAAGATATGCCTCTTGATCCTCTAGCTATTTTCTAAATTTTACCACCGGACACGAGATACATTACAAAATCATTAAATTTCTGTAATGCGTTCCTTGGGCTTCAACAATCTGCGTAAGAATAACGCATTCCAGCCACCAGGCCCAACAAGCCGCCAAACATCAGTACTTAATATTATTGCGTTCCGGTTTGAAGGGGGAGTAAGCCAGTGTGGCTACATGCATAGGGACATAACATCTTCATTCCCAAGGTTGGTCGTATGTATAGACTGGTTAATATTTCTCACAGTGCCAATGTTTGTGGTGCCCTAGTCCGCCTATCTACAGTATAAACCTCCTCGGTTTGGCAGTACAGTGCCAACGGTTAACAAATATACAAAAACACTAGCATTCAAATGCTATAGTAAGAATTATCTAGCGATTCGTTACGCCTTTTTACATTTCAAATATTCACTACATGAGTTTAAAGTCGGTTTCGCCTCGCTTCGTCGCGCAGGTATGTTAGATTGAGTAATTGAAACTCTTGTTTCAATTACTCATTATATAATTCCACTATAGGGCTTTGTGCAGTCCCGTCTGGGTGAAAACTACTCACTTATCAGATATTAAGCAAACAATACTAAGCATAACCGAACCCATAAAATATAAATAAGTATACATATTACTAGCTTCAACCCGTGGCTTCAAACGTTTTAGGGGGGAGGTGTTAGGTACCCCATGTTCTTTTTTATACCCCTGACAATGTATATGCAAGAATTTATGATTATCGGTTGATTAGTTAAGGCGTGAATGCATTACAAACAAACACACTCTCGCATTTATAATATTATAATGATTATTATGATTAAATTATTGCCTCGGTCGAATAGCTTATATGTCCGTAGAACGAAAAAATAATTACCATTTTGCCATCTAATCGTCAGCTCTTATATAAAAATTAAAGACAACCAGAAATAAAGCTCTAGATATCATCATAAATCTGGCTATAAATGACCTGACCGCGTAAACATGTGTGTGCACAAACACAGATGCACTCTCTATTCCCTTATAATCCGACGGGACGGCAAATCCGACACGACTGGAATAGGCGAGGCACGGAACGAACGGCTTTACACAACACACTCATCTTCTAGACTCAATGAAATGAAAATGAATTGTCATCATGAATTATTCTATCATGTTGTCACCTTATATTTTTTATATTTTTTTATTTATTTATCTGTATCCTTCAGCTTATAGCGTGAAGATCAAATAAATTCAATATCGTGTATCATCTTACTTTTTATTACATTTATTTCTACCTTCACTATGCGCACGCGCACGCAACTATACACTGCATTGTCTATCTATGATTAGCTACCGTTATCAAAATTCAGTTCTACTCCAACGTAAGTGCAATATTCATTATAACCCGCACTAAGTACGGCTAAGCCTTAAAAGCTAGTCACGATTTTACTTAACATCGATAATAGACCGACTGGTATTGCGTTTCGCTATTCGTAATTTATTTACTTTGCAACGGAAATAGAAAGGCTATTTGTTTTGTATATGGCTATTATTATTTATTTATACTGGTGGTAGAGCTTTGTGCAAGCTCGTTTGGGTAGGTACTTGGTAGTGTTGTGTTCCGGTTTGAAGGATGAGCGAGCGAGTGTAATTACAGGCACAAGGTACATATCATCTTGGTTACCAAGGTTAGTGACGCATTGGCGATGTAAGTGATGGTTAATATTCCTTACAATGCCGGCGTTGGTGACCAGTTACCATCAAGTGGCCCACATGCTCGTCCGCCTACCTATTGTATAAAAAATATATTTATTCAGAATCAGAAGAGGAATATATATCAAAGAATAACTGACTAATGGATTAAGCACCATGAAAATTTGTATATGGGTTCCTTTCATACAGCAGGTTAGCACTAGTTAATTAGGAAGGATTTTTGCGAAATTTAACCCCAAACATGATAAAGGTTTGTATGAACTATCGTATGTTCTGAAAGAGCTATGGAAATTGGTATTTAGCAATTATGAATTATAATGCAAGCGAAACCGCAGATAAAACACTAGTAATATATAAAACGCTTAAAATAATAAAAAATAAATATAGTTGAGTAAATACTCTTTTGATTGAAATTACGACATAGCAAATTAATTTACTAATAAAGTCCGAAGAAAATATGACAGTCAATAATAATTTAAGTTTATATTAAAAAACTAAGCATAAATATTTTTTTATAATAAATATGAGGATTATATGTTTGCATGATTTCTACTAATTATTTATTTAACATACATACCTTATTATATTAAATATTATATAACATGTAACTAAAACCAAAATAGGATTATACAATTAGCTTAAACATATATCCAATTACTAAGAAATCAGTTCCATTCTAACACGGGAGTTTATGATTTAAGTTTATATTTAATTGAAGACGTTTTGTTTTATGTGAAACACGTTTGTGATACATTAACGATTTGATTTATTTAAGCTAGAGTCGAATTAATTAAAAGCACCGAAATTCAAATATTGGGATTGTTTAACACACAGACGAAACAACTAGATTTCTCGCAATGTTTTCAAATTAAGCATATAAAATAACAGTAACAACCTATAAATATCCAACAGATGGGCTAAGGCCCCCTCTCCCTTTTTAAAGAGAAGGTTTGGAGCTTATTCTACCACGCTGCTCCAATGCGGGTTGGTGGAATACACATGTGGTAGAATTTCAATGAAATTCGACACATGCAGGTTTCCTCGCGATGTTTTCCTTCACCGTCAAGCACTAGATTAATTATAATAACAAATTGAGCACATGAAAATTCAGTGATGCTTGCCCGGGTTTGAACCCACGATCATCGGTTACGATTCACGCGTTCTTCCCACTAGGCCATCTCGGCTTTTTAGTACTACCGTACTGTACATATAAAATATAGTTGTGTTTGGTCTGGTCCGATTCCACAGTCGGTTAAGATTAATGTGTTCTTTCCACTGAGCCAACTTGGTCATATGGTGACGCAACTGCAAGTATTTCTACTTTGTTAAAAATGTCCCGAAGGGAGTCTCGAGTTTCGAGATTATAAATAGCCTGGAACACATTTAATTAAACCGCCTCAAAAGGAAAAGAGGAATATTTACAAGCTGTTACTTTACTATACTTATATTTAATTTAACGACTGGCTATACACTATGCTTAGAAGATGACTTTTTTTTTACTTATTTAGCTTATGACTGCGCAAAATCAATAAATCCTTCGTGGTCCGTTATTCATTTCTATACAATAAATGCACAGATATTTATTACTATACCGATTAATAAATTCAAAAATCATATTTAAAAAAAAAATAATGTCCTCTAAACTGAATTCGGCCACAAGGTAGGTGAAATTATAGTGCACAAGTATGTGCGCAAACACAGATGCACTCTCTATTTCCTAACTCTCATAATCCGATGGGACGGCAATCCGACACGACCGGAAGAGTTCAGGCGCGGGACCAACGGCTTTACGTGCTTTCCGAGGCACGGGAGTGTACACACTTCCAACTTCCAGACTCAAGGCTTCTACTGAGAATTTTCTGACAGAAAATCCGAATAACTTGTTACTGGTCTTACCTGGCAATTGAAGGACCAGGACCTCCAGGTGTGCGGTCTTACATCAAGCCACTAGACCAACGAGACAGTCTATTAAAAATATATTAGTAAAATAATTATATTAATTACTCAAAAAAAGATTATGACGATGATAAAAATACATAGAATTCATATTTGAAAGGGGCTAGTTAGTTACTAACGGTTCCCACTGGTAGAAATCTAAGTAAGGAATATAATAGAAATATAAGTAAGGCACTTATACACTTTTCTTAGCGACTGTACATAAACACTAATTTCTCTCTTTCTGTCATTACTGATTTGACATTCGAAAGAAGAAGACACAGCATTGCTTATATTTATAAGTCCGTGTACCTGTGCGGTATATTTAACCTTTGTAATATTCATAAACTTAAATAATTTATTTTAATTAGATTTCTTGAACTAATAAAATGGTCATAAAAACAGATTATAATGATGTATTAGAAAAAATAATTGATTTAAAAAAAAATTAAAAAAATGTTTTAAAGTCATTATTAAATAAATTACACAAAACTGTTATTATCTTTTAACTATTTTCTACTGATTCAGGGTAACAAATTTATGTGTACGCAACCGGTTGCGATTACGACAAATCTAGATAATATTGTATGTGTAAACAATTTTGAGACATATAACTAACGCGTTAAGGAACATTTTAGATTGCTATCGTTACAATAATGACTTAAAACTAAATCGCAATAGTAACACAATTTTAATGGATCTTCAAGAAAATAATATGTAGGCTATAATTAAACTATATCTCTCTCTTTCAAATATACTTTCTAAATAGCATGACGGAAAGAGAGCACTTCGTTTTTAATATATTTTTAGAAAATAATCCAAGGCAGATTATACTGGAAATATTTTTCGTAATGTTTCAAAATATCAGTAATTATATTGAACTTGAAAGATATACAAGGCTAGAAGCGTATCTAGATTTGCAGGAATTCAGCTATTTTCATTTTTTTAATTACCAGATTATCATAGAAATGTTTATTTATATAACCTTAGACTAAGATAATGAATAATGAATTTAAAATATAAAAAAGTTAATGCTTCTTCGAACTTCGAACATAATGCTATTGGTCTGAGGTTTTAAATTTCATTTTTGTCAAATAGCCAACCATTTTTTTTAAATGTGAATTTTTTATGTGGAATATCTTTCTATGAGTTCAATTTGTAGTTTTTAAAGGGTACCTTAATATATGTTGATAATGATGATGATATCCTTCTGAAGGCCACGCGGACAATCTCAATAAAGACTAGCAAATTAACAACATTTCACAATTTAAGTGTAGAAATAAAAATACCGTTTCATTATTTTCCTATTATGATCTTGGATAAATCTTCTTAAAAAATTTGTAGTGTATAAATTGGGAGAAAAAAATATTAAACCTTAAAAACGTCTGATGACGTCCCATTATTGGTTAAATGAGGTTATGTTCTTTGCCCAACTTGCATTTGAAATGAACATGAAAAAATTGACAATGTCACATGAAGAAATTGACAATGTCACTATTTTTTTTATTGTAAGGAAAAATAACAACGACTTTTATTTTATTAGTCAAGTATAATCTCGGCATACTTAAAGATTACTAATAGAGATCTATGTGACAAATACACGCCAATGAAGGAATTAAAATATTGTTTCATACGAGATCACAAAGTTAACGTATTGAAAATTTTAAACGTAGACAATTCAAAGTTTATTTTTCACCACAATGAGAAGGCAAATTAAATAACAACTGTGTTTGTCTATTCTTTGCATATCAAATGTATAACTTTATGCGGTATATGTGAGGTCATGTGGCGTTTACGTCTGTTTAGAATGAAACAAAATTCAAATTAAAAATGATGAACAAAAAGGAAATAATTCAAAAATGGAAAAATAAGGGTCCCATTATGTTATATATAGTTTCAATTTATGTAATAATATATTACACATTTGTCATAAATTTTGTCAATTGCGCAGGATATATATAGAGTGTAAGTGTGTGATATATTATAGAGTATAAGTGTGTGCGAGAGCGAGATAAAGTCATATTCATGTTAGTTTAGGTGTTAGTCCAATTGCCTCAGTTTCTGAGGCACTACCGATAAAAATTAATAGAAAAAAACTAATAAGCGACTATAAATCCCCAATCATGTGTAAAGATTTCCTCAATAGAAGGGAAGATAAGCGTTTGAGCTTCCACCAGGTGTCTCAAATGCGGTTTTGGTCGATAAACACGAAACGAGGCTCACGATGCTTTCATTTACCGTCGAAATTGATATTATATACACAATCTATAATTTCGATATAAACATAACCAGATTCTTAACCAGATATTCCGCTGAATTGAGAACGGTTACTCTTTTAAAATGTTACTTACTTAACTTATACTAGAAATAAACCGCTTATTGAGCAAAAGTATGAAGTATTTTCTAATAAGCATGAAATAAGTAGTTGCAATCGGAAATGCAATACGATGCAATACATAGTTGAAGGAATTTGTAATCGACCTGTTTGATGTACAGCTCATGAAGCATACGAACAGTTGCTCACAACTTTGCACGCGTATCTTTTTTAATGCGGCTATAATATTTTAAAAAAATCACTCGGTAACAGCCTGTAAATATCCCACTGCTGAGCTAAGGCCTCTTCTCCCTTTTTGAGGAGAAGGTTTTGGAGCTTATTCCATCATGCTGCTCCAATGTGGATTGGTGGAATACACATGTGGCAGAATTTCAGTGAAATTAGACACATGCAGGTTTCCTCATGATGTTTTCCTTCACCGAAAAGCACGAGATGAATTATAATCACAAATTAAGCACATGAAAAACTTCAGTGGTGCTTGCCCGGTCATGCGGTCTTACCACTGGGCCGTCTCGGCTTTTTTTCACAAAAATCACTAAAGAGTTTTTATTTATTTCGATAAAGTTGTAATATGAAACAAAAAAAATAAATAAAGTAAAAAACATGTTCAGTTTATTCCGCAACGCTGATCCAACGCAGCCGAGCAGGAGATGATTTATAGTGAATTATAATAATAAATGAAGTAGGTGGAACGTTAGCGCTGCTTGCTTGGATTAAAAACACGACCTTTCGTTAAGATTTTCGTTTTCCATCCAGTGATGGTAGCTCACTTTTCGGTTCTTTATTTTTTAGCTGAAAAAAATACATTACTTGTATAAGGCATTATTTAGCTTAGAATCTTTCGTTCAATTTACATATAGATAGATATCCAAGCAATTCAATGTTATTTCTCAGAGAATCTAAAAGAAAATAGCAAATGCGCTGGTCTTATTGGTGGTAGAGCTTTATACAAGCTCGTCTGGGTAGGTACCACCTACTCATCAGATATTCTACCGCAAAACAGCAGTACTTGGTATTGCTGTGTTTGAAGGGTGAATGAACCAGAGTAATTACAGGCACAAAGGACATAACATCTTAGTTCCCAAGGTTGGTGGCGCATTGGCTATGTAAGCGATGGTTAACATTTCTTACAATGCCAATGTCTATGAGCGTTGGTGACCACTTAAAATCAGGTGGAACATATGCTCGTACGCCTACCTATACTATATAATAAAAAAGGTCATATTATAGTGCACAAGTGTGAACGCAAACACAAGTGTACTTTTTATTCCCTTATAATCCGATGGGACGGCATTCCCACACGACCGGCAACCGTTCAGGCGCAGAACCAAAAGCCCAATAACTTTTATCGGCCCAGGATCTGCGGCTTTATACTATACTAGACCAACGAGGCGGAAAAATTAAAGAATATATAAAAAATAATATATACATAATCAAGATATAACATACCTATGTAATTTAATAATAATTACTCTAGAAGAGCATGTGTCATTTTTTGCGTTGATATCTCTATATATTTTATGTAATCTGTACTGATTTGTAAAATTTGTTTTTTTTAAGACATATTGGAACCCTTCGACTACTACTCGATGCCAGCTCTGTCTGAGCTGGATGACTACGACCTGTGCCTTAGAAAACCAGACGCCGTCTACTGCATTGTAGACTTTGAACTGCTGGAAGATGAAACGCCCTTATACCAGTATATTAAGGTAATGTAATAAATAATTTTCAAATTATCGTTAACTAGTTTCCACCCAAGTACTCTATGGCCTGCTTTGTACTTGAGAACATGTCTGTAAAATTTCACCATAAACGGCTCAGTAGTTAAGATGTTAAAGCGTAACGAACAAACAATCTCACTTTCTAATTTATAATATTAGTAAGACTACCTATCCCATTGATGTAGACTTTTAAATGCGAAGTGAATATTAAAAAATTAAAACAACTTTTTTTGATCTTCGATGGAATGTTTCCTGGTAAGCAGAAAATATTATAATCTTCACTTTGGTGAGTGAAAAAGTCAAAAGGACTTTACTGGAATTGAACCCGAGATTTAGTTAAATATAGGCTTACTTTGCTTTATTAAAGTAAATGGTTCAAAGTATTTGGAATCGTCATTTTACATTATTAAGTTACAAATTATGTGCATTCTGCTCACTGGAGTATTTCAGCTATTTGAACTCCCATTAATGTTCAATACTAGTGACTAATGCAAAATTCAAACAATACCTATTATACGATCATACATAAGCACTTATAGAGTTTAGACAATATTGTATTAACAATTCACTTAATACCAAAGCTAGGTCACATTAATATAAGGATGCTTGTTTACGTTGAAGTGCGAGCAGAGCTTTGTGCAATTAGTTTGCTCTTATCTCATTGTGCAATAAATCTATCTCAGATCATACGATATTTAAGGAACAGAGGCAAAATTAAAGATTAAAATACAGCAAGTTCTATTTTACTTTATTTTTGTGTCTGTGTGTGCGTGTGTGTATTAGTGTGTGTGTGTGTGTGTGTGAGTAAATTTTAATCGTTTACCTCTGAAATCGTTGCTTAAAAGTTCTATTACAGTAACTGAAAATGTTAATACACCAAAATTGTTTCGATGATTTCAGTGATTATATTAAATAAATTCATTACTAGACGGCAGTGTGTATTTTAAACAAGTTGTCATTAGTATTTCTTTTTGGTATATAATATGAATAATGACATATGTTTGTATTGTGTAATTGAGAAGAATAAGTGTGTAAGTTGAAGTACAAGTTTTGAATTGTGAACCCTATAGCAAAATTTAGTAAAGTAGGAGTGCAATATTGTGCAATTCGAGGAATTTTGTCGTTTAAATGAAATTTTAAATAAGAATGCATGTAGTATTATTACACCGAGATGGTCTAGTGGTGAGAACACGTGAATCTTAACCGATGATCGTGGGTTTGAACCCGAGCAAGCACCACTGAATATTCATGTGCTTAATTTGTGATTAAAACTCATCTCGTGCTTTACGGTGAAGGAAAACATCGTGAGGAAACCTGCATGTGTCTAATTTCATTGAAATTCTGCCACATGTTTATTCTACCAACCCGCATTAGAGCAGGGAGGTGGAATAAGCTCCGAACCTTCTCCTCAAAATGGAGAGAAGGCCAAAGCCCAGCAGTGGTACATTAACAGGCTGTTACTGTACTGTAGTATTATTTGTACTATGACATGTTGGCGCTTATGATGTTATTATCTTTTACAGAACTTCTCGTCCTTATCATATAAGAACTACAAGCACACGAAACTGCATAGAGGTGTGTGCGGCTCCCAAAATTGTGGGCTAAATCTCACACATGCAAACGCGAGTGAAATCACAGCGGTATCTTTGAAACGATGCTTCAATACTACTATTCATCAAAGCTATGGTTTACAGGTGAGTGATATTTGATAAAGCGATACGTATCACATATGATACGCATTCACACTGGGATAGAATGAAAGCACTAAAATAAACGCTTGGAAAATTCAGAAAAACCTGACGTTATTTGAGTATCTAGTTTCGATCGTTGCGTTATATTTAGCTCGCTCCATTATCACATCGGGTCATCGATATATTACATCAATAAACATTTTTTCCTTTTATCTTTTATATTATTTTATTTTATCTTTTGTACTGGAGCCTGGGCACAAGAAAAAGATAAATGGCCAACTTTGGAAGAGGTCTTCACTAAATTTTAGATTCTTGCATAGAAATAATAAACTAATAATTAAAGTTACCTAACAAACCAAGCCTATATAGCCGAGATGGCCCAGTGGTAAGAACGCATAAATCTTAACCGATGATCGTGGGTTCTAACCGGGCAAGCACCACTGAATTTTCATGTGCTTATAATTCATCTCGTGCTTTACGGTAAAGGAAAACATCGTGAGGAAACCTGCATGTATCTAATTTCACTGAAATTCTGTGTATTCCACCAACCTGCACTGGAGCAGCGTGGTGGAATAAGCTCCAAACCTTTAGCCCAGCAGGCTATTACGAAACAAACCAAATTATTTATTATTAACTTAATATGAATTATATAATCTTGAAATATTTTTATTTATTTATGTTTCATGTGTTCTTCAATAGGTCGACTCCCTTTCCGTTAGATATTGCAAGACTCAGAACGATTATACTCCACTGGATTCTCTAGATTATATAATTGGAGCACTATTGTTGCTTCTGTTTTTGGTGAATATCGGATGCTCAGCGTATTACTTCTTCTGGCAACCAGATGATGACGAATGTATGTATACATTTTATGTATCAAATAATTAATTAAATTATCTCTAAGTGTAAGCATCTAAAAATTATTACCTTCCTTATAGTTAATAAGATTATTATTTGTTATGTCAATTTTCTGGATTTCTTTGTTTGTTAGCTATTGACGAGATTTAGTGTGATGAAAAAGGTAATAAAAACATTTTCGATGGCAACGTGCAAATTTATATATTTTACTTATTTTTTATAATATGGATTATAAACAAAAACATTAAGCAAATACTAATGTTTAAATATATTTATCAGAGATGAATAATAATAATAATATCCTGGGATATTATTAACACACGGTTATCTGATCCCAAACCAAGCAGACCTTGTACTATGGAAACCAGACAACTGATATGCTACTTTTCTTTGTAAATACATACTTATATAGATAATTACACCCACACTCAGGACAAACAGACATGTATCATGCACACAAATGTCTGTTCTGAGTGGGAATCGAACCCACAACCTTCGGCGTGAAAAGCAAGAATCTACCAACCACGCCAACTGGCCCGCCAATAGCAATTTTTCAAAGATTTTAAGCCGAATAACCATAAAACCAAACTGAATATTTAGTAAGACTTTGTTATATCATTAATGTCAGTGCGTGCGAGGCATATTCGTGTGAGTTATTAGTGCGAGTTAAGTTATTAACTAAACCTTCTATTGTGTTTTGTAAGATAATTATATTATTACATATATAACTATTAATTTGCACACTAACTCAAATTTGAAATCGTAAATTAGGAACAAAGGGTTACACTTCGTAAATTTACTAAACACATAAATATCTCGGAAAAAAAATTCAAGTCTAACATACACGTTATAATTGAGAGATAAAAATAATGCAGCACATTCAAATAGTTTATTAACAAGCTGAATAATTACTTAAGGTTGTTGAAACGTTATCAATTGCAATACGTCAACACGAATAATTGATAATTATCAATACGTATTGATGTGTTCTGACTTGAATAGGGAATGGTCTAGGTACTGCAATTACAGACACAAAGGACATAACATCTTAGATTCTAGACCAATGACAGCGCATTGACAATACAGCAGACTCATTGATGCTTAAGATTTAATTAAGGTTTCAATTCCAGTGTTGATGGAAAGTGGAATATCATCAGGTCACGAAATTAATTAAAAAAATATAAAAACAATATTTTTATTGGAGAAATTAGAAAGGGAACCGAAATAGCCCAGTGGTTTGTACATACCTGGGCAATATTTTGTAGTTAAATTGTGCTTATTAATCATTTTATGAATGGAGTGAAAGGAAACATCGTGAGGTAGAATGTCAACCAACACATGCAAATGTGGTGAATCAAATTCTCCATTCTGCTGATCAGCATAGTGATAGTGATCAACCTGTTCAAGATTAAGCAGATGACAAAAAGCATAGGGCTAGTGTTCGTTTCGTTTCATGCAGGAATAAAGAATAAATTTTTTACAATACCTCGTTGACAATATACGTAATTTAATAGATAATTAGATAACAATTTGGAGACTAATTGTTTATTTTTTATTTAGGTAATAGATACATGTTAGCGTTCTGCGTGCAAAAGAATTGGAAGGCTTTGAAATATGGAGGAAGTGCTGAAGGAGGAATCTTCAAGTGTTTCCAAGCTATGAGGTGAATATAATACTGAGTGTTAAACATTTTATTTTGTAATACTTCATTATTAGGTAAAATTTATGACAGAAGATATTTGTAGAGTTCAATAACACTAATAAATCTTTACTTATCTTAAAGTTTGTTTTACACAAAAATATTGTTTTAGGAATCCAATGTTTATCAAATCAAGCTTAAGATCAGAAGGTCCTGGGTTCAAACCCTTGGTCTCGAATAGCGAGAAAAGCGGTTGATCCTAAGACTGAACTTCGTAGGTCCTGTCCATTACCTCTGTATCTTCTGCGCAGTTAGTTTTTCTCCATTGAGCATGGTTGCCATAACCAAAATTAGTCTGAAGAACATCACGTCTATTTACGCGGCTTCGCCCACGTGCGAGGGTTTTTTCGATACCCTTGACATCTTGTATACAAAACTTTATGATGATAGCTTTAGTAGTTAAGACGTGAAAGTCACTTTGGCATTTATAATATTAGTACGGATGAATAGTTTCTTAATCATGAACTAAATCGTATTTCAATCATCAATTTTAAGAATATTTTTTCAATATTTTCATACATTTTAATTTATTGTCTTCGATTTCAGATTTTATACAATGGTTATGATACTTGGTCTACACTCCATGATATTCATAGGTTATGGTTATACGGAGAACCCCGACTTTATTGAAAATGTAAGTATTAATCACTCACTCAGTAAATAGTCATTAAATATATATTTTTATAGAACAGGAAGGCGGACGAGCATATGGGCCACCTGATGGTAAGTGGTCACCAAACGCCCTTGGACATTGGTACTGTAAGAAATGTTAACCATCGCTTACATCGCCAATGCACCACCAACCTTGGGACCTAAGATTTTATGTTCCTTTGTACCTGTAATTACACTGGCTCACTTACCCTTCAAACCGGAACACAACAATACCAAGTACTGCTGTTTTCGAGCATTCACAAAGCTCTACCATCAGTAAAAATATAACATAACAGGAGTTGTTCTCCAAAATAAGATTTTATTTAATCTACGTACCTAAAATACTATATTGTCTTTATATAAGGCTTTAATTTTAATGTATAATTAAATGTGTACACATAATTTCGTATATATTACCGATATCCAAAAAATGCATTGTAATCGGAACTCGATCGGAAATGGTTCAAAAAATTTTAAATTCGTAGGATAAATGGTTTTAATTTAGCTTTGATCCATACAAATAAACATAGCAAGTTGAATAAAAGCTTTTAAAACTAAATTACTAGCACCAAAATCTGTCCAAAATTGCGATTCAATTTGTCGACTAGAACAAGTTTGAATTGAAATGCAAGATTTTACTCGCACGTGCTCCACAACAGGTTAAGTTGAATAAAAGCTTGTAAAATCGACTTTACTTACTAACCTTTTCATCAACATTAATTGTTACAGAGAATGAAATCTTCTTTCTTACCAGTATAGTTATTATATAAGAACAAGCTTAAAACTCAAGACCACGATTCTGAAATGTCATAAATGTCGCATATTACATGCGATATTGACTTTAATAATCATAGCAAATAAGCTATACACGTATCAAAATAGCATTATACCGTAAATTGAGACACAGAGAAGTGCGTTTTGACAAAACCGCATTTGATCTTGTTTTGATATGGTCGTTAAAAAGACACGATTTTTTTCTACTAAACAATGCATCAACAATCGCTCATTTTCTTGGTCTGGTGGTCTGGTCTGGTCTGGTCTGGTCTGGTCTTTTAGAATTCACAATCACTACGCACAATCTAGTTACTTTTGACTTTTTCGCTCAAGGAATAATTTTTTTATAAAATATGTAAGTCGGAAATTAAATACTTAATGTAATGCTTACATTTCTCATAGCATATAATAATATTAATAATAATAATAATAATAAGTAACTTTATTCACCAAAAAGAAACAAAGACAAAATTCAGGTACAAAACCATAAAAAAAAGAGTTAACAATATGATATTTGATGATTTGGTGAAAAGGTCGTAGTCTCAGCTAGGCTGCTTATAAATGTGTATTTGGGAAAACGTCGGCATAATAAAGAATCTATCATAAGTTATTTGTTACCAATTTCATATAAGTAAATATGAAATGACGTATACACCCTAAGAGACGACTTAAAGACGAAGAAAAGCACAACTTATTTCATATCAAAATATGATAAGTATCTTAGGAGCAACTTAGGAACAGATGAACATATAAATATACATTACCCTTAAGTCATAATATTGTTTCTCTCTTTGCAGTCAAATAAAAACTGATCTATCATTTTCAAGCGCTTTCAAAATAATTTATTGGGTTTTTCCATTGGGAAATACTCAGTAGCAACCCAAAGCTTAGAACTAGGTAATATTTTCAATCCCATGCCTATTAAAAGCACGTAATACCTATAAAGCCTTAGAGCCAGCGCCTGAACTCTCTCCGGTCGTGTCAAATTGCCATATCATCGAAATATTACAGTGAGGAAATATAGTGCACCTTTGTTTGCAAACACATCTTTTTTTGCGCCTATAGCTAGCAGTATTCTTTGAAATATGTGTGTGAACAGGCCATTACCATAATCTATATAATTCATGGAACAATTAATTTTCATGTATCGTTTCATTACGGGATTAAAATTATGTGGAATCGCAATTATAAATCAAACCAACAAATTCAAATTCCAAAAACAAATACGACTAAGTTGCATCGATCGGTTTATTGTTTGTTGTATTTTCAATAAATTATGGTAAAATGCTACATTTGCTGTCATTAAGAATTACATTCGTTATTTATGTTTTCAGTAAATACGTCGATATTGCTGAACTAATAATAATAACTCATGAATTAGTATCAATTTAATAGTTCCAAAATTTAACAATCTAATTAGGATTCAGCTTTCAAAAGCTGACGCGAAAACAGTGGTGAGTTCACGGATATCTTTAAGCGCTTTAAGCATCACTAAATTATTTCTGTTTATAATTCATCTCGGACATAGTAAAGGAAAATATTTTCAGTATCCACGTGTATCAAACAAATCCGCCACAGCGTGCTAGGCTCTAAATCTTCTTTTGATGCCCTCTGTACTTCAGGGTACTGTAGGTAAAACGACCTAGAATTATAATTGATAATTGTGTTATTTCATTTTTAATATCAGTTCATCCATTAACGACAATACTATATTCTAATAAAAAAATATATCATCATACGTATTAAAAGTTTAAGGATCAATGGTTTGGAATATTATTTGAGTATGCTAAATACCTGATTTATTTCATTCATAAATTAAACGTAACCCCAAATGTGATTAGTTGTTTCAATCTCAGAACAAAGAATAATTAGAAATGGCATTTGAGAGACCTAATATTTTACAGACTATAGAAAATGACTCACTTCATTCACTTTCATAGTTCGATGACGTAACGGCGAACAAAGACAAACGGAAAGATGAAATATGTTTAACTTTCCGTTCGAAAGATGAAATATGCTTAACTTCTAAAGTACTCATGCTACTGAGAATCTTTTTGACAAACACCTGGTGGTGGGATAGGTAGGACTTAGTGCAGGCCCGTCTGAGTGGGTACCACCCACTGATTAGATATTCTACTGCTAAGCAGCAATAATTAGTATTGTAGCGTTTCAGCTTGAAGGGTAAGTGAGCCAGTGTAAAAAAAAGGCACTTGGGTCATAACATCTCAGTTCGTGGCGGTGGCGCATTGGCGATATAAGGAATGGTTATTATTTCTTACATCGCCAATGTCTATGTGCGTAAGTAATCACTTACAAATCAGGTGTCCCATTTGCTCGTCCGCCTGCCTATAACATAAAAAAATAACAACACGGAGAGAAGCCTATAAGCCCTGTTATATAACAAATATATTATTGGCTGTTAAAAAAACTATGATATACTGTTAAATAAACTATATTTCACTGTGTATTTGTTCTTTATAAAATTTATGACTTTCAGTCATTTAATATATTTGCAATAGACGTTGCAAACGAAGCTTCTATCGTACTATTAGCTCCTAAATTCAAAACCGAGTGCGTAATTAAATTGATGAAGCGGTACAAGGCTTGAATGGTACGATAATTTTCGCGTAGTCAGTATTATGGGTTTTGAAGAGCAAATTTTCAAATTGTCCGAATTTCCTAGCTCGATACTATAAATAATAAGCTGAAATGCAAAATTAAATAATCAAAATAGCGTTAATCATTTGAAATATATATTTTAACGAACATAAATAACATTAATAAATAAGATAAATAATATTCTATATAATATTAAGGATCAGAAATGGAAAGCAGACATTCTTCACGAAACAAAATAGTCATCTAAAATTGAAATTAGAAAATGCTTTGAAAATCCAATTTCCAGTTACACCCAGTTCTATCATTTTACATTTATTTCGATCACAAACATTTACAATTTGAAGATAATGTTACTCCCTTAAATTAAAAATTTGATTTTTATAACAGACATCACAATATTTATAATCGTAATTGTTACGACGTTTTTTTGTTTTTTTATTTATTCAATAGATGTGTTCGACGGATAACCTAGAGGGTCGTTTATGATCTAATAAAAACTGGCGTCTGTCAGCATTGGGGGACGTCTGTCGTAGAATGCTGAGGTATTCATAATAATAGGCGCTATTACATACATGCGACAATATTGTCTGGGTGACTGTGTATATATACGTATGTGAATGTGTTTGTCATATTTAAGCATAAACATCCATAGCATATTTTTTTTTTTTATAGAAAAGGAAGGTGGACGAGCATATGGGCCACCTGATGGTAAGTGGTCACCAACGCTCTTAGACATTGGCATTGTAAGAAATGTTACAATCGCTTAAATCGCCAATGCGCCACCAACCTAGGGAACTACGATCTTATGTCCCTTGTGCCGGTAATTACACTGGCTCACTCATCCTTCAAACCGGAACACAACAATACCAAGTACTGCTGTTTTGCGGCAGAATGTCTGATGAGTGGGTAGGTACCACCAGGTAGGTAGCAAAAATATTTAGCACTTGGTTGAGATTTCGTTTATTTTAATTCTGATTTGTTCTATGCAAACACTTCAATACTTGTCCTTAAAATCTTTAAAATTCGAATGTAGTGAGGAAACACTTTTTATCTTTTCATAATGAAAATACATATAACAATTAGAAAGCAACGATTTTTCTAGATTAGTTTGTACTCCATGAAAGAAATATCTATTCTAAATTTAAAAATTTTCGAAAATCTTTAAGGCTTAGTTCCTTTTAAGACTCAAAGAACAGTTCGAACACGCTTTTTGTCGTAATCAGTTTATCTCCGACGCGTGTATGCAAATAAGAAATCCGTTTAAAACATGTGCCACTCCAAACTGTTATTTTTTTTCTTAATCTGTCTGTCGTATGTGTGCGCATGTATATACATATAAATCTAGATTTTATAGTACACTTCACAGCTTTTGTTCTATTTATGCGCCGTTTTGTCGAATATTTGATGAATGCCAACAAAGAATGTCTTCATAAGATTTCTTTTTGGGTATTCGTTCTTTATTCATATTAATGAAGCCGCATTGATATATTTCATACATTTATTTTATAATATTACAATATGGCCTTATAAACAAATGTACGTTCTAACCTTTTGAAATTATATACGTATATATTTGTTTTTAAGCAGCTCACCTCTACTTTGTGTGTTAATGCTGGATAAAGAAATTCGTATATTAACCAACTTCAAAAATTGATAATGATCATGGATATTATATGTAAATGGATTCACCAATTTTCTTTATAAATTCTGCTAGTTATTAGAGTAAATCTTTAAGTAGTTTTATATGACATAACTTATCAACAAAAGTAATATTTAATAGTGTGTATAGTATGATGATCTGTGATTTTGTTGAGTTTCGGTTTGAATGAATGAGCCAGTTTATTTACAGGCACAAGGAACATAACATCTTCGTTGCTGGAGGTGTAATGACTTTAAAAATAATGGTTAATATTTCTTACATGACTATAATTCTCTATGGTTGTAACCTCTCACCATCGAGTAACCCATTTGGCAATATAAATAGCTATTTAAAATAAGTTTCATTAAAATGTTATAGTCAAAATTAAATTCTAATATAATGGCGTGTGTAAAGGAACAGACAAGACGGCTGTGGATATTTGATTATCTGCAAAACGAAAACTATTTTATATTAAAAAAAATACAAACACACACATGTGGAAATATTTTTGGTTTTCAATACACTATTTTAAAGTCAACCGCTGGATAATTTATGTTTTTTTTTAATAATAATATCTTGGGACATTATTCACACATGGCCATCTGATTCTAAACTAAGCAGGGCTTGTGCTATGGAAACCATACAACTGATATACTACATTTCTTTTGTAAATACATACTTATATAGATAATTACACCCAGACTCAGGACAAACAGACATGTTCATGCACAGAAATATCTGTCCTGGGTGGAAAACGAACCTACAATCTTCGGCGTGAAAGGCAACTATCTACCAACCACGCCAAGGTCCCGTCGCCGAATTGAACACGATTTAGCTTTCCTAGGACTATTGACGTCCTTTGTTCAAGATTAACGCTGAACATATACTTTAGACAATGCTAATATTCTGTAAATATATATTAAGCTAAATAAAAAAATGTTTGGAAATATAAGCTTACGATTATTAAGCCGAGATAGGACTTAATGGAACTAGTGTCGTTTAATATTATGGATAACGATTTGCATACTTTCTGTCTTATTAAATGAAACCCTTTCTGGAAATAGGCTCGTGCAAACCAAATATTATTCGTGAATATTAACATTATGTATTAACTAGCTACCTGGACCGAAATGGTCCAGTTGCTAATGAATCTTAACACACGATTGAAGATTCAAACTAGGGCAATACGTTTCGAAAAAAATATCGTGATGAAACTAGCATGTTTCGGATAATATTCTGGTCCATGCGTATTCATCAATTTGCATTTGAGTAGCGTAGTGGAATATAATATCCTGTTACATTATTCACACACGGCCATCTGATCCCAAACTAAGCAGAGCTTGTACTATGGAAACCAGACAACTGATATACTACATATACTACTTTTCTTTTGTAAATACATACTTATATAGATAATTACACCCAGATTCAGGACAAATAGATGTGTTCATGCACACAAATGTCTGTCCTGGGTGGGAATCGAACCCACAACCTTCGGCGTGAAAGGCAAGTATCTACCAACCACTCCAACCAGACCGTCGAATTTAAACTTGCTCTATAAAACGATTGCCGTGGAGTACCGGCTTAGAATAGTACTCCCCCAATTTCATCCCGTGGGTGTCGTAAGAGGCGACTGAGGGAAAGGGAAAGGGGGGATGGGCAGCAGCGTCCCCCCCATAAGCATCTTACCCCCTACTGCGCTCGCCAACACGCCTGCCCAGCGTGGCGAGTATGGGCAAAACCTCTAAATGGTAGATGCGCCAAAAAAAAGGCCCCTAGTTACCGGCAAGCCCGCTAGGCCCGACCAAGGTAGCGGTCGCGGTATCGGCAGGGCAGGGGGTGCAAAGAATCACCGGTTCATGGCAGGCTACCATAAACGGCGACTAAATATGGCAACGTACAATGGACGCTCGTTAAGGCTGGACCATCACCTCGCCGAATTAGAAGTAGAGCTAAGTCATATAAACTGGCATATACTGGGGTTATCTGAAGTCCGAAGACAGGGGGAGGACACGATAACTCTAGAGTCCGGTAACTTACTCTACTTCCGCGAAGGTGATAACCTCTCCCAGGGTGGTGTCGGTTTTCTGGTCAAAAAGGATCTCATTAGCAGCATTGTGGAAATCAGTAGTGTGTCGAACCGGGTAGCGTACCTTGTCCTAAAACTCTCCGACAGATACTCTCTGAAGGTCGTACAGGTATATGCGCCAACTTCGGCATACTCTGATGATGTGGTCGAAGCGATGTACGAGGACATCGCAAAGGCTCTCAACAACACCTCGAAGGCCCACTACAATGTTGTTATGGGAGACTTTAATGCTAAAGTGGGAGTACATAATAGCGGTGAATCGAAAGTTGGACCTTACGGCTTGGGCTGCAGAAATCACAGGGGGCAAATGCTGGTAAACTTTCTCGAAGCGCAGGGGCTCTTTTTGATGAATTCTTTCTTTCAAAAGAAGCCCCAGAGGAGGTGGACCTGGCGAAGCCCCGATAACGTGACAAGGAACGAGATAGATTTTATCATTTCGAATAAAAGGCACATATTTAGAGATGTCTCAGTGATCAACAGGTTTAATACCGGAAGTGATCACCGCTTGGTTCGAGGCACTCTAGATATCGACTTTAAAGCTGAAAGATCGCGAATGATGAGGTCTACTCTCCGACCTACCATGCTCCAAGCTGCTCAAGGTGCCGAAAAGTTCCAAATGGAACTTCAAAATCAATTTACCGCGTTGGAAACCGTAAGCAGTATTGATGAGAAAACCGACACGCTGGTCAAAATACTGCAAAACACATCCCGCAAGTGTTTTCCGCCACAGAAAAGAGACAACGCACCAAAACTCTCTGCTGAGACACTCGAGCTCATGAGGAAACGACGAGAACTACCATCGTTTTTGTCAGATAAGGCCTTAAACCGAAAAATAAAAACGCTGACGCGACGCGATCTCCGATGCTCCAATACCCGTGCCATCAAGGCTGCGATTGAGCAAAATCGGGGATCGAAAGTGTTCGCTCGCAAGTTTGGGAGGCCGCGTCTGACAAAACTTAAAACTGAAAATGGTGGGGTCGTTACCTCTAGGCCTGAGATTGTCGGAGAAGTAGAGAGGTTTTATGGGCAGTTGTTCTCTTCAAGATCGGATAAACCTGTGGGAATCAGTCCTGATGACCAGCGCGCCCCTCTTACGCGCCATTACTCCGAGGAGCTCCCGGTCGTTGACCAAGGCGAGATTAGGGCGGCTCTAGAACAGCTTAAAAACAACAAAGCTCCGGGAGATGACGGAATCACAACAGAGTTGCTTAAGGCAGGCGGGACTCCGGTCCTGAAAGAGCTAGCAAGCCTCTTTAATTCCGTCATCCAACATGGCAAGACCCCGGAAACGTGGAGCGGGAGTGAGGTGGTACTGTTTTTCAAGAAAGGTGATAAAACCCTCTTGAAAAGCTACAGACCAATCTCTCTCCTGAGTCACGTGTATAAGCTGTTCTCAAGAGTCGTCACGAACCGTCTCGCCAGACGACTTGACGAGTTCCAGCCCCCAGAGCAAGCCGGCTTTCGATCAGGCTACAGCACCGTGGACCACATTCATACTGTTCGGCAGATTGTGCAGAAGACCGAAGAGTACAATCAGCCGCTGTGTATGGCATTTGTGGACTACGAGAAAGCCTTCGACTCCATCGAAACCTGGGCAGTGCTCGACTCATTGCAGAGATGTCATATCGACTGGAGATACATCGAGGTACTGAGATGTCTATACAACGCCGCTACAATGACTGTCCACATCCAGAACTGTAAGACGAAGGCGATCCAACTGCGCAGAGGGGTGAGACAGGGGGATGTAATATCTCCGAAACTGTTCACCAACGCGTTGGAAGACGTGTTCAAGACGCTGGATTGGACTGGATGTGGAGTCAATGTAAACGGCGAGTACATCTCACACCTTCGATTTGCCGACGATATCGTCATCATAGCGGAGTCGCTGGAACAACTAACCAGAATGCTGCGTAGCCTTAGTGAATCTTCCCGGCGTGTCGGTCTCGGTATGAACTTGGACAAGACCAAGGTCATGTTCAATAGGCATGTTGTGCCGGGACCGATATACGTCGAAGGGAAACCTCTCGAAGTTGTTAGGGAATATACCTACCTAGGACAGGTTATACAAGTCGGTAGGAACAACTTCGAGAAGGAAGCCGATCGAAGAATTCGCTTGGGATGGGCAGCATTTGGCAACCTTCGTCAAGTCCTCACGTCGTCCATACCGCAATGTTTGAAGACGAAAGTCTTCAATCAATGCGTCTTACCTGCCATGACATACGGTGCCGAAACGTGGACACTAACTGCGGGACTAGTCCACAAATTCAAAGTCGCTCAGCGTGCTATGGAGCGAGCTATGCTCGGAGTATCTTTGAAGGATAAGATCAGAAATGAGATTATCCGGAAAAGAACCGGAGTCACCGACATAGCTTGCAAAATTAGTAGGCTGAAGTGGCAGTGGGCTGGTCACGTATGTCGTAGGACCGATGGCCGTTGGAGCAGACGAGTCTTAGAGTGGAGACCGCGGATCGGCAAACGCAGCGTAGGGCGCCCTCCAGCCAGGTGGACCGATGACCTTAAGAAGGTGGCGGGCACCGACTGGATGCGGAAGGCGGAGGACAGGGAGCTTTGGCGCACCTTGGGAGAGGCCTATGTTCAGCAGTGGACAAAATATTGATTGGCTGATTGATTTGATTGATTGATTGACTATAAAACGAGAGTGATATTAACAGACTGTATGTACCTTCTTACTTTAGCTATCTCTACCCGTTTATTTATGTTTGATGTGTGTATAAACTAAAAACTATATAAATCAAACTTTTATTCTTTGCGTAAACAATCATGACTTCTAACAATTAGTGTGTAATAAAATAATAGAACATTATTTCCTCATTTGCACCGATTACCTGAAGCGGAAAGTTTTGCGCAACGCATTGCGGATTTTTCAACTAACCTTAAATCATTTGTATGCAATTATTAACTGACAGCAAAGAGAATAATCAAAATCAAAATATACTTTATTTGAAGTAGGCTCTTACGAGTACGAGATCGTCGATTTATAAGATTGTCAAATGTAAAGTTACTCTCGGTTCGGAATGTAGTAATTTTTATACTGCTGGTGGATAAAGACCTCATTGAAGATTGGGAATTCAAATTCTACCATCAGGAGACGTGTAATTAACTGATCATATGTATTCTGTTCCTCCTTTTTTAATTATATTTCTTAGTAATTATTATATGTATTATTGTTTGCAGTCTTACGATGATTTCTTCAAGTCTTTACTCTTCAATGCACGAATCATCGTTCAAATTTTCTTCGTTATGGGGGGCTTCCTCATGGCCTACAAGATGCTGGTCTACGCTGAAACCCACCAGTTCACCTTAAAAACTGTACCTATGGCAATTGTTAATCGGTGGTTCAGGTAAGATCTATAAAACTGTCAGTATGCAAATTGACAGTGAAACACAATGATCGTATCAAATTTTCATCGTTAGTACATTCTTAGGTATAGTTTTAATAGAGATTTGTTTATAAATATTACAATTAATGTTCACAATATAATGATGGTCAGTACAATTTGACAACATTTACCTGCTAAACATAGACCTATGACCTTGACATGGTTAAACCAGCTTATACGAGTTACGATATACCACACATCCCCATTATTACTGGTTATAACGGAATTGAGATATGTGTACCGCGCGGCAATCGCCACTTTTAACTTTTAAGCAAATATAACAATTATATAAATCGCTTTTTAAATCAACTAAGTTGTGAAAAAGTATTTCAACGATTTAGAGTTTGCATCTGTATTACCTTACGACTAAGCAATCGCTGGTTACATTCGTTTATTTTGAGATTATCTATTTTGTAAATATCATTATTTATTTGCCAAAAGAACATTGATTTCATTAAATCTTCTCTTCTACCGTTAAGAGTAGCATTCGCGGTATTATCACAGTCATGAGACTTTCCACGGAAAACGACGTCGTCAAGAGCTAATGAAACGTTATGACAGCAAATGTATTCGAAATTAAGCATATTGAATTTATAATCATGTCACATTCCTTATTTACGAGCCTTATAAATATTCAATAAGACTTCCATTAAATGTAATGTTCAGATGTATAGATGAACTAGCTTCGCATAAATATATTGCATATGACGTAAATATGACGTAATCGAAGTACGCAAATTTAATCTAACTGTAAATTTCTCAAATCACACTTATGTATGATATAATATAAATTTAAAAAACATGATGAAAAAATACTCGAGAAATAATTGCATTTTTTCTAAGTATAAGCGAAAATATATTTTCAGGTTAATGCCAGCGGTTTTGGTAGTGATGGGTCTGGCGATGACCTGGGTACCACATTTAGGATCTGGACCGATGTGGGATGCTGTGGTCGGACGTGAACGAGAGATGTGTAGGAACAACTGGTGGCAATTAGTAATATTAATGCCGAATCTGTTCCCGTTTGAACACTTATGTCTACCACAAGCTTGGTAAGTTTATAATCTTTAATTTCCAATTTTATAAAACAAATAATTAATAAACATAAAGAAACAAGAGAAAAACTAAAGGCGGTATATATATATCTTTCTATATACTTGATCTAATATCCACGACGAAAAAACAACATGTTTTTTTAGTTCAGTTATAACAATATCCAGAATCATTTTATCAAAGGAATATAACTAAAATTAGCATAAAGGCAAGCATGCAAACCTACCGAGCTTATTTGTAATAGATATTTGCACATTCATGAATATAGATTTCAAGAAAGTGACGGGAGGTAATGTTGTGGTAATATTATGAATAATTATGATCTGAATTATAGAAACCACATATCTCCACAATTTTACTATTCCTCCATTGCTCCATGCTGGTGGATACATATGTATATGTTAGAACTTCAAGTGATATATACATACATTGCTCTCGATATTTTCCTTTAAAAAAAATATAAACTTAAAACAACAACTGAGATTGAGATATAATATTTCTCTCAGTAACATTAAATTAAAATTAAAATAAAGTTAATTAGGATTTACTGGAATTTTTCGGATATAATTTTCACCGTGTTGATGAATGTTTTTTTTTTTAATAATCTTATCTTAATAAAAATAAATTTATTATTTTTAAATAATCCTAAACCTCCTCCTTAAGAACACAATATGTGCTTGAACGAATTGCAACCCGTGTCCTTCGATGAGATGATGACGATAACAAAATCCTGAAAACCATAAAAGTGCTCAGAGCACAAAAAAATACGACAAAAGTAAAAACGGAGTTGCACACATAACTTTTATTAAGTAAGCAAATAATATAGCAACGCAATACAAGATTGCACAAGTTGACAATAACCTAACATTAGTGATATACATCATGACAAATAAACCTTGTACCAGATATTCCTAAAGAATTACATATGACAATACACAAATGACACAAGATATTAAGAATATCTTAAGCCTAAATCTTTGTAACAAAATTCGAATAATATTTTTTTTTGTCAAATATAATTTTACTTTTGGAAACTTTACATTCCATTTCCACATTAAAATTTACACTTAAGTGTAATTTTAATTTTATTAAAATAAAATTTGTCACACTTTAGTTTATGAATTAAAATTGCAGTGCGAGTTGGTGGATACACATCTGACAGAAAGTTTCGTTAATCGCTGATTGAAAATAATTAAAGACACAAATTAAAAACATGAAATCTAAATGCCGCTTGCGAAATTGAGCCCTTCAGTTAATGTTACGTGTTCAAGTACAGGGGCGATCGCAAATAAAAAATATGTATTGCTAACTGTTTTTAAAATTGTATAACAATTTTGTATTCTTGATAAAATACCGCTGAATTATATTCCGCTAGTTTTTCCCAACTATGACATAATTCTTCCCGAATTGGTTTTTATGGTATTTATGTGCAGTTGCAGCGAGCATACACACTTATATAGATAATTACACCCAGACTCAGGACAAACATGTTCATGCAGACAAATGTCTGTCCTGGGTTGGAATTAAACCCACAACCTTCGGCGTGAAGGCAGGTATCTACCAACCACGCCAACCGGCCCGTCCTAATATAAATATACTAATCGTTTGATAATATTGTATGTCTTCCTTTCTTATAATTAAAGTTTGACACCTTAAAGATCATTAATATGACATAAGTGATATAATTTAAAAATCGATTATATATTTGTAATAAGATAAACGAAACTATATAACGCAAGTATCTCTTCACTGAGCAAGATAGCAATGAGATTTACGGTAAAAAATACTGTTAATAAGAAACAAATAAGTTGTTGGAATTTCTTTTTCATCGCAGTAGATCGCAGATTTCTATCGATTGTGATTTATTTTGAAGTAAAACCGACCTTACTGTAATATAATTAAGAGCTATTACAACAAATCTTGTCTTAATTATTAGTTGCACTTAAATTCAATTTAGATTCTCTGACTTCTGGAAGTACACATTCAACTCATTAGAGACATTAGTGCTCGGTACTAATGAAAGACTAATTAAATTTTTTTAGTTTTCCAGACCAACGAAAAGAGTTCCAAATGTATTTATGTAGTAATGATTTGATTTCAATTAAAAGTGTAATAAGAAAAAGGTTTTATTGGTCATAATGATGTACGCACGTGTAAAATTAAGTTCCTGTATATTATTTTTTAAAGAAATATAAAAATTGGTGACAAAGGATCTTTCACAAGCATGTGTACCGAGCTATATATGTCTACACGTCCGAGTTAATAAGGCCCAGTTGCTAGAACGCTAAATTTTAATCGAAGAGTTCAAGCCTGGATACGCAATAGTTTCAATGTGTTTATAATTAATCTCGTGTTTGACGGTGAAGGTAAATAACTTGAGGCAACCTACGAGTACATGTGTCAAATAAAATTCGAGCAGCACAATAAACTTCTCATTAAAATGAGAGAAAACTTCGTATAAAATAATCTGTAACAACGAATCTTATAAATGTATATACAAAAGTCCAATGATAAGTTTGCACCACCCATAGACATTGGCGCTGTGAGAAATATTAACGCCAATGTGCCACCAAACTTGGGGACTAAGATGTTATGTCCCTTGTGCCTGTAGTTAGACTGTCTCACTCACCATTTAAACTAGAACACAACAATACTTAGTCCTGCTATTTAGCGGTAGAATATGTAAGAACAAAGCCTTACCGCAAAGTAGTTCCAAAATAATGATTACATACTTTAAACTACTCTCACGCAAGTATTACCGTGGACATGGCAGGTGTCATTACGTACTGCTGTGATTTCCGCGTCCCTGATCGCGTAAAGCTGCTTGACTTCATTTCATAATCACGTCTAGACATTTTCTTGCTAGAAATCTAGCCTTATTTTTAGTGCTATTTATTGCAACAGCGACAATTTATGAAAGTATTAAATTTTTGCCTTTAAAAATATTACCAGCGTGTAATGTTGCGTGTACTGTTTCCAAGATAAATAATGGATGCGATGTTTGTGAGTTATATCTTATATATTATGTAATAATAATATATTACTAAGAAATTGTGTACATAACCAACTAGTTTTTTTTAAGTGTGTGTGAAACGTGAAGGTTTTGTCTATAGGTAAATAACTTGTACAACGTCTGCCAAGATTTGCTGTCGCTATTTGCTATTTATCTATAAAAATTGGTCCCTAACACCCAATAACAATTTAATAATCTGACCCAGAATTTTGACAATCGACATGTACAATATAATGTAACAGAAAATATAGGAAAAGAAACATACGAACACACTGTGTTACTTCTGTCAATTATTAAATTTACAAACGAAAGTATGGAAGTTCCATCAATCACATTATTAGTCATTTCTTCTTGAAAACTGCCGATAATATCGTATTAGTGATAAGTTTCTATCTTAACTGTATCTTGTGATTGTAAGATAATTAAGTATCAAATGTTGCTAAAAATATTCTATACCGAAATAATAACCTCCGTCGTTTTTGAAGACTGTCTATCTATAAAAAAATCAAAATAAGCCACCGATTTACAGCTATTTTCTAAAATGCTTAACATTAATCTACTATTAGTTTATATTTATTTTTCTAGGTATCTGGGAACGGATACTCAGCTGTTCTTCGTGACCTTGATAATTCTGTTGATCATTTGGAAATGGCCGAAGTCAGGAGTCCCCATGCTGTTCAGTGTGATGGTCATCAGTCTAATTATTCCATTTTTGCAGAGTTATTTCATGAATCTACTACCAATTAGAGTCAGCCTATTTCCAGAGTAAGTAATTTTAAACAATTGTATTTATCGGTATCGATTGTCGTCTTCTTGAAGTTGTTTATTTATACATCAGCTTCAGAATTGGAATCAAACGCAGTTCAAAATCATGTAATATTTCATGGCTTAAATGACCTTGAGAAAGCGTTAAATATTTAACCATATTGGTCAACGAATATAATGCCATATGTTATGAGATCTACTACAGCTTTACGCATAAATATTGCTACTTACTCAGTTAAATAATGCCGTTTTGTTCGTTAAAATGTCAAATCAATGATGACAGGAAGACAGATATCAGTGTTTATATAACGTTTACATGGAACGACGTGAATTTCAAATTAATTTCTCTGAACGTCGAAAATATTTTAGTAAAATTTAAAACAAAATGCTCATTTTTGTGAAAATTGATGCATAAAAATATTTTATTACATAAAGCAAATATACTAAAAGCTTACAAATCAATTTTACAAAAACAAACGTTAAATCATTTTAAAATTTAGTAGATATTCAATTCCACTTCAATTTACTAAAACAAATTGTACCTTGCTTTTCTCAAGGAAATAACCTGTTTTATGTACTTGGGAACAGATTGAAGGAATATCGATCTTATTTGCAGGTCAATAAGGGATATTTTCGGTTACAATGAAACGTTTTACCATGCCTACGTGTCGGCGCAAGGAAATTGGGCCGGCTACCATCTAGGCGTTCTCACCGCCTGGTTTTATCATAAAGCACAAACCAAGAAATGGGATTTAGGTGAATCTTGGGTGAGTTACGTAGCTATCGATATAATTTGGTTATATGTTTCATTTAAGTAGATTACTTTCTGGACATAACTTATATAAATAATATAATAAAGTTAAAAAATGGCTTACAAATCACGTTATAATAAATAGTTGGTTAGTAGTTTATTAGTATTTTATAATTAATAAGTATTATAAGTAACATTATTTATTTATTTATTATTTTTAACTAGAATTTTTCTGTTGCAGCTTTTGAAGATTCTTTTCGTTATCTCGATACCTGTGGCTGCGGGGACAGTGCTCATGGGCTGGGATCTTCACCACCGAGAGGCTTCTGCTTTCGAATCCGCAATATTCAACAGCTTGAACCAGAACTTCTTTGCTCTCGCTATCTGCGTATTCATCATTGGCTACTTCTATAGATGTAACAGTATGTATATAACTTGTGAACAGTTATCGTGGACATTTTCATTTGAAATACTTAAGAAATCCTTAATACATAAGGCGTATTACACAAAGCAAGATAATATAAATGTTGACTAGATTCCGTGCCTAAAACAGCCGTCGCAGTGGTTTTAGTGGGTAAGAATTCTACATAACCCGGCCCCTTCAAGGGAACCGGCTACCTTTCTGAAGGTTTCTAATGAGCAAAAAATATGTTGATTAGATAGATATATATTTTGTTAGGCAAGATATTTAAATTTAATTGTTTTTTATTCACATACCTGTATTAATTAGGGGGGTAAGAGTAAAACTACTAAGCATTTTGCCTTGCTTACTTATATTTAATATAATCTTGTAAAATGACAATTCAAAGTGCTTGTACAAAGCCATTAAAACAATGTGTATTTTAATTATATACATAAAATAAATTCTTTACCAAATAATGTAATGTAATGGGTAACTACAGACCCGTTTCGGTTGGCTATATAAAGTTACTTAATACAAAAGATTCGAATCTTCCTTTTATTGTTCTCAGTGGACACAGATGGCAAATCTATTTGTCTTCCTTTACGTCCTTAATAAAAAACTACCTAACGACCGTAATGACATACATTTTTATATATTGATAACAAAAACACAAATAAAAAAATAATAATTTTGGTAATAGCAACTTGCTCTGTAATTTAAAAAAAAAGACGGTTACAGAAATTCACAATTCCAAGTCCGATAATTTCCTTCATGGAGTGTTTCGAGTAATTCCATTTGAAAGTAAAAAATTCAGTGAAAATTTTAAGAAAATCTTTCTTAGATTGCTCGTACTCATTCAAGCATTAAAATTGGTTTTTCTAAATCCCTTTTAGTTCCACATTTCTAGTATTACCTTACGTGGCTTACCTCCGAAAACACGTCTTGAAATTTAAACACAAACGTTTGATTCGCTTGCGAAAGATAAGGGGATTACAAAAGAAATCTGGATAAAAATAAAAACGCGAAGATTTGAGTTTTTACATCGCGTTAACATCAAGGCGCTATAAGTTCCATCAACACCGTAAAGATTTTTATCCTTGTTGTCTAAGCATTTACGTAAAGTAATTCAAGCTACTGATGATGCTGAATATTTAACACCAAATATAACAATATGCCTTTGAAATGCTTGGAACGTGCCGGGTATGCGGAATTCAAACGGCGTGGTATGAGAGGACTGTCTGATAAACCAAGTGGTAGCTATATTAAGATGAATAGCATTGTGTACATTAAAATCGAATCGTGAAAACTAAATACGATATTAAATGTTGCTAAAACATTTTAGGCAAATGCAACCTGATTTTTTTACTTAAATTAAAAACGCTGAATAGGAATCAATGAAAATAACAAATACGGATGTCGACATCATTTTAAAAAACACATAATCGAATCCTTAAAAGGTGACACAATGACTTCAAATTTAAGGCATGTAAAGAATCATCGTACAAAAGCATAATTTGTTTGTTACAGGAATCTACGTTGGAGCAGTAGAATGGGGTCCATTGCAGCCGCTCGGTAGAATGTCCTACTGCGCTATGTTGTTACATGCGACTGTGCTTAGGACCTATGGTGGTCAGCTGAGGAGATCCTTCTATGCTACAGACTATACCGCTGTATGTATTATTTAATGCATATTAATTCGTAATCAAGTGACATACGATATAATGGTTCCGGTCCTATACTTCGAATTAGATTTATAAAAAAAATTCAGCCATTACTAATAAATCGATGAAATTAAATGCAGTCGTTTCTCGCGTAAAATTAAGTATTTATAATGTTAACAGATACCTTTTAAAATAAAATTTGTAATATAAGTTAACCAGTAATGCAATGATTACGGGATGCTGGAATGAGGATTGGCTTTTTAGAGTTTGTTTTTTTAATTCAAGATTTCAATGCTAACGGGATTAAACCTTCATTTGAATAGATTCGCATTTTGGATTTGAGAAGATAGAGGATTATATGGAAGAGCGTTGCATATTTCAGATTGCAAAAATCATTAAGTTAAATAGCTTTCTGCAGATTAAAACGAGTCGTATAAGTAATGTTCATTTAGTAGAATCTTAACTTAACGAGAAATCTTTTGTATTAATTTGGTTCGCACCTTACGTTTCCTCATGGTCCATAAGCCATCACATAAAAACATATTTAATCAGAAAATTGTACATCAGTGTATTTAACAGATATTTCTACCAGATCTTTAATTTGGTAATAAGAGACCATAATCAAAAAATCTGAAGCATGAGTAGCTGCAACATAAAAAATGTTATACCATAAATCTAAAAAATATTTTAAAAACACATTCTATGACTCCACTACCAAAGTTTCTTTCAGATTATTCTTAGATTTATTTAATGAACCCTTAGTTAAAACAATTAAAAAATAAAATAAAATATAAGTGACAAGACTGCGTTAGGATTAATTTGCTGTTTTTCTTTACCAGATTATGCTTTTCGCTGGCATCGTTTGTACAACGTATCTCCTATCATTGCCTCTTCATCTCTTCGTAGAAGCTCCATCATGTCAGCTCCAGAAAATTCTGTTTGGGCCTAAACGACAGAAGAAGGAACGCGAAGTGAATGAGACCGTAAAACCTGGAATCTCTAGTGTGTCGGTTTCGACAGTATCTACTCATATATAAGACTTATTATTTTATTATTTGTATATTTTGTAATAAATATTTTGTACCTGATTTATTTATTATTGTCAAATCCCAATTTATATTATTTTAATATTTACTGTTACTTTGCAAAAATCATGCTTCACTATTTAAAAAAGCAAGATGGGTGCAATTTTTTTTCTAATAATTTATACACAAAATTTTCAATTTTATTCTTTTAATATACTAATAATAATTATAGTAAACTCAACCATATCTTATGAAATCTTATCGTATATCACTGTTATATTTTCTACAAACGACGATACGCAACGACGTTTATTAATTAATATAAATTTTGCCGACGACATTGTCATCATGGCGGAGACTCTGCAGGATTTGGAAGAGATGCTAAACAACCTGAGCGATTCTTCGAGACGAGTAGGTCTCGGGATGAACATTGAAAAGACCAAAATTATGGCAAACAATCATGTATCCCCGGGACCAGTGGTCGTAAATGGCTCTCCACTTGAAGTTGTGTAGGAATATATCTACCTGGGCCAAACTATACAACTTGGCCGGCACAACTTTGAGAAGGAGGCTAAAAGAAGAATACGTTTGGGCTGGACGGCATTCGGGAAGTTGCGTCATATTTTTGAATCGTCGATCCCACAGTCGCTTAAGACCAGGGTCTTTAATCAGTGCGTCCTACCTGTAATGACTTACGGTGCCGAAACGTGGACACACACCGTAGGACTGGTCCACAAATTTAAGGTCGCTCAGCGAGCGATGGAACGCTCGATGCTTGGGGTTTCTCTGGGCGATAGAATCCGAAATGAGGACATTCGCCAGAGAACTAAAGTCACCGACATCGCGCGGAGAATTAGCTCGCTGAAGTGGAAGTGGGCTGGTCATGTCTCCAGACGCATTGATGGCCGATGGAGCCGACACGTGTTAGAGTGGAGACCGCGCTTAGGCAAACGTAGTGTAGGGCGCCCTGTGACAAGATGGACCGACGATTTAAAAAAGGTGGCAGGCACGGGATGGATGCGGACTGCCCAAGATCGGGATGGTTGGCGTTCTATGGGGGAGGCTTTCGTCCAGCAGTGGACGGCAAAAGGCTGAAAAAAAATAAAAAAAATAAAAAATTATATTTATGATTACTACATTATTGTATATTTCTTTAAATGCCCTGCTAGAAATGTAAAGACAAAACTACATCATTTAATTTTTGCTCTAAAATATTGGCAGGCGTTTTCTAGTGGTAGGGCTTTGTGCAAGCTCGTCTGGGTAGGTACCACCCACTCATCAGATATTCTACCGCAAAATAGCAGTACTTGATATTGTTGTGTTCTGGTTTGAAGGGGAGTGAGCCAGTGTAATTACAGGCACAAGGGACATAAAATCTTAGGTCCCAAGGTTGGTGGAGCATTAGCTATGTAAACGATGGTTGACATTCCTTACAATACCAATATCTAAGGGGGTTGGTGACCACTTATCATCAGGTGACCCATATGCTTGTCCACCTTCCTATTCTATAAAAAAAACTAAAAGAATAACGTTTCTTGGATTTAGATATTTCATTTGTGAAAAGCTTTTTTGTATGATCGCTTTTGAAGTATTATATTCTTAAGTTAAGTTTATATACAACAAAGAAACCATACATAGTTATATTGATATATCAGAAAATATGTCTTTGACAGTTGCTCATGGTATATGTAATCGTTTGAGATACAATTTATTGTTAAGAAAATATTGATATAAAATTCACAGAACTGATTTGGTGTTTTTATTCAAGAACCAGTCTGAGTGAGTACGTAGAGAATTTAAATTTGTAAATAAGGTTGATTATATAAGTTAAATATCCGTGAAATAGTATTTTAACCCCCAACATATATAGGTCTGGTATTATAAGTTTAAGGTGTGTGTGTTGTATTTCTGTGATATTTAAGCTCCTAAACGGTTGAACTGATATTGATTTAGTTTTTTTTGTTTGAACGGTGAATTGACTAAGAATATTCTTCAAATATATGAAGATCATTAAATCTTTAATAAAGTTACAATTAAATTATATTTAAAATTTGAGTTTTCTTGTAGAGTAACAAAAATAAGAATATTGTGTGGAAAATTAATATTTTATTATAAGAATTTTATATAATTCTATATTCTATTTTGTTTAAGGTACTCATTGTGTGGCTAAAAATGGCATTGTTATTCAACCAGAATCCTAGGCGTAAGTCTCGGGAAACACAATTTAATAGGAGATAAAGATTCATAAGAAAGAGGAACATAACATTATTTGGAATAATTACTTTACAATATCATATTTTATTAATTTATTAAAAAAAAATTATAGGTATTTAAAATAATTGTTCATGAAGATTTTGATCATAAAACTGTTAATAATGATATAGCTTTGTTGAAGCTAAATACGGCAGCGGTTTTCGACGATTATATTCAACCAGCTAGTTGTGGTTTGATATGGATACTGACAAAATGCCGACTGGCGAAATTATCAGTGCAGTATTTCTCAAGTTATTTCTTGTAAACTTTTCTACCGTACCGTAACCGTAAGCTATGAATGTCCCACTGCTGGGCTAAAGGCCTCCTCTCCCTTTTTGAGGAGAAGGTTTGGAGCTTATTGCACCACGCTGCTCCAATGCGGGTTGGTGGAATACACATGTGGCAGAATTTCAGTGAAATTAGACACATGCAGGTTTCCTCACGATGTTTTCCATCACCGCAAACACTAAAAACTATTTTAGTATAGATATATTTGCAGAATCAATCGCGATCTTAAGAAAGCTTGCTTATTATGTTTAAATATAAGTGGAAACTTAACTGATATGTGTGCTAAAGATAATATTATAGTTTTTAGAATGAATTTTTAAATTTAGTGGCTTGTTATAAGGCCGCAGACCCGGAGGTCCTGGGTTCAAGTGTTAAGCTAATAATAAAACGATTTTTTATGAGACAAAAATAATAACTCCTTCAAAGAATATTTCAAAAAGGCGAATTATACCAATATAACCAGTTTTGTTGTTCCAAAATTGTAACATCGCTGCAAACTATTATAATATTATATTCATTCTGCTTAAAAAAGAGGACGAGATTTGCCTGTTTTTGTGTAAAGTGAGTTTATTTATTAAAAAAAGTTAAATTTATTCACTATCAAACTTGATTTTAATTACTAAGCCGAAACTAAAATATGTTGCACGATATATTGTGACCGTAAGGATTTTTTCAAAGTAAGCAATTAAAAAAAAGAAGTTAAAAAAAAAAAGAATTTCATTTCTATAGAGATGCTGCACAGATTAATTTATTTTATTTGAGTGTATATTAAGTCTAATCTGTACCAGTAATGGTAAGATCGTGTGGACACTTTGCGAATGATATCTAACTATATATGTATACAATACGTCATAATTTCCCATGCTACTCGGGATACCGGAGGGCCGGCTTAAGCCTCTGCGAAGTCGTGTTTGGAATTTGTTGAATGTTTTGTCATTGTATGGAAAAAATAAAAATAAACAATTACAAAATATAGACACATCCAAAATATACTTAATTATAATACGACTCGTAACATCAGAATCAGATGGTCTCAGATATTCTAGTGTTGATCCAGCGTTACTAAATGCTCATACGTCAAACGCAACGGGTCAATTGTAAATGAGTTATATTTTGCATGAGGGACGATATGAAGAACATGATCTTAATGAAGTCTAGCTTATTGCTAATAGTGATGTTAGTGATACATTCGAAGTGTGAAAAAGATTTATCTGGTAGCATAGCTACAATTCCACGTTACCATGATACACCATGTAACGATACTAATGATATTGTCTCATATTTTTTCCCTGGATTGAGTGAAGGTTACACTATTAACATTAATAGAAGATTAACTAAAGGTACTCAAATAAGATTGAAATTCGACATGGAAGCAATGATTACAGAGGTATGTGGGTATCTTGATTATTTTATTGTAGCTAAATTGCCATGCATGAATTTTGATTATGAATTTTAGGGATATATGTCAATTTCGATAGTCAGCCTATCCCTAAAATTCATAATCAAATTATAACGGAAATTTTCATATTACTTTCATTATTAAAAGGAAAGTGAGCTAGAAGATAGATGATTATTTATATAATGATCAGCATACGATGGAAGATCGTCATGGAATATTCTACAAATGCTTATTTTTAAGCAATTATTTGAGTTAATTTAACACCAGGTCACAAATATTGGTCTTAGTACTTGGCAGGTTTAATTGAATAACTATCAAAGGAGAAACAAATAAAGCCTTACATTACAATAAAATAAATACTTAAATCATTTATTAACATACAAATAATTACATTAAAGCACATATAAGAAATAATTATTCTTTAAATAATGACCGTGTGATTAGGACAAGAATTTTAGCAGCATAGCAACTCCGATCGTCTGGGTAAAAATTAAGCCAGCCCATCATGACATCAGTAGACGGAATAAAAACTGGATTAAATAATAATGTTCAAGTCCATACTGAGCTACTGACCATTATATGACCTTTGATATGAAATAAAACACACCGAAGATGAAACCGGCTGAACAGAAACATTTGGCTAAATAGAAACATCGAAATGTTTTGAAATTTTTACGTAAATAAAAAATAACAAATCACACCCAAAATATAATCGAAAATATGTTATGAAACCTTTTTTAGTTATATAATAGATATAATAAAAAGTATAGTTGTGGTCAATAAAGGTGGTTCAAAACTAAACAAAAGTCTGTCTTATAAAAATTCCAGACAATTATATATAATTTAGCGATAAATTAACGAAAATAAACTAATTATAAACATAGACATTGATTATATTTCACCCATTGACCTTTAACATAAAATCAAAGATAGAACTATTCCGTACATACTCGTGTAACGTCGATTAAATAAACACAAATTAAGATGTATATTTCTTAGTATCTTTATAATATATTTGTATATAGATTATAAAGATCAAAGTTCTAGGCCAGAATTTGAAAAGATCTTCTGATAAGACACCGTAACAGCCTGTGAATGTCCCACGGCTGGACTAAAGGCCTCCTCTCACTTTTTGAGGAGAAGGTTTGGAGCTTATTCCACCACGCTGATCCAGTGCTGGTTGGTGGAATACACATGTGGCAGAATTTCAGTGAAATTAGATACATGCAGTTTTCCTTCACCGTAAAGCACGAGATGAATTATATTATCCCAAATAAAGCACATGAAAATTCAGTGGTGCTTGCCCGGGTTTGAACCCGCGATCATCGGTTAAGATTCAAGCGTTCTTACCACTAGGCCATCTCGTTTTTGATAAAACACATAAATCCAATATTACAAGCGGCTTACACACGATAAATACGAAGAAAAATGTATTTTGGATAGGACTTGCGTAAAATCCGTTCCTAGTAAACGTGTATGTCGGGGAAGGAGTAACTGTGACAAATTTCAAGTCAATCGGGCGGATAGTTTAGGAGATCTCGTGATGAGTGGTATTTTCTTATATATACATACATATGCGAAATCACGATTCTAGTGTTGACTTTAGAGCTGATATCCTTTGCTCTTATCATCATGTTTTATACAATCATGTATTATATTAGAACTGATGCTGGCAGTCACATTCTATAAATATTGGCAAATTCGAATTTCGAATTTTTATAATAAAATCGAATTCTGTATGTATTTATTTATATATTATAATTTATCTATTTAAAGTAAACTATTAACTTTATTAAATATTTACCGGCTTCTGTAAAAGCCATTGACCTTGATTTGTTTTCTGGTTTGAAGGGCGAATGAATTAGTACTACAGGCACAGCGGATATAACACATTAGTTCTCAAAGTTGTAAGTGCATTATTGCCAATGTATAAGGGCGGTGGTGACCACTTAGGTAACAACAGGTGGTCCATTTTATTTTATGTAAAAACTTTATTGACCACCACAATATGTAGTTGGAACAACAGGCGGACTTAAGGCCTGAAGGCATTCTCTGTAAGTCAAAATTTAGGCTAAGCAGAAATCCGTAAAGGCGGTAACTAGTAATTTATACTATCAAAAATACACAAAAATATGGTATAAAATATTTTATATATAAAAAGAGTAATATAATATAGTATAAACATATAAATAACAGTACAGTCGATCATAAGACGACATGAACTAGGAACTTAGGAACTTCCTGACAAAATGTTAATGTCCATCTGTCCATCCACGTATTAAATGTTGTAAAAAGATTCCAAGCTAGGATCTAGGAAGGAAGGATCTGGACCTTTTTATTATTCAGAGATAAAATACAAATACAGGAGCGAGGAAATAAATAACTTTGATTATTATGAATATAATATACTAGCAGTTTAGATTTGGATGCATCATCTTTCATGAAGAAGTGTATATAACGAAATCTTTTTCAATTTTTTAAACGAAGTTTTTGCATTTCAGAACAAGGAAATATCTAGACTCGTTACGCTTGGAAACAACGTTTTCAAATTAGTATTACTGAATGATACTACTACATTGGATTTCAATGTCAGAGGACAATATTCATTGTTGCCACCTTATCTGGTGAGCATCAAGATCAAGGGTGAGGAGAACTGCAATGACCCAGACTTCGTAAGTACAAATTATAATATTTATACAAATCTATTAAATATTAAAGCTGAAAAATTTATTATTTATTTGAATCGTCATGTCCAATAAGATAAAATGCGTTAGATAGCTAGAATTAATTTGAATAGTTATATAGCCTTTGGAAGTGAAGCAGTAACGTTTAACGTGGGTGAAGCCGCGCGGAGCAACTAGTATTATTAAACTGTTATAAGCGTGAACGTAATAAAATTTCAACGAGAAATTAAGAAGATTTAGTTTCTACAGCACATATAATAAATAAAATACAATATTTTTATAAATTGTTATTCTGAAATTTTGGATCAGATACTGACTGGAATTAAAAACAAACAGACATATCAAGCTACCAACTCAACAAAATCATAGAAAGATACACCAAAGATGGTGTATCATAACGTCTGTAAAGATTTCATAATTTAACAAAATCGCCAACACAAAAAAATCACTTTCCAGATACAGCTATTAAAAAATAGTACATTCTAGAAATACTAAATAAGAACATAAAGTAACTAGCAATAAGTAACAACGACATCCAAGATATAACAGGCACTTTGTAAACAACTGTACAGGAAATAAAAAACTCTACTTTGCGTCAATAAAATAAGATCTTGACTTAAGACTCGCTGCGTCTTAATACTCAATCGAGCTTAAACAAATGATTAGTGTTATATAGTGTTATAAGACATTAAATGATATAATCATTTTTAATAGGGCTATTTCCAAAGGTATCCAGTTGGCGTTGAACCTAGGCCAGATGTACCAAATCTTCAATGTGGGAGGCGACAAGGGCCCAATCAACTAATCACTAATGGGCGCCTCTCGAAACCTGGTGATTGGCCGTGGCACGTTGCAATATTCAGGATGGAAAGAGCGACGTTGAAGTACATTTGTGGAGGAACACTGATTTCCAATATTTACGTCTTAACTGGTAAATTCATGATATATTAATATATTATATTAATTCAATTTCAAATAGCCTATACCATATTTCTTAGAAAATGTTGATGATACAAATATTTTTTATAGTCTAAGTGTTGGCTTTATAACATCACTATTGATAATATTAATTGCATAAGATTTGATTGTAATTGAACCAATGTTATCTTTATAGCTGCTCATTGTGTGACGATTAACAACGCAGCTGTCCTACCAGAATCACTAGGTATTAATCTAGGAAAACACAATTTAATTGGAGGAAATGCCAATTCTCAAGAAAGAGGGGTTTGTTTGGAATTTACATTATATAATGCTCACGACCACGTTTATACTTGACTTTGCATCAAATCCAGTTACATATCTAATACGAGACACATGTAAAATAAAATCTATTCAATCATAAGTTTACCTGCAATCACTCTCATAATCCGATAGGACGAAAAATGTGACAGCGCCGAAAATAAGTAAATAACTAGCGACTTAATGTGCTGTGCGAGACGAGATATCTTAATACTGCCAACTTCCAGACTTCAAGTTGCTACTGAAATATGAGATTTCATTGCTCCTACCCTGGGTTTAAGCGTGCCTGCAGTGCGATGGCAAGCTGCTAAACTTCATCTTAAAGAAATAGAGGAGGCCTTAGCCCAGCACTGGGATATTCAAAAAATATAAAAACAGTAATCACACACATTTCTTGAATAATTCATCAATCTTAGGTTTTGTAATATTACATAATAATAATAAATTTCTTGTTGTCTGTTGTCACGTACAAACCACTGAACCGATTTTGATGAAATTTGGTATGAAGCAAGCTTGAACCACAAAGAAGACATACGTCATTATACGTAACCCCAAACATGCGGTCCAAGCCTTGAGTGAAAACTAGCATTTAATATATGTATATGTTAATCTTAAGGTATACGAAGTAATCGTCCATGAAGAGTTCGTACCCAGAATACTTGATAATGATATCGCGTTATTGAAAATGAGTTCAGCGGTTGAATTTAATTCAAACATACAACCTGCGTGTATATGGTTCGAAAGATTGAAGGAAAAACTACCGACCTATGAGCCTCTCGGTACAGTAAGTATTTAATGTTATAAGTAAATGATTAAAGAATCCCGGCCTAGTAGATAGAACTTAGGTCTAAATCGAAGACATTTTCAGGTATTGAATGTTACTCGGTGATTCATGTGTCGTATGAAATTCTGTTATTTACACATATGTATGTGTCTATGTGGTGGTATGAGTTTCTAACAATTTATTTGATGGGCCACAGGGCGGCTATCAATTTATTACTTTAAATGAAATGACGGATTGCATATTTTTTAAGGTTTTTATTTTCAATTCAATGATAAAAGAAAATTTTTGAATGGAGTGAAATATTTTTCACCGGAAGAGTGAAAAGGTCCTTTGTTCTACTAGAATGTCAACAAAAATACGACGTTACGATTCCAAGCCATTCCAACTAGTAGCCCGATGGTAATGCCTAAAAAATCACGAGGAATGTATGTAGCTGCTATGTGTTAGAAAATCGATTAACTAGTGTGCATGAAGAAACGTCTGTTTCGTCCTAAGAATAATGCTATTTTAGTCAATTAAACAGCAAATTAATGCTATAATTCAGTAACCATTTTATCTTTGAACTCGTAACATCATTCAATTTGAGTTGAATAGAGCAATTTTTTACACGAGTAAGCACGAAGTAATACGAAGAGAGCACAGCTGAAATTAAATTGAAAAAAAGCTATTGAAATATTTATTTAATATTATTATACTCTTCTAATTAGGTTACAGGGTGGGGTTTCGACCAGACGGAATCACTTTCAACCGTACTTCGTGAAGCAACAATGCCAGTGATAGGAGATTTGGAATGTATAAGAACTAAGCCGTTATTCTATTCCACAATTCTAAATGGGAAGAAGTTCTGCGCTGGTCATCGTAATGGTAAGCTTTGTGTCAATGATATATAGATAAATATTGGGTGTTCCAAAGGAAATTTTATATTTAATAATAATATTAATAATGCCCTCCAGACCGATTTCGGCCACGGCGGCCAATCTCAAGAGAGATTAGCCAACTACGCAGGAGATATTATAGTGCACAAGTGTGTGCGCAAACACAGGTGCACTCTCTATTCCTTAACTCTCATAATCCGATGGGACGGCAATCCGACACGACCGGAAAGAGTTCAGGCGCAGGACCAACGGCTTTACGTGCTTTCCGAGGCACGGGAGTGAACACACTTCCAACTTCCAGACTCCGGGCTGCTACTGAGAATTTTCTAACAGAAAAACCCAATAACGTTTTATTAGGCCGACCTGGGAATTGAACCCAGGACCTCCGAGTCTGCGACCTTACATCAAGCCCCTAGACCAACGAGGCAGTTTAGTAGTTTTTAATACTGAGATTAAAAAAAATATGTAAACTTTCCTAAGATATCTTTATAAAATATTTAAAGACATATATTGGGAAATGATTCCTTTAACACAATATTATTTAAATGTAAGCCCTTGTGTCTGCGGCACTCAGTTAATTGAACACAGAAATTTCATATTACCGCTTGGCAGGTAGAAACCCTATAGCTTTTATTTCATAATGGATATTTTCTTTTAAACGCGCCAGAGGAGTCGGTTTGTTGGAATAGACTTTCTGCCTGCTAGAACTGCGTATTTTGGATAAAGCCAGAAAACTTAAAGTTCAGGGAACAAGAAGTTGCTTATCTGGCTTTTTGCCCGTATGAAAACGTTGAACACCAAACAACCAAATATATTTTCATACGGTTTTCACCAAATGGACGAAGTGATTCGTGAGGACCCTCCTTAGTTAGGTGTATATAACTCAATAAGGTTTTATTTTAATTGAAATATGACGATAATTGTTGAAAAAAAATCATGCTGACTGGTAGCTTTACTGGTGTGTGCCCCGTAAACTTATAGAATTATATGTGTTACGATATGAACGGTTTACGTAGACTCTTATTCTACCCGTGCAAAGCCGGGACGGGTAGCTAGTATATTGTGAACGGTCGTATCTAGACCGATTTAAATTTCCAAAAATTGTTAAAATAAATGTTCCACTCAGTTTCTTTAGTAAGCTCAAAAACTTCTGTTTAACAAGCCCTTAAAAGGTTACACAGGTATAAGCAGTCACCTATAAGCAGAAAAGCAGTAACTGCAATGTCCATTACTAACTGCTAGTTCTGCAATTCCAATTGAAATTTTCCGAAAAACTCTAAACGGAAAATGTTCAAAGCGCTCTGCAAAAGTTTTTAGTCAAAAGCCAGACAGCCTGCCTTGTTTTGTGTTGACTTTTTCAAAATTGATTGAATGAATACGTACCGGTATTCATTTTGATATTCAAGAATAGTTTATCGACAAAATTATTGAAAGTGAATGTTATTCATTCAACATTTATATATAATTAAATAATAATATTAATTTATTTAATCACACAAACATAAAACATAAGTTGACATATGGATTACAAACTGTTAAGCTTATGTACTAGGGCATAACATTAAAATTTTGGTTTTGCTTTAATTTATTCGGTGACTGGAACTCATAACCTTCATTAAGATCCTTCATCATCAAGAAAACATCGTGAGTAATAAATATGAACAATTTCAATTAAATTCCGCCATATGTGTATTCAAGTTTGAAGCAGCGTGGAATAACCTCTAAGCTTTTTGAAACGAAGATGAAGTCCTTAGTTCAGTAGTGGGCAATAACAGGCAATTTCGTTCTGCATTTAGTGCCGCATTACATGTAATAATATTTTATTAACAAATAAAGAATCTAATACGTGCTATGTTTAAACAAATAATGAGTCATATACGTGTTTCGGGTATTGTGGGATTCTTACCCACTAAAACTACAACGAAGACCATCTTCGACATCGGATCGAAATCGGATCATGTCGATGTAACGCAACTAGAGTCCCTTCGAGATGTGCTCTGCTCGTGACTCGGTGGAGCTTGCCTGAAGGGGCGACGTTGACCTTACTCCCCTGCATAACTCGCTAGAAGCCATTGCTTACACTGTCAGTAGTGGCAAACAAAATGGTGACGCATTAACAATGTTTTATTACTATGAAAATTGCATTAAAGATAATGTTTCGTCTTTTGTACCTGTTATTCATGAACGGTCAATCAGTCGTTAAGTCAAGTCGTCGATTATGTTAGCGATTAAATTGATAAGTGACAGCAGTATTAATTAGTTTAGCTAATTTAAGGAAAACGAAATGAGGAATCAGTAATACACCAATCAACTTGCAAGGAACTGTGATGTATGGAAAAAATAATATACCAATTATCTTTTTCAGGAACATCAGCATGTAATGGTGATAGCGGCGGAGGTTTTGTGGTCTACGTGCCATATGAGGATAGTAATTTTATCAAAGGGCATCTCAAAGGTGCCTGGTATGTGAGGGGCATCGTGTCCCTCAGTGTTGCCAAGCTTGATACCGCACTTTGTGATCCGAATGAATACGTCGTGTTCACAGACGTTGGACAATACACAGACTGGATAAATGATCATATGGATTAAATTAAATAGAAAATAAAGAAACAATTCAAAACTCCCATGCAATAACCCAGTAATTAATCAGACGGGAATTATTTTTATATTCAATTAAGCTTAACAGTTTTGTATATTTTTTTAATTTATCGTGTTTGATTTGGATTAAAAAAAAAACTCATGTAATTTTTATTGCTGTGAATTGTCAATATACTAATACTAAAATACCAAATTTAAAACGAGAAAAAAAAACACGTTTTGCAATGAAGTATGAATTTGTTTATTTTAAGAATACTCAAATGACTTCTATTAAATTTGGGTTTACACTTAGATTCATGGATAGGACAAGAGATATTTTTTTATAGAATAGGAAGGCGTACGAGCAGAGGACGGGCCACCTAATGGTAAGTGGTCCCCAAACGCCCTTAGACTTTGGCTTACAATCGCTTGCATCGCCAATGCGCCACCAACCTTTCTTTTTTTTATATAGAATAGGAAGGCGGACGAGCATATGGGCTACCTGATGGTAAGTGGCCCCCAAACGCCCTTAGACATTGGTACTGTAAGTAATGTTAACCATCGTTTAAATCGTAAATGCGCCACCAACCTTGGGACCTAAGATTTTATGTCCCTTGTGCCTGTAATTACACTGGCTCACTCACCCTTCAAACCGGAACACAACAATACCAAGTACTGCTGTTTAGCTGTAGAATATCTGATGAGTGGGTGGTAACCTACCCAGACGAGCTCAAAGAGCACAAAGCCCTACCAATTTTTCTTATAGCAATAAATTGTCTCTGTGTATTTTATTGCCACTGTGACCGTGAATGACGTAGCAAGTTGACTATCAGGAAAGTCATTTTCACAAACCGATTTATAGTGAAGAAGCCAATTCAACTATATACTACATAAAAGCTTAACACTGACTGACAGACGACGCATAGCCTAAACTAGTGTGCTTAAAAGCAGTTAATTTTACTTATAATGTGAAATGGTCTGTTGAAGAATTTCGGCCACGGCAGGTAATCTCCAGAGATATTAGCCAAGTGCACAGGACATATTATAGTGGCACCCTTTATTCCTCCACTCTCATAATCCAATACACCCCAAAAAACCAAGTCAAAATGTAGATGTCATGTACGTCAAGCTTCTCAAGATTATTTCAACAATACCCATTAACTCATAAACACCATATGACAAGTAAAGCGGTGCTGGTAACGTAATCAAATGGAGGCTTCCGAGCGGTTCAACGATATTGTCCTTCAACGAAACTTCAACAACGATGGAATGATATACGAAGCACTTAAATATAAGCCAGAATATTACTTAATTTGATTAATATAGCGTATTACTCGATCAAATATTATATGCTAACATCCTTATTTAAAAACGTTACTTAGCGGCCGTTTAGTTAAAAATAACTTCTCTCTTTCTGTCATTAATGATTTGACAATATAAGAAGAAGACAAAGCATTGTTTGACTAATCACACGCTACCCAAAGTTTATAAGTAAAGCCGTAAGACGATATAAATATGTTGAGTTGATTTTCATTGAGTTCAATGCATAAATAATAATGTATGTAACTTGATTGTCGGAAAAGAGTGACTACTGAGTTCCTTGTACAATCTTCATTCCGAATTTGAAATCTAAACCAAAAAATCTAAATTTTAATTCTAAATTTGTTCGTTAAAATATGGTTAAAAATAAAATGCATATATTTTATTTTTAAGTCAAAACTTATAGAGAACAATGATCTGGTGATGTGTAAAGGTTAGATTAGGGTAGATACACAACATAATAACCGATTATATTTCGTCGACCGCAAGACGATCACTGTCAGATTACGGATATAATAATTTTATAAAGATTTTATTGTTAAGGTTGTGATGAGCGATTAATATCTTTTACATATTATTATCCTATACAGGATTATATAGAAATAAATATTTATTAACTGTAGAACTTGTTTTCGAGTACTAACCTTGACTTTTATTATGTTGCGCGAAAAAATGCACCTGTAAGGAATTATTCGAAGTGTCCAGATTTTAAAATAATGTGTTTTGAATATAATAATATATATTTGAAAAATTTAACATATCTAGTTTAAATTGGTTTTCAGGAAGTACGAAAACTTATTCTTAAGACGAGTGGGCATTAGCCTTGAAATGTGACTATTATAAGCCATACTACTCGGTTTTCTTTATTAAAAATAGGTAGGCAGTCTGACAAATGGACAATGGTAAGTGGTCAACACCCACAACCGTAGACATTGTTACTGTAAGAAATATTATCTATTTTTTACTTCGTCATTGCCAGCACAACCTGAAATAGTTCAGCTGTGAGACAAACCGCTTTACATGTTTCCTTAGGCACGAGATTATAAACACAGGTAGCTTTCGAATAGGAAGCTACTGCAAATATACTGACAGAAAAGAAACCTTTAATTAATTTATTTTAAAGAAACCTTTAATTAATAACCTTTAGTTAATTTCATTAATAAAATATTTATTTCAATTGCCCAGGATTTGATTCAAAGCTTAGGGATGTGGAGCACTAAAAAAATAAGACAAAAAAATATTTTCCATATGACTATATGAAAAATAAAAAACACAGACACATCAAGAATATACTTTCCTGTAACACGATTCGTAACTTGAGAAGCATGCGTTGTTAGCTTTAAAATATTCTAGTATGAATCCAGCTTTGCTTAATGGTCATACGTAAAATATATCGAATCTAAACTAAAGGAATATAATAGTGAAGAAAGCTAACATGATCTTAATGAAGTCCAGTTTATTGGTAATAGTGATTTTAGTGATACATACAAAATGTCAAGTAGACTTATCAGGTAGCATAGCTTCAATTCCACGTTATTACGACACACCATGCAATGATACAAATGACATTGTCTCATATTTTTCCCCTGGATTAAGTGATGGGTACACTATTCAAATTAAAAGAAGATTAACTAAAGGTACTCAAATAAGATTGAAATTCGACATGGAAGCAATGATAACAGAGGTAAAGGGATATTCAGATTATTTTATTAATGTTTAGTGGATTTTAAACTAATTGCGGAAAATAATCCTAAGGAATATAAATGCGAAATTGAGTTTGTCGGTTTGATACTCTTTCACGTCATTGTTGAACCGATCATCATGAAATTTTGCAAACACATTGTCTGGAAATCAGAATAGGATATAGGGTAATTTACACTTCACATCTCACATAGAGGGAAGGCGAAGGTGGAAACTGGTATAACCCACGTTAAGCATTAATGCTCCCCCTCCCCCCGGCGGTTATAACGTGTTATTATATATTTCTTTTTTTCACCTTTCTCTGTATATACATAGGCAAAGACAAATCAGTGTCACGTGTGTGCACTTTTTCTTCTATTTTTGTCAACTTAATTTGTTTTTATTTATTTATTGTCAGGTATAAACGAGCTTTAGTGTTATGAATAAAAAAATATATAGCGATAAAATAGAAAAATAAAACGATTGTGGTCGAATTTCGACCACTGAGTGAACACACTTCATTCTATATAAAAAGCTATATAACGTATTTTTTTTTATCGCTACTAAAAATGACATTTGACAACATAGTGTATAGATAAATAATTTTCAATTATAATGGATTAAATTTTATATTTGGCTTACCAAAACCTTTTGTACTTTAATACATAATACGAAAACATTTTGGAGATTATCTGCTGTAAAGCTATTATGACATATTAATTAATTTATAAAATAGAGTGCTATTGAATAACTCCAGACTCGAGAGATCTGGTGTAGAAAGTATTTTTGTGCGTTTCGCTGCCATTATGTTATTTCTGTGCTGTTATTAACAATTTTCTTAAAACAAAGTCCAATGATTTTCGGATTCAATAATATTCAGTACAGGCTAGCCACTTGACAAAAACTACCGATAATTATAAATACTAATTCGGTACTACAATAAAAGAAATGTTTTTTATTTCAGGAAAATTCTCTGACTAGGCTTGTCACGTTAGGAGATAACGTCTTCAAATTAGTATTACTTAACGATACTGATAACTTGGAGTTCGTTGTCAGAGGACATTTCTTTTTATTACCACCTTATTTATTGAGCGTCAAAATCAAAGGTGAGGAAAACTGCAAGGAACCTGATTTTGTAAGTATTTTGTTTTTTAATGAATGTCTATTTGTAATTGCTTATGTAAAAGACCTATATATGTATTGCTTCAAACTAAGACCTACAGTAGAATGCTCACATTTTAGAATACTTGAATATGTCGAAATAGCGAAAGAAGAAAGAAGAATAGAGAACCATTGTTTTAAGTTTTGTTGTTTATTAATTTTAATAAAATATAGCGAATTAATTTTGTTGTGTTGTAGTCAACGAATATATGGTGAAAAAATCTGCAATCTGTTTTGGATTAAATTTTGCGACATTATTTCAAACTCAAATAATCTTCAAATATTACTTTTATAGTTTCTCATAAAACTTTTCTTTAATAGGGCTATTTTCAACGGCATCCAGTTGGCGCTGAACCTAGGCCAGATGTACCAAATCTTCAATGTGGGAGGCGCAAAGGACCCAATCAACTAATCACTAATGGGCTCCTCTCAAAACCTGGTGATTGGCCGTGGCACGTTGCAATATTCAGGATCGAAAGAGCAACGTTGAAGTACATTTGTGGAGGAACACTGATTTCCAATATTTACGTCCTAACTGGTAAATCCAATGATATCATCAACTCATCAATATGTCTTTTTAATATATATAATTCTTCTGTATGTATGTTTGTCACCTAAATCTCCCTAAGCGACTGGACGGATTTAGATGAAATTTTGTGTGTATATTCCAAAAGGTCCCTGGGTGGTTGGAAAACATAATTAGACCTGGTAGGTGGTACTGCTGTTGGTATGTCACCAATTGAAAAAAATACGGTATTATGGCAGTACGTCATCCGTCGGGGCATAATATTAGTATAAGTTTGTATAGATATTGCGTATATTATCATAATTTATAATTTTAAATATATTAGATTTAATTATAATTAAATCAATGTTAATGTTATAGCTGCTCATTGTGTGACGATTAACAACGCAGCTGTCCTACCAGAATCGCTTGGTATCAGCTTGGGAAAACACAATTTAATTGGAGGAAATGTTGATTCTCAAGAAAGAGGGGTCTGTTTTAGTTTTTAATATAATATTAAGAAGATAATTAACGTATGCGGAGCTTTGTTCTATAATTTATATAGCGAATCTAGACAATTATGACTTAAAATTGCTTAGTTTATTCTGTAATAGAAAAAGTTCTATTAACAGCTGATTTATGAGCTTTTCATTATATAGATAGACAGGCAACTTTCCTATCATTTTTATAGGTTACAACAGTCACTGGGTCATTAAGAACCTGGCCCTTCGGGCCAAAATTAAAAGACACGGCAAGATAACTTGCTGGTGAGGAACAGCCCGGGTAGAGGGGGCAACCCCGTACCCAGACTGGCCTTTCAGGTCAGTCAGGAGGAACCCTCTGTCTCTCACTTTTATAGGGAAATAAAAAACGTAATGGTTATCATAAAAAATATAAAAGAATCAGAGAGATGTACCAGATCATAACTAAACATGTTAACACTGACGAAAATGATAATAATTCTTGACTTTAAAGTCATATATTAAATGAAAGCCTGATCATAGCAGCGCTCAGGGCGTTTTGAAAGCAAAATATTGTAAGTAGCGAGTATCAAGCGCGTTGTTAGTATATGACGTAGAAATAACAAACCAGAATAGGCTCGCGTCACCGTAAATATTAGTAATGAAAAATATTTGGTTATAAAGTCGATTGAATTGAATGAACCAAAATATATAAAAAAGCAATTTCCACAGCGATAAAAAATATATTTTTTACGCGTAGCGTTATTCTTTTTGATTCGCTTTATATTTTTCTAATTTAATTAAGTACAGTATCAGGAATAGAATACTTTTTTCTGTATCGAAAATTTAAAAAAGAATGTGAGGGAAGAATACGTCCTGGGCGTTTGCTACATAAATATTCTAATAAATAAAATTTTATACATTGTGTAATAAATTATAATGATATTTTACAATTTTCTTTTTTGTTAAGGTATACGAAGTAATCGTTCATGAAGAATTTTTACCTAAAACACTCGATAATGACATTGCACTATTGAAAATGAGTTCAGCTGTTGAATTTAATTCAAACATACAAGCGGCGTGTATATGGTTTGATAAGTTGCAGGAGAAGCTACCGTCACAGACAGTTCATGGTACAGTAAGTACAAATTGCTTTATAAGTAAATTAAAAAATATAATAGGCAATATATATATAAAGAATATATAATTTCTTGATATATTGACGATTTAAAAATAGTTACTCATTCATACTCTGGATCTATCATCGACAACTTGAATTCTAAAACGATCAATTGAATGTTCTAATTGAAATTAGATTCGATAGAATCAAATTCAAATTAACTGGTGGTAGAGCTTTGTGCAAGCTCGTCTGGGTAGGCACCACCCACTCATCAGACATTCTGCCGCAAAACAGCAGTACTTGGTATTGTTGTGTTCCGGTTTGAAGGGTGAGTGAGCCAGTGTAATTACAGGCACAAGGGACATAAGATCGTAGTTCCCAAGGTTGGTGGCGCATTGGCAATTTAAGCGATCGGCAACATTTCTTACAATGCCAATGTCTAAGGGCGTTGGTGACCACTTACCATCAGGTGGCCCATATGCTCGTCCACCTTCCTTTTCTATAAAAAAATAAATAAAAATCTGGCTTCACCCAAATAATTTATTATTTCGTAAATGATAGCCATATGTTCTACACTAGGGCATGGCTAATATAACATTTGTACAGACACAAGGTTCAACGAAGTACGTACCTGGAACTGCTTGCTATTCCTTCTATTCTGTTGTAAATACCAGTCTCTTCGGAGGCGTGGTTTCGTACCCCACCGCGGCAACCATGTTGTAAATTAAAGAAATCACATAATTGGTAACTAAACTTTATCCTTATATAAGATATTATAATAAACTTCAGGTGACAGGCTGGGGTTTTGACCAGACGGAATCACTTTCAACGGTCCTTAAAGAAGCGACAATGCCAATGATAGGAGATTTGGAATGTATAAGAAGTAAGCCATTATTCTTTGCCACAATTCTTAATGGCAAGAAGTTCTGCGCTGGACATCGCAATGGTAAGCTATTTGGTGCATCACCTGTCTGGCGATTGACACCTTGCATTTACGTATTGATAGTCAAAGTTAAAAGTGCCATCGGAAGTGCCCTTTCTTTCTCGCTAGAAAAACGCAATAACGCGTTGAAGGCATGACGTGACGTGAAAACATGAGACGAATGTGGGACACGCCGACAAATAGTGTGCCCGGTGCGTGCCACTGGATGGAGTGGGGGTACCCAAAAAGACGTTTGTTACGTCCAGCGATACCGCCAGGATCAAGTCCTCTCGGGTCTCGGTCAATTTGAGAAGAACCGGTGAAAGAAAATAATTGTTTACAATTTTGAAAAAGAAAAGACAGTCATTTTGGTGATAATATCTATTACTATTCCCATAAACTTTTTCAGGGACATCAGCGTGTAATGGCGACAGTGGCGGTGGATTTTCTGTCTACGTGCCTTATGAGGATAGCAATTTTATCAAGGGGTATGTCAAAGGTGCCTGGTATGTGAGGGGCATCGTGTCCCTCAGTGTTGCCAAGCTTGATACCGCGCTTTGCGATCCGACCGAATACGTCGTGTTCACAGATATTGGACAATACACGGACTGGATAAATGATCATATGGATTAAATTCAATTAAGAAAAAAAATATGAACAGAAATCTTTCAATATAAAATTTAAAGACACATTGGTTTTGCGTGTAGCTATTCCGAAAATGAGTATAAATTGTTATAAATTGTAAGATTATTAAGCAACTATAAAACATAACCGATCTTACTATTTAACGCCGTGTAATGCTGTCTTCTTCTATTGAATATCAAATCAATATTGACAGAAAGAGATAAACGAGTGTTTAATTAAAGAACCCCTTAGCAACGTTTATAATGGCGAATTATTTTAAATATTTTTTTCATATTTGTTAAGATTTTAGTTTTAATTATGAAATTACTTTAAATCGTTTTGTATTATGATTCTTTTGATTACATATTTAATAGAAATAATATTCGTTTTATTTTTTAAATCTATATTCTTTATTTCTTGGTGGAAAATATTTAGTCTTAATTTTTATTTAAAAATCGGTAAAGACATACGAACATAAATACATAACTATGTATTTGAACTTATGACCTTATAGGGAAATTCTCATCATCAATATTATTTATTTATTTATTTATTTATTTATAAATCAATTATAAATAAAATCGTGATAAGGATATTTTGTAATAACAACATGACCTTGAATTGAGTTGAAAACCAAATATTTATTGCTTATAGTTATTAAAATGTCCGTTAAAGAATAATAGTACTTATTCCCTAACAATAAATGTCATAATGAGTTATTATTTTAGTTATTTTCCTTAACAAAACAATGATATGAAACGAGTAATTCTTGTTCTCGATGTTGCAGACACTTCTTTAAAATGGGCAAATAAAAAACAATGTCTTAATTACGACAACCCACCATATTTATTACCCGACTGCATCAGACAGGATTGTTTTTGCGTGTTTTTGTACATATATTTATATTTAGCATGCTCTCTACCCTAATCTTCATAGTAGATTTAAAAAATAGATCAAAATATTGTTTATTCAAGTCACATTTAACAGTTATGCATATCTTCACAAACGTGTTGTTAGTAATTAATAGATTTGCTTAAAGAACTTTAACTAAAATAACAAAATAAAAATTTATAACAAAAGCAAAAACCCGACCGATAATTAGGTAAGCGAAAACTGAGAGTAAGATTTTAAGGACGTGACATGTTAAGGCATATTTGGTTACATGAGAGAGAAGAAAGAGATGACGAGAGAAAGATAAAAAATATGAAGCTTATTTAGCACTTGTTTTAAGTCGAGTTTTTTTTTATAATAATTTATTAAACTTAGTATTGTACGAGCTGAAAATCCAATTTACAATCATGGTATTTAATTATAGTAAATGTGCCTTATAAATACATTGGGTCGCACTTAACACAAGAACACCTTAATACAAAGTTTTATCATTTTCAGTAAAATAAATGATATGTATTACATAGTTTGACGTACTACCAATCAAATAACGATGCGCAACAGAAGACCATAAGATAACAACAACATTTTAACATCATTGAATTAAAAATGGTAATTTTAAACTTAAACTGGTTTTATACATTAGCTGTCACCCTGATGATGTGTCAAGTAGTTCGATTCGCATCTTCTCAGATGAAACTCGTATTAAGTGATATAGTTTAAATATTAAAAGCAAAACATTAATGTAATGTATATTAAAACAGTTAAAAAGTGATTAAAGATGAAAGAAATAGTTTAGAAAAACTTACAAAGTGATCAATATGTGACTAGTTATATAACATAAAGTTATTAATCGTTGATAATGAAACTTATTTATAAAACATTTTTAATATTATTATCAGTAATAATCAAAGTGAACCCAATCAAATTCCGTAAGAGTATAAGACCGGCGTTGCCTGTCCTGCAAGCGTCGCCCTGTCCTCATAACGGCGATATCGTATCGTCTTTCAAAACTGGATTAGAAGATGGTTATAACATAACAATAAAGAAATCATTGACTATAGCCACGGAGTTGCGAATTACATTCGATTCAGAAACTGCTCTGATACCGGTAGGTTTGAGGAAAAATGATTAATCAATTAAGTAAGCAGACTCGCAAATGAGTCTCCTGATGATAAGTGTCATAGACATTGGCGATGTAAGAAATATTATCCATCCCTTTTATCGCCTATGCCTTGGGAATTGGAAAGTAAGGTGTTATGTTCCTTGTGTCTATAGCTATACTGGCTTACTCACCCTTTAAGCTGCAAAAAATACTAAGAATTGTAAATAATACATGTATAGACATAATAATATGCCTTTGTGAGATATGATTATTTCCTTAATATTATTACGGGAGCAACGAGAGCTTTTATCGTTTTAACCTTTTTGACTATGTTCAGAAGATGCAAATAAATTATTATTATAGTTCGAATATATTTTCATCATATTCCATTCATATAACGAGCATTCAAATAATATATACTTTTGATATGTTTTAATTTAAAAAATTAGATAACAATTATAAGTTTTAAATTCTGGCCAGTGTTGATGTTATTATTTTATGTTATTATTAATATATAAAGAAATAACCCAACAGACACGTTTCTGTTATAAAATAATCATTAACTTCCCGTGAGACGTTTTGTTGACGTTTAAGCATTCTATGTAAAAAATGAACACTTTCAGGGACTGTACACTAAATAATAGCTACGTAATTGTTATGACGTCTATAGGTGTTTTCTGATTTATAGAAATCAGTTAAAGAATAATTGGGGATGTTTTTGTCATAACGTAAACTAGAGATAGGGGGCCGACTCACCCTCGTCCGTGGGAGAATACCCTTAATTCGTAACCTCACACGTGGTCCCTGTGTGGTGCCAATCAGGTGACAATCTAACTGGTAGTAGGCTTCAGCCGTGGTTAGTGACCACCCACCGAATAAAGCCGTACCGCCAAGCAACGCTGTTGCGGTCCGGTACGATGTCCGCTGACACCATTCCGAGAATCGGGTCAGAACAGTTGAGTCTCTGCAGAAGATCGAAACAATGCACACTGGAATCGCCACATCGGGAGACTAGTCGCGGAGGATAGCAGGATCCGAGGCACGGTGCACCGCTGGCCGACCGCAGATAGATGGGGGCCTAAGTAGTGAGCTAGCCACTCACAAAAGGCTGCCCCCGAAAACTGTCAAAAAATCCCGAGGTTGCGCCATCGTGCCGGTCGGTGACCGGATGAGAGGGCCCGATGGACATCCTTGGGGGGCTCGGGCGTCCCCGCAGTCTCCAACCTAGTCCTCCATCAGTGTGCGCGATATTCCTTGTGTGTATTATCACCTCATTCTACTTCCGACTCTTGACCTGAATCAAATACTCTGAATCAAATATCCAAGAAACGAAAAAAGAGGAAAGTTTCACAGCGGTTGCACTCCCTCTCGCTTAAAGTGCGCCTCAGCAACATTAGAGGGTTGCCCTTTAATATCGTGCCAGTCCACTACCACCTTGAGACTGAGAAGCCCCACTTGTTTCTTATGGAGACGCAGATTGGTTGTCCGTCCGACGTATCGTATCTTTCCTACCCAGGGTATACCCTAGAGAACAATTTTAAATCACGAGCAGGCGTATGCGTTTACCTCCGGAATGACATCTGCTTTCGGCGTTTCGGCTCCGACGATTTAAAGACCTACCTGCCTGCCTGTCTGTATCTACCAATTGCACAGTGGGAATCAGGAGGCAATAAGGCTCACAGAATACCTCAGTGAGGCGGCTGACGCGGCTCAACAGTTGTACCCCACTGCCTAATTAGTGTTTCTGGGAAATTTTAATCACCACCACAAGGAGTGGCTATTTCCATACCAGGACACTGACCATGCTGGGTTAGAGACACGAAGGCTAGCCTTAGATTAGATCTTACCCAGCTAGTCCATGGTGCTAAACGGGTACCTGACGTTGACTCGCATAAAGCCTATTGCTTAGACCTTCCGCAGACAACTGATCCGGACCGTTACTCAGTAACGATCTCTTCACGTTAGGTAAGTCCGACTACTGTCTGGTAAAATCTGTATCTGTCTACTACCCGCCCAACGCCAGCCCCACTGGAACTCGGCGGGTATGGCGATACAAGTCAGCAGATTGGGAAGGAATGCGCTCTTTACTAGCATGCTATCGTTGGTAGCATGTGTGCTTCTCTTCTGGTGATTCCTCGATTAGTGCGTAAAGTGTGACAGATTTGCTACGTCTGGCTATGAAATATTGTATTCCGTTTTCAGACAGGCCACTGTCTGAAAACACCCTAGCTCAGCCTTGGTTTGGGCCTGAATGCAGACACGCAGAAGCGTTGAAGCATCAAGCGTACCTGGCCTGGGTTGATACTCGTAACCGCAAAGCGAGGGACATACGCCAAAAAAAGAGAGCTTTTAATAAAGTCGCCAAGTCATGCAAAGCCGCCAAAGCGTATTAATCCCTAGCTAATGTGCAAGCGGTTCCCAAAACTACTTCTCCAACTACTTCCTTCTTTCCGAAATGTGTCTGTAGCTATAACTGACCACCTTGACCTTCTTCGCGTTACTCACACGTAAACTCTAAATTTCGGCCCTTTTATTGAGTCCAAGGCCCAAATAGCCGCCCGAAAGCTTGGTATCCTCTCCAAGGTGAGACGTTACTTTACTCCAGAACAACTGCTCAGCTTATACAAACCACAAGTGAGGTCTTGTATGTAGTACTGCTCTCACCTTTGGGATGGCTCTGCCAAGCACCACCTTCGGGCTCTAGAATTGATTGAGAAACGTGCCAAGAGGCTGATAGGAGACGACACATTTTTCGAGTCTAGACTCCAAAGTCTCAAACATCGACGTGTGGTTGCATCGCTTTCAGTCTTCTATCGGATACCTTTCGGAGTGTGTGCAGGAATTACATGATCTAATTCCTTCCGCCCCCTTTTACTATTGAACGGCCAGGCAAACGCGACCAAAGTGCCATAGAATAAAGAAAATGCTCCGATCCGAAATGAAATAACAAAAAGCTGATATGATAACATGATATACAATGTTATGGTGATAACGATATTTAAAAGATATAACGAAAAAATCTCAAGATATATCTCCAGAATTTTTAATAACTTTATTATTTTATAATTATATTCTTAATAACTACTATCACACAATATATTGTTGTAATATTTCCCTTTTTATTTAAATGCAATTTATCGATATGTCTAAAGTCAATCACCGACCTTTGAGATTAATTATAGTACATATATTATAATCTGCCAATATTGTTTTACAATCGAACTAAAAACATTTTATGCGTCGATTTAAATGAAACTGAAAAAATAATATATTCAAAAATAATACACGAAATTTGCGTAATATTTCTAACCAACCAAAATCTCCTATTAAGTCAAAGATCTGATACATACCTATTTATCAAAGACATTATTCGGTTAAATTAACTATTAAAAAATATGTTTAAACAAAAAAGTGATTGTCTTGTAAAATTAGTGTAGTGTAGTAATAAAGAAACATCGTTCATCTCCTACTTCTGGTAAGAAATTCTCTCCATTTGAGTAGTACATTATTAGAAGCTTTTACCACCTAGCTACTTCAATGCAAATAGATGGATGTAGATACATTAGCAGAATTAATTCTGACACATGAATGATCGCTTAAGTAAAAAATAAATAAAACTTACTCCACTGCGCTGCTTTAATGTACGATGTGGATGATTTTATCCGACGTACAAAGATTTCCTCACGATGTTTTGCTTCACTACCGTATCCAACATAAATTAAGTACATTAAAACTTAGGATGCTAAGTCCGTTTGGAACACTGATCTTCGGATGTTATTTACATGTCCGTCTCGACTAGAAATACATAATACTATATTCACCAATAAATGACGAATAAAACAATTCATATTAGTTCTCTTAAGCGTATTTAGTTGACATTCCCATGAATATTTAAAACTGACACAGCCTGACACAAATATGTCATGAGAGTGTCTCACGAAAGCAATTTAACCTCATCCCGAATACAAGCACGTAACAAACCACCACACATCACCGTTTGAAAATTTACATAATATTCGACCATTCGCCTTGAAGCTTAGACATTGAATTCATATAGTTGTCTCGTTGATTTAGTAGGTAGCTTATAAAGCTGCAGATCCTGAGGACTTGGGTTCAAAGCCAGGTGAATTAAATTTATTGGGAATTTGCATCATAATGTTTTGGGAAGCAGCTTGAAAGTTGGGAATTGGCAGTATTTAGACTTCGAAGCCTTGGTAAGCACGTGCGAATTCACTCCGGTGATATCAGATTCCCATCTCATCGGAATTCACAAACTTCGTCAACGTCAATAACTACCAAAGATTCAGGGAAATCAGTTGACCAATACAGGAGATAAATGATCAGAATTGTTTTGTACTTATGTTTAAGTGAGAGAATAGAGAGTGCTTCTGCGTTTGCGCACACATTGAAATACTTTAATATATCTTGCACAGTTGGCTATTTTTTAATAAGAATCACTGGAATCGATTAGAGGACATCATCACAATCATCATCATTAGACCAAAACACGTATAAAACGATTTTTTTTTTCAGGAAAAGGGTGCTATATATTCGGGCACAGAGGACAATGTTTATAATGTATTCAAGCTGTTGATAATTGAAAACATCGATGAGTACACATTTAATGTAAAGGGACATCCAGCCCCATATTCGCCGCCATATTTAACTAGTCTCAAAATTAATGGAGAAGAACATTGCAAAGCAGCTAATTTGGTACATATGTGTTAAAACTATGTCATCTTATTTAATTTGTTAAGCATATAGTGATTTCAAAATTCTAATATATTCTCATGGAAATGCCGAGATGGCACAGTGATAAGAACCGGTGAATCTTAACCGAGGAATGTGGGTTTAAGCACAGGCAAGGAACACTGTATTTTCATGCTTAATTTGTGTTATTATAATGCTCGGCAGTGATGGGAACCATCGTGAAGATACCACATCGACTGAAAGTACCACATGTGTGTGTAGGTTTTAAACTATTACACGTACATGTGTTGGATATTATAAAAAGTTTCAGCAACTTTGTTACTCTATATTTTCTCCTCATTCAAAAAAGCATGCTTTTCATTATATACTTATTACAACTTTCAGACATATTTTGAAGATCTGCCTGTTGGTGTAACGAAACGGAAAAATGTTCCCGATCGTTTTTGCGGCAAACGCAAGATCCTGCACACTGAGCTGATAGTCAATGGAGTCAATACGAAATCTGGTGACTGGCCTTGGCACGTAGCTATATACAGACAAGAGAAATCTTCACTGAGATACGTCTGCGGTGGAACGCTTATATCTAAGAATTTTGTTTTAACGGGTATTTACCTTTTTACCTTTTAGTCCTTAAACTACCTTGTTCATTTAGTGCCTAGTCTGTTTGCAGACTATGTGATTCAAATCACTCTCGCCAACAATTTTTCCTATCGTATTCGTATCCATTTTATTTATTTATTTACTTTTACTTGTAATCAACAGCGTTACCGAAATGGTTGTACTGTTACTTATTACTAAAGTAAGGCCACATAGGAATTGAGCATCTGATGGTAAGTGCACACCACCAGCGATAGACATTGACAGTATATTAAATATTAATTACTGCTAATCGCCAATGCGCCACCAACTTTGAGAACTGATATGTTATGATCGTGCCTGTAGTTACACTGGCTTAATCACTCTCCAAACTGGAACACAACAATACAATATACTGCTGTTTTCCTTTAGAATATTTGATGAGTGGGTGGTACCTACCCAGAGTAGCTTGCACAAAGCCCGACCACCAAATCCCTTAATGAATATATAGATTATTCAAGATCTAGGCCACTTATATGGCCTCAATTCAATCTAAACGTTGTTTATTTGTGTTTACTCCTGTGCTTTGGTTGGAATAGCCTTAAGATTTAATAAGTGAAGAATCGAATGTCTGGATCACGACTTTATTTTGTCTCATGTTATTCAAAAAAAACAGAAGTAACCACCACTCACTTTAATACTTACAAATAAATAGGTACTTATCTGGCATTCACGGAGCACGACAACGAAGATATTCTGACGTCATGAGAACATAGCTTTGCTATTGTAATTTCTAAATGTATATAAATGAATACATTTGACTGAGATAATATTTTTTTTATTAAAATAATAATAGCAATATCCGTTTTTTAAGGAATTACTAATAAACCTATTCACTCTTCAAATTAAGTGTACATCTTTTATTTCCAGTTCTTCTGCTAAAAATGGCAATATATAGACTAAATTTAAATAATATACAATTATCTTATATTAAAAATTGACATTGATATATAAGTTTGAAAATAACAGATTGGCACATATACCTATATATATATATATATATATATATATATATATATATATATATATATATATATATATGATATATATATATTTATTCATGTCTCCGTCTTACCTTACGATAAATACAGGGTGACTGGTGAATTAGTATCAATATTTTAGGAGCATAATCGGTACATGATTCTCATTCGAATTATGTAAAAAAATAGGTACTTAATTTTTGACCAAATTTACAAAAAAATTACTTGAAATAAATAAAGTGTGGACATATTTCCGCGGCGCGTGCGGCGTGGTGTTTGCCCCCCGAAACCCCTGCCCCGCGGCTTATTAGTCGGGCGAGCGCCGCCGTAAGGTTCGTCCATCTTCCCGCGCGCGCGCCCCTAGCGATCGATCTTACGCGTATACCTAATCTTTTGTGTGTGAGTGTGACCCGTCATTAGTAATTAGGTATGGCTTATCAATACACAAATGCAGAATACTGTGAGTAGTAAAGTGACCCATTCGTGTTAAAGTGTGTGAAAGACAATATGCGTAAACATGCCGAACTGTGTATCACACGAGCAGGAGCTCACTTTGAACATTTGTTAAGGTTAGTGTAGTTATGTAGGTAAATAGGTAGTTAAATGATTGACAATCGTTGTAAATAAGTATGATTCCATTTTTAAACACGCCGGAAATACCAAGATAGGTAAACAGTTAATTTTTGTCCCAAGTTCATATCATTTACCTAGTCAACAAATTTGTTGCTTAAACGAGTGAAATATTTTGGTATTTTTGCCTGTTCTAAGCCAGGTTTAAAGTATGAAGGGGGATTGGATCATGCTTGTTTATCAAAGGTAGCCTGCTACCCTGTTAACACGCGGCGGCGTTTGGACGTAGGGAAAGTACCGCGCGATAACTAAATGTACCTAACTGTGTTGTGTCGTCAGCGCAGCTAGGGTGTCCACATGACGCGTAATTAATTACATAACTTTTGGTTAACTTTACTTAGAAGTTTATTAATATTTATGTTATATGTAATTTTTTTTGGTCATATATGGTCGTCAAATATCACGCCCTTAGTATTGATACTAATTCACCAGTCACCCTGTATAGTATTGTACTTTTTTTTATTCCAATATGAGGAAAAAATTAATAAAACAAGAACTTCGTTTCGTTATCCTAAATTTTGCCACTTTATAGTATTTTATTCTTTTTACAGCCGCTCATTGTACGACTGTCAACGGATCACCACTTTTACCAGATGTTCTGGGTGTATTTTTAGGAAAATACCACTTATTTCAAAGCGATTCAACGACGCAGGAAATACAGGTGTGAATTTATTTTTATGTTTCGAAATCTTCACAGACTATGTATAACTTGCTTAGTCTGTAAACATAATTTCTAAATACATTCTTTGTCATTGCTCAAGAATCAAATACTTAGGAGCTTACTTAACCACGTTGCTCCAAAGCGGATATACATGAGGCGAATTTTGATCAAACACATGCAGTTTGTTAATATTTTCCTTCTTTGGCAGCCAATTAAGGCTTTTACAAGGACTTGTAAGCAAGTATAACTTTACAAGATTAATTAAATTGAAAAATACCACCGGTCTTGAATATAGATTCCAATGATGATTTTTTATCAGTAATCAAAAAGCCGAGACGGCTTAATGGTTAGAATGCGTGAATCTTAACGTGGTCGTGGGTACAAACCCGGGCAAGCACCGGTGAGGTGAGCACCTTCAATGCCTTCACCGTCAAGTACGACTTGACGGTGAAGGCAAACATCGTGAGGAAACCTGCATGTGTCTAATCTCATTAAAATTCTGCCACATGTGTAGTCTACCCACCCACATTGGAGCAGCGTGGTGGAATAAGCTCCAAAACCTGCATCCCAGCAGTAGGACATTAACAGGCCGTTACTGTGCAGTAATCAATGTTTTATATTTAATTATAGGTGTTCCAAGTAATAGTCCACGATGAATATAGCCATAAAGATCTTAAAAATGATATATCATTATTAAAACTAAGAGCCGAAGTTGTGTTCAACAATTACATACAGCCTGCCTGCTTATGGTTTGACGAGGCTTATGACAAACTTACCTCTTATGAAATCCTTGGAACGGTGAGTTTTGAACTATTTCATAAACTATGCTATTGTGAGTTATTTTTGGTATATATTTGTAATCACCAGGCTTGAGAATGACAACGTCGTAGAAGCAGAATTTGCCATAAATACCAATTTTGAAAATATTTAATTGTCTTCTATTAAACCCTTAAAAAATATAACTTTTTTTCTTATAATTTTTTATGAGGACCTTGTGTAATGCAAAATGCGGCTCGCTCTTAGGTAATATTTTATTATACGAACATGTAAAAGTATTTTAAGTATTTATATAAATATTATCATTCTATTTTAATAAAAATTGAAAGAAAATACAATGAATATATTTTAACCGACCTTGAAAAAAGATTGGGCGTGAATTTAATTTGAAGCAGATTTTGTTTTTAAACGGATAATTATTTCATTTAAAATAGTTGGACATACTGACAAAAAGATCACCTAATGGTAAGTGGTCGCCACCAGCCCAAAAAGTCGATACGGGTTACCTTAACTATCCCGGCTACATGCTTGAAGAATCCTTCAAGGCGAAAGCCGGAGTGTGCTATCTCTTGAGGCCTTGGATCAGTTGATACGACGTGCGATTCGCATTATCGATGACGCAAAGGTTTACAATTGCGTCGAGAGATAACAGCGCTATCTATAGAATGTATCACGGCGAGTGCTCTCGATGTCACCGCCTTACTGTGACATCAATTTCATCGCGCACGAAGAAATTTGGCAACTCTTTTCTTTGTCAGACCACTAAAAAATGGAATTATTTACCAGCACACGTGTTCCCCTCCTCTTATGACCTGTTCCTTCAAACGAGGCATGAAGAGGCATCTTGTGGGCAGGCAAGGCGAGGGCGGCTAGTGCAGAACATTCTCGACTGTACTAGCCGTCGTCGTTTGGACTCCACTACCACTTACCATCTAGTGGAGTGGAGTCATTTGCTTTCCCTGTATATGAAAAAAAATAAAAAAAAGACATTGGCTCTGTAAGAAATACTCTCCAACTCTTACTACTACTTACTTCTTAATATCTCTCATACTAGTATTTTTTTTCTTTTCTATGTTGCTATTTGCATTTTTTACTGTACCAACCTGTTTTGTGAGCCATATTTAATAAATATCTGTGTAAATGTCAAACGGCTAGGCAAGATCTCGTAGCAGGTCTCGGTAAGATTTTAGAGCTTCCTCCACGCTGGTCCAATAAGATAGATATACATGCAGCAGAATTCCATCTTAAGAAATACATGTTTTCTTACGATAATTCTCCGTATTCTGTCGGACATATAATTCTAACCACTGGACCAATTAAATTTCTGAGTTAAAATTGACGTAGACTTTAAAACAATTCCAGGTGGCTGGGTGGGGATTCGATCGAACTGACTCCCTGTCATCGACTCTTCACGCTGCAAGGATGCCCTTGATTCCTAACTATTCTTGTATTTTAAGTAATCCAATATTTTATACGAATGCTTTAAGAAATAATAAGAAATTCTGTGCTGGATTTGCTAATGGTACGTTTAAATTAAACATTTACGTTTTATATCAACCTAAATTTTATTAAAAGCTACAAGCTACATTTATTATTATCTTAAAAGCAACATTAATAGGTATAAGCGTATGGCAACAAATCTTTATTAATTGAATTCATAGGAATTTTGACATTTGAAAACACTTTTTCAATCACATTCGAAATGTTTCAAATCTGTATAAATGAAGATTATTTTAATAATTTCAGGAACTTCAGCTTGTAACGGCGATAGTGGTGGAGGTTTCTTGGTATTCATACCTGATGCAATTGGTGGCAAAGTCGGGGACAAAGTGCCTGGTGCTTGGTATGTCAGAGGAATTGTCTCAGCGAGTTTATCAAGAGAAGATGCCGCTATATGTGATCCAAATTCATACGCCGTATTTACTGACGTATCCAAGTACTTAACATGGATTAAAGATTATATTACAAGTAATTGAAAAGTAACTGTAGTTAGTTACTTCTTGATTAAAACTATTGTGGACTGTATAACTTGACTTCGACTGTGTCGTAAGAAGGGATCAAGGGATCAAGTGTAGAGGTTACCCTCGTAAAATTTCTGTTGTCCAACGTAACAAATAAACCAACTCACTTTCGCATTTATGATATTTATTTAGAATGAATATTTAAATTTACAACTAATTAAAATATTTATAACAAATTCTTTTTCTTTAATTTTATCTTCTTGATTTCTTGATCATGAAAATTCTTAATCATGATATGACGAAGCATTTTGTATTGATACATGGTTCAAAATAAAGCAGAAAGGGAGTGCTTAATAGCAACATACAATGTTAATTGTATGAATGTAGGTGCTGCGCAAAGTATTCTCCGTTTTCCAAGTTCGGAAGCTGCGGTAGCTATATATGATTTGGTAGCTTCTTCTCGTTAGTGACTCTCTTTACACTTTAATGAATGATCTGTGTATTGTATAGGTAGTAATATATGATGGGGCTAACATGTCCAAATTGACCAAAGTCTGAAAAAAATGCAGATAAAAAAAATTGGTTCAAAATATTCTGGCAACTTTGTAATGATGTTCTTTATATAGTCATAGCCAAGCTAATCAGAAACGTTCTAAGCGTCTGTAACAGAAAACCGAAAGATATGGGTCAGGTATAAGATCGCGCAGTCAGACTATAAACGAAGCATCGCGGTTGTGGTCGTATAGTTGGTATTGTGACACACTTGTAGTTGGAGATTAGAGTCAGCCACAATACGTGAGATAAGAAATGACGTCATCAAAATTATAACAAGTTGAGGGGCCGTGATGGCAGTCCTTGCTGGAACCAAAAACGGCATATAGACAGCGAAGACCTTCCCGAGTAATGTTGTTTCATTCACGAATGCTATCTGGCCAATAATAGGTTAATGCTTGTTAAATACATTCATTGTTTATTTATAGTTGTCAGTATTATTAAAAAAAAACCTAATAAACTTGGCACTAGACTAATGAGGCATTTCCCGGCAATCTTATATGGTAATATAATATATCTATACGAGGGATGAAATTCGTGTAAATCGCAAACTGATACAGACTAATGTGAAAACTTTACTCTTAATTTATATGATAATATATTATAATTAGCCAGCAATTTAAACGGATTATACATCACTTAATTTATTTAGTATCCATTATATTAATAAATAATAACATTTACGTTCAATGCATCGTTATTGCATATATGATGTATATCTTATTATTTTATTAATATATACCTACATTAATTATATTAAAATGTTTTCACTTTACTGTATTTTTGTTTTAATATATTTAAACAAGTTTGTGGAATAATAGGCGCCTTATTAAAAATAATTGCTCTCCTGATATTATTATTTAATTTGGTGATTCTGCTATTATTTTTATCGAGGAGCTCAAATTAAAAATAAAACCATTTTATTCGAGGTTAATATTTATAATGACGTAAAATAACAATGACAGTCAGAACGTAAAAAAGAAAATAAACAAAAAATATAAGAAGTTTTATACATCGTAAAAAAATATATTAAGATCTATAAGTAAGATTATTTTATATAGTTATTTATTCGCACGTTATTAATTTTGACATTAAGTCTTAGGTAAAGAAAAAAGACCTTGTTTTTTGAGACCTTGTCAATCTAAAGATAGTCCTTAAGCGAATTATTTTCCTTACATCATTTTTCATCGTCAGACCCTTGCTTGGAAGTTATATATCATTTACGGTTAACCTCGACAAAATGTTGATGTTTGCGCCCTGTCAACTGTCTTAAAATGGATGACCATCTCTTTCCAACGTATAATATGTAAGCAAGACAAGATCATGTGAGCTGTTTTTGATATTATAAGCCTTGTTAAATAATGTCTGTTTATATAAGTAAAAGTACATTCGTAATAATGCGTACAATATTGTGTTTGGCAAGTTCAAAAATAGTATAAAATTTTAAATAACTATTATAATAATAATTTTTAATAAATAGCTCAGAATGCAAATTGCATATGTTATTGTATAATTTATATAATATAACGGATCTTTACATAGTACTTCGGTCTAGTCGCTAGCTATTAAGACGCATATTCGAAACCCGGATCGGGCCAATAATAGATTATCGAATAAGGTATAGGTAAGGTTATAAATATAAGGTCGATAAATACTCAAAAGATTCTTAAAAGTATAACTTGGGTTCGTTGAAACGAGACGTGAAGATATACACAGGAATATCTGACATTCCGTATTGGTGAGCTAGTAGTATAAGCCCAATTAACATAATAACATTACTATAGTGTCTGTAGGAACAATCCAAAAAAATATCATACCACACATTTAACTTCGTAAACAAAGTGAGTTATAACACAGTCTTATCACACAAGAATATGCTGAGGGATAATTATAATGTTTTCTTTTATATATATTCGAAATCTGTTATATATTTCAGGTGCTGTATAAGTTAATATATTGCCCTTATTTATTTTAGCGTGAGCACAAAATTGATTCACAGATTTTATCCCAAAAACTCCTCTGGAGTATCTACTATTTGTTCTCGAAATCGAAATACCCATTTTTGAGTGAATATTCTGTGAGCGAAGGTGAAGATTTAAGTGCAACCTTTATACGTACATGTGTAACGTTATGCTACTAATACATCCGTATTTTTTTTACATTAGTAATTCACTAAACTCTATATACTTCATCTCGTGCTGTTTGTGAGAAAAAACATTGTGTAAAATCCTGAAGGTATTAAATAAAATTCTGTCACGTTTGTAGTAGATATCAATGTATTAGCAACGCGCATGTGCACATACATCTACAATCCCACTAAGATTAATTGAGATTCATAATAACAACAAAGAAAACGAATGACACAAAACAAGATGAAGACAAAACAAAAAATTATGCAATCCAAAAATATTGATTGCGATAAAATAATTGATATTTATTACAGTATCAAACTGTAAGCTGGAAATAAAAACAAGCATACCTGCATGTTTTATTTTCCGGTATCAAACTGTTAACTGATAGGTACCAAAGACATTCATGCCTGTGGAGACCCTAAGAGAATATAATAATGTAATACAATGTATTATAATATTTTATTTAATAGTTAATTTTAGTTCAAATATATGTATGTGTGCCGTCAGCACATCGCCTTTTTAGTTGTACTCCATATTTGGCATGACGAAATCATAACAATTTATTATTAGATTAATATAGTACATTACTCAATCAGTCAGTACAGGGTACTCAAACAATTGTGACGTGTCGTAAATAAAAATATATTATTCCTTCAGTCTTTGAGTATTGGCTAGCCTCATACCTGGATCTGTCTCTGAATATTATATGCCTCAGTATCTCAAGACAATCTACCCGCCAAAGTGGTGAACCCGACGTGATCTGAGACCCGACGTGATTGTACCCGACGTGATCTGAGGCCCGACGTGATTGTAGCCGACGTGATCTGAGGCTCGACGCAAGAAAGGACGAAGTTACACTCTAAGCCCGAAGGCCGACTTCATCCAGAGAACGACGTGATTTTTTAAAGATTCTGGCTGCTTCTAAGTACTGACTCGCAAGAAAGCAACATGAGTACCCCCGCCACGCAGCAGAGCAGATGTGCAGCTCATTCAGCATCTCAGAACGACGCTGTGGAGCTTGCCTCAGTGACGGTCTCGTCAAGGATACCGGATTTCTGGCACGATCAGCCAAGGTAGTGGTTTGTGCAGTGTGACGCGATTTTAAGACCACAAAAACTGAGTGACGACACGAAGTTTAACCTCATCGTCACTAAATTAAGCAAAGATGTCATTCAGCAAGCTAGTGATATCCTTTTGAGTCCACTGGAGACAAATCAATTCGAGATTTTGAAAACCCGATTGTTGGTAGTGTATGAGGAATCGGAAACAAAAAAGATAATGAATTAAAAAAGTTACTTGATTCAAAGAACTTAGTTTAAGAAACTTATTATGCCAAATAGCAAGATACCTATTTTCTGCGAAGTATCTACTAATAAGGTGCGATCATATTTGCCAGTGGAGTTTCGTGTAACAGCATACAAAGCCATACATGACTCAAGCCACCCGGGAGTTCGCACAACAAGAAAATTGATCCGCGATCGCTATATTTGGGCAGCGATGAATAAGGATGTTGCCTTATGGGCCAAATCATGTTTAGATTGTCAGAGATCGAAAGTGCAACGTCATACAATATCACCTATCGGAAATTTTCCTAAGTGTCAACGCTTCGAACATTTACACGTGGATATTGTTGGACCACTAACTATTTGTAAGGGTTACCGATATCTAGTTACCATGGTAGACCGAGCGACTGGTTGGCTAGAAGCTTACCCAATTAAAGACATTACAGCTGAAACGGTAACTAAGATTGTTTATTCAGGCTGGATAGCACGATTTGACGGATCAAGGTCGTCAATTTGAATCCATCTTGTTCGCATTGTTGGCTAAGAGAATGGGCATAACTAAAATAAGAACCACGAGCTATCACCCACAGTCAAATGGTGTCGTCGAACGAACTCATCGAACATTAAAAACAGCCCTTATGTGTAGAGGCAATACGGACAATTGGGTCAATGAATTACCGTCAGTTTTATTAGGCTTAAGGGCAAGCTTACGCGATGACACTGGAATAAGTGCAGCCGAGATGGTTTACGGTAAAGTCATACGTTTACCAGGAGATTTCTTTTCGCCGACAAAGCTGGAAATCACTGAAAATGAAACGTTTTTGCAAAACTTGCGTTATAGGATCAGACAAATTGCATCGCTACCGAAACGAGATTTAAGACAAAACGGTATATTTGTACATCCAGAATTAAGTGAGTGTACACACGTTTTTGTCCGATGTGATAGAGTTTCGAAGCCACTAACGTCACCCTATTCTGGACCGTTTAAAGTTTTAAGCAAATCAGCGAAACATTTCAAGATAGTGATTAATGGTATCAAAAAAAAATAATAAGCATCGATCGCCTTAAGCCAGCGTTTCTAATTACCAGCGAAGATAGCGTTGATCGAATTCCAAATAAGGTAGAAGCTAATAAAAACAATAAGCCTATGACAACGAGATCTGGTCGTATAGTTAGACCTGTTGTGAGATTTGCATACAGATAAATCGAAATATTTAGTAATTTTTTAAATATAATTAATTGTAATTTATAAAAATATTTTGATGTTATACGCACATAAAAAAGGATCATATTATTATATACACTTTTTCTGCTTTTTTATAATTTCTTTGTTTAAAGATTTTAATTGTTTTTAAGATTTTTTGAGTACCTTGGTTGCTTTTGTTTCTTGTTCATAGTGTTATATGTAAAATTTTCATGTATTGAATGTTTGTTACTGGTTTTTATTTATTTTAAGAAAATTGTTAATTTTTTTCTCAAAGGGGGATGCTATGTGCCGTCAGCACATCGCCTTTTTAGTTGTACTCCATATTTGGCATGACGAAATCATAACAATTTATTATTAGATTAATATAGTACATTACTCAATCAGTCAGTACAGGGTACTCAAACAATTGTGACGTGTCGTAAATAAAAATATATTATTCCTTCGGTCTTTGAGTATTGGCTAGCCTCATACCTGGATCCGTCTCTGAATATTATATGCCTCAGTATCTCAAGACAATCCACACGCCAAATATGCATATCATGAATATAATGACTAAACATATATATTAAGTTTAAAGCGAATACATTTATTAGAATATAATTAAATTAATATATATAAATTCATTCGAGTTAAAATGGTAGCCCTTAATGTTAACTCATGATAAAGCACAGGATATAAAACTCTCTCGAAATGACTCCTCTGTCAGAACCAAGCACTCAATTTATCCTCGGGTATATTTTAAAAGTGAAATAAGTGTATTCCTACGCATTTCCTTGTGTGTTTATATAAATATTAAAGTATATAAGTGTCGATTAATGTTTCACGTTTATAAAATTTTGAGATTATATAAATCGAGCTTGGATTTATTTTACATAATATTTTCGATACATGTCTTTATGTTACAGCAATTTTTTTTAATTAACGTATAATATAATATAGGAGAGCAATGGCCTTGACGGTAAGTGGTTATATTCTAAAAAAATACACTTAGAGTGTCAATCATTACTTATACAATCGCCGCCAATCATAGGTTTGAATATGTTAAATCTCTTGTTCACCCATTGAAGCTGTAACACATAGGTTCTCATATCAATTGATAGGTACCCAAATCGCCACCAATCACTTTGGAGTGGAATATGCTTCATAAAAAATCTCTTATATATTTAAAGCAGATTGGAAAATCGATTGATGATTAGTACTGCCCATATACATTAACACTGTAAACCACTATCCTTTACATTGTGAATGCGCTACTAACCTTGGAAACTAAGATGTTGAAGAAGCCAACTGACTCTTTAACCCAATATAACAATACCAAGTATTGCTGTTTACTATTTGGGGTTTTTATTTTGTATTTCTTTCAAGGAACAACGAATCGAAGTAATTTTCCATTGACATATTGTATACAGGCTTTTACTCATCACCACCATTGCCATTTTTTTATTTACCATGGAGACTAGATAGTTCCTTAAAAAACATAGAATTAAGTATACCACGCTAGTGGGACTCTAAATCTTTATCAATCGAAAAATTTATACGGGTCCAATGTAAAAGTCCATTATATACAAAATCGTTTCCTTTTGATCAGATATTCAAATACGAATACAAATACACCGATTTTGGAAGGAGACCGAATTTAAAGTATTTCGTATCTTTGAAATAGATCACATGAATCGCCTTGGACATTCAGTGATGCGATTGACTTGGTCTTTTGTGTCTACTTTTATAAATACAACATAGATCTTGGTTATCTTTTTTTTTAAATTATAAAGGTAAGCGCATATTGATGATGTGTTTAAATAATGTGCTGAAAGAATATTCATTCCAATTCGCCGTTCTTTGTTACATTAGGCGTTTTTTTATTTCATAATACTCATTTAACACATGCATGATGCTCTTGCTTAGAAGCGAATGATCTTTTGTAAGAAACGTGGCTTGTCCAGTCTTAAATATGTTAAGCGAACTTATATTCCTTATATTTGAGGGTATTTTGTTAAAAAGTTGACGTTGACATTGCCAGAAATGTTAACATTAAAATTAACAGAAAAAGACATAAAATATTTAAACAAAGAGCAAAGTACGAGAAAGTGGTGAATAATATTTCCAAGCCACCGTCTTGCTAGTTATAACTTATATACGGCATTACAGTCGTGGTCAATTCGCCTTCGCAAAAAAACCATTAATAACACTATCAATGATCCTTTTAATATACAAATACAATCTAAAATGTTATTTCACTGTGCCCGTAATTACAATCGGCTTAGTAACCTTTCAACCCGGAATACACCAATACGATATTTTCATGATTGGATTGAATTGTCAAGGATAATTCCCTGGAGACAAAGATTAATCCTCAGAGATAGTGAGTTCTTAGAACACAGTCAAATAGCAATCTCAGGGGAAAGTTAATTCTCAGACGAAATTCAAGGACGATTCCCAAGAAATAGCCGAAGGCAAAATTGGCAGGCGATGGTCAGAGACTTAAACATACAGGCGGTGCTATTATAAAAGAACTTGATAGGTCTATTCTATATGAACAAACTCGAAACTCACCACAGAAAAAGGTCGTAAAATGTCAGAAAGTGATATGGAACTTTGACCATTATAATTATAAAATTTCAAGAATACACATATCAAAATTATATATCACCATAAATCCGTTGTCAAAATTCCACAAGTGAGTAATTTAGTAAGTTCATACGGAATAGCACTGCAATTCATATCTCACTTGTAAAGAGCTTAAAATTAACTTTCGGTGATACGCTATTTTGACGCTTATATCCTTTAAATGTCATAGTTACTATGGCCAATATCGCATATAACTTTTTGAAATTTCGAGATCATCAGGGCTGACTTTCGTGTTTGTTCAAACAGATTAGTTCCACTAATGTGCAAAGTCCAAACGAAGTCATGGGTTTTGCTCGTTTAGTAGGTATAAGCGTATATTAGTGTCCAAATCTTAAATGACGTCACGTAGGATATCAACCCTCAACTTAGGGCAATAATCCTCTATTCTGACCCAAGAAAATTTAAGAGTGCAGGAAATTTTCTTCATCACTACGTGTCATGAATTTTTATAAGATTTCAAGTTTTTTGACCGAACATTTACAGAATTATTGAAAGCATAGTTTTGCTCTTAGCTATAATTACATATTTGATGTTTAGCGGATTTCTTTAGTAGTATTAGAGTAGCTTTATAGGATATTTATTGGTATTTTTAATAATAAAGGTGTAGACCGATATTTAATGATAAGTCGTCGCAATCGACAATATACTGTAAAAGCACCTCCAACACTAGTGTAAGATGTATAGCTATAATTAGGATAGTGATGTCCTCCTGACCCATTTCGGCCAAAGCAACCAATCACAAGAGAGATTAGTCAACTGCACAGGATATATTAAAATGCACAACTGTGTGCGCTAACATAGATGCACTCCCAATATCCTCATAATAAGGTGGGTCAGCAATCCATTAAGATCAGAAAGAGTTCAGGCGCAGCACAAACGGCTTTACGTGCTTTCCGAGGCATGGGAGTGCACACACTTTCTAATTCCAGACTACGGACAAAATACTCTATAACTATTCATTAGCCTAACTTAGAATTTAAATCCAAGACCTCAGTATCTGCGGCTTTATACCTAGCCACTTGACCAAAGAGGTAGTGAATATATTTACACTTATTCACTAACAAACAATACAGCTTAAATTTTTGACATCATTTATTTTGACATATTAAAAGTAATAATTAAAATATATATATAACAGCATTTCTAGTCCATTTAGTTTTTGCTTTTGTTAGTATTTGATATGAATCCCGTTTGGATAAAATCCACCCCATCTTCTGCCTTTTCTCTTCATCCTGGGCATTAATTATCTGTTAGTCATGTTGGGCGACTGATAAGCTGATGAGTAGCTTTATGGCAACTATGATGATCACAGTAGACAAAGATTTTGACTACACAAACCACAGCTAAATAAATAATATAACTACAATATGATAAACATATATATATTAATTGTTACTTTATATATATGTTTATAATCCGTAACCTGCCTGTGAATATCCCACTGCTGGGCTAAACGCCTCCTCTCCCTTTTTGAGGAGAAGGTTTGGAGCTTATTCCACCACGCTGCTCCTATGCGGGTTGGTGGAATGCACATGTGACAGAATTTTAGTGAAATTAGACACATGCAGGTTTCCTCACGATGCTTTCCTTCACCATAAAGCACGAGATGAATTATAATCACAAATTAAGCATATGAAAATTCAGTGGTGCTTGCCACTTGCCACGGGTTTGAGCCCACGATCATCAGTTAAGATTCACGCGTTCTTACCACTGGGCCATCTCTGCTCTATGGAAATTCCTAACAATATTATAATTATAAATACTAATAATGAACTTCAATAAAAATAAACTTCTTTGTGTTTTTATTGACATACCTATATGTGATTCATTAATGTTTACTATGAAACGTCTTGGGTAATGCCACATGGCATCTTTTATATATATATTCTAAAAATGACAGTACATAGTATCTAAAATTTAATGTGTAGAACATTTACCGTAAAATTATAATTTAATATCATTTTTTCATGTGACATTGTGTCTACTGTCGGTTGTCCCACTTAAGTAAATAAATATATATCCTTTACTATTTTTAAATCAAGGGTCAACATTGCCTAACCAATCCTATTATAAAGTAACGTGTCCGCTATCGAAATTTGAAAAAAGAACACCGACGACGGACATTCTTCATACGTCGAATCGTATTTTTTGAAAATGGAAGTTCAAAGAAAAACAAATACAAATAGTAAAGCCTTTCACGTTGTAACGTATGAAATGTATTTTTCTCCAATACATTGAAAATATTTTTGTCATTAGAATTGGATAATTTTAGAAATGGCTTACGAACGGTTTGGGTTATGGGAGTTAAGACCTTTTTGGATGCGTTGAAAGTGAATTTCTCAAGGTCATATTTTCAAATAAATAAATAACTATACAGTCAAATGTAATGTAATGTATATATTTTATCTATTATTATACTTTTTTTTGCACATTTTTATTATTGTACCACCACTACCACTGATAATCGCAGAATTAGGTGTCACACACCTAACTATTAGGTACTGAATGGATTACCTATTGGGATCATGCCTATATTATGATTCTAACAAAATAAAGCTTTTATTTTTATTTGATTTATCTATTTGCTTATTAGATATTTTTTTTGTTGGTTTTACATTTAGTATTTAAAGTTTAAGGAATTATTAAATATGTCCTTTTTTTTTTCTTTTTTCGCTTAACTTTTATGTTTCTTCGTACTCTTTCATCGTATAATGTGTCTGCAATTTGTATTGGTGTCAATTAAATTACCATACCATGATACCATTTCTAATATTTTTTCTTTTCTAAGCCATCCTCACCATATGTTGACAATACGCACTAACGAGTTCACGAACCCGTACTGTGTAACCTAGAATAAAGCAGATGTTTCTATTTATAAATCAAACATTGCTGGTTTTCTATAACAAATTATTAAACATTTCTTACATAACCATCAATGTACTATAAAATCACAAAACGCATACACAAATGTTCATTGCAGGTGCGGAAACCAATCGTCTGGCCAGATTCAAATTTAGAATGCCACATCAGATCAAACGCAGTATATTGATGGTATTATTTTCGTCCTGTTCATTTGAAAATCGAACGCTGTCCGAATTTTCGAATAAGTAATTTAATATAAATTGAGGCAGAATTTCGTTTGTACATTTATTACAAAAAAATGCGTTTGACGTTTTTGGGAAAAACAGTCGCGAGGGGTTGACTTGAATAACTGAATATATTTTAAACAGAGAGTATTTTAAAATTTAAAAAATATCAACAAACAATTTGAAACAAACCTTTTATCTTTAGTTATTTAAAATAATATCGTGGTTTGTATACCAGATCCTGGACACTGAATCTTTGAAGTGATTCCCCTTTAAGATAATGAGAGTAAAACTTCAGGATCAAATTTCTGACACATAGCTTCACTTCCTTAGCACTTACTCAGTTGGGTGCGCAACTTTTATGTATTAGTGCTAGTCCCCAGTGCCCCTTTAGTCTAGTAGTTAACTTATAAGGCTGATAATCTCGAAGTCCTGAGTTGAAATACCACCAAGCAAATAAAAAGTGATTAGGCTTTTCAGTCAAAATATTATCGGTAGCCTAAAGTTTGTAACTTAGCAGTTTTCGATCGGATTACCATCCCATCAAATTATATGAGTAAGGAAATAAATAGTGTACATGTTATAATAAAAATTAAAACACGTGAATCTTAACCGAAGATTTGTTTAACTTAATTTTAATGTTATTCGATTTTCAAACTAACAAATGGAACTTGAAAGTAAATTTATCATTTTCAAACAATGATGTCATATCCTTTGGGTCAACTGTGACTTTAGTTAAGTTACTATATAAGATACACAACTTCTCCGAGATTTGAAATTCAAATGTAGATTACGTATAATTCCTGAATCCACTGTACGATATATGTATATACATGGTGTTTGCGAAACGTTACAAGCAAATATAATTTAATAATACTGTAACAGGTTTGCGTCTCTGTGTCCGTAAATGAATTTATGAAGAGATAATAGTGAGGAAACTGCTTTAATAGATTAGATTATTTTATTTCAATGTTAAGAGATTTTCTTTGAGTTTGGTCAGAATAAAATTGAAAGGGGAACGTTGGAACGTGAAACGTTTGCAAAAAATACATTACTTTCGTCACGTAAACTGAGTTATATTTACATAATAATAAGATATTATATGAGTTTTACATACCATCGCCAAACACCAAATCCTATATTGCTGTATTCCAGTGCTGGGTTATGGTTTGGAGCTTATTCCGCCACTCTGCTCTAAATGTGGCAAAACTTCATTCACACGTGCTTTCATCATGATGTTTACCATGACTGCCAACCTGAATCAAATTAAAATTCAATGGTGCTTGTCGGGATTCAACCTTTAATCTTCGATTATATCTATCAATACAATCTTGCCTTAGAATATTTTTACGTATTTAATCAATCTCACATTCTAAATACATCTACAAATTATAGTTATATGTTTTAAATAGTTTTAAAGATTAAAACATGTTTAAAAAGTTCGTATTGATTAAAGTAAATGAAAATATTGGAAAGGCTTTGTGCAAACTGTCTGGTTAGGTTTTACCACCAGCACGTTTGGATAGGAACATCAAATATTGTACCGTTAGTATTATTGCATTCCAGTTTGAAGAGCGAGTGAGCCAGTGTAACTACAGCCACAAGGGACATAACATATTGGGTACTAAGGTCGGTGACGCTTTGGCGGTTAACATTTCTTACATTGCCAATCTCTTTGGGCAGTGACCACTTACCATAATGTCATTTACCCGTCCACTTACCTACATTATAAAAAAAAATATATATACATCAATACGAAACAGCCTGTATACAACCACGCAGAATGACCCCAAAATACACCACAATATACCGATCAATCCTGTAATCCGATTAAAGAACATATATATCGAAGAAGTCCCTCCAGGGTTATTTTTAAAAAGCGTGACGTCAGCATTGCTGACGTCACTTTCACCAACATGATGTTGATGGCTCATTTTGCAATGAAATAATAAAACGATTTCAGCAAAATAATAGGTTTATTCTACAATCGATCAGGACACAACGTTCATCTGAACAGTCCGACGGCTCGAATGAGAATGAACCCCGAGCAACCGTCGCACTGCTTTTTATAGCAAAAATCATAACAACAACACCTGTTGAACACAGGTGTTCAATCAATGACATAACATTTAAAATTCATTTTTATGTTTAGTTTTCACAATTATTAATTAATTTCTGATTTTTAAACAATAAACAACAACTTATTTACAAATTAATTAGAAATAACTTGATTAAATAATCAATTTAAAGCGTCTGCGCCGACACGGCCATTCTGAAAGGCGGTGCGCGCTCTGCACCAGCCTCATCTCGCCGTTTTCTTGTAGTTTTCTCGTGGTCAATATCTGTAAAAGAACAATTTTTGATTTGAGCCAAGTATCTGTTAATAACTTCTAATGAATCACGAAGGATTTTTATAATGATATTGTTGTATTTTTATAATGATAGTTCGGAGTTTTTATAAGGTTCTCGTAGTGTCTCGGAGGTTCTCGGCGGTTCTCGAAGAGTCTCGGAGTATCTCGGAGGTTCTCGGAGGTTCTCGAAGAGTCTCGGAGGTTCTCGAAGAGTCTCGGAGGTTCTCGAAGAGTCTCGGAGGTTCTCGAAGAGTCTCGGAGGTTCTCGGAGGTTCTCGAAGAGTCTCGGAGGTTCTCGAAGAGTCTCGGAGGTTCTCGGAGGTTCTCGAAGAGTCTCGGAGATTATAGTAAATGTGTGCAATCGCGTGTAACTGTATGTGTGCGTGTGTGTGTGTGTGTGTGGTGTGTGTGTGAGGTGTGTTCTCGGAGGTTCTCGGAGGTTCTCGAAGAGTCTCGGAGGTTCTCGGAGGTTCTCGAAGAGTCTCGGAGGTTCTCGGAGATTCTCGGAGATTATAGTAAATGTGTGCAATCGCGTGTAACTGTATGTGTGCGTGTGTGGTGTGTGTGTGTGTGGTGTGTGTGTGTGTATGTGTGTGTGTGTGTGTGTATATGTGTGTTTGTATACATGATGTTAAGTGTGCTTATGTTTCGAGTGTGACCGTAACTCGTTCAAATGTTAGGTTATAATGAAAGAATATTACTTACGTTTATGTTTTTAAATACTTATCGTTCAGATTGTGATTGCTCAGGTAGCTCGAGGTTGTGGGAGGTTGATGGCGCACGGTTATCTTCATCTACTGTGATATTTTGAGGTGATGGTGGATTTTCATCTCCCGCCGACACGGTTTCTTGATCACCAGGTTTAGGGGCACGTCTTAATTGATCATGTGATACTTTCCGCGGTCTTCCTCTACCAACTACCTTCTTTACTAAATAGCGATCGTTTTCTAGGATAATGCCTCGTGTCGACAGTGCGGCCGTATTTATATGGTTGCGCCGATACGGCCATACTGACAGGCGGTGCGTGCTCTGCACCAGCCTTGATGATTTTCGTAAATAGTTGTAGATTCTCGTCGGTTCTTGTTGACTCTCGTCGGGTCTCGTAGAGTGCTCGTCGGGTCTCGTAGAGTTCTGATGCTCCACCGTAGTCACAATCACTACCCGCAGCTTCAGCAGCGTCCCGTGTGGAAGTGAACGGTTTATTCTTCTAACGACGTTAATCGATATCTGGAACGTGAGTCACGGTCATGGGACCGCCATTAGGCAAGTTTCTTAGCTATTATTACGCAAGATCACTGTTAATTAATAATACAAAGCAGGGTAGGTAAATAAATTATCGCAACGTAGGTAAAAGCTAAATTGTTAAGTTACTAAGAAACTTATAAGTACGAAACATAGTAAGACACAATGTCTATCGCTCTTAAATAAATTGGAACGTACTCACCAGATCTCATTCATACGTTACCACAATTTTTCACTCACTAAATAATAATACTTTCGTAGGGTAGTAAAGTCCTATTTCAGGAAACTGAGCATACGAGAACACATGAGGTTCCGATCTTGATATAGCGATTTCCTCAGCAGTCAGGTTTTTTTTTTTTCATTTCGCTACGAGTGACGTCATCAACCGACTTGCATATGCAGCCATACATTTGCCTTCCTTTGGCCGACTGTTTTTGATATTTATAAGAGCAGAATGTGATACTTGTGACAGCCACGAAGAAGCACTGCTTTTCAAGAACTTGCTGAGCGCAATGATCAAGGCACCTCTTTCCAGCGCTTGTTCATATTCCGTTGTTGGAGTTTAAACATCATCTGCCAATGACTTTCATGGGTAGTTGGTGGTTGCGACGCTATACGCATTTCCTTTTGTTTTAATCATCTGACTCATGAGTTTGTTGTTCGACAATATTGGCTCGCGAAGTAGATGGTATAGGCTCGTTGGCTGATGCTGGAGAGTTGTCTTCTTCCGCCGATACGGTTATCTGGTCTCCAGGTTGAGGTGCCCGACGGAGTTGATCATGTGCAACTTTTCTTGGACGCCCTGAACCTCGTTGGAACTGACGGATCCTTGCTTTTCTTGAATTGAAGCGTTGTCTGTCTTGTTTTGTCTAGGTGTTGTTGGTACAGGTGCTTTCACCAGAGCATCTATTTTCCGTGGGCTTGGCCGGACTTGTCCATTTTTGTTTCTGGTAGTGTACTTAAACGTTCTGACATTTGCTGCATTACTTGCATCATCTGCATCAGGAATTGCGGTGGTATGTTGTTCATTGGTGCATTCAGCAATGCTGAATGTGGCTGGAATTGCGGCAACGCGGTTCCAACACCTCTTGTGGTGTTTAATCCATGGTCTGGTCCCGTCGTTGCATCAGGTTGTTGTTGAGCGGAAGTGGCAAGCGATCCCACTTCTGATGACGAAGGAGTCCATCCAGGGTTATTTTTAAAAAGCGTGACGTCAGCATTGCTGACGTCACTTTCACCAACATGATGTTGATGGCTCATTTTGCAATGAAATAATAAAACGATTTCAGCAAAATAATAGGTTTATTCTACAATCGATCAGGACACAACGTTCATCTGAACAGTCCGACGGCTCGAATGAGAATGAACCCCGAGCAACCGTCGCACTGCTTTTTATAGCAAAAATCATAACAACAACACCTGTTGAACACAGGTGTTCAATCAATGACATAACATTTAAAATTCATTTTTATGTTTAGTTTTCACAATTATTAATTAATTTCTGATTTTTAAACAATAAACAACAACTTATTTACAAATTAATTAGAAATAACTTGATTAAATAATCAATTTAAAGCGTCTGCGCCGACATATATATATGGCAGTATATTATCTTATAAAGCTTAGGAACTTATAGGGAATGCGATCAGGGACTCAAACAATATATAAATCATTTAATTCAAATTTTCATTTCCTTTATACCTGTTGTAATCTGTGATAAAATTTTCCAAAAATTCTTTTTTTTTAAAGAATAGGAAGGTGGACGAGCATATGGGCCACCTGATGGTAAGTGGTCCAACCAACGCCCTTAGACATTGGCACTATAAGAAATGTTAGCCATCGCTTACATCGCCAATGCGCCACCAACCTTGGGACCTAAGATTTTATGCCCCTTGTGCCTCTAATTACACTGGCTCACTCACCCTTCAAACCGGAACACAGCAATAACAAGTACTGCTGTTTTGCGGTAGAATATCTGATGAGTGGGTGGTTCCTACCTAGACGAGCTTGCACAAAGCCCTACCACCAGTACCACCACCAATTCTTCTTTAGTGCTGACCTACTATGCAAGAGGAACCCGTATGCAAATTTTCCTGGTACTAGTTCGGACTGTGCTTTGATATATCAGTCAGTTATTCGTTTATATACATAAGATATATATACATAACAAGAACATGAAATTCACGCTTGTTACTTCGATAACTTAAAACCGGTTAAAATTACGAAGCACAGCTAATTATATAGTTATATTATACAATTAAAGCTTCTCTGAAACGTGATGCATAATCTGTTATAAGTTTTATGTTCATTGTTTAAATAGTTTTTTCAGATATGCTTCTTAAAATACGTAACTATTGGTGCTACGTCTGAACTATTTTTGATCGTGTTTTTGTTGATGTGTAATCTGATGATAGCGACAGAATAGCTAATAGTCAGCGCTAGTAGTTAACTCACTCACTTTTGCACTATAATATATCCATATATACCGAATGGCAGCCACAAGTAATAATAAAAAAATTTATTTAGGGTTTCCACCCAAATAACTTATATAACTGATCCTTAAAATATATTTCCAAGAAGACAAACGGTTACCTTGGCTAGTTAAATATTGTTATTCCAATTTACTTATTTAAATTATCTCCTCCTTTTAGCTAATTACATACAATTATTTATTTACGCCGCGCACATGTGAAGCGGGTTATACATCACTCGGAGGTATTTAGTCTTATTTATATGCAAATGCATGCAAATTCAGAGAGCAGAGCCTTTGGGAACGTTTTGAAATCAACGAAAAAGTTATGGCGCTAAATTATCATAATGAGATGGCTTTAAAAGTAGGGTTGTATTTAAATAATATACTGTTTATGTAGTAGTTTTCTGTACATGTATGTATTGTGGTAGTGTTGGTGTGAAATTGTCTTAAAATTGGAGATGATTATGGAAGTGTGAGTAATTAGGGCGAGACCGACTGAACACTGAATAATGTGTAAAGGTACATTAGTGTTATTTTCATTTTGCTTCTAAATTAATTTAATTAAAAACTTAAATATTCAAAATATTTTTTTATTGTATAGGTAGGTGGACGAGCATATGGGCCACCTGATGGTAAGTCACCAACGCCCATAGACTTTGTCATCGTAAGAAATGTCAACCATCACTTACATCGCCAATGCGCCGCCAACCGATGTTATGTCCCATGTAATGTATTACCTGTAATTACACTGGCTCACTCACCCTTTAAACCGGAACACAACAATACCAAGTACCATGATGATGCATAAATCGATTTTCCAAAATATTGTTCATGAAGAAATATTTAAAGGTAATGTTTTTTAAATAAATGCATCATCAACATATCGTGTTTTAATTTTTCGCCCACACTAAATCAATTCAATGTACATACGGTTTCTAATACTTTAGTATATGTACAGACATAAATATCAAATATTTTCTAAGTTACATCATTTAAAAGCTCTTGGACCCTTGGATAAATGAAAAAACTAAAAGATTTAACGCTGTATATTATCGCCTTCACATATCTCGAAATCTAAATTATGAATCAAAATTATAACATTTTCATTGCGTTATAAGTTTAAGAAAATGAGCCCTAGGAAAATTCATTAAAAAAATGAATATTAAAAAATTAAAAGTTATTGAATTTACCTGTCAAGAAAATCTCACCAGTAACTTGAAACTAGGAGGCAGAGTTATGTTGATCTGACTCAGAAAGCGCAAAAACCATTACTTATGCACCTTATCTAATCAGACGATCCTATTCTACCGCTAAACAGCAATACTTAGTATTTTTTTTTTATATTTGCTCTACTCCACCTGATGTTAAGTGGTAGTAGAGTCCAAACGCGAGGACGGCCAGTACTGTCGGGAAGAAGGTTCTGCACTAGCCGCCCTCGCCTTGCCGGCCCGCAAAATGCCTCTTCACGCCTCGTTTGAAGGAACCCGGGTCGTAAGAGGAGGGAAATACGTGAGCTGGTAAGGAATTCCATTTTTTGGAAGTGCGACAAAGAAAGGAGTTGCTTGTCAACGCAAGACCGTACCTGTGCTTTGTACAGCAGGTACAGTTGTTGTGGCGTAAAAAAACGCCGCACCTTGTTCAGAACTCCGAGTTTCCGTGAAGCTGTTTTTAATACAGCCTCGATGTAATTCCTTGGACTAAGGTCGCAGCGAACGTCCATCCCCAGCATGGCGATTTTGCTTTGTATCACCAGCGGAGTGCCACAGAGGGAGGGAAGAGGGTAAAATGGTGACTTTTTCGCTGTGAGAGCGCATACCTGTGTTTTCTTGGCATTAAACTCAACAAGATTATCTGAGCCCCATTTGGCGATAAGCTCTAACGTCCTATTGAGTTCAATGACAAGATCCTCCCGCCTCTCCCTAATTTCCGCTCGCCCAGCCACTGCGCGTCAGTGGTATCCACCATGCACTGTACTATCGTCTGCATAGCAATGAATGTTCCCGAGAGAGAGCATATCATTGATATGCAAAAGAAACAGAGTGGGAGATAGCACAGATCCCTGGGGGACCCCAGCATTCACTACATAGAATTGTGAAGCGCAACCATCAACTAAAACACGAAGGCTGCGCTTGTGTAGGAAGCTGGCAATCCAGGTGCAAAGCTGAGCAGGCAGACCATATGCCGGCAGCTTGGAGAGAAGACTTCTGTGCCAGACCCTGTCGAAAGCCTTGGAGATATCGAGGCTGACAGCCAACGATTCCCCATGCTTGTCGATAGCTTCACCCCAGAGGTGTGTTACGTACGCTAGAAGATCACCTGTAGACCGTTTTGGTCGAAATCCGTACTGACGATCATTAATTAAACAGTGATCTTCTAGGTAATGGATCAGTTGGTTGTTAAGAATCCGTTCCATCACCTTACAAAGTACTGAGGTGATAGCTATTGGCCTATAATTTGCCGGGTCAGACCGATCCCCTTTTTTGGGAACCGCTTGCACATTAGCTCTTCTCCAAGCCTCCGGCACATATCCCGAAGAAAGAGACAGTTGGAACAGGCGCGTTAACACGGGAGACAGCTCCGCCGCGCACTTCTTCAGCACTATGGCTGGTATTCCATCGGGACCGCTAGCTTTCCGTACATCAAGTGATTGCAGCTCCGCACGCACATCACGCTGCCTGATTTTGATGTCAGGCATCGTGTGGCCACAAGAAGGTATTATTGGTGGCAGAGCACTACAATCATCGATGACGGAGTTGTCGGCAAAGAGTTTAGCCAGGAGATCAGCTTTCTCTTGCGGACTGTGAGCTAGCGATCCGTCCGGACTTCTGAGCGGTGGCAGCGAAGGTTGGCAGAAATTGTTTTGCACAGACTTGGTCAGACGCCAGAAGCTACGGGAGCCCCTAGGATGTGAAATAAGGTCATGACCAATCTGTACAATGCGCTGTGCATCCGCTCTCGTGTAAGCCTTTCTACAGGACTTGCGTTCCGGTTTGAAAGATGAGTGAGCCAGTGAGCCAGCCAGCTCACTGGCTATATTATTATTATCATCATATCCTTATATTATTATTATCATCATATCCTTATATTATTATTATCATCATATCTTTATATTATTATTATCATCATATCCTTATATTATTATTATCATCATATCCTTATATTATTATTATCATCATATCCTTATATTATTATTATCATCATATCTTTATATTATTATTATCATCATATCTTTATATTATTATTATCATCATATCTTTATATTATTATTATCATCATATCTTTATATTATTATTATCATCATATCTTTATATTATTATTATCATCATATCCTTATATTATTATTATCATCATATCCTTATATTATTATTATCATCATATCTTTATATTATTATTATCATCATATGCTTCTATTATTATTACCATCTTCGTTCTTGAGCGGATTCTTCAAGGTTGATAGCGCAGTGGCGAGGTAAGGAATGTTTAATACTTCTTCCATCACCAATGTCTATGGGCGACCACTTCACATCAGGCAGCCCATTTGCCCGTCCGTTTCCTATAACATAAAAGAAAACTTCAACACAAAAAATATCAGAAACTATACATCTATACAAAATATACTGAAGTCAAAGTTCCCTAATGGCTTAAAATTATGCATCAAACACTGCATTGTTCTATTAAATTCACTTAAGTATATTTGCATGCGAACTTGCTACGTTGTTTAATTAAACATACCCCGTCACTCAACAAACCACTCGAGAACTTTCATCTTAACGGAATAAGGAAACTTGAATGTGGTTTAGTAGAAATACACACAATACCATTAGTTAAAGAAATACATATGGGACTCGATTCGAATATTGGATACGAAAGATATGTATGTTGTATTGCATGAGCTCGGCGCCAGTTCTACTAATGTATAACGATCCGATACGTTCCCGATTTAATCCCAATCAAACTTTGACTATTTTTTATTTTATTATTTTTAATATTTATTCGGATCTTTTTTATAGAATAGGAAGTCGGACGATCATATGAAACTTGATGGTAAGTGGTCACCAACGCCTTTAGACATTAGCATTGTAAGAAATGTTAATCATCGCTTACATCGCCAATGCGTAACCAAACTTGGGATCTAAGATTTTATGTCCCTTGTGCCTGTAATTACACTGGCTCACTCACCACCCAAACCGGAACGGAACCAATAGTCGATAATTAAATTAACGAATAGGAAGACTGATAAACGGCAATGATCACGCTTCGATTCGAATGCGATAAAGTGAAATTTTCTTAATAGAATTGGTCCCCTGTTTTTAAAAACGTCGACCTAATGATGAGTTTCTTTCGAAGTTACGAAAGGTTTATAATAAGAATATACGCATAGAATTTTAGCTTTCTAATAAATAAAATAAACTAATCATTTATCGTAATAAAAAAAAATGAACACCAAATATCAATTAGCCAAAAAAATATTAAATCTGACCTTGCGTTCTGCGGCGTTATCGAACAAAAAAGCAAAATTATATACATTTCATATAGTTTCAATTATGACAACACAGATAACAAAACAAATATAAAAATACTAATAAAAACAAAAAATCGAATATTGACAATATATTATATATCAAAATATCCGAATGTGTATGTTTTTCTAACTGTACAAGATATAATAACTTTATTATTCTTAAAGTAAGCAATACGTCTGTATTAGACTGCGTTGAACAAACGAGAAGAAATCGCTTGCCCGAGGGAATCTGAAATCAGGACAAGACGCTACATTATGTATGTAGATGCTGCAAATGTGGATCTTACATCTCGGAAGGATTATTCTGGATCAAGAAATATGTTTAAAACGAAAATTTATCATTATCAAGATAAAAACGGCAAAAAAGGCAATTATTAGTGTTCCTTTGTTCATGTTATAAGGGTAAGTTGGCCAGTATAACTACAGGCGCAAGGTATAATATCTTAGTTACCGAGGTTGGCGACGCATTCGTAATGTATGTATGTAATAGTATGGGCGGTGACCACTTGTCATCAGGCGCGTTATTTGCCAATCATCAATTTAAAAAAAAAAAACCATTCAGACATATTAAAATAACCTAATCAATTGACAATATAACAAAAGCAGCGGACAGCATTATGGTCTATACAAACTACGGTTAAAATGCGCATGATCTATCTACAAGGCCATTTCGGCTCCATTCGCACACTAAAAAGTTTTCCAATTTAAAAAAAACCTTAAGCTTTAAATGTCTTATTAAACGAGATAAAATATTTAAGCTATTTTTTAATCATATCATAACATAGTACTCAGAATAAGTACGATTTGCGGTATCATTACAAGTTGAGCAGTATTTATATTTAACGTCTAGGTGATACAGATTATACATGTATTATTTGTAGAGGACATTGTTAATATTTATTATTAAAGCGCTTTAGAAGCTGACGTCAAATGTGAACATATTGAAAAATTCTGTCATATTTCTTCAGGCGTGAAGAGGCATCTTGCGGGCCGGCAATGCGGCGATGGCTAGTGTAGAACATTCTTCCCGACTGTACTGGCCGTCGTCGCGTTTGGACTCTACTACCATTTACCATTAGGTGGAGTAGTCATTTGCCCTCCCGGAAATATATAAAAAAAAATGTTGGACGTGAGTTTAAATTCTCTATAGATTTGAAGCGTTTGGAATCGCTAACAAACTCAAAAATATTATATATATGTCATTTATGGTACATGCAACTTTTATAAACTGATAGCAAATTAAATGTTGTAATATTTAACATGCTTGGACATCTAAGAAACCGAAAAAGTTTTACCCAAACACACAACTATGCAGATCTTTTCATCAATATTAACCTTCTTCCCGCCATTTTGTTGTGCCATTGGGATATTTCGTGTTACCAACTCCGGTGGCTATGTAATAATTTGATTTTTAATTCTATTTACACTTTATATCATTATTTGTTATTACATTACAGCTGATTTAGCCTTAAACAAAGCACTGCCAAATTGTGTTTATAATTCATCTTACTCTCAACAGTAAAGAAAAACAATAAAAAAAAACCCTTTAACTACTAAAAGGGAAAGAACGTCTTAGGCCAACAGTTAAATGTCCTTTTAAACATGTACACACTGTCACTTATTGGTAGGAACTTGCCTTCCTCGTACAAGTTCAACCCTGATGATATTCACAAACCTAATTAATGGATATCAGGGAGCAGTCCGAAGACTAGCTATCCGTAAGTAATCTTCACGTCAAGAAATTCCCTTCGGTAAAGTTTCGACGGCTCGTTACCGGATATATTCCGTGCTGCATCCTCGATCCTGAAGTTATACTCTCTACAATGCTTTTTAAGTAGCGCTTTGTCAGCATCATTGAATAGGACTTAGAGACTTGTATAAAATTCAAGAATATATGTTACTGGATAAGACAATTTACTTTGTATAGATGATGAAAAAGCGTTGAGTTTGTGGTCGTTGACTTTTAGACGAGATAGTAGATATTTTATTGGTATACTGCGAACCCGGCAGACGGCTTCCTGCCACAGAGACTTTTTTGTCATTTGGTGACGTACCGACAGCAGCACCACCGGGTCCAATTGTGTTTTCAAACTATCCAGGAACCCATTGAAATAATACATACAAAATTTAATCATGTCAGTTAGATGACAAAGACACATACATAAGAATTATATATATTAATAAAATATGTTTGGCTTAATCTATACAAATAAATGAAATTGTTTGTCTATGATTGCAAAATAACTGCCATTTTTTAAGTTACATGGCTATTTGCGAGTTAGCAAAACCAAAACAACTTTTTTTCCTTTTAGTTAACCACTGCTGCCTAATAATTAAAATACTTTGTATATCTAATTCAAATAAGCATTCTGTACGTTAAAATGGCAGATATGAAAGGTATTCGTCAGAAGCTGAATGAATGATGATGAAAATGAATGATGAAAAAATGTAATTAAATAGTCAATAATATTCATTAAATTTACAGACAGACTCATCTAGCAGTTCATACGTCCACTCTATCAGTTTCCAAGTCTACAATCGGGTACAATAGACCACTCCGCATCCGACGAAGTAAATTTTTCAATGCACTACCAATCGTTTATACGAATGACGATCCTGATCTATTTGACCTCAGAACAGAGTTAAAATTTTGGAAATGGTATCAAAAATATTCGGAAATAGCTTTCAGAAGCAATTTTGTTTTTTTGGAATTAGTGGCATTATATAATTACTCATTCGATGTCTTTTCTATCGATAAAGAACGTAACAGATAGAGATGCTTGTTTATTTACAACTAACTTGACTTCATCTTCATGGCCGACAACATCGACGATATATGACAAATATGTTTTTTTTTCAGTTATTTATATATTTGAAAAGGAAAAGTAATATATTTATAAGTTAAGTACACGTGTGTGGGTTGGGGCTAAATATAAAGGTTGTATTCTAACAAGCTCGCAACCTCAATGTTTTCGTTAAATGATTACATAACATGTCTCTAAAATAACAGTTCTATAAGGCTTGTTCTATAATAACACATGACCAAAAAATGATTAATACTATTTTACAAATATAATTAAAGTGGGTGTAATTAGATCACGTAAAAGAAGTAACACTAAGTGTCTAACAAATATATGGTCAAGTGAATAGAATATGAAACCTAAACGAACATAGCGGATTCAAACCCTTGATGGTTAGACAGAATCGATGATTTTATGAAACATATGGTAAATTGTATACTTGTGTACCGAGTTAGCACGTTACACCGACACGATCCTGCAGCCGCAGTTATCTTAATGGATAAGAACCTTTTTTTAACGCTGGAATAACGCATTACGCGTTTCCCCCACGGGAACAGTGGATATGTGGGGCTCGCCGGTTTCATCGGAATACCACCAGCGGTGTCCTTTGCGTCTTAACGAGGAGCGCCACGGGATTGCTTGCATATGCCACCGTGATGCTCTGACGTAGTGGATAAGAATCTCACATAACAAAAGTATCAGGTTTTTCCGACTTTTCCAAACCAATATGAAGTCATATTAAACATTAAAAACCTTCAAAAAAAGAGCCTATTCATTCCTTAAAGGTCGGCAATTTTTGACAAACCGGTTTTGCAAATGTTCATGACTGGTGGTACTCTCTTTCCATCAGTGGCTCCTCGTGCCTAACTGCATCTCATATAAAAAATTAACAAACTTTAAAAGTTAATCTGTATATAATACAATACTTATTTATAAATAATCCTATTTGTTATATACTTACATACACCGTCCATATTATTACCGATGGAGGCTCATACCCATTCTAATTTAAACTGTTCTGTGTTCCGCAGCAAAATTTAATAAAAGACTTGAGATACATTCAAGAAGACCAGCGCCATTGTTCTGTTAATCCGTAACTTAAATACTTTCTTTATAATTTCTATACTTTTCAGTTGTTATATTGTTCATCGAGAAAATTACTTTCCTTTGTAATCCTTACCATATATATACGCATATATATGACACGTATTCCTTTATCTACCTAGATAAGTTTATATAAGCTTACGACGGTAATTTAAATCTTGTGACGAGAACGGTAAAAATGGAATAATCAACTGAAGACGCATTCTTAAAAATCTTCGTAAAAACAATCACATTTTATAATTGCAGACTTCTTCTAAGCCGGAGCGTTTAATTATATGAATGATGACATAAAAACTAATAAAATATTTGTTTTCGAGATCAAGCACTGAGTATACAAAGTTACATATATAAATTTACCATGCCTCATTATAGAACAGTATCATGGATCTAGTGAGGTGATTATAAGGCCTCGGGTTCCGAGGTCCTGGGTCCAAGCCACTGAATCGCATCAATTTAAATCTTACTAGTCTATTTGTTAAGAAATCTCATTAACAGTCCGGTAATTGGTATTGCTTACACTCTTTCGAACAGAACATAAAACCGATAATCCATAAACTCTTCTCGGTCATACCAAATTTGCTGCTATAACGGAGATAACCAATCTTTCTTGATAATGGCCACCTGGTCGTTTCAAAGAACTTCATAGAAGCCTTTCAGAACTAAAATGGAAAGACAAAATATTATTCAAACCACCCATTTTCTTAGTATCCTTAAGACAAATGAGTCATAATTAAAGGTTGGATGTCCACTTCGTGTAAAAGAAAAGAATGGGATTAATAATACGATTCCATCAATGGTCGCATTTATAATGTCGTGTGACGTGACTTTTTGGTCGAGACAGATAAGTCGTTTTTATATAAATGTATATCATAATGGATGTGGTATGATTATTTTATTAGTGCAGATCTAACAATCACTTATCACATCTCCCGCCAAACCTTATAAGGAATGCTCGAAAAGGTTCACATTTCTGATGTTTCATTTCAATACGCATAATGATAAATATTATTGTTAATTTTCGAAGGTATTTGACAAAATAATCACTAATACCTTTGTCAATAGTTACTTGACTTTAATTTTATTTTCCTAAATATATTTTTACCGGAAATGACGTCACTATGACTAATGGATACCGCATCCAAAAACGTACTGCTCTCCTACAATTTGTCTTCTGAAGTCCGCCTACGTTATCTTTGTATAGCCAGAGCTGTAATTCAGCGAAGTTATTTGTACGACAATTCATTCATTTCCAGTTATAAGTGGAGGGGATTGACCTATTTCTTAAGATGTGCTTTTGAACTCAAGTGCATATTACAATTGAATAATGTATTTTACTTATTTATAGACGTAATTTAGTAAATTTGATGACGTGCAATAAAAAAAGTAAAGTGATAGTCTATATATGTTGCGCTCCTCCCACTGCTGCGCCTCCTCTTCTCTAACTTTGAGCTTACTCAACCACTTAACCAAAAGATTCAGATTCGAATAATATTTATTTATTCTCTTGAATAATTTATTGCTTTTTTATATGTCACTTGCTGACCCTTGCCCACTTCGTTGGGCGAGGATCAGCAGGTTTTACTTGTGATGAAATTATGATTGTGGTTCGGTTAGTAGTGAGTGCTATGATTTATTTCTTGACTGCCAACTGTCAAAGGCCAAACATTAATAAAATTGTCTCGCGTATTTGATATTTTAAGTTATCTCTTAAACTATGCAACCATAAAAACATACTGTAAAAACGAATTTTAACTAAATAAAATTTCATTGGTGATAAAGCAATTTATTTCTAAATATATTGACGTGTTGTACATGAAAAAAAACCGTCTAATAGAATATAACCCAAAAGATTACGACACAGTCGCGGTTCCATACCTATATCGTATTATATTTTTAAACATTCGTCCAAAATATATGCAATAAAAGAGAAAAGTATTTTGTTTTAAGCACTTGAGACGATAAGCTTACTTATTTAATAAAAATTTATAATTGTTGATAATATGACATATTTAAATTATTTTTTAATATAAAAAAATACTTTTTGTGAGTTCAATATAAAAGTTAGACATATATCGCTGACTTTTTTGTAGGCATTATTAAGCTCTACAACTTTTACCTAGAACTAAATCATATATCTCTCATCGTTAAGGTAGCGTTCGTAAGAAATATTTCCTTTCGTCCGTTTTCCTCCGACTTACTTTGCAAATTCGACTACCACAAAAACGTCTTTTTATTTTTCGGATTAATATATAGTCTATAACACTCACAAATAATGTGGCTTTCTATTGATGCAATATTTTTAAAATCGGTTCAGTAGATCCAGAGATTACCTCCTACAACCTCACAAACTTTACCTCTTAGTATAAATTATTTTTTGTTTTACTCGTCTTTACTAATATTATAAATGTGAAAATAACTCTCTAATACAAAATAGGATACTTTTTATCAATTTGCCCTTCAAGGGGTAAATTAGGGGATGATTGACTTAAGTTCTTGAGAGGCTTTTCGATACAAACTAAATTCTATACGGGCGCAGCCGCGGGTCAGTTAATTTTATAAGTTCTGATGTCTTTGTTAAGTTGATTTAAGTACCAAATGCGATGATGATATGTTCTCCTGTAATTAGTATTACATAATCTAGTTATAGTTATAAGTACATATTTATAACTGTTCGAGATCCATGAAAAAAAATCCTAATGACAACGTTTACAAAATAATAAAAAAATCTTAAATTAAAAAAAATTAAATAAAAACAATAAAATCTTAAATTAAAACAATAAAATCAGTCATATAACTAAATAATTATTGTAGTTGCGTCGATATCTATCATTCAAATAGGCTTTTGCTTTACAAGCAAATAGCCGAGATGGTCTAGAGGTTAGAACGCGTGAATCTTAATCGATGATCGTGGGTTCAAACCGACCAACACCACTCAATTTTCATGTGCTTAATTTGTGTTTATAATTCATCTCGTGTTTGACGGTGAAGGAAACGTGCATGTGTCTAATTTAATTGAAATTATGCCACATGTGTATTCTATCAACCTGCATTGGAGCAGCGTGGTGGAATAAGCTCCAAACCTTCTCCTCAAAAGGGAGCGGAGGCCTTAGCCCAGCTGTGGGACATTAACAGGCTGTTACTGTTTACAAGCAATATTCAATCGTCCTTCTACCGATTTTTACATTTAATATAGTCCGGTTTTACATTTAATATAGTCTATATTAAATGTAAAACTACCATCTATTTCGATTATAGATTTTCCTGATAAAAACTAACAAGAAAAATCAATAATTTAGTGTTATTACAAATGTGTTTTAAATTAAAAACGAGATATTCATTAATATATATTAATTTAGTAATGTAGAGTTTGTTTTTATTTTAGTTTTAGTTATAGAATTAAAATACTTCGGACACATTGTTCGAAATGAACACTCCATGGAACGACTCGTTGTCCAAGGGCAAGTGGAAGGCAAGCGGTCGCGCGGTCGAGTACCCAAGCGTTGGACAGACATTATAAAAGCTACAACACAGACCTCCATAGTCCAATGTTCTAGAGATGCTGAAGACCGCATCAAATGGAGACACATAGCGGAGACTACATTAGCCATAAACGATGCGTCATCGTCAACCACGACCATTCTGTCAAGAGCGAACGACTGATGCGACCTAGAATTAATTAATAAAAATCAATTTTTCACACACACTCACACACACACATTAAACCTAACACAAACAAAAAAAAAAACAAAATAATATACATAGTTTATATATAACTAATACAGAAGAAAATCTCTCTATGATAATAAATCGAGATAGGTAATTTATTTGAGTCCAATAAAAGGATAAAAACTCGTGGAAACGAACAAGATACACGTTGTTTGCAAACTTTGTTTCTTTATTCCAAAGTTACGCTAACTTTGATTACTAAGGGTTTTCTTTGGGCCTTCTTTTATCTAAATATGCTTGTAGTGTATTTATATATTTTCCACTTATGTTACGGATGATTTAAGTTCGATTAATATCTAAACTTCTTTCGGTATCTAACTCTATTATATAAACATGCAAATGTTTTATATCATTAAAATCAGTATTACCTCTCATTGTATTATATCCGACTTCATTAGAAAAAGTTTAAGCGCAGGACCGACGATTTTATACGGTTTTGCGTATTATATCCGGTTATTTGGATTCCAGACTAAAAAAAATATCGTATGTTCTTCATTCCATCAAAAAAGCGTAACAGAGGGACAGATAGATTTACTATTACATTTATAATATTACTATATATGATTAGACATTTTTTTTATAATGCCTAAGTACAAAATACTACAATATATGTAAATATACATAAACCTTACATCAGCAGATGCAACGCATTTCGGGGATGGTTTTAGTATATAATATGATTATATAACAAGCTGCGCTTCGCAGTTTCGCCCGCTTTAAATTTAGACTATAGACGTGACAAGCGTTAAATTGACGTTCTTGTTATTCCTTATAACATATAACGTTGGTAAAAAGATTTTATTCGTAAAATGTTTACGAAACAAATAAGTCAACTGAAATGAAACGAGTACTCAGAATATTATCGAAAAAGGAAATTAAGTTTTAACATTGTTTGGCAATTCCCTTTTTCAATAGATTCGCATTAGATACGGTCAACGAACGAAGACACACGAGCAGAGAAACTTGTACGAGTCAGTATCAGCTCGACTTTTTATAAGACCAAACTAAACAAGGGACGTATTTAGTAATTGATAAAAGTACATTGGCCGACAAAAGACCGAATCTCAAAAACAGACACCAGCGAAAACTTTTCTGAAGGTTTTCGTCTCGCTGAATTCGAATCAAATTTGAAATAGGTAGTGTAGCTTAAAATATTTGATTGATTTATTTTATAGATTTTATTTTGAATTTAGAATTGGTTTGCTCGCATCATCACGCAAACTCCTCATTCTTTCTTAATCTAACTGTCTAAATGCTTGCTTTTTAGCTGCCAGTTTCACACATCAGTTCCTTTATACATAGCCCTTACACGACTCAATGCAACATCTTGACCGTTACGAAAATCGTCAATCCAACAAAATGAAGCCAAACTCGATCGATGTTTGTTAAAACGGTTGATGACTTCCACGACTGCTATTTAAAACAGATTTAAACCGTCGAAAATATCGAATAGTATTTTTTTTAAACAAAACTATCAAATCGACTTTCAATTAAAATAATATATTAAAAAAGCATATTCAAATTTAGAAGCGATACCATTCGAATATGTTATATATATAAGTATATATATAACCCAAAACTTTGTATATACATCGCCACATTAGCTAAACTATGCACAATTTAGAATTAAGTTAAATTAATAGAACGCAAATGTTGATTTGTGTTCATAGTACTCTAAAGTGTATTCGTCGTCAAAGCGCCGCTGACCTTGGGAACTAAGATGTCCCTTGTGCCGTGTAGTTACACTAGCTCACCCATCTTTAAAATCAGAATACAACAATACTAAGTATTGCTAATTGGTGGTTGGATGTTGAATGGGTGGTACCTACTCAGACAGGCTTGTACAAATCTTACCACCAATTTAAATATAATGTAATAAAAATTGACAAACTCTTTTGCAAAAAAAAACGGGCGTCTAGTAGGTAGCATCTACTAGTTTATGATATATTTTTTACATATTATATGCTTAGAATATTTTAAAGCCTCTTCCACACTTTATGAATTAATCTTTAAATTTGTACAGTATTAAAACACGCCGTAGACTAGTTTTTTTTTCTATGTTGTAATTATAAAACATAACACGTTTCGACCCTGAGATAGACCGTATTGAATTTTGGTCACGTAGAATCTTTGTATTTTCTCCTCCGCGTGTCTCCTTCATTTAGGGTACCGTTAGACTCTTTAATTTTTTTTCGTATAAATTACCAAATTATTGTACCCTATTGTACGGAATTGGTTCATTGAATTTATTGTCCGGAAAAGTAATAAAAAAATTAAATAATTAAATTTGAAAAATATTTGTTTTACCAAATTTTAAATTTAAATTTGATGATGATTAAAAAAAATCTTAATTAAAATACACTTTATTTATTCAAGGAGGGTCTTAAAGTCACTTTTGATTATACCGCCTACTTATTACATATAAAATAAATTCCTGTACCTGGTGGCCCAGCTATTTATAATTTTTTTAAGACAACTTAATGCCTCTGTTATAGATAACAGCCTTACTTACATATATAATATTAAATAAATGTACAAATACACAATACATACTTTTATACATAATACACGCAAACTCTGGGCGGGGATCGAACCCTAATTGCTAGACCGCCTAAAATTTATTACAAATAAAAAAAAGTAAACAACCACTGGTGCGAAGACGAAGTAATTCAGACCACAGAAGAACCGGCGTAATAAATTCGACTTTTTATCTTTAAATTCAAAAATTGCTTCTAAATTTCAAAATTGGAACACCATCTCATCAACTTACGTAGACGTGAAAAATTTATGCATAGAAATTTCTAGAAAGATACTTCTCAACGTCACGAAGACTACAAGCGTGGACAGTTTAATTCTTTCCTTAGGAGTTGCCATAAAATTCGCATAGCTAGGTCCTTTCGTTGTTCGGTATAAACGTTACAAAATAACTGTCAGCTTTGAATATACTTGTTTAATATTACTATGATTAAATTTCTGTACAAACTATTTTAATCACAAGACCGTTAGGAATTTTGGTTTTAGAATTGTTTTATGAAATACATCGGCCGATAGATCCGCGATTTTATGTGGCGGATAATTTTAAAGGGATTTAATTTTTCGTTGACATTTTATTACACTATACTAATATCATAAATGTGTAAGGAACTCTGTGTGTTACACATTCAAGGCTTAACCACTGACCCGATTTAATAAAATTTGGTACAAAGCAGACTTAAATCCCAAGGGCGGACGGCTATTTTATTACCAAATAAAATAGCTGTCTGCGATTCCAAAATAAATGCTTCTTTTAAAGTTAAATATACAGATTTAAATAATAATAATAAGTTTATTTTTGAGTTACAAAAACCGATACTAATATTTTTTATTTTGTCTGTCTGTTTGTCCGGATTAATCTTTAAAACTGTTAAAAATAACTAAATAAAATAACTAAATTCTAATAAGATATATTTCAAGGTTCCTTTTAGTCTTTATTTCTTCAAAATCGGTTGAGTCTGTCTAAAGTTATATAAAAGTTAGTAATTTTTGTCGTTATAATATATGTGCGGCCCATAGATGGCGGTGTGCTAAATAGCTATGATACAGCGTGTCAAAAACACATGCAAAAAATAAGACAGATTATTTTTTTCTAACAGTGGGATTTTAACATAATGTATGATTTGAGCTATAGAGCTTACAAACCCATAATGATATTATAAATACGAGTGAGTTTGTTTGTTTATTTGTTACGATTTCACTACTCAACCGAACATCATGAAATTTTGCACACACGCTCTCAGAGGTACAAAGAGGGACATAGAGTGTCGAACACCTGGAACTAAAACAATTACAACAGCAACAAATTCACATACAAATTAATATAAAAAACAGGTAAAGAAATATTTAAATATAAAAAACAAAAAGTTGTCACTAATTATACTTATGTTTATATTTTACTGGTGGTAGGACTTTGTGTTATTACAGGCACAAGGGACATAACATTTTAGTTCCCAAGGTTGGTGGCGCATTGGCGATGTAAGCGATAGTTAACATTTCTTACAATGTCAATGTCTATGGGCGTTGACTTACCATTAGGTGGCCTATAAACTCGTCCGCCAACCTATTCTGTTAAAAAAACCTACAGTTTATATATATACATATGTATATAAGTATTTAACCGATGTTCCAGCTGCTTCATACTTCCTAACTTTTTACGGTTCAACAAAAATTGTAGAAGGTTCCCATAGAGATGATCACTCGTATGCGATTTTGTTGTATTTCAATTTTTTATGTATTATATGTATTGATGATTGAAGATAGGGAATACTGTTTCTCTCATTTATGAATTATTTATTATATATTTTCATTTTCAAATCATTTTAACACAATAAACTATTCCACAAAAACAAAGTCTTTAATATTAAAATTAAGCTAAACGTACTACCAAAACAGACGTTGTTATGCCTCTATATATATATAGCATTCAGAAGTGCAAACTTATTTTATAAAAACCTCGAATTGATCTTTTTTTTAAAGAATAGAATTATCCAAATTTATGTATATCAATATTCAATTACTCTTCAAATCCAAATAACACACTCGAACACATCACAAATCACAAGTCGCGCCAATAATGAATTAATTACTTTACCTTTCTATCCACTAACAAAATGCCGGCGGTTTGAAATATATATGTGTGTGTGTGTGTTTATCAATTGTCATCCGGTCGGTTGAACGGTGACAAATTTGATTTCCTACGGCGCCATCATAGCGTCAAGTTGTACATATATAGTGTATAATATTAAAACCTCTCCAATAAAAAAACCAATATATATGTCGGCGAGACTGTGGTGCTGTCATTGATTTAGACGATTAAATTTGAGACGAGAGTGATACCATACCTTTTGTTTTTATGTCACTCTGGCGGAACGTCATACAAGCAGCCATCACGTGGACGTGGTCATTAATTTTAATAATGTTGGATTTATAATATAAGATGGATTTACATAATGTCTCTATTGTTACGCTGATTTATAATATATCTGCTAACTTTCATTTTGATCAATCAAATGGTCTATTAATCTGGAACTGATACACACACAGAGCACACAGCACAGAATTGAAAAACTTTGCATTCTCACCCAACATAAAAGCTGAAGGGTGCACCTTTTCAGGACATATCACAGTTGTTGGACCTATAAGATTATATGTATGTTTATAATATAGTTCGACTTTTTTATTTTGAAAAAATGTTTTGTTATTCTTATATTCCCTCATCCATTTATATAATATCCCTCCATATATAATATCTATGTATATTAAGTGGTCAAATCTGAACAAGTACGAGTTTAAGTTGATTAAAACACGTTCTTTTCATGTTTAGTGGTGACAACTTCCATGTTTCCTAGGAGTGGCGTAGTGGAATAATCTCCAAAGCTTTACAACAACATGACTTTTACCCAGCCATGGCACACATATGGGCTGTTACATATAGTACTTTGAACTATTGGGGTTTGAATAAAAAAATTAAATATATTTAGTAAGAATTACGATATTCCTTTGCCCTAGAATAGCGTTGTTAAAAAAAAAAACGCGCGCTAATTTAAAAAGCCGCCATTTTGTTGGTGGACAGAAAAGTAAAGTAATCAATTCATTACTGGTGCGACTTGTGATTACTTGAACGTGTTCAATTGTGTTGTTTGGATTTTTAAGAGTAATTCAGTGAGTATTTTACAACAATTTATATGAACTATAATAGAACACTAAATGTGTTCTATTTTTAAAAATATCAATTTTTTATACAATCAGTTTTCGCTTATGGATGCTAAACGTATATTCTTTATATGATTTCTAGTACTTATATTTAGTTTACTTGAATAATATAAATATGTTTTATATTTCATTATCTTGCAATGTCATCCAATCATTTGCTATATTCAAAGGTTATAATCTTTAAATATCAATAACGAAACTCCACCCACATAGACATTCAAATAACTGTCGAATATCGTTTTAAAAATCTCTTACTTCACTTCTCGATTTTCTCTCGAAAGTTCCATCGCAAATAAATAGTTCGTGTATTAAAATATTCCATTTTCAAAATCATTTATTGCGGAAACAGTCTGTTAAGGTTTTATAACATGTATGGACTAATCTAGGTAAGTGCAGCATCTGTAATATACTGGGGACAAAAACGATCATACGCCCCAACGGACGGCTATGCACTAACTGTCTTATAGTGATGTGATGAGATATATCGAAATGTAAAAACAAAATATATTTTTTTTTATCTATACTAATATTATAAATAGTACAATATTATTTTTTGTATGGTTGTTTGCAATAGATAAACTCAAAAACTACCGAGTTGATTTTTAAAATCTTAATTATCAGCGAGTAACATAGGCTATATTTTTTTTAAACAAAGATCCAAACGAAAATTGCAATAACCTAAGGTATCATTTTTTTCTTATAAAAGTCATTATTTGGCGTGCGCTGCGAAAAGTGTTGATGATAAATAAAATAATATATTACGTGTTTATAGTACTTATTATTTACCTACAAAAAAGTCCGCGCGGCTATATATATAACTATTATAGTTACATCACAATTAATGAATTATTTTTAAATTATTCAATAAAAACACGGGTTGAATGAAGATGATGACATTCGTATCATGATTTTAACCCTTATGCAATTAAATATCTTAATTAAAAATTTATTATACACATGTAAATTCCTCTTTAAATTATTCTACTCGGATCTTTCGTCTAGAAATAAAAACTGATATAATAACGCAAAAAAATAGAAATGTGCTGCGGTGTGAGCAAACCACGGATATCGGGAGCGAACACTACTACGCTTTACTATATTATTTACATACGGTAACAGCCTGTAAATATCCCACTGCTGGGCTAAGGCCTCTTCTCCCTTTTTGAGGAGAAGGTTTTTGGAGCTTATTCCACCACGCTGCTCCAATGCGGGTTGGTGGAATACACTTGTGGCAGAATTTCAGTGAAATTAGACACATGCAGGTTTCCTCACGATGTTTTCCTTTACTGAAAAGCACGAGATGAATTATAATCACAAATTAAGCATATGAAAAACTTCAGTGGTGCTTGCCCGGGTTTGAACCCACGATCATCGGTTAAGATTCACGCGTTCTTACCACTGGGCCATCTCAGCTTTTACATACCTTTAATTATTTGTAAACTAAAAACCGTTAATAGTACTTTTTTTTTTAATTTAATATTCTACTTTTTTTTAAAACTTTAAAACGTTCTATAAAAAAATAGAACAGTCGCATCGCCTTTCGAACTTTAAACAATAAATTGATACCTAATTGAAACGAATATAAGAAAAAACGGTAAAATTAAAATTTTCGCGCAAGAAAATATATTATGATGATGTCCAACGTTGGGGAGGTGTCGTATTGGGCACAAAGATTTTGTATGTACGTACCATGTTTATCACATATTCTGCCGCCAAACAGCAAATATTTAGTAGTATTGTTTTCCGGTTTGAATAAGTCAATGTAACTACAGACACAAGGGACAATTTAGTTCCCAAGGTTGCAGGCGCATTGGCGATGTAAGGGTTGGTTAATATTTTTCAAAGTGCCAATTTTTTGGGCTGGTGGTGACCACTTAAAATCAGGCATCCAACTTGCCAGTCTGCTTATACAATACACTGGCTGCTGAAGGTAACATTATTTCATTCATCATCATCATCCTGTTCTCGTCTCCTGCTGGACATAGGACTCTCCAATGGCACGCCACTGAGCTCGATCTTCAGCTCTTAATTTCCATATATTGCCAGCCACTTTACATGTATTATCACTCCAACTGGCCAGAGGGCCTCCACTAGGCTTGCTACGGCGTAGTCTCCACTATAGAACACGTCTACTCCAATGATTTTTGTTATCATTCGACATTTATTATTTGTTGTTAACATTAAATTTATATACTCATACTTGAATCAAATGTTCTTTCGTTTCAAAAAATATGACACATTTATTTTTCTCTTAAGTTAAAACAAAATATAATATTAAATATCAACATCACATTAATCAAATCATGTACCATAAACAACGGTTCTTTGCTACAAACATTTAACACGATCATCGATATAATGTACATCACTAATTAATCGAACCGCAAATACACGCTCCATGTAAAACGTTTGCCTGATAAGTTAACTAAACGCAATGAATATCTCAACTCATAGGTATAATTCTGTTATATACACGATTTAATACAAACTTCATTTGTGATGATACAATAATGATGATTTGGGATAGACTTACTTGGTATTGAGATAAATAATATTACAAGCAATTAGCGAGCATTTTCGTCTAGATCATTTTAATACAGAAAAGCTGTATCACTTATATAGCAAAATTCTATCCAAATCCGCTTTGATACAAAAATAAAAGTTTTTCATACAAAATTTCATCCACTTTATCACAAACTTTGGGGTGTAATTTTTTTTTTTTAAATCTTCCTCAGTGCTTACCAACTATATAATAAGAACCCATAGGCAAATTGAAGATTTGCCTATGGGTTCTTATACATAATATGTATATTCGCCTTTCGCCTCTACATAATATGTATATAATAATATTAAATTAATGCGTATCTAAGTAAATAAACTCACTCAGATCTTGCTTAAACTCATTTAGACGAAACCAAACGTTGACATCGACGGATTTACGTCCAATATAAACCGTCAAAGGTGTAAAATGATTACGATAATCCAGTTAAATAGCCCAACTTGCCTGCACTGGATTTCAAAGAAATTTACTTGTGTCCGTTCATGTGAGCTCAGGTGAGTACTTAAGGCGGGTGTTACAATGAGTTTTTTTTTATTTTACAGAAGCATGAGCTAATCCATGATGCTATCACCTAGCTGACGGTTGGAGATTGGTGACTGTAGAACACTTCTCACACTTTTTATCTTTAATTGGTTATTTACGTCACATCTTAACTAATCCGCCAATCATGAAATTGTGCATATATGTTTACAGGGGAAGAGAAAAGGATATGGGGTATCTAATACTTGACATCTCCATAACTAACTAGTAGGTGGAAACCAGGTATCGTATCTTATGTGTTTTTCCACAGACTTTTTCGTCTTTCGTTTTTTGAGCCGTCTTCTATGTTTTGATATTTTGTAACTGCTTTGATATTTTCTTAGTTTTAAAATGATTTATACATAATACTAATTTTCGGTCGCTTGTTACGTATAAAAAGCCTATCTCCTTCTTTTAATTTCAAGCTTGTTTTATAAGTTTCATCAAAATCGGTTCAGTGTGAAAGCCGTGAAAGAGTAAAAGACAGAAAAGAGTTACTTTCGCATTTGTAATATTAATATATATCTGCAAAAATCGCGTAATTATTAATTAATCTATATAAATAAAAATTAATGTTTGTCCTCCATGCTTTCATAACATTCAATCAATTGATGAAATTTTGGTGAGTTGTTCTCCAAATGCTCGAGAAGTTTCCCAAAAATAATTAAGATTTTTTCTATAAATGTTTGTCCTTCTATATAAAAGTTTTATATTTTCACACGGGTAAAATCAACGTCTTCATAAAACAATTGTATCACTGTAAGGGTATACGCGGCTTTTTTTCTGAAATCTTAAACAATCATCGTCATATTTCGTCATATTCACTCTAAATTGTAATGAATTATACACCATCTATTTGTAATAAGCGTATGAGTATCTGTTTCGTAACTTTTGAGCTTATTTCTTTCCGACAGACGGACAATTACAATATGTAGTTATTTGTTCTATAATAAAATCGTATAAAAAATAAAATCGTATCGTATCGAGCGTACACTAGCATATAAAGGATACTGACCTTTGTGTCACCAGCTTTACACACATATATGTTCACAAGAGACCCTTTAAAATTTTCAACTGAATCCTTTGAGACCGGCTACTTCTCATTTGATCCCGAAATACGTTTGAGATCAATTTATTTTGAGAATCCTCGAAAGGAAAACGTTGCCCAAATCTGGGCTTGTTTCAATTAATTTAGAAATTCAATTGCCCTTGTATTAAACCCTTTGTTTATTGTTTTTGGCTTTCATTTATTTATCTTCAACTTATAAGCAATTTCTCGGCGCCCTTCAATGTGATTAAAATACACTTTGAAAATTAAGATTCCGTGAATCGCTGTTATAAGATAAATAGAATAAAAGATATTTCCCGTTTCAAATCATTTTTTCCAGTAAATTCCGTATTTTATATACCCGTGTCATTAAAATCTGATTAGTTTTTTTTTATTATTTTAAACGAAGAAATTAAACTTAAGCAATTGATAATAGTTGATGTTAAAAATTATAAATCCAAGTATCAAATTTTTTAAATATAAGTATCCACGTATCCGTGGTTTAATTGGTAGTAGGGATGAGAAGTTATCACCCACTCATCACATATTCTGCTTATTGTTGTGTTCCGGTTTGAAGGGTGAGTGATCCAGAGTATCTTCAGCCACATAACAATAAGGCTTGACGATTCAAAATTAGTTGTAGAAGTCTATTTTTTTTAATTATTAATTTTCAATTTTCCTACTTTCCTCTGAATTATCCTTGTGGTACGAGTGGGAATGACAATAGCCCTAGGGATCAGGATCGTACGTGCCACCACCATATTGCTAAACGGCACCTCTACCATCGTGCTATTTAAGCTTTTATTATTAATATAAAATAAATCCTATAAATGTCGGTCTATCGCACAATACCCATTAAGCCTATTTAACCATTTAAACCATTTATTTTGCTACACACATACATTACATAGATTATACAGAAGAAAAAAATTAAATTTAAAGAATACAGTGTAGGTAGCAAGGGGTTCATCTCAGTATAAGCTGTGCTAATGCACAGCACTGATTTTCAGATGGCCCCTGACTATTGGGTAAACATAAACAAATGCGCGCACATGAAAATAAATAAATGAAATTATAAGAACAAAAAAAAAAAAAAAAAGCCGTTATCCTTGAGAAAAAAAAAAAAAAAAAAAAAAAAACATATTACACAAAAAGAAAAACATCACAAGGAACTTAGACATAAGATAGACAGACAGACTTAGACATAAGACATTAAAAATGAATATGATAAATACTAAGTCTATGAGATAGTATGACTGACACTATATTTGGAGGTTGTTACTCTGACTTTTGTTTATTTAAAAATAATACCGTCAAATGTTTTTTCCAAGTCACCTGGGACGTACTATTACGCAGAGGAGGGGGTAAGTCGTTCCATATCTTGGTGGCAGAGTATTTAAACCCTCCCTTATATTGAGCCGATCTGTGAGCTGGTACCACTAATTTATTTGCTTCTCTCCTACGGGTACATCTCAGCTGCACGTCTCTAACCTTATCTTAGCTTATCGTACAGGTATGTCGGCCTTTTCTTAAAAATAACTTTATGTACTAGACACGCGAGATGTATTTTTCTTCGAGCTTCCATTTTTAATGTGTCTGTATCGTTAAGAAACGGCGTGACGTGAGCGCGCTTGGGGACAAGGTAACAGAAACGAACGCACGCATTTTGAACTCTCTGTATGGCCTTTTTGGTTTTTTCGTACAGTCGTGGCCCGTATACTGTGTCACAATAGTTAAACTGAGACAGTACAATGGATTCGACAAGTATTTTCCTAATGGGTTGTGAAAGATATTTTCTAATATTATATAATGTTTTAAGCGATAAAAGGCATTCCTTATTTTACAATTTATATGTTCGACGAACCTGAGTTCATTATCCATAACTAACCCTAAATTAACAGCACTGTCCACCCTTTGCAAGACCTGACCGTGAACTTTAATATGAACCGATTGCGATATTACTTTGTTGCGTTGTATTTTGGTACCCAATAACATGTATTTTGTTTTACTTGCATTTAATATTAATGAGTTTTTATTTGCCCAGTCTGAGATATTATTCAAATCTTCATTAATGCGATCAATTGAGGTTTCCGCGTATTCGGGTTTGAAAGAGTAATATATCTGCGTGTCATCTGCGTACAAGTGTGTTTTACAGTATTTTATGTGTTTAGGGAGATCTGCCGTAAAAAGGATAAATAAAATGGGACTTAAAATTGATCCTTGGGGGGTTCCTTTAGTAACATTTTTGCGATCTGAGTGTAATGATTCTCCCTGTTCGGTCGTGATTTCTACATATTGACTTCGGTTAGTCAGGTAAGAACGGAACCAACAACAAGCCTCATCCGAAATACCATAATATGAGAGTTTTGCTATGAGTAGGTCGATATTTAAACAGTCAAAAGCTCTTGAGAAGTCCAGTAAAACAAGTGCACTACACATACCAGAATCTGTTGCAGTCACGATATCGTCACTGACATGTGCAAGAGCTGTCGCAGTGCTAAAACCCCTTCGGAACCCTGACTGCATTTCAGGCAGGATACCTGTAGCTTCTAAGTATTCAGTGAGCTGATTACAAACCACTCTTTCCACAATTTTCGATAAAACAGGCAAAATACTAATCGGCCTCAGATCCTTAAAATCTTCAACTTTTGAACTTTTTGGAATAGGTTTTATTTTAGCTATTTTCCAACTATCTGGGAATTTATTTGATTTGAGACAATTATTTACTATTTCTGCTATAGCTGGTAAGGTAAAAGGTAGCGTTAGCTGTATCATATCAATCGAGATAGAATCATGTCCGGTGGCTTTTGTTTTAATATTGAAAATTGTTTTTTTAACTTCTTCCTGTGAAATGCAATCAATATGAAAACTATTTTCAGAAAACTTGTTTTGTTTAAAGTATTGCAGCGTTTGAACATCAACAGAATCATTATCCGGTACATGCAAAAAGAAATCATTAATTTTATTTGGATCGCAGAGATGCTGTGGAACGGTAGCTTGAGTGACTGTATTTTTGCCAAGCGGACAAGTACGTTTTAATTGATCCCACATCTGCTTGGGTTTATTTTTATTATTATTTATGTAAAAGGTAAAATAACCTTTCTTTTCTCTCTCAATAGCTCCTGTTACGTAGTTTTTAAGTGTCCTATAGTAATCTAAAATAACATCATTTTTCGACGAGATTGCCCTATTATGTGCTTTGTCCCGTAATGACATCATTAATTTTACGTTTTCCGTTATCCAGGGCGTAGGTTTTGTGCATACTTTAGATCGCGTAATTGGTGCATGTTTATTAAAAAGATTAAGAATCATTTCATTAAAGTAATTCACCTGGTCATCTACATTGGTCATAAGTAGAATGTCACCCCAAGTAATACTTTCTAGGTCTGTATTAAATTCCTCTCGATTAATCCTATTTAGCAATCGCCTGCAGATATACGTAGGAACTTCTTTATGTTTTTCGATATTAAAGACCGCTATTACCATGGCATGGTCACTAAGTTCTGGGTTATGGTGGATGCTCACACTCTTACATAGACCAGGTGAATCAGTTATAACAAGATCCAATAGAGTGGCTGAGTGACCATTCACCCGAGTGGGAGCCTTCACAACAACTTCCATTCCATGTTGGGAAAGGAATGTAAGCAATTCGCGAGCTGCGGGTTTGCTAGGTTGCAGGAAATCAACATTAAAATCAGTAAGAAGGATTAAATGTTTAAAGCATGAAAAAACACTCACGGACTCACTCAAACCCTCGATCGCAACATCAACCGACACAGACTCCGGCCTATACGCTGTTCCAACCATCAAACGCCCCCTGCCGGGCAGCGCTAATTCCATCCATAGTTGCTCAAGAGGTGAGTCCGAATGTGGCCTGATTCGCACACGCAATCCCTTTTTAACATAAAATCCAACACCTCCACCGCGCACACTACTACTTCGCGATTTATGCTTAAATATATAACCGGGCACCAGAGGCGCAAATTTATCGCCACCTTCTTTAATCCAGGTTTCATTTATAGCTAATATATCCGGTTTATATCTGTCAATGCTAGCCAAAAGCTCATCCTGTCCTGTGTTCAATGATCGCGCATTTAGCAGTCCCAAAGTCATATTGTAAGCTTTATTAGTAATCATTAGAAATGTTATTAATATTCACATAATTTTGATGCAAGCTATATGCAATACAAGTGTCAGTTATACGCCCATGCATAATGGATATACTAACCCTCATTAAAATCAGTTCCAAATACAAGCAAATAGTCTGTAAAATTAAACATTTAACAGTGATAAACAAAATAACAATATAAAAAAACTTATTATGCAACAACGCTATGAAAAAACAACAAGCATTCATGGAAAATAATACATCAATTCTAGTGATTTGATGTTTACGTACTAACAGTATCCTTGCCAAAAACACCCGCAAGGTCCGACTCCGAGCGAATACGATGACGTGTTGACCCGTTCTCCTTTTTGACATGTATTTTACCATCACGCGTCCACACAAATCGCCACTTAACATGGCCAGCTATCTCGCGGACCCGTTGGAACAATTGACGATTTAGTTTAGTAAGCCTCTCGTTTACATAGAACTTGCACAGTGGGCCCGCAATACCCATGTCCGCGGTGGTGACTCCACGCCTGACTCGAGCGGATTTCATCAGCGCATCGCGGCTTGAACGTCGTGTTAATCGCACAGCAATAGGCCGCGGACGGGGTGCAGGTCCTCCCTCTACAAGTGTGCGCGATGCACCGACTCGTCTCGCGTCCACTATGTCCCTCTCCTCTAGCTGTACGCCAAGTTTGGTGGCAACTGTGAGGACTATGTGGGTAATACCTTCCCCTGGAGCTTCTGGTATACCAGCAATCTCGAGGTCATTGGACAGTAGATCCTGTTCCCGCTCTTGCAACTCCTGTTTAAGTTGATCTATTTGTTCTTCCAGGTCATTCGATTGGTATTTCACATTTATCTTTTCTTCCAACTTGTCCATTCTAGCTTCAAGTGCATCCATGCGTTCGTTACTTTTAGTTATTATAGCCGTTAAATCCATCACTGATGTTCTAAGACTACTCATTTCTATACGTGCGGCTCGCAGTTCTTTCCAAAATAAACTTATTTCCTCCCTTGAAGTAATATCTGAGAGGACTGGCTCTGCGTTTAAGTCCGTAACTGGCTGTATCACGGACATTGGTATGTCCGGTTTGAGTGACTTCACTGGTTTACGGCGCTGTGTTATGTAGAATGACATATCATGCTCAGGTGGATCACTAATAAGCTCATCTTGCACTTTGACAGATGGAGTCGCACAGCGTATGGGAGTGTTTGTATTGTCTACTTTTGGTTGTTTGCTACAACACTCAGGGCAGCGCCACGCACGTCTATGATCACTGCTCATTTGTTGAAAATGCTCAGGAGGTATATTTGCGCATAATAAGTCATAAGCTGATTTACACAATAAACAAACTAGATATTCGTCATGAGTAATTATATTCTTACAACCTAAGCAATCTTGGGTTAAACGATGTTTCGGTAACGACATTTCGTTTTTATTTTTGTTATAACCGTAAATTCCGTAAATTCAAATAAGTGCAATAAACCAGTAAACAATACAGCTGATTGTCGACCGTTGAGACGTACGCCACTATGTTCGCGGCCAGAACGTTTATGTTGTTTATAATACACTATTAGGAGCACAGTTTATCACTTCACAATATTTCTAGTTGTTCACTGAAGAGTTACACTGCATATTACAACAATTTAAATGGATTAACAGTGTTAAAGGGATTTTTAAGTTTTAGAGATTTTTGACAAGTACATCAATAATATACTAGTTATATTGGAATTAATAGAAAACAGTCAATACATTTTTTTTACTATTTTATAGAGGACTTTTTCTAACAAGAAAATGTCACCCTCATAGTTCTACAAATATCTCTTTTGCTATACAAGTTTAAAAAATAATTAAAATAACTACTATAATATCTATCTGATTTTGTTCCGTAACAGCCTTTGAATGTCCCACTGCTGGGCTAAAGGCCTTCTCTCCCTTTTTAAGGAGAAGGTTTGGAGCTTATTCCACCACGCTGCTCCAGTGCGGGTTGGTGGAATACACATGTGGCAGAATTTCAATGAAATTAGACACATGCAGGTTTCCTCACGATATTTTCCTTCACCATAAAGCACGAGATGAATTATCATCCCAAATTAAGCACATGATACTTCAGTGGTGCTTGCCCGGGCTTAAACCCACGATGATAGGTTAAGATTCACGCGTTCTTACCACTGGGCCATCTCGGCTTCTTATTGATTTTGTTAACTACATTTAATACATTTAGTAACTATTTTTAGTAATGCTTTAGATGCGTCCGAAGACGGAGCTGAAAGTACACTTTTATAAAAAAACCTACTTGAATCAATTACTTAACAATTTACTTATCAAATCATCTCCTAATCTGTAATTCCAATACCTGGTAATCAGAGTGTAAAAACTCAATATTTAATAATAATATCCTGGGACATTATTCACACACGGCCATCTGATTCCAAATTAAGCAGAGCATGTGCTATGGAAACCAGACAACTCGTATACTACATATACTACTTTACTGTAAATACATACATTATATAGATAATAATTACACCCAGACTTAGGACAAACAGACATGTTCATGCACACAAATGTCTGTCCTGGATGGAAATCGAACCCATAACCTTCGGCGTGAAAGGCAAATATCTACCAACCACGCCAACCGGCTCGTCAAATTTACTAACTTAAATATATTTGAAACAAAAACTTGGAATGGAAACTCACAGTGTTTATCATTAACTCAATGTGACAGTTATGGGAACTTGTATAGATGCCAACATAAGCTGTTATTATTAAATTTCTCTCACGTACGAAGCTGAATATCTGCTGCCTCTTAGATATTAATGGGAGTATCCTGAGAAACGATATTTGAATTGCTTGAACGTAAATTATTAGAATGTACAAATCCAAGCTTTAAACGGTCTATAATAAAGGATTATATATTAGGATTTTTTTTTAATATTTGAAAATTTTTTGGAGTTCCATTTTTTTAATGGATTTTAAGCTTAGGTTGGCAGAGCCTTAAATTCGACTTTGGTAACATTATTAAGTGTTTCATTTTAATCTTTATGTGGTAATATATAATATATATAACTACTATATAATAGTGCTGTGATTATTAGCCATTTTATTTGAGATAATTAGAAAATAATTCCCAATACGTACCACATACCGCGTTGCATATCATAATAATTATTAATTAACTGCATCAGGGCAATTTAAAATAATAATTAATAGTCATAACTGTGTGGTATAATTTGCCTGAAACAATAAGCTCGAAAACTTTCATTTAAAAAAAAGGAGAGGAGGCCTTAGTGAGACATTCAAAGACTGTTACTGTACTGTACTGTAATATGCGTGAAATAACAGTCGCTTACTAGCTAACACCAATCACGTGATGGGGACCTTCACTCAATATATATTCTACTATCAAATAACAATACATACAATACGATATTGTTGTATGCCGTTTTGAAGGTTGAGTGAGACGGTATAACTGCAGGCACAAGGGACATAACATATTACTTCTTAAGGTTGAGGAGGAATTGGCAATGTAAGGGATGGTTGTATTTTATTTGCCCCCTACTTATTTTAAATTAAAAAATATATATCCTTTTAAATTGAAACATAGGGATATAAAGTATTATTTTTACAAGATCCCGGAAAGCAATCAAAATGCCTCTGTTGCTAACTTTTAAGAAATTATAAAGGAACGCTTGTGTGTGTGTGTGTTAAAATTATATTACTTTTGGCTGCGTTAGGCCCCTCGACTAGTGGCGCCCGTAGGCCCTAGGCCCCTAGGTACCTATTCTATAAAGCCTCCACAAAGGTTTACGTTATTACTTAAAATTCAATAGTCGATACAAAACCGATATAGTCCTATTATTATTCATATAACGTTCATCAGAATAACCCCCTGCGTCGAGATAACGAAAGCTCTGTTAATATGTGCCGTATAATGAAGTAGGTTATATTAGATTATGCTTTATCTCTGATTGCTGGCCTGCGGTCTAATTACGATTATCAGATTTGTAGCATACATAAGGTTCCCTCGAGATACTGTGTGGGTGTGTGCGCAAATTATTTTGGCACTAAAATAATTTGGACATTATATTTGACAAGTTGAATCTATATCAAACGATACATCTATTACAAGAATATGAAATTCACGCTAAAGTTAAATGAATATGAATTAAAATATAAAGTGAAAAAAACTAGCAAAACTTATATACACTATTATATACTAAAACCTTATATAAGTCTTATGTATATCGGTATTGTAGATTCTCATCACAAAATTATTTTTATATGCCCCATCATTAGCACTGTTGAATCGGTATTTTACGATATAAGAGAGAGTATAGAAGAAAATTGCTAATATTTCATTTGATTTTGTATGGATAAATGCAGTTCAAAGTTTTTTTTTATATAGAATAGGAAGGCGGACGAGCATATGGGCCACCTGATGGTAAGTGGTCACCAAACGCTCTTAGACATTGGCTCTGCAAGAAATGTTATCCATCGCTTACATCGCCAATGTGTCACCGACCTTGGGAACTAAGATGTTATGTCCCTTGTGCCTGTAATTACACTGGCTCACTCACCCTTCAAACCGGAACACAACAATATTAAGTATTGCTATTTTGCGTTAGAATATCTGATGAGCGGGTGGTACCTGCCCAGACGAGCTTGCACAAAGCCCTACCACCAGTAAAGAAAAACTATTATGTGTAGAGATTTAGGCAAAGCTACCAAAGATACCGATGTAGATGTCGCCGAGCAGAACTGGCATAAGACTGATTTTTCCGGTATTAAGTGGTATGTGCCTATATATGGTATGTAAAGTTACCTAAGAAAGACAATACATATGTTGTTTTTAGTGGTAATAACTGGCAAAAATGATTAGATTAGACTGGTAATATGATTCTTCACCGGTATTAAGGGTTTAGACCTATCTGGCTACCACTCTTTTTACCATCATTTTAACTTCATCATCCATCTTGATTCCCAAGTTTGGTGGCGCATTGGCGATGTAGGGAATGTTTAATCATTCTCACAGCACCAGTGTATGTGGTGATGATCACTGGCCACCAGGTAGCCAAATTACCAGTCCACCTACCTATTTTATAAAATAAAAAAAATATAATAGTTTTATAAAGTTCAAGGCCAAGCGTTGTACGAATACTTAGTTTTTAATAACAATTAGTCTTTTTTAATAAATATGTTATATTTATAATATTACTTATTATTAGAAGTATCTTACTTGACTTTCATTCTCTTTTTTATTAATTAATTTCAACTATGCTGGTCTAAAACGGATTGGTGGACACGTGTTTAAGACTATCAGATATGCAAATTTCTACCGCTGAATTTTAAACACATGAAATTTCAGTCACGCTGCCGGGTTTGATCCTGTTATCTTCGGTTGAGATTCATACGTTTTAACCACTGGGCCGTAAAATGTAATAATATTAGATATAAATAGTCGATAAAACTATAATACCTAACACCCCAGTCGGGCGTAAAACAAATGCTATTTCAAAACCCACCCGGAAAATTTAATTTATCGGCTGCGGAGAAAAATGCTTTGTCCCACTTGCCGACATTCTTGCATAGATATGAGGTGTCCTATGTATAGACGTGATTAGTTATTTAATTTATTCAAGTATTTTATTACTTTGAAAACACATAAATGACAAATGTATTGTAATAGCATAAAATACTTTGATTATAAACATTGCTTCACGGATTTTCAGTTAAACACTTGTTTATCTCTTTCTATCATTATTTATGTGACATTCGAAAGAAGAAGACGCCGCTTTGCCTTAATTATCCAATTTTTATAAGTATTTAACACATTTTAATAATTACATATATAATGTCCTTCAGACGGATTTCGGCCATGGCGGCCAATCTCAAGAGAGATTAGCCAACTGCGCACGAGATATTATAGTGCACAAGTGTGTGCGCAAACACAAGTGCACTATATCTTCCCTAACTCTAATCCGATAGGACGGCAATCCGACACGACCGGAAGTGATTCTTATAAACAAAGCAATAAAAAAACCGTGCTAAAGTAATCAGCATCGGAAGTAAAAATATTAACAACACTAGTAATAGCCAGCGGCTGCTTCCGCATCTTTGGAGGGTAAGGTATTACGTAACAATACATTTTTTGTACGTCTGACAACGTGTATATAAAACTTCATAATGATCGGTTGAGTAGTAAAAGCATAACAAACAAATTTATTTTTAATTATTCAATATTAATGTGCATATATTGTAGATTACAAAAATAAGCTCAGCCTATAGATAGAGGTCACAAGATGGCGATGTGAAAAAGCAATAACTGCAACCTAACGTCAATATCACGCAATATTCTGCTTAAACACGTCATTTTAAACTATTTTGAAAATATCTGTGGTCGGTTAAAAACGATACGATTTCAATAAACACAATTATAACTATAATTAAATTAAGCTTTATTCGAGGCAACATTTTGAATGTTTATTTTATAAGTGTTTACGTTGATATAAAATGGAGATCGAATGGAAAATGACACTAACGAAGAGCTATCCACTGTTTATACAACTACGATTTATTTGACCTGTTGCTGTTGGCCCAAGTGGCCTGGACAGCGTCACCGGACATGAGCAAGTTTTTTTTTTTTAATGTATTTAGGTTAGTGCTCGACTGTTATCACACCTGATGGAAAGTGAGATACAGTCTAAGATGGAGCGCGCTTGCCTGGAAAACGAGTCTATAAAATACTCAGCCGCATGTTGGGATCCCACTTAAGGGCTCAGAATACGTGTATCGCGGAACGAACCTCGGCTTAGGACACACAATGTCCAACTTGCCGATGTCGACATCGGCAAGGAGGGCAGTGAGCAGTGGGTGTGCAATGACCCCGTCATAAACCTAAGCGCAGACGGTTTACAATGAAAGAGGGACCTCGACCCCGCCAGCGGGGTATGTTCGCTCTGTAACCTAACACGTTATTATTGCAGGTGTAACCTAAGAATCAGGGCGTTAAGGATGTCTTTAGGACACATAAGGAACGAAATAGATGAAACAATTTCAAACTATATATGTATACTCAATAGCGAATGTTGACATCGCGATTCAGGAATGTATCAGATTCAGTCAGCGCCACCTATCGCTAAATAATAATAAATGAAACTCAGTAGGTACTTCAAACGCTTAAATTACATAAAGCAATTACAATTACACACGAAGGATGATAAACAAACCTTAGATTTACATATGAAATGCTAATAGCTTCGCTATATTATACACTGCAAACAGTTCTAATATTATATCTTTATATACAATACCTATGTAAGTACTGAACTACTTAAATGAATTTACTCTCAAAATTTCGACAATTTAATCGACATTTAAAATGTCACTTTTTTACGAATCCATATTGAAATATATATATTATTACACGCGCGATCGTATGTTCCCAAGATAGGTAACTTATTGCCTGTGTATGTGTGTGTATGTGTAACGAAGGACTAGGAAGAGGATATAAATATTTATATAATTTAATTTATTAAGGACTAACAACAGGCCTTAGTCCCACAGATGGGCTGTGGGACACTCACAGGCTGTTACCAAACAACAAAACATACATTAAAAATTAATAGTTATAACTGCTGCCTTATTTATTTATTAAAACTCTAACAGAAGTATATATAAAAATACAAAAAGAATACAAGTTTTTAACAATGCTTAAAATGTACCCCCAATTACTGGAGAACACAACTTTCAATACAATTAAAGTTAGAGAGTTAAAAAGAACTTAAAAATAATTATAACATTAAGCCAAACGATATAAAAAAGAAAATGGAAACAGATTAACATTTATTAAATAGAATAAGAGGCACAACATTTCTTTCTACTATACTATTATTATTTCACTCTACTGTTGGTATTGCTTTAAATAATCTTGTCTTTTAATATTTTAATTGGTGATTGTTTGTAACCTTTTCTTACGATTTTTTATGAGGTAGGTGAATGAACCAATAGGTTATCCGATGGTAAGTAGTCACCAAAACCTATACATATTGCTAATGAGCCACTAACCTTAGAAACTAAGATGTTATGTCCCTTGCGCCTGTAGCTACACTGGTTCACCAACCCTTCAAACCGGAACACAACAATACTAAATTTTGTCGATAGAATATCTGTTGAGTGGGTACCTACTATATATATTTACTGGTGGTAGAGCTTTGTGCAAGCTCGTCTGGGTAGGTACCGCCCACTCATCAGACATTCTGCCGTAAAACAGCAGTACTTGGTATTGTTGTGTTCCGGTTTGAAGGATGAGTGAGCCAGTGTAATTACCAGCACAAGGGACATAAGATCGTAGTTCCCAAGGTTGGTGGCGCATTGGCGATTTAAGCGATTGGCAACATTTCTTACAATGCCAATGTCTAAGAGCGTTGGTGACCACTTACCATCAGGTGGCCAGCTCGTCCACCTTCCTTTTCTATAAAAAAAAAAAAAACCTAGAACGGGCTTTCATAATGCCCTACCTCTAAGTAAATAAATGTTTAAAAAAATCGTACACATATTCATATATTAAGATTCAAAACGGAAATAATAAAACAAAAATTAACAATCAGCGGATATTCTGTAAGAACTCACTTCATTACTCACCTGTGAAATGCCATCAACCGACTTATGGTGATATACTATTTTGATGCGTGTATTCTTGAAATGTTATGATTATTACGGTCAATGTCGCATATCACTGACATTCACGACCATTGTATGCGACGAGTTTCGAGTTTGTTTTTACAGAATAGTCAATAGCCCTACTGATTAAACTGTTCGATTTAACCACGAACTAACTAACACGGTTTGTTTAATTAATTGACTGTATTTTTAATTGATTTTTAAATTTAATACATAATCAAAAATAAAAGAAATATTCGAAAAAAATATGTAACGTGTTACTAAATTATAAAAAATATATATATTGAGTGATTAAGAAAGACGAATCAAAATTATTATGTGACATCATATTTTAAAGGTGATAGAAACTTTTAATAAACAATAAATTCTAAACTTAATTACACACTAAATGATTCTATTTGTATCCATTAATTTGTCAATATGTTTACACGAGAAATGTTAATCTAATTTTGGCACAATGTGTGTTACCGGAAAACAAAATTAATCACTGATAACGGAGATTAATAGCAAGTATTTAGGATTTTTTACAGAAGGGTTATTAAAATAAATGACCTATATGTATAGTCTGTGTACATTTATATATCGACCTAATGGTATTGTACGCGCCACGCATATATCAGGGTACAAAAATCTGCGGCGGAGGGGGCACAACGTTTGTCGTCACGGTATATGAGTCGGTCTTGTCACCCCTAAGGCGTGCCAATAAATGTTTCACATCACAAAACATTGCACCTTTCTCCAAGGTCGAATTAGTTTAGTACGTAACACACCTCTGGGGTGAAGCTATCGACAAGCATGGGGAGTCGTTGGCTGTCAGCCTCGATATCTCCAAGGCTTTCGACAGGGTCTGGCACAGAAGTCTTCTCTCCAAGCTGCCGGCATATGGTCTGCCTGCTCAGCTTTGCACCTGGATTGCCAGCTTCCTACACGAGCGCAGCCTTCGTGTTTTAGTTGATGGTTGCGCTTCACAATTCTATGTAGTGAATGCTGGGGTCCCCCAGGGATCTATGCTATTTCCCACTCTGTTTCTTTTGCATATCAATGATATGCTCTCTCTCGGGAACATTCATTGCTATGCAGACGATAGTACAGTGCATGGTGGATACCACGGACGCGCAGTGGCTGGGCGAGCGGAAATTCAGGAGAGGCGAGAGGATCTTGTCATTGAACTCAATAGGACGTTAGAGCTTATCGCCAAATGGGGCTCAGATAATCTTGTTGAGTTTAATGCCAAGAAAACACAGGTATGCGCTCTCACAGCAAAAAAGTCACCATATCCCCTCTTCCCTCCCTCTGTGGCACTCCGCTGGTGATACAAAGCAAAATCGCCATGCTGGGGATGGACGTTCGCTGCGACCTTAGTCCAAGGGATTACATCGAGGCTGTGATAAAAACAGCTTCACGGAAACTCGGAGTTCTGAACAAGGTTCGGCGTTTATTCACGTCACAACAACTGTGCCTGCTGTACAAAACACATGTACGGTCTTGCGTTGAATATTGCTCGCACCTTTGGGATGGCTCTGCTAAGTGCCTACTTGAGGCCTTGGATCGGTTGCAGCGACGTGCGGTTCGCATTATTGGCGACATAAAGGTCACTGACACCCTCGAGCCTTTACAATTGCGTCGAGAGATAGCAGCGCTGAGCGCTTTCTATCGACTGTATCACGGCGAGTGTTCCGAGGAATTATTCTCCCTAATTCCTGCTTCCCCCTTCCTTCACAAGTCTACGCGTGCTGGCTCTCGATGTCACCGACTAACTGTGACATCAATTCCATCGCGCACAAAGAAATTTGGCAACTCCTTTCTTTGTCACACTTCCAAAAAATGGAATTCCTTACCAGCTCACGTATTCCCCTCCTCTTACGACCCGGGTTCCTTCAAACGAGGCGTAAAGAGTCATCTTGCGGGCCGGCAAGGCGAGGGCGGCTAGTGCAGAACCTTCTTCCCGACTGTACTGGCCGTCCTCGCGTTTGGACTCTACTACCGCTTAACATCAGGTGGAGTAGAGTCATTTGCCCTCCCGGAAAATATAAAAAAAACTACCGTAACGTAACAGCCTGTAAATGTCCCACTGCTGGGCTAAAGGCCTCCTCTCCCTTTTTGAGGAGAAGGTTTGGAGCTTATTCCACCACGCTGCTCCAATGCGGATTGGTGGAATACACATGTGGCAGAATTTACTTGAAATTAGACACATGCAGGTTTCCTCACGATGTTTTCATTCGAATTAGTTTTACTGCCAATGTCTAAATAAAATTAGTAAAATTATATTCCACAAAATTAATGAAGTCTGAACGTTTGTATATATAAGACAAAGTTAAATTAATTAAAAACGTATAAATCCCGAAGATTTCCTCGAAAAATTGTAACTCTGTTTTTCTACGCTCATCTCCCATTTATCATTCTGATAAATCCCCGGTTTGATGTGAGAGATTTTAGTTTTTATAATAAAATTACCATAAGCACTAAGAGATTTCTTTTTATAAAAAAAACTGTTTGAATTTCAATGTAGGCTTTTATGGTCTATAAACAATGACTCGTTAACAATTTATCATGGAGCAGAAAATTATATATTAGTAACTATACAAAAGCAATATCCATTATATTGCCTGAAGTAACAGCTCGTAATTGTCCCACTGCTGGACAGCAGGATTGCAGGTTATTCCACCAAGTTCGTTTTGGTGGGTACACGTGACGGAATCACGTCTGATATATTAGGTTACCTGACGATGTTTTTCGACACCAAACACGAAATGAATTCATCATCATCCTTTTGTCGTGCACAGCTGGACTCTCCAATGGCACTCCACAGAGCTTGCTCTACGAAATGAATTAAAAACACAAGAAAAATAAAAGGGTTTGAACCCGCAATCATTGGTGTAGATTCACGTGCTCCTACAACTAAGCCTCTCGACTTTAACAATAATACACAACACATAAAACACGATAAAACATTGAAAACCGACTTACAGTGACACGCTATTTTGATTCGTGTATCCTTCAAATATTATAATGATTACTGTCAAAGTTGCATGTTACTTTCTGACACATCAAGATCACGTCTACGGCGAGTTTCGGCTTTGTTCTTATAAAATATGTCGACAGTTTTAACACATTCCTTTGAGCAATGCTTGTCACTGATTGGCCTAAATTCCATAAAGCCAATATTGGCTCATGATCAAACTATTCTAAAACTCTTTTGTGCCCTATGAAATTGCAAAAGCGATATTCAAGATATTTTGATCGAAAATTTGCAATACACGTTTATGAGATTTCACCCTTAATGTATTAAATTACCGTTTATACATGTTTAAAATGCTGAAATTATATATTATATAATTTTTTATGTATTTTATGTACAGTCATCGTCAAATCATACCAAATCAAATAAAATAAATTATTTAAGGTAGAGCCATTTTAATTACAGAGCCACTTAAACTAAATTTATACATATCCTGTTTAGTTTAAAAATACGATCAAAAACGAACTCCACGCTCTTTTTATTATTTATAAAATTTGAGTATTATAACTCATATATAAATGGTTTTTTAAAACCATATACCGATAAGAAGATGTTTGTTTCAAAAACGCCCGAGAGCCAATGCTATTTTATAAACAACGGAAAAGAAAATATTAATATGATTGTTCGTTAATATCCTATGGTATTAGGCCATTCTCCATTTAAGGAGAAGATCAGCTAATCCCATCCCAGCTCCAATGCGTGTTTGTGTATACACACGTGGCTGATTATTTCGACACGATCAGGTTTCCTTCACAGCCGAGCACGAGATGAATTGTAAACGAAAGTTCAGCGGTTCTTACCCGTTATCAAATCTCGCAATCTTCGTTTTAGTTTCACATTTACTAACTACACGGCTTTCATAACGACATATCTAACATTTAAACTTGTTGGCAAAACGTCAATTCAATACTTAATACAGAAAAAAAACATTTGCATCTTTGTAGATTTATTTTTAGTGATATATTCACACTGTGATCGAGATGATTCTTAGCTGTAATTCATGAAGGATCTCTTCAGGCGTTTGAATATCTCAAATCTTCAGCTCATTTCCTACTTGAGAACAGGATCTTACTTACACAACTGATTAACTTGGAATTGCGGTCCCTCAACGCGACGACGCTTGTATCAAAAAGTAAAGTTAAAGGACTAACAAACCCAATTTATTTTTTATTCTTTAGATGTTTTTTTTTGTATCGAGTTATATATTATTTATGTAAATATCAGTAAAAACAAGTGAATCACAAATAGTAATGAATTTTAATTAACCTAACAAACATTATATATATTTCTAAATTATATTTTAATTCTTAATGCTTGTAAAAAAAATTATCTCTTCCAAATTCAAATATTTATATTGACATAATTATATGTTAACTGTTAAGCTAATATTTATTATGTAATGTGATAGCTAATAGTAATTAGTAGAACATTTACCAATATAAATTTTAAAATATGATATTGTTTTTTCATATGATATTTTGTCCACTATTGGTTGACCTCTTAAATAAATAAATCTACAATGTTTCTAACCGAATTAAATGCTTTCTACCGTTAAGTTAAAATCCGTATATTGTCGTTAGTATCGAAGACGAAACCCTCACGACAAGACGTCACAATTTTTTTTTTTTTTTTTATATTTTCCGGGTGGGCAAATGACTCTACTCCACCTGATGTTAAGTGGTAGTAGAGTCCAAACGCGAGGACGGCCAGTGCAGTCGGGAAGAAGATTCTGCACTAGCCGCCCTCGCCTTGCCGGCCCGCAAGATGCCTCTTCACGCCTCGTAAAGAGACGTGAAGCGAGCGATGTATTGCCACGATAGGGATGGGCAAAGTGTGGAGGCGTGTTTCCCCAAGTGGTTGCCAAAAGGGAAACTACACTGACCCGCCGGACGGAAGAGCCCCCGAACCCCCCCCGGAAGTGGCCGCCGGGACCCCCCCTTCCGGTCACCAACCGGCACGACGGTCCACCCCGAGATTATGCGTGGCCTGGTGGGGCAGCCTCGCCTGCTGGTTAGGCACGCTCGGGCCCCTGTACTATGCAACGGGCGGCCAGCGGAATAGCCGTTTCTTCGGGTCTCGGGTCAGTGGACCAACACCCATCGCGGCAATGCTCGCTCGGGCACTGGCTGTACGCTGGCTGACCTCGAAACGCGGCTGCAAGCCACTTCACGAGATTTTCACCATGCGTACGGTGGTAACAAGCCAGGCGGATGTTTATCATCCTACCACCAGATGATATCCCTTAGTCGCCTCTTACGACACCCATGGGAAAGGGGCAGTGAAATGTATTCTTTTTCCGTCACTGCACGGACAAATGACGTTACAAGTTCTCTTATTTTTTTAATTATATTTTTGAAAGAATATTAGAAAGACGATTTTAATTAAAACAAATTGATTTTCAAATTAAATCAAAATTATTTTGTAATGACCTAATTCAGAGTCCCGATGAAGTTGGTTTCAAAATATGATGATTAAGTTGATGTTAAAAATTGCTTAGTCAGAGACTCATTTATATCTTTCTATCACTATTGATTTTGCATTCGAAAGAAGAAGACACAGCATTGTTGAATTAATCACTCTTTAAATAATATTTGTAAGTATGTATGTAACTAAATCTAAGTTATTAATTTGTCATGTAAATAATAAGATTGAAGTAAATTACCGTTGAAAAATATTCTTCGTGACGACGAACAGAATAGAGACAGCAATCTTGAGAATTTTTATAATTACTAGCACAACTAAATTACATTTATGTGTCATTGCTATGAAAATCTTATTATCTTATTATCTTAGGACTTTCAAATAAAAAATAACGTATTCTACGTTTATTCAATAAATTATTACAAGTAATTCTGAATCACGCTATCAAAGTTTTCACGATGCGCGCTATAAATACAACCCCTCGTAGCTTGCATATTGGGAGGACCGCTTCTACATAGAAAGCCGGTTTACATTAGTGCCGGTATAGTAAGAGCCTTTCGTGTCAACTGATGATCGGTTATCATGAATTGAATGAAATCTCTGCTTACAGAACTATTAATTGAATGACAAACAAACGAAAATAAATTGTGTAAATAATGAAAAGCAGATAAAATGTTACAATGCGAAGAGTTACAACTGTTACAATGTTACAACTACCTTAGATCATTTCACTACTGATGTAGAAACTTTGCCTACCCTTTTTTGTTAAATATTAAATTTTTGATAAGGATCAGGCATTTATTTATTCATATAAGAATTATTTACGTAAAGCCCTTAAGCACGTTCTAAACAAAATTAATAATAAAACACTAGACACGGCACTTTTTAACTGGCTTTTTAATACTTAAATAATTTGTTTTGTTTCATAAATTTATAGATTATTATTTATTTATTATATACACATAGCGTAACTTTTACTTTGGCTTTGTTCATGTCCATATGGGTTGGTTCCGGTTGGAAGGGGGAGTGACCAACGTAACTACAAGCACAAGGGACATAACATCTCAAAAAAAAAAGAAAAAATAGAGGTCTTACTTTCAATTCAACATCATTGATCTTATTATTCCTCGGGCACGCACACACATAAACACCAACATACATAAACACATTCACGTTCAACACAAGTTCAACCACATCCACAACATAGAAGCTTGCCGTTTTCCCCGAGGAATAAGCGATACCACGGATAGATTTACACAAAGCTTCAGATAACGATGTAACAAGGATTTTCGTACATTTTCTTATCATAATGAGAGGAAGCCCACGTCGTCTTAAGAAACTCGACCCGACGTGGATATAAAATATCACTATCTATACTAATATTATCAATACGAAAGTAAACCTGACTGTTACTCTTTCAAGGACAAACGAATGAAGAGATTTTGATTATAAAAAATGTGAAGCGTTCTTGAACCGCAATGACGAACATAAGTTTTTTTTTTATCTAATATCCGCAGCTTTCCCCATAACGCGGGCGAGTAGTGTTATATATTTCCTTTGAATATTATTCGTAGTATTTGCATTTGGGGCTATTTATATATACTAGTATTTGCATGGTGATCGGAATTCAACCATAATCATTATTTAATACAATATCCTATATGTATTTGCATGTTTCGAACCAAAATTAAAAACGCTTGATAAAAAGAGGAGAAAATATACTGCACTGTTTTGTCTTTGCCTAATTATAATTTTTTTAAAAACAGCCCATATAATGTTAGTAACAATATTTCTATATACAAACTATATTAGTAATATTATTATACATATATAACCAACCACTTTACTAGCTAGATAGAACTTGCCCTGAAATATTCTACGTGCTCAATTGTACACTTATTATCCTGGCGATATGTATATTGGATAAGCAGTAAATAATACATTTCTGGCCGTTTCTTTTGTGCCAGCCTTACATTTAATTTAACTGTAACATGACGCTTTAAAGGTTTTACAAACTGGAATGAGAAATATATTAATTTTATATATTCTACCATGAAGTGTAAGTGGTAGCTCACTTGCAGCCACAAGGGATTCAACAACTTGTAAGTTGTGGTCTATCTCAAGGTCCCCAGTGTATCGATATCACAGTACACTTCGTGTGCCGAATCGTCTAACAATTGCAATTTAAATGAATTTGCAATAGTATTAACTAGCCATTCGGATTCGATATTTCCAAAGTCCTCCTGGACGATTTCGATCAATTAGGATATCGGCAACGACAGCCAAACTCAAGGGAGACTAACCAAATGCGAAATACATATTACATGTGCATAATAGGCTACATTTTATTGTAAAAATAAGTTCCTTACGAAATTACAATAATTTAAACCAATGTAACGATTTTTTTTCCTATAAAAGTAATCATTAACGTAAAAATTTAAATGTTTAACCAGGACAAAATCGGGGCCCCTACCATATATTATACAAAATGTGGGGTGTATATAATTCACTTCACTAAAAACTTATCTTAAGCATCATCACAATTTTAATCATTAAAAAAATAAATAATAATAAATGTCCTACAGACCTGTTTCAGCCACGGCGGCCAATCTCAAGAGAGGTTAGCCAAATGCGCAGGACACATTATAGTACACAAGTGTGTGCGTAAACACAGGTGCACTCTCTATTCCCTAACTCTCATAATCCAATGGAACGGCAATCCGACACGACCGGAGAGAGTTCAGGCGCAGAACCAACGGATTTTCTTGCTTTCCGAGGCACCGGGTACACCCTTCCAACTTCTAGACTCCCGTCTGCTATTGAGCATTTTCAATTTTTATCAGCCCGACCTAGGATTTGAACCCAGGACATCCAAGTCTGCGGCCTTATATTTAGCTACTAGACCAACGTGACAGAAAAAATTTAATTGTGCGTAAAACTAATTTCACTTTTGAAAAATTTCCTCAACAGTTCAACTTATATTTCCTTTAAAACTTCATCCTGCGAAGTTAACTCGTAATTTCCATCTCAACACCTCAAAGAACAACGCAATTGAATGGAAAATTTCACAGGGAAGATATTTCACGATGCAATTCACACGAACACGAACGGGGGACGAAACAGGCATATAAGAATATTAAGAAGTATTCGAGTGTGACTTTCCTTAAATTCGTAAAATATTGAAGGGGTATATTTATATATATTGCCTTAGTGGAAGGACTTTGTGCAAGCCCGTCTAATTAGGTACCAGCCATTAATATTCTGATGCCAAACAGCTATAAGTATTATTGTGATTCAGTTTGAAGAATGAGCGAGCCAGTGTAACTTAAGGCATACGACATATCATCTTAGTTATGTTGAGTGCGTATTTACGATGTAAGGTATTGTTAATATTTCTTACAGTACCCTATGTCTGATGACACAGGCGCTGTGTGGCCCATTTGCCCGTCCCCGCCCTGTTTATTAAAAAAGAAGTAGAGGAGTAGTCTAAACTCGCCTAAGAATCGACAAACTTATACCATAACTCTAAGCTTATCTGTGTGCTTCTAACGCTGTCACTTATGTAACGTTTGGATGAAACATTTCTGTTGAAGTATAGCTATGTACTGAAATTATTCTGATGCTATTTTTTGCGTCAAGATTTCATAGGACAGATCTTATATATACAGTTTTCTCCTGCACGTCATCTGTTTTCTCCTATGTATACGTTTCATTAATGCACAATCCTTACTAATATTATAAATCGTAATTTTGTTCATTTGCTTCTTTGTTACTCTTTCACGTCTTAACTATTTAACCGATCATCATAAAATTTTGCTTATAAGTTGTCAGAAAATGAAAGGTTACCTAACACTGGATTGACCCCCATTCTTTCCCTAAAACGTAGGCAAAGTCTTGGGCAGAAACAAATATAAAATATTTCTATTGTATACCTCAAAACCTTGGCCGCAAAAGTGTGTCACCAGCCTTACTCCGATTGCTTACTATTCAGCCGCAACAGTGCCGGATAATATGTTTAATGATCTGTCCCATTTAAAACCGAATTAAAAACGAGCAACGAGTAATTTGAGTTTGCAATTTCGTGGAATATTTTCTGGTGTTTAAAACCGTCCAATGGGTAGTAAAAGTTTTAATTGCAGTTCAAATTGATGTCTAGGTGCGGTGGAGTTGTTTCGAAAATTCACGTGACATTGTTATGTCTTGTCTTGTAATTGATAAGATAATTCGTGAAGCGTTTTGGAGGAGTGAATTGTCGAAATAAAAGGGTATGGAAATAAAACCAACAAAAAAATTTGAGTAAAATAAATTAAAACAGGGTTCAGGGCAAATACGGAGAAGTTCTTTAGTATATGATATATCTATGACAAATAATAATAATAATATCCTGGAACATTATTCTCACACGGCCGGCTACTGGTGGTAGGGCTTTGTGCAAGCTCGTCTGAGTAGGTACCACCCACTCATCAGATATTCTACCGCAAAACAGCAGTACTTGGTATTGTTGTGTTCCGGTTTGAAGGGTGAGTGAGCCAATGTAATTACAGGTACAAGGGACATAAAATCTTAGGTCCCAAGGTTGGTGGCGCATTGGCGATTCTTCACTTCCTTTTCTATAAAAATAAAAATAAAAATCTGATCCCAAACGAAGCAGAGCTTGTACTATGAAAACCAGTCAACTGATATTCTACATATACTATTTTTCTTTTGTAAATACATACTTATATAGATAGTTAATAAAGAAACGTGACAGCGTAAGAGAACATCATGTCGTCTGCCGTCACGCCATACGAGTAAGTATTATCTCGAATGCGTGCAAATAGATGTTTCAAACCAAAAATAATTCACAAGGAATAGCTTATTAACGAACAATAAACTCCTAATATATAATTGTATTGTATTAATTTCTAGTTTCTTGTTCTTCTTAGAGATGCATCTCGTCTCTAATACAACTTCTGAATTAATTAATAATAAAATTAATCAGTGTTAAATAGTAAGTTAGAATAAAAATCCGTATGTTTCTCTTGTAACGGTTTTTCAGAGATGAAGGCATAAGCGTGACATTTTATTTATTACAGAGCTCGGTTCTGCTCGGGTTTTTTTTTTGAGATTAGAGTAATAATTTTAGAACGACGACGGTTAATTTATTATGGAATCTTTCTAAGAAATAATTGTGTTATCTTTAATTCGGGGACTGATTGCTATATTTTAAATTTCGAATTTCCGATAGGTTTTTGTTTTTAAATAAAAGATCAGGCTTATTTTGATAACGGTTATTCATAATAAAAACTTATATATTGGATTAATTATATATTTATAAAAAGTACTTAAAGGTTTTGACGATGTAAAGATTGGTTAACATTTCTTAAAGCGCCAATTTTAATAAACGATGGTGACCATTTAACCATCAGAAGGCTTAATAACCGCTTTTATTTTATAAAAATAAAATCGAATTTCACACAAACATAACCAAGACTTTTAGTTCGTGTAGGATTGTTCATAATCAACCTTGGCAAAACGCCTGGCGAATGCGAAGTTCAAGATATTTTATCTATCTATCTTTTCCTAACAAGTATAATCCTAGAACTTAATACTTCTAAGATGAAATTTATTGGAAGTAACATTTAATCCGTCCTCGAGTGTAGGAATTAAAAGTTTAAGCGAAGACTCTATAAATCAGAGGACAATTCCCTCAGTATCCTTGGTATTTAAACGACCAATAAAAGAATTTTACGATTCGTTTTTCACAGACGTGCACGTTAGACGTAATATGATAATAGTTAAATAGACATCCGACAGTTGAATATCTTAATCTGTGGTCGAATGCTGTCGTATATTTCTCTATATTTTTTTTTATTAAACGAAAATTACTGTGTCCATTGATGTTAATAAAATTATATGTGAATTTCGCTAACGTACTATACTTGTAAAAAAAAACAAATTAATTTTAAAAAAAGAACAAGTTCTTTTTTCAAAAATAAAATAATAATAATAATATAATATTAATATAAATAATAGAAATTATTACTTGGGATGATGAATTGGTTCTAATATATATCAAACAACCAAATCTGTTCAGACATTTAAAAGTTATGGTAAAACGTTACACTCCTTTTTAAGGCAGACGTTTAAAAATGTGAATAGCTCACAATACATGTAGTCGCAAATATTTATTGGTGCTTAGTTCTTAAACTATAAATTCACAGGTTTTTAAAATGATTGGCAATAAAATTCAATTCAAAGTAATGTACTCCAATTTTATATTAAATTTTTCGATGATTTTTCTAGAACGTGTTCTTGATGTTTTTTTTTTTTTTTTATATTACCCGGGAGGGCAAATGACTCTACTCCACCTGATTTTAAGTGGTAGTAGAGTCCAAACGCGAGGACGGCCAGTACAGTCGGGAAGAAGGTTCTGCACTAGCCGCCCTCGCCTTGCCGGCCCGCAAGATGCCTCTTCACGCCTCGTTTGAAGGAACCCGGGTCGTAAGAGGAGGGGAATACGTGTGCTGGTAAGGAATTCCATTTCTTGGAAGTGCGACAAAGAAAGGAGTTGCCAAATTTCTTTGTGCGCGATGGAATTGATGTCACAGTTAGTCGGTGACATCGAGAGCCAGCACGCGTAGATTTGTGAAGGAAGGGGGAAGCAGGAATTAGGGAAAATAATTCCTCGGAACACTCGCCGTGATACAGTCGATAGAAAGCGCTCAGCGCAGCTATCTCTCGACGCAATTGTAAAGGTTCGAGGGTGTTAGTGACCTTTACGTCGCCAATAATGCGGACCGCACGTCGCTGCAACCGGTCCAAGGCCTCAAGTAGGTACTTAGCGGAGCCATCCCAAAGGTGAGAGCAATATTCAACGCAAGACCGTACCTGTGTTTTGTACAGCAGGCACAGTTGTTGTGGCGTGAAAAAACGCCGCACCTTGTTCAGAACTCCGAGTTTCCGTGAAGCTGTTTTTATTACAGCCTCGATGTAATCCCTTGGACTAAGGTCGCAGCGAACTTCCATCCCCAGCATGGCGATTTTGCTTTGTATCACCAGCGGAGTGCCACAGAGGGAGGGAAAAGGGGAAAATGGTGACTTTTTTGCTGTGAGAGCGCATACCTGTGTTTTCTTGGCATTAAACTCAACAAGAGAATGTAAGTGATAGCTCAGTTTCTTAGACTTAGTTTTTTCTGTCCTAAATTAAACCCCGCTGATTCCATGCCCGTTGGATTCCAACTTTAGTAGTTAGTGGATACAAGACTGGAATTCCAACGTATTTTCTTTTACAATACTAAAATTTTTTGATCTGTTTAATTTATTTTTGTGGACTAGGCTATAACAGTAACATCCTATGAATGTCCTACTGCTGGGCTAAGGCATCCGCTCCGTTTTGAGGAGAAGGTTTTTTAGCTTATTCCACCACGCTGCTCCAATGCGGGTTGGTGGAATACACATGTGGCAGAATTTCAGTGAAATAAGACACATGCAGGGTTCCTTACGATGTTTTCCTTCACCGTCAAGCACGAGATGAATTATAAATACAAATTAAGCACATGAAAATTCAGTGGTGCTTGCCCGGGTTTAAACCCACGATCATCGGTTAAGATTCACGCATTCTAACCACTGGGCCATCTCAGCTTAGACTAGACTTTATATTATATAATTAGTTGATATTCAAATAGAATAAATGGTAATTTAAATGTATTTAATTAACATAACTGCATTATTTAAATAATGAAGAGTAAATATTGAGTTGCTTGCCGGTTCCGAACCGATGGTATCTTAAAATTTCATTTTGTATTGTGAAACTGCGATCCTAAAATGAAGTAGATTTGAACGAAGAATGTTGTAATTTTGATTAAAATCATTCCAGTTGTTCCAGCGTTATCTAGTAATAAATACATACATCCTTATTTATATGATTAGTATCAAGATATTGAATTTTACTGTCTGGGTAGGTACCACCAAGTCATCAGTTATTATATCACCAAACATCAATATTTAGTATTGTTATGTTACTGTTTGAAGGGTGAGCCAGTATAATTGCAGGAACAAAGGACATATTAACAAGTCACCCATATTTCCGTCCACCCAATACAATAAAAAAAGCTACAACTTAAAGTAATAAAACAATCTTTTCTATAACAGAGTATTGACAGTTTTCAAGATGTAAATGGATGGCTACCAGATGCGCATCGGAAACTTCATCGCGTAACTTACGTACTTCCTCAATACTTTGGCGTGACGAAAATGTTATTGGAATTTCAAACGTAACCCATTACTGACATTATAAAATGAATAAAAGAATATGGCCGCTCGGCTGGTGTAAAATGTCGAATTTATAATTGAAGAGAACGTATAAATAAATATGCATTAAAATAAATGAAAACGAATGTAGATAAAATAAAAAAATTGTGAATACCAAGGTACTCATGAGGATTGGTGTGTTAATATGTTACCCATGTAAACCGTGCACCGTTCTCACACACACATGTATAACAGATCTGACGCTGACGTCATCTGACGTTCGAAATCTTACGCTTACTCGTCTGACGCTCGACGTCTTAAGCCCTTAGCGTGTATCGAGCTCTGTTTACGCATCAATAAATATATTTTTCTTAACCGCTACTGCTTACGAGTCGTTCTTACCCCCATGATACAGCATTCAAATCAAGATGAAATTTGTTTACTACAGTCCTGGAGCCCTTTTGGTGTTGGTCTAATCTAATAAAACATTAGTATTGCTATTCTCTAAGAACTATTTCGTATCTAACGCCTGAAATGTTGTCAACCGACTAATGATTTAATATTTTAATGCAAGTATTCTTGAAATATTATAATAATTATGGTCGACAACCGGTTTTTTTTATATGACATATGTCTTATTGCGTTATATTGTTGCTATTATTAATGTCGTATTATACAATTTTAGCTTTAATATTTTTTAATGATTCAGCAAATGGGAAAATGTGCTTTACATACTAAAAAATTGTCCTTTAGCCCTTTTAGCACCACGCCAGGGAATTGGTGATTTTACGGTGATTTGAGATAAGAGGTAATTTAATTACCAGAAACGAACAGCAATGAAATGACTGGTGTTTCTCGGATCTACATTCCAAGGAAGTTTTACATTAATTTTTTTTTCTTTGAAATAATATCCTCTTGGTGGTAGGGCTTTGTGAAAACGGTTGAAGGGTGAGTGTGCCAGTTTAACCAAGGCTGGTGACGCATTGGCGATGTAAGTGTTAATATTTCCTTTAAAGCCTATTTCCATGACGTGGTGACCACTTACCATTTGCGACAAACAAAAGTACTTACAAAACTCTACTTAGTTTAATATTGATTTTATTATCCAAAGAAAACTAATTATAATACACAGTTATCAATAATGAATATACAATTATGTTATTGGTTCATTATCCTGTATATAATAATTAATATATAAGTTAAATTTATTTACATATACAAGTCACGTACGTAACTAAACATGATTTGATAAGGAAGGGAAGAATAAATTAAAAAATATGTATGTTACCCGCAAAACAATGTTATCGAAGCTATTTATAAATATATACATACAATAGAAATCGAATTAAAACTGGTCGTCCATCGATAATAGCCACGAATAGCAAGTTATAGCTCAACTCCAACTTCTGTATCTTTAAGTGTCGTATATTTATTTGTACAAATAATGTCTTATATATTTTATCAAGTAAAGGAGAAGAAGTGAATTATATTTAATAAATTTCTAGTTTACACCCGCCGCTTTGCTCGTGTTTGCAGACCAGGATCGGCCTCTCCGCGGTCCACGCGGGTCACGCCTCCAACGTATGGGCGGTGGCCTGGTCCGCGCCACAGTGATGGCACATCGTCTTTGATCCACTTCTGATCTTACACAGGTATCCTGCTTAAGTCGGAGGGTGTCTCATCCAGGCTTCGAAGGCCGGTAAGATCGCTCTGACGGCGCGTTAATTTCCTCGCAGACGGCTGCGCCACGTCGCTAGAGCCCTTCGTCATATCTAGCCACTATATACCGCCCATGCGGTATGTAATATCCCTTGTGCCGTTTACTATTCTCGATATAATCTACATTCCGGACCGATAATACGATTCATGAGTGTTTGTATATTTTAATTTTTTGATTATCCAGAGCGAGATTTGACTATCGTTCTCATGCTATATTTACTCTGATCGCTGGACAGTTAACCTAATAATCATTGGGATAACCAGTTTTAATATAAACAATCGACTTACAAAGTCACAATGACAGTTATTTAAAGTAAATCAACACATCTCAAAAGTTTATTTAAAAAGTATAAAAATTGGGCTTAATTATTACAAATTTTTTGGTGTAATTGTGTAAGTTTTTAAACATTTATTTCTATGTGTTTTTATATAAATAACCCCTGTACGTAAAATGATTGAAAAAACAAGTTAAAAAAACGCCGCAGTCAAAATTGACCTTTAAAATTTAACTCTCATTGCGCCTAAAATAGTTTTGGTTGACGTTTGCTGTTTTATAAATAAAATTTAACGAATGTTTACTGATTTTTTATTGCATGTGTGGATGTTGGTTTTAAGTTTAATAATGTGTTCTAGATCTATGACAGGTCAATGAAATCCCCAGCCCTATACGTGATAATGAAGCAAGCAATATTGATTCTTCTGGTCTATACAATAAGGGTTAAAAGTGATACACCTCATTGGGCACCTGTAGGTAATCCCATGGTAACCAACTTTCCTTGCGAGCAGACAAGAGATATAGTCACGTGGTACGATCCAAGTCTACCACCGAGGGAGAAAAATAGATACTACGTCTATATTCGTAAAGTTTTTCCAGAGAACAGCACATTTAGACTATTATTCGATAGAGACGTTACAATAACATTCAACGTTAGAACGGTGAGTTATATTATTTCATTTTAATCGTAATCGAGGAGTAAAATGGCTTTTGCAAGTCACTTGGTGGTAGAAATTTGTGCAAGCTCATCTGGATAGGTACCATTTGATTATAAAAGTAAAATTTGGTTAATTAGTTGAAAATGATAGGAAATCGTCCCCATAAATTCATCGCTCTTAATAGTACATAGTCATCAATGTGCCACCAATGTTAAGAATAAAGATGTAATGTCGGGCTTCTACCACGCAAGCACGTAAAGCCGTTGGTCTTGTGCCTGATCACTTTCCGGTCGTGTCGGATTGCCGTCCCATCGGATTATGAGAGTTAGGGAATAGAGAGTGCACCTGTGTTTGCACACACACTTGTGTACTATAATGTGTTTTGCGCATTTGGCATTGGCTGCCGTGGCCGTGGTCTGGAAGACCAAGTAAAAGTATAGAATAGTAGAGATCAGTATGCATATTCTAGACAAATTTTCAAGTGTCGACAAACCTCTATTGAAGTCGAATGGACTTGTGATTTGCGCTTGGATCTTCATTTATATTCGTGCTTAGGCAAGTTGCCTAAATTACAATACGACAACTAATAAAGCATTTTTTTTATATATTGTGTTAAATTTAAGGCAAATCATATATGATTATTTCAGGAAGAGAAAACATTTGTAAGGTCGCATTTAGAGAAAGGCTTTAACTTTTTATTTCTTTTCTTCAAAGAGATGCATGGTTTCGGATTTATAGTAAAAGGAGTTGTACCGGGATTTATCCCATATTTCGCAAGTATAACCATGAATGATGAAGAACTATGCGACCGACCATTCGTGGTAAAGTATACAACATCTATTCTAATAATATAATACCGATATAATATATAATTGATATAATAATGATGTACAATATTGTTTTACTATTAAAATAAATGTTTCATCGCTGATCAGCGTTCCAAGATCTGGATCTCAGTGTGCCAAGTTGTTGCAAGTCTTTATAATTTACAGGGTTACCTCGGAGGTTACGTTGCTGATACATTAAATAGTGGACCACAAGAGAATTGCGGTGTACCCAAGAACAAACTTAAAAATGTGCCCACCCGCAGAGGTGTCGTGATGCCAGGCGATTGGCCTTGGCACGCAGCTATATATAGATATGATGAGACCTTATCAAAATACATCTGTGGTGGAACATTGATTTCTAAAACGTTCGTGTTAACCGGTAAGAATATAGTTGTCCAGTGAAATATGCTCTTATATCACTATAAAATTCGTTTTTGACGCCTTAAAGCTCTGGGAGCCAGACCATCATCATACGTAGTATTCACGTACAAAAACAGCCGTCATAAGTATAAAATGGTTGCAAAATAGCGTATAGCTGTTTGTCATTACGATGTCTAATCACGCTGTCTAGGCTACGCCATCTTGTTTTTGCATATACATGCTTATGCAATATTAGTATACGATGCTATTTAAATAAACCGTTCCATTTTATTGTATACAACTTTCCAGTTATCGCTTATTACGACGTGTATCTTAAATTCATTAGTTCCTATTTTAACTACCACAACCATTATTAACCATTTTAATTTCTTATTCTTTATCTTTATTCATAATAGAGATTGAACATAGTAAATATTACAATTTCCTAAATTTATAATTATGTAATTTATATATATTTATACTTTTTTATATATATAACATATAATAAAGACTTATATTTAAATACAGTAGAATCTACGTTTCGAGTACAGGTATTTTTTATAAAATACAAAATTAAATAAAAAGAACATACACATATAAATTTAAAGAAAAAACACGCCGTCTAAAAGATTGTCCTGTGGCATTGTACCCAAGACGCTGGCACTATTGCCTCTCTGCACTGCTAGACTCAGCCTTTGGGCTAAATAAGCGCCAGCTCTTGGGTCACCAGAAGTGTGGACCAGTTTCTGAGAAATATCTTTTATGATCCTTTTTGTATCGGACGACCATGGACCCAATGTTTCAAAACCCAGCCCCGCAAATTCATATTCGTTGGATAAAAGTGAATATTTGCGGTGCTTGAGTATTTGAGCAGCTTCAGCGGCTGCGCTGGCTTTACGAGACGTATTCTTGATATGAGATACTGCCAGCGTATCTACGCAAGTTGCATCCCACACAAGAACACGTCCCATCGACCATGGCACTAATGTCGCTCCATCGGGTCTCTTGCCATCATCTCTGCATAAACCATTCGGTTCCAGTGTAGCAGGAATCGATGCTGTGGCAAAAGCCCGACGAAGTATGTCATTAAGAGACCCATGGCGATATGCACGGCCAGCGCTTTTGCGGCAGCTAAGTCCATGGCGTCCGAAATAATCCACCTGGGTACCACAGGGACATGTGTGAGGCTCGCACACCTTTAAACCTAAGCGAAGGCATACGGCGATGCGTATCGTTGCCCGATCAAGTACTGTCCCTAGATTTTTAGAAGGGAGGGCCTGAAGCCAGTGGCCTGACTCTCTTTCAGATACAGCTAGCAGTCTTGCATGGTCTGTATCTGAAGTACACTGGGGCAGGAGCAAATTGTGTGTAAGTTTAATACGGGGTGAATCCCAGTGCTTCTGACAAGCCCTATCTGAGGGAAATACTTCATCAGGGCAAGAAACACTCTAAGCTGTCTTAGCCTCAGCAAGATCCTTCACTACAACATCAGTCGAACTTGGAAAGCTTAATATCCGATTGACGAGATTGATAGAACCATTAGCGGAGGCCAAGAAAGCTGGGAGCGCCAAAGATGACGTAGACCGTATACCTAAGCCACCATATTTGACTGGGAGAGTTGCTTGTGTCCAAGAAAGTGTATCGAATTGTAAATTTAGAATTTTGGCTACGGTGTCTTTAAGTAAGGCATCAATAGCGGCTGTAATAGAAGGAAATTTCCAAAAGGGGCTACTGCGTAATAAATACATAAACTTTGGGGCAAATAAACATGTCCGAAGAATGAAAATGGCTATGTGTGGCTGAATGTCTAATAAACGCTTCGAAATGAGTTTAAACTTTTCTAATTTTGAATTTATAAATTATATATTATTATATATTACAATTTGGTTTGTACAATTTAATTTAATTCAAATCAGATGAGTAGTACTGTACTCCTCGCTAGGTTATAAAATAATCTGTTTTAAGGAGTAACAGTCCCGTTTCCTTTTTGTGTGTCACAAAACTGTTATGTACAATGTTTTCTCTTAAAAACTTCCTATAACTACATTAGATTCTATGGGTAGATATTAACAAGAATATATATGTGTTTTTTATGGCCTATTCCAATCAAGATATATAAACAATTTTGACCTTGAATTAATTTTCATTACGGATTAAACGAAAAAACGAAGCTGTTATCGGAACTTTGGAAATAAAATAAAAGTGGATATAGTTAGTTCAACTGAATAATGATGTTTTATTTATCAATGACGCCGAGATGGCCCAGTGGTAAGAACGCGTGAATCTTAACTGATGATCGTGGGTTCAAACCCGGGCAAGCACCACTGAATTTTCATGCGCTTAATTTGGGATAATAATTCATCTCGTGCTTTACGGTGAAGGAAAACATCGTGAGGAAACCTGCATGTGTCATAAGCTCCAAACCTTCTCCTCAAAAAGGGAGAGGAGGCCTTTAGCCCAGCAGTGGGACATTCACAGGCTGTTACGGATTTATCAATATATCAAAGCACATGGAATACAATAAAAGGTTTGTTTTTCTTTACCACGATCGGAATAGGCTATACTTTCATTATTTAGTTATCATCGACTGCAGTGGCAGAAATGTATCAAGAGATAATTTTATATAAAAGGCATTGTCTAGATCGGAAAGAACATAGAAATAGTTACAAAAGTCAGACTAATAATCAAATATTTTCAATATACACTACCTTACACTTCCTTTATGAGTGTCTAAAACCTACCAACGTTTCGGAAAAAAATACGATTGGCATATAAAAAAAAACTTATCAAAAAAAAACCAAAATGTCTAAGTAATTCTTAATTTATAAACAATTGTGATCTATAATATTTTCACGAGATCGCAATTGCGTTCATTAAAAGAATAAATCGTTGACAGCCGCACATTGTGCCTCAATAAGAGGGATTCCACTTTCGCCGGAAGTCTTGACCGTGTACCTTGGAAAATTCAATTTGAAACGTCGAAATATTGGAACACAAAAAAAAGAGGTTAGTTATGTGAAATTTTGGTTAATATTAGCAATCTAAGAAACCCCAACCCGACATCGTACAGGTAAAATTCATCTCTCTCATATCCCCTGAAATTAATCATCATAGAAGTCATTATCACAATCGTCATGATCGTCCTTGGTAGTAGGGCGTTATGTAAGCTCGTCTGTATAAGTACTATTCTCTCATCACTTATTCTTCTGCTGAGTAGTGCTACTTTCTTTTGTTGTGTATCGGTTTGAAGAGTACAGGCGAGAATATACCTGTATTTTTCCCAGAGTCAGTGGCACATGAATATCGTACAGGACCAATGTATATTTGCGATGGTGACCACATACCATCAGATGGTCCAAAGCCACTCCACCATGAAAAATATCATCATAATCATCATCGTCATACCCTCATATCATTTATTTTGAGGGGTAATCCTTTATTAATGAAAGACTAGACTAGTCGAATTCCTTAGTTCCATTAATTTCTTCAACTTATAGAGTGGAATTATACTTCGTTTATTTTCAGGTTAAAAAAATTATCATTCATGAAATGTTCGATTACAATCACTTATATAGTGACATAGCATTACTCACACTGAGCTCTGAAGCGAAATTCACAAGTTACGTGCAACCTGCCTGCCTTTGGTACAGTAACGCCGAGGAAAAACTGCCAGATGATGCAATTATTGGAACTGTGAGTCTTCTATTGTTTTCATGATGATAACATCAAGTCTTGTTTATTAATAAAAATAAAATTGAAATATTAAAAAAAAAAAAAATTAACTTCATTTCATGTGACAATCCACCCTGTGACGTCACTTACCCTGGACGGTAATTTTATTCTTTTTATTTCAATTAATATTAAAACAAAACAATGAATTTCAGGAAAGTTTATCATTGTGAGTAGCAATTCTAGCAAAATCCAGTTAAACGGGGTAAAAAGGCCAAAATATTTTGAAGAATAACTAAAATATTCACAACAAACACGACTTTTCGTATTTATGATATTAGTTCGTTTATTATTCTAGTAGACAAGTTGTTTTAGTAACAAGCAAATAGCCATATTAATTTTAAAAGATTCAGTTATTTTGAAATCACAGACAGGCAACTTTATTTGTATAGATTAATGTCCTCCAGACCGATTTCAGCCACGGCGTCCAATATCAAGAGAGATTATCCAACTGCGCAGGAGATATTATAGTGCACAAGTGTGTGCGCAAACATACGTGCACTCTCTATTCCCTAACTCTCATAATCCGATAGGACGACAATCCGACACGACCGGATAGAACTTTCCGAGGCTCGGAAGTGTACATACTTCCAACTTCCAGACTGCTACTGAGAATTTTCTGACAGAAAAACCCAATAACTTTTTATTGGCCCAACCTGAGAATTGAACCAAGGATCTCCGGGTCTGCGGCCTTACATCAAGCCACTAGACCAACGAGGCAGACAAAGATATAGATTATCCATATAATGAAACTTGTTCATTGAACAGATATGCTAGTCTCTTAGATAGTCCATTGTTAATTGTCATTGAAAACATAATTTTCCAATATGTGTAGGATTTTATGGGTGAGCCAGGTGTACCAGTGAATAGAACATAAAAATGTAAAGACTGTTAATTTTTTTACATTTTTTTTAAATGATTTCCAGGTTGTTGGTTGGGGACTAAATGGTAAGCGGCTGAAGAAAGTAGAAATGCCAATGGTTTCGGAAACAACTTGTGCCTTGAGCGATTTGGTCGACACCGAACTTATATACGGTGATCCGAAATTTTGCGCAGGATTTCTCAATGGTAAATGTTTAATTCAATATTAATATTGTATGTATCATACATATCAGGCATAAGAATCTTTATTTTTTACTAAAAGAACATTATATTAAACGCTCACATAAAACAGCTTAAAACATATCCATATATATTTTATATAAACTTATGTATAATATAATAAAATAACATCCTGGGACATTATTCACACACGGTCATCTGATCCGAAACTAAGCAGAGCTTGTACTATGGAAAACAGACATCTGATACTACATATACTTTTTTTTGTATATACATACTTATATAGATAATTACACCCAGACTCAGGGTAATACGAACAGACATGTCATGTTACATGCACACTAATGTCTGTCCTGGGTGGGAATCGAACCCACAACCTTGGGCGTGAAAGGCAAGTATCTACCAACCACGCCAACCGGCCCGTCAAAAACATATATTTATTATTTACGTTTAATATATCTGTTGCTATTTTTTTTCTTATTTTTATCAAACATTTTATTATAATATCATTTACACCGTGTAAATCTATGCACTAATAGTTATGACAACGGTTAATTAGAATTTTATTAGATGGAGCTTTCTTAGTTATTTCATTGTGAATTAACATTATAATAATTATAAAATTGTCAGCCTCTTTTGTCTAGCGGCTTATAAGGCTTCAGATCTTAAGGTCCTGGATCTCAGTCCGGTTGTATTAAATTGCCTTCGTATTTGATTATGAGAGTGTAGAATAGTGAATGCACCCTGTTGATTCACACATATATTGTCCAGTTATCCGTTAATAATGGCGCGACAAAAATCTATTATGAAATTAATCGCCAATCAGTTAATTAAAAATAGACGCTATTTTAATTTAAGAACGTAACAACGCTGATAGATTTGATGCGTAATGTTAAGCCAACTTCTGAAAGCATTTTGATAGAGCCATTTAGCAATTTAAGCTTATATAATTTATATAGCTAAGTATTTACGAAAGGTAGCACATTTAGTGTACGGTAGCTAAAAATATTGTATTTTTATCTAGAATGGTCACCAGAAATTGTAAATGTCGAAATTCGTGTTTTCGTTTTAAACGGTAACGATCAAAATTATAGGAATAAATTTGGGACTTATTCTACGTGAAAGGAATGGTAACAAAAGAGTATGTACTTTTTAAAGAACGGTCAAACAAAATATAGAGAGTAGCAATTCATTCAACGGAAACGCACTTGAATATAAAGAAACAAAACACGAATAGGCTATAAAAAACCAGTGTTAGCTAAAACGTTGTAAAGCTTTCTGTTAATATAAAATAGTAACTGAGTGCACAAAAATAAAGTGATGTGATACACACAAATATAATTACTAAAATTCAGTGAAATCAAATCAAATACTATAAGCTATTTTTGTGGATATTTTTTATGAAGTAATTTGGCAAATGGGCCACCCGATAAGTGGTCACCACCGCCCATAAACTTTGGCACAGCATTAACCATTCCTTTTATTGCAATTTTCATTTCAATCAGGAACTTCAACCTGCAATAGTGATAGTGGAAGCGCCTTCCAAGTCTTCGTGCCCAATACGGTTCAAGATTCGAAAACAAGAAGATCAGGTGCATGGTACGTCAGAGGTATCGTGTCACTGACTGCCTCCAAATTTAATACACCAACGTGTGATCCAAATAAGTACGTTTTGTTCACCGATATTAACGGTTACAGACTTTGGATAGACGCTTACATTGATAATGAAGATTATTAAATGTTATGGTATAAAGTGTTTGTAATAAATGTCAACAGATGGCGTTGATTAATTTCTTAGCGTTTCTAAATCACGCTTGCTAGATTTTTTATAAATTGTATATATGCTAATGTGAATGTTATTGATTGTGATCAAAATTTATTAATAAAAGTTAGCACTGTTATCTTGTTTCATTCATCATTTGGTCCACTCACTACATCCAACGTAAACATTAATAAACGGTTTCATCTATAAATGTTGTTTAGAAATGAATTAAGTAATACTGTGTTTCCTTTCGAATGTCAAATCAATATATGATTAGCATGACCTAATTCCACGCGCAGTACCGGTTTCAGACAAATTAACTCGTCAACTGTCGACAGCATAATCATAAAAGAATATAAAAGTTTAAAAAAAGTTATTTTACTGGTTGCGGAGCTTTGTGCAAAGTCGGCTGGATAGTTACCACGCAATCATCAGATATTCTACCGTAAAACAGCAGTTCGTGGTATTGTTGTGTTCCGGTTTGAAGGGTAATTACAGGCACAAGGGACATAATATCTTAGTTCCCAAGGTTGGTGGCGCATTGGTGATGTAAGCGATGGTTAACATTTCTTACAAATCCAATGTCTATGGGCATTGGTGACCACTTACCATCAGGTGGCCCATATGCTCATCCGCCTTCCTATTCTATAAAAAAGCATGATTTAATTCCACATGCAGTATTGGTTTCAGACAAATTAACTCGTCAACGGTAACCAGCATAAACATAAGTAAATAAAAAAGTAAGTAGTATAGCTTTTGTTTTGGTTTGTATATATTAGATTATTATTCATATCTTCTCTGTATTTTAGTATGCTTATAAAGAGAGTATTCTTTTCTTATACATGACTTGATTATTACGTGGATTCGCATAATCGTCTTAATTGAGAATTGTTAAATTATTCTTAAAAAATTAAGGCTTTTCAAACAAAATTTCACCCTAGACATTAAATTTTCAAAATTCCTTGTTTATTGCTAACCAACTGTGTAAAAGAAACCCGTATACTAATTTTTATGATGATAGCCATAGCTGCTCGTAGTTCGGACTGTGCGTTGATATGTCAGTCAGTCAATGAGTTATTCTTTTATATATAAAGAAACATATTAGCAACATATATTTCCTAGCGTAAAAAATGTAACCGTACATATTAAATACGTTGTACGTTGTCGTGTAACTCACGCACTATCAGGCTTTTTGCCATCTTCCCGGGTCCGGGGCGAAGTGGGCGCGACATTGGAATGTAATTTACTGTTGGAATTTCCCGCTGAATGAGCTCAGCTTAGTGCGTTGTAGTGTGCCACGGTACAAATCTTACGGCATAATTTATACTTCTGCAAAAAATATGTTTTAAAAACAAATTTAAGCGAAGCTTTATGTATTGTAAACAAGAATGGTTAAAAAAATTAAGGAATCATTCAAATCCTTCAAATATTAATTAGGTATACGGACCACCATATGGTAAGTAGTCACCGCCACCAACAGATATTGAGTGTTATTACAGTTACACAAAACTACAGTTCGGCAGTGGCAAAAAACAAGTGGTTTATACTTTAACAATATCTAAGGGCGGACAAGATGACTTCATCAGGAAGACTATTTATGCGTTTATGTAAATAGTCCCCTAAATAATGTAGTTACTAAATTATAGCTCATTGTGGCAGATGAAGCGTAAAACCATGACTGTGGTGCCAATGGAATGTATACAGCGCCGTCTAGTGATAATAATCGAAATTGTTCGTACAAATCGCAGTTAACGTCAACGCTATCGAATAAATACTCGTCAGGTAATGGCTATCTATACTAAAATATAAATGCGAAAGTATCTTAATCTGTCTGTTACGCTTTCACCGATTTTGATTGACATAGAGTAAGTGGGGACATAGGCTACTTTTATTATACCTAACACCTGTTAAGCCCCTTAGGCGAAAACTAATAATAGTATCCTCCAGACCGATTTCAGACAAGGCGATCAATTTCAAAAGAGATTAGCCAACTGCGCAGGAGTTATTATAGTGCACAAGTGTGTGCGCAAACACAGGTGCACTCTCTATTCCCTATTTCTCATAAGCCGATGGGACGGCAATCCGAAACGACCGGAAAGAGTTCAGGCGCATGAGCAATGGCTTTATGTGCTTTCCAAGGCACGGGAGTGTTCACACTTCCAACATCCAAACCTCGGGCTGCTATTGAGAATTTTCGCCAGTACAACTCATTAACTTTTTATTGACCCCTCCTGGGGATTGACTTTTGGGTCTGTGTCCTTACATGTAGCCATTAGAACAGCGAGGCAGTTGTGGAGGAAAACTATTGATATAACATAAATAGCTTCCGATTTAGTTGCACCATTTCTGAACCGCGCTCTTCATCCTCATTTAGCGCCTATTTAGTTATCGCTGATCATTTAGCTCGAATGAATTACAGACAAATTTCCATTACACTCTGAATATCATTGAATCGGCGCGTATGGTGGTTTACGAAATGTTAACAGTTTTGTTTTTGACCAAATAACTTTTGGGTTAGTTTACGTTGCATAGTGGTAAGAACGCGTGAATCTTAACCGAAGATCGTGTGTTCAAACCCGTGCAAGCACCACTGAATTTTCATGTGCTTAATTTGGGATAATAATTCATCCTATGCTTTACGGTGAAGGAAAACATCGTGAAAAAACACTGAAATCTGCCACATGTGTATTCCACCAACCCGCACTGGAGCATCGTGGTGGAATAAGCTCCAAACCGTTTCCTCAAAAAGGGAGAGGAGGCCTTTAGCCCAGCAGTGGGACATTCACTGGCTGTTACGGTACGAATAAATCTTATAATTGCGAACTTAAGATTATTAGGAATACTACTAATACGATTGATATGTAACTTTATATTATGTAAAGTGCTAAAAGAAATATTAACCATTCCTTACATCGCCAATGCGCTACGTTCCCTTGGGATCTTGGGATCTAAGATGTTATGTTCCTTCACTTTCACTTCCTCACTCACCCTTTAAACCGGAACGCAAAAACACTAAGTATTGTTGTTTAGCGGCAGAATATCTGATGAGTAGGTGGTACCTACCGAGACAGGCTTGCACAATGCAATACCACTATAATAATATATATAAATGAAAAATAATTGTTTGTATGATTTTCCGATATATCTTTCTAAACCATTTATCCGAATTTGTTGAAACTTTAGTCAGTATATTTGTATATCCTCGACAAATAACAATTTGTACCCGTGCTAAGCCGGGACGATAACTAGTAAAATTTAAAAAATTTATTAAACATTTCATTCAATCCAATTTAACGCATAATTATAATTGCAAATTTATTTCAAATACAGGATGAGAGCTTAGTCCGGGAAGCAAAGTTTCCGCAATTCACCAGACGTGTTCTCACAAAGGAAATAAACTGTCATAGGATGTCCTTAATTACGTTCAACATATCCTGAATCGACGCATACAAACGTACAACGTTAAAATATATATTATATAATACATAATACCCTGATATTGTTAAACTTGGGGGATCTTACGTGGAGTTCGCATATTCAAATGAAGCTTCAATAGTAGTGGGCTACCAATTTGAAAGTTGGGGATCGATGACCCTTTAGGCTATTATCGTTCGTCTATTACAAGCTTGATGCGTATTGGGAGAGGAAAATGGGAAAATCTGTAACTTGAAAACTATATAAAAAAGTATTTTCATTAGCCTGTTTCTTTGTTATTGTCGTTGTTTAAAATTAAATATAAAATACATTAGTATTATTTTAAAAAATTGGAGAAGAGAATTGGTTTTATTTGAATGTTCTATTCATCTCGCGCTTTGTGAAGGAAAACTTCGCCATGCTGCATACAACTGCTTACAAAAACTTTTTCAAGTACTATTGTAGTTAAATTAAAAAAATAATATAGTGTAAGCATACACGTGTGACCTTGTCTATGACTATGATATTACTTTTACAAACGTCTTCAAAACCGAAGAAATTTATCAATTTTTATTAAAACAATATTTACTTTAAAACACATCTAAACATATTCACGACAGATTAAATAATTATCCTTCAAATATGTTTTTCCAAAAGTTCTCGACGAATATTTGACGTTAACATACAAATTAATGAATAAATTATCGCAATCATGAATAAATATAAGAACGTCTCACTCTTAGGAAAAAAATGTCGATAATAATTCATCTCACTTACTTGACATCTATTTGGCTTGATTTTTAATAAAACTCCTTGCAAGGACTTTTTACTTTTTTTAATAGTAAAACCCCAAGGTTGTCGCTACACGACCCGTTAATCATTGCGCTATTTATGCTTAAAAATACTGGGACAAACTACTAAATTTTTGCACTGTCATCAGGTATTAGGACGTGTGCCAATTTTCAATGTCATTATAAAATAAAAATAAAATAAAAAATAATATCCTAAGACATTATTCACACACGGCCATGTGATCCCAAATTAAGCAGAGCTTGTGCTATGGAAACCAGACAACCGATGTATTATAAAGATAATTACACCCAGACTCAGGACAAACAGACATGTTCATGCACACACATGTCTGTCCTGGGTGGGAATCGAATCCACAACCTTCGTGTAAGGCAAGTATCTACCAACCACGCCAACCGGCTCGTCAAAATTATGATTTGAAGATGCTAAGAATCACGTTAGAAGATTCCATTACATAGATACATAGATGCATACATACAGGTCAATCTAATAAAAGGGTGTTTATAATAAAAAAATATTTTCAACATTAAATGGTGCACGAGAAAGACCAACAAAATGTAACAACGCGGCGAAGCGGCTAAGCAATGCCTGCGCCGCTAAGATAGTGCCGTTGTTACAAAAAACAAATGACGCGTTAAAATGCCGCCTTTGTCGCCTCATTTAGTGTATCTAATATTTGCAGGATTCCTCGTTAATGTTGCAAAAACCGTTTCGTACATATCTACTACGATCTAACCACCTCACTGTTCTAGTTATACTGGCCAGCTCGTACTAATGCAATTTCAATTTATTCGAACCGAAAAGAAGTCATTATCTATTATTAATTTAATTAATATGTTTGACTATGTATATAATTGCAAAAAGAACAACCAATTTATATAAAATAATTAATAAGTAGGCAGACGGGTAAATGAGCCACGTAATAAATTTTATTATTTTCTTATTTCAATATTCTTAAGCTCGAATTAAAACAATATTTAATCTATCGTTAATTCGATGACAGCCGTTCAGTCCCTTTTTTTATAAAAGCGCGGGAAAACTATTTTTTATCTATATCACTAAGCGATATCAATGACGTTCTGAAACCGATTATATTTTTATTAAATCGGACACAATAAAAAAATATGTAATTGTTAAATATATTAATTGACGTACATCAATAAATATTTCTAACAATACTAAACGAAATATCCTATAATATGGAACACGAGCCTTCGAAGAAATTCACGCTTGTCGTTTATTGTGTCCCCAGTGTCAACCAGCTGTCGTCGGAAGCCGAGATTAAATAAAAGTTAAAATGGCGTCAATATATGTTTACAAAAGTTTTCTCATCTTTGACATTAAATGGGACTTAACGATGATTGTATAAAGTTATTTCAATTACGATTTGCTCTAAATATTTTATGTGAAATTTGAAGTATCTGAGGGTAACCAACTAATTATAACGGTTAGGTTACGTTCCGGCGTAATCGTACGACGTACGTTAGGTTAGTTACGATTACGTTCACGGTAGCATGCGAAAGCGATCCCTTGGCGCTCCTCGTTAAGACGGAAAGGGTACCGCTGGTTTTTTAGTGGGTATTCCGATGTTCGGGGCGCACTCGGCGCCGGCGAGCCCCATATGGGTATGTGGTTCCCATTCCCCCCCCACTATTCCCGTGGGGGTAACGCGTAACGCGTTTATACAGCGTTAAAAAAAAGGTATGATTACATACGATTCAATTGCAATCCAATTTTCGCAGTGCTGTATCTATTCAATCGCAACCTAACCGTCAAAAACAAACTTAATTGTTGTATTTTATGTAAATTACTATTTCTATAGATCTATTACTATACATAGATAATCAAATTATAGAAACTGCAACGATAACGCTCCGATTCGATTGCGATAAAGAATAAAAATTGGTTAGTAGAATTTTTACCCTTGTATAACTTGTATATGATTTCATCCGGCTATTTGTATTTAAAACTCGGATGGGATTTCCGAGTAATCATTTTGAAATTATTATATCGAATAATTTGTCATTAAATTTAAGGCAACAAATCATAACAGTTTTTGATTATTACACTCGCTGTTCAAATTAGTAGGGTGCAGATGACCATGAATGAGATACTAATAGTTAAAAAAATATGTTTGTCTCTTTCATTTTATACAGATAAAAATATATAATAATACCTCTGTAACACGCATTTGTTAAAATACCTTAGAATCGGTTAAGGTATAATGGTATTTAGGAAACGTAAAGAATGGAACAAAAATCTTCGCTGGTCTTCCTCTGGTCGCATTTCGCGGTCGCCTCTGTGTTTCACATGTAAAGCCACTTTGCGAAACAGATTGAACAAACTTTAAATGCTTGCGGTTTCTACATTCGTTATGTTTTCCTGGTACTCGCACAGTGCGTAATTTTAACTTTTACCAATTGTAACGAAACATAGTAATGCGTTTGCTCTGTACCAATATTTTTTCATCGTAGTTGTTCCATTTTGTATATGAAATGGATTGTCTTTATTCTATGTATTTTTTTAAACCCGCGCAAGCTCAGATAAATAAATGGACCGTGTTATTCAGAAACGTTACAGCCCGCATAAACACTAATAAAAATTAGATTTAAATGATAAAATCAATATGTATGTTATGTAATGTCTAAAAATTATATGCATAGCATTAAATATAGTTGTTAGGACAGAAGTGGAATATAATAATATATATTTCACTTCATCATATCCATATAAGTATACTTATTGCGAATAACAATTAAATTAGTAATAAACACAAACATGTACTTAACATGAAAATTCGGAGGTGCTTGATTTTGAACCAGCCAACTCGAAATCAACGGATCCACAATCTCATTAATTGATTTTAATGTCAATCTATGAATCAATATTAAGTCCATCTCATCCCCAATGAATGTACCAGTAAATCATTTATACGCGATACTAGTGGAGTTTATAGTTACAGACAGGTCATTCGCGTTGCCATTAAAACCCGAATACTCCGGAGATTTCTCGTGATTACCGCGGTTACGTTTTGTTATTCGATTACCGGATCGTTATTACCGCGGAATTTTAATCAATTTGCAACGATTAATGTTGTGATCGGTCGAATTTACACTGATTGGTCGAATGATTTATCAATTAAACGTAATCAAGTGTAAAACGTGGTGTCGTAATGAGAATTATTATGATATCACTATCGTTTCTTTAATATATCATAAATAGTAATATTGCTTTCGTAAATAATATTATTTAGAATGCACTTTAGCCATTGGCAATGGCACCAACCTTGGGGACTGAGATATTTACGCCAGAACTCTCTCTGATCTTGTCGAATTGCAGTCCCATCAAAGAATGATAGATGGAATTGAGAATGCACTTGTGCTTTCGAGCAATATAATATTTCCTGTTAAAAACATTCAACATGAAATCATTAACATTCTAAGTTTTTTTTTAAAACCGTTCTGTGAGTTTATGTTATAAGGGCATTTTAACAAAATCTCTTACTTTGTAATAATAGTATAGATACATTACTTCTGTTGAATACGTAGCAACATGTCTTTATAAGATAGATGAGAGCGCTCCTTCGAAGGAATTCTAAGACGAGTTTTAACAAGATCCAAAGTTTTCTCACGATGTTTCCCTCGACGCACGTGATGAATCAAGAATGAAGACTGTTCCAACTGCATGTGTGGGTTTTAACCTATTAAAACTATACTGAGTTTTTTTTTCGGACTGTGTATTGCTGTTGGCCCTACTGGCCTCTACAGCGTCACCGGGCGGGATGGGCGAGTTAAACTCAGCCGGATATTGGGAGCCACACACGGGACTCAAAAGAGACGGACGTCCTAAAGGTGCCTCCTGTGAGACCGGACCTCGGCTAAGGGCGCCGTTGAAATCGGGAGGGAACTATGCTGAAATGCGCGTGGTTTTTGAAATAAAAAATAACAAGCCGACAATATGATTACGTGCAGTCACATCAATTAAAGTACAATAAAAAATAAAAATAACCAAATTCACGGTACGTATTTAATGATATATAATATGTATACAAGCTGACCCCAACCAGTCAAAACATAACAATTCCAATCGATCAATATAATTTCTTTAAACAACAAAACATTCATAAGTATATTTCTTCTTCTCAACACTCATAAATACATTATCTATGGAATAATACGTCGATCATAGAAAGGCTATGCAACTGAACTACTGATGGAAGACGTTAACCAGAGCACATAAAAATTAGCAATTTGTCAATCAATAAATTGAAAGAATTATATAGATGATAAAAATATATAGAGTTCAACGATTACTTCGTTGATATCTATATGTAATAAATAATAATTCAATTGTGTTTAATTATCTATGTAACTCGATTGACGAAAAATAGTAACTGTTTTCTTTGCAGTTTTTTTTTCTCTTTTCTGGCGTGTATCTACGCTCTTTGAGCGCAAAATATTCTGCCAATATCACGTATAAAATAGATGACATATTTGATATGAGATTATTCGGTTTCAAATTTGGAATCATTTAATGATGGTGAGTGAAAACGATGTTATTCTACAGTAGATATATAGAAAAATATTATAATTAAATATAAAATATATTTGGACACAACATATAAATAATATAAAAATGTAATAATAATTATTTTAATTTATTTCTTACTATTTGCAGGTTATTCTCGGTATACATTCCTAACCGTTGACAAATTGACATGTGTCAAACAATTCAAAAGTGTTTACAACCTACATAAATAGAGTATATTTAGATTTTATTCTTCTAATAATTAATACAATCATTTCTATATAATCACAACATTATTACAATTCTAAATAAGACTATCTTCTGTAGTTGTTAAAACTTCTATATCACTGTATACGATGTCTTCTATGAACATAACTTCTTTGTCACGGGTCTTAAATTTCTTTCCTATAGCTTTTTCTCTTGAGTCTGGATCATGAACATTTGCTATCGCTTTCTTATCTTCAATATCAGGTGAATCGTCATCAGGATCGTATAACGTTGAATTATCAACTTCAACGATTTCGGCTCCAACCAACCGTTCTCTCAGAAAGTTATTGCCAAAATTTTCAAAAATAACTTGATCATTTTCAATATCATCACCGCAACATCTATGAAAGAATAGATGGTAGACGGGTCGGCGATACAGGCAGCTCAGGACAATGAACAGGACAATGGTAACCAGCACGCAAAACGTCAATACACGACACAACATTTTGTCTCATCTTATTTCTTCTTCAAACATTTTGATTTAACTGTTCTATAATCTGTAGGAAGTAACACTTGTTACCGTGTTGGTAACTAATGTCTTACTAAAGCGGTCGCTTTGAGGAAAAACACTCTGGGGACTAATTGACGATTGATAGTTTTGCGTAGTAGAGTTCATTGTAGACTCGCGACAAAATAATACGCCACATGATGCTCTTAGAAATATGTTTTAATGTTATTAAGTAATAAGTGTAATTTATTAAGCTGTATTCAATTGGGATACTGATCTATACGAAATTTCAACTGATTTTGTCCAGTGTATTCGGAGAAAATAATCTGTGACTGACAGACAGATACAAGACAGATCCAACAACGGTTTTGTTTTTGCGTTGAATATGAAATGCCCTAATACACAAAATCGTCCTTACCAATATATAATGTACGATTTAGAAAACAAAAATAATTAAACATTATTTAAAAAAGAAAAAGTCTATATAAAACACGTGATATTAAAAATAAAATAAACTGAGTGAAAAGTAAGTGGATTTGAAATCAATATTCGTTTAAATATTACGTGTTATATACACTGAGCCATGGATCTAGGACGCATTAAACATCACGACAGATATTAAAAGGCCTATTGAAACTTCTCGAGATAGAGATGGATATTGAAATAAGTCATCCTATATACACTTTCTTATATATCATAAACATCTTTACAATATTTGTTGTTGTACAATTTTCTTTGCTGTTTACTTAACGTATCGAATCTTTATCCTAGTTTGTAAATATTAATTATTTTTAATGTACTGATTAGCGTGTTTACTGGTATATATGAATTGGTTTTAAGTTGTAACTTGATTTATGTACTTCTTAATGTATAATGCATGTAATATTTACTCAATGTTTACCTACAAAAAAAACAGCTTTTTTCTGTAAACCAACAAATCCCTACAGAAATGTTGACCTTGAGTTTTGTGTATCTTTCTATGATATCGATTGAATATGTTATAACATTGTTAGCAACTTAAATTACAATTTTTTTTTGTTGTGTATTTCTTTTTGTTTTCGTATGAAAGTATATGAAGATGGCTTTCAACAAAACTTATACAAAATTCATAATCTATGTGAGACATAATTGTCTTAGTCGCTAGTCTGCGGTGTGTCAAGACGTGCTGCGTGATAATTTGTATGCAGATTCGCTGCGTACTTCACCAAAGATGTGTTCCCTATATTAAAGACGAGTATTGAATTTAAATAATTCAGAACCGACTGACGTTGGTCACGTAACCATTGTTCGGACGTCTTCCCAACTTCCTGTGGAACAGGGGTTATGGAAATTTAAATGAAAAACTTTTTCAATATACAAATGGAAACGAAGAAATTTTGATTTCATATGAAATGAATTTGTAACAGAACTATTATAGAATAGAAAGAGCAGAGAGGATTCAGGGTATGAATGATGAATGAACTTGAGCGGATCTTTTCTAAAAGACGCAATAACATCTATTTTTTTGAAAAACAAATAATTTTTATTTATTTGTTAATAAACTAAAGTAGTTAGTAGTATATAACTAGCAGGTGATTGTAATTTGGAAAAGAAAGTATGTATGAACAGACTTACTAATAAGATACATTGTTAATGCTTTAGGCCCAGATTTAAAGATTTGAGTCCCTTCCTCCATTCCAAAGCGTTAGCATATATAAGAGTTTGACGGTCGAAAATTCTACCTGAACTTTTACCGGTTGTGTCGAACTGCAGTCCGATTAAGAGAGTGCACCTGTATTTGCACACACATGATATGGCCCAGTGGTTAGAACGCACGTTGAACTTTACCAACCACATGTGTATTCCACCAACCCGCATTGGAGCAGCATGGTGGAATAAGCTCTATACCTTCTCCTCAAAAAAGGAGAGGAGGCCTTAACCCAGCAGTGGGACGTTCACACGCTGTTACTTACTTTTCTATTTTTACATTCTTATTATTAATTAAATATAATTTCGGTGGAAGGGCTTTGTACCAGCCCGTCTGAGTTCTTATGCACTAAATTTTTGTTCATAATTTATTTCACGCTCAATGAATATAAATTTTTTGTTATCTTCCTATATTAAAAAAAGAAAAACATAGTAATTTTTGTTTGTCTTATATAAATATTTATATAAGTCATTGATATTTTATTAATATGCATCCCGCGCGCTTCTTGCATGAACGTAGGCAGGCAACCTTCACATTACCATACAAATGAACTCTCCTCCGATGCCATGCCTCCACAAGATGATTTACAGACAAACGCCGGCTATGAATTTATTAATAGTTCAGAATTTGGAGACGTAATCGAATTGACGTTTTAATTTGAAAATTATAAATGTAATTATGTTACCTTACATAACAAAATTCTTTGTGCAAGCTCGTCTGGGTAGGTACCACACACCCATCAGATATTCTACTGCAAAATATCAATACTTGGTAATATTGTATTCCGGTTTGAAGGGTGACTGAGCCAGTGTAAAAACAGGCACAAGGGACATTATCAGGGACAACTACTTAGTTCCCAAGATTGGTGGCGCATTGACGACGTAAGCGATGGTTAACATTTCTTACAATGCCAATGTCTATGGGCGTTGGTGACCACTTACCATCAGATGGGCCATTTGCTCGTCCGTCTACCTATAAAATAAAATAAAATAATAATCCGGTTATAGAAAAAAAAAATAGTTATAGGATTTACTTGTGAAATTTACGAATATCCACTTTACGTGCTTTGTACCAACAATTGGATATTAACACATTAATTATTGGCTTCGAGACCTCTACAAAACCTACATTTATAGTGAATACAACTGCACCTAATATTTATAAATATGAAAATTAAAAAACGTACATGCCAACGTGTGTCATGCAAAACATGTGCGTATTGAATATATTTGCATATCAAATGACAGAATGTTTTCTTGAATCACGATTACTTAGAAAATATTATTATCGTACACATTTATATCATGAATTAATGTGCTTAAAACTGTGCTTTTTTAATAAATATGGCTTAGTACTACAAAGTTGGACTGTATATAATATAGCTGCAAATCCCGACTATCTGAATTCCACCCACAAGTTCAGTCACTAAAAACGAACTATTGCTTCTCAATACATGTATGTATGAAAAAATATTAATGATTTTCTGAGAATAAATGGTACATGGAACAAACACAAACGAATCACTCGAGTTACTCGAACGCATAGTCACTAACTCTTTTGTGGGGCAATGTATACGGTTATACAACAGGAACCCAGAGAGCGTTCAAAATTCCTCTGTTGCTAGATTTAAAAAAATTTAAAGGGACGCCTGTGTGCCAAAGGTTATAGGTACAATTAGTGACTTCATAGATGAAAGCACACCTTGAGAATGAAAAGCTGTATATATAACAAAGAACCTAATAAGTTTTTTCGTCGATCAAGTCAGGGCCAGAGTCAGAATAGAAATTTTTAATTTGGCAACTAAAAAGTTCGATGAAGTTGTTTTAGGAGAATATTCAGTGAAACCTTAAAATTTGGAATTATATTGTATAAATCTCCAGCCTCCAAAAGCACTCAAAGATCACGGCTTCTGAACTCTGTCCGGTCATGTCGGATTATAAGAGTGTAAGAACACAGAACGCACCTTTGCTATTCACAAACAGGATTACAACCACAGCCAAGTGGCCCACTTATTTGTCCTCGAGCTATAAAAATAGTGACACAAACAATAATAGTTAATAAAACATATTCTTCACTGACTTTGTTAACAGACATACATACATATGACTTTATTATTTATAGCAGAACAATGGCTAGGCAATCATTAGCTATCTTCGGATAATCGCTATGTACATACGTGCTTCGAGAGATAATGATGACGATTAAATGGGTGTCTCGTTTCTCATACTCGTTAGTCCCCCTTAAGGATTACGTGTTTATATACATTAAATCCTAATTCATGTTATAAATGCGAAAGCGATTGGTTTGTTTGTTAAGCTTTTACATCTTAACTACGTCTTACGTAGTATTACAGAAAAGGGCAAAGGGTATCTTGCATTTGCCTCTCCCCCCACACATGGGCGAAGCCGCGGGCGGAATATAATTTGGAATAACAGACGAATATTTTCGTCGCTGGTTCGCTCAGCTTTTTCCGCGGCGATAATGTAATTAAACATGATTATATTTTATTTTATACTAAGGTTTTTATAAATAGTATCCATAATTTTTGATAACACCTGCACATCTGTGACAGAGGTGTGGCCTATGCTTAATAGATAATTCACCGCTCCCCTATTATTCTTATCGGATGTAAGAAATGAAATAAAAAAGAATTATGAAATTTATTTATTCAATATATTGCTTAATCCAATTAATATAGTAAGTTAAGTCTGTAAAGGTGATAACATTATTAAAACAAAGTCCTCGGTCGCTTGGATCAGCGTGACGTATACCGCGAAGATGCCACGTGTCTGTATGTCTCGCTACGTGTAAACCTCCATAACTTGGACATACTTTCAAATCTAATAAGATAGACAAAATAACAAATCAAACTTTATTCAAACTTCTACCAAGCACTTTGAACATCTTACAAGCGAACACACACCATTTCTCATCTAAAACTACCACAAGTTACAAATAAAAACGCTGCACACAAAATACGAGAACCAGCTGAAAAGTTGTGAGCCTAAGGTATTGAGTTACTTAGTGCATATTGCGAAGCATCCCAGACTGCGAGCAGCTGGCTTCGAACTAAACCTAATAGTCCAGACCTACCTCCCAGCGTCTACTTCCTATTTAAAAATGAAAAAGCCTTAGGAACTAACTATCAAGGATTATCAAATGATGCAGCTTTAGAGGGGTATTTTGAGGGCAAGGCTGTCTTAGATTGCCATTTAACCGTGATAAAGACCTTATAAAGAAAGATTTAAGAAATGCATTGAAATACCAAAGGGATGATATATCAAAAAATGGATTTTTATTTTATGTTTTAATACCATGGACTTGGAACTTTTCAGGCTTCTCGTATGACCTTGAAATTACATTCAAGTAAAGCGAGAATCTTAATTAAAAACGTTTCAAAGACAACAGCAATATCTCACCACTTTCATAAGCAGCACAATACGTATTGTTCCCTGCAATACCATTACACTTCACACTTTCTCCTGTATTTAAAGGAATTACAGTCAAGTCACCTGTAACCGCCCAACCGGTTGTCTGCGAAATAAAGACATACATATTTATATAAGCAGGTAATTTAATTAAGTTCACACCATTTAAGAATTATATTAAAAATGACATATCACGTATCAGCCACGTGTATATTAATAGAAGCATAATCCTTATATATTATATAAATACTTTATAGCACGATAAAATTATTTTGCACAAATAGTGGACTTAAGTCAAGTTGTAAGTAGGCGAGGTAAATAAAAGTAATATAAATGAAAATCCTAAATTATATTACACGTTGTTATAACCTACAACCCTTACAAATGGGATATATTTTTTTAATTCCCAATCAAAACAAATATAGTATAATAATAACCTCCAATCCAAAGAAAAAAGAAGAATAGAGAACATATAGGCTGTTACCTTTTTTATTCGTTTAATTACCAAATCCATCGTGTTAAAATTCGACAAATATATCATAACAACTCATGTCTCTTCTATTTCATTCCTCCTGATGTATTTCTTACACAACTTATATTTCACGTAAATTATACTCACGATCGACTCTTTGTAGTCCTCTATCCCGAGGCAGGCAGCCTGTATCCGTTCGCTGAATACCACCGGATCTTCCATTACAAGAATTGCAATATCGTTTTCGAATCCATCTTTTGTGTAGTTGTCATGTAATATGACATCCCTTACCTATAGAAATATGTCGTTATATTTTTATTACTTTCTGCTTTTTTAATAAAAAAAACATAGAACCATGAAGGTTTTAATCAAAACTAGAGATTTCTCTTAAAACGTCATAACGAGAACAACCCCGTTCGATCATATTAATGCTTTCTCTCACACTGAATCCAAAAATTCCATGTCATTACAAAAAAACGCAATCGGAATGTGTGATGAGTCGACTTTGCCAATTCGGAGGACTTATATGACCAATCACATACTCGTAATGTTTACGCCGAAGCGTGATTCAGAAATGGTACAAATTTAATCAACGCCATCTATCGAAAAAAACGTTAATCTTAATCAAAGATTATGAGTTCAAACGGCGGGTAATTAGGTTTTCTTTACAAAAAATTCTTAGTAACCCGGAACTTGGAACTTGCCAGTTAACACTCCCGTGCCACAGACAGGACGCAAAACTTTTGATACTGAATTAACCGCTCGTATTGAATAAGAGGGTATAGAAAGTGCACCTGTGATTACATTGTGCACTGCAATAATATGTTTGAATGGATAACCTCATTTTTGTGGGTGCAAAATGAAGTGTGAGTTTTCAATAATGTAATTAAAAATTTGTGACAATTCATGTATTTACTTTAACAAATCTCTCGTATTCGTTCATCGAGTTAAGCGAAGTTTTTCCCAATAATACTAATAAATCCTCTGGCTTCACTTGCATATCGTTTTGGATGCAGCGTGCAGCTGAAAAGAAACATCAATTAACAATTACATTAATTTTCTGGCTTACTCTCTTTACATAAATGAGGAGTTGTTTTTTTTAAATGCCTAATTGAATAAACTAAAACAATATACATAAAAAATATAATAGACGATATAATATTATTATATAAGTCAGCATCGCAGTTTGCAGGTGAGAATCACGAATGTTATGTTCTTGTATATATGGATATATGGATATTATTACATAAAAACATACACACACACTCAAACACGCACATACATTTAAAAAAAAAAGACAAGATTTAATTTTCTTGATATATTTGATATTCTTAGGTTATTAACTTAAGTTTTAATACACACATAAAATCCCTTTCATGTCGGATACGGTAAACCTCAAATGAATTGCGCGTTCTTCGTATCTCAGCAACGAGAGGTATAATAAAATTGGTTTACTTTGCTTTAATACAATCATTACTCATCTCCTGTATTACACTCGTATTGCCTCGTTGGTCTAGTGGCTAGATGTAAGGCGGCAGACGCGGATACCGTGGGTTCAAATCCCAGGTCGGATCAATATAATTTATTGAGTTTTTCTATCGAAAATGCTCAATAGCCACCAGGAGTCTGAAAGTTGGAAGTGTGTACAATCCCTTGTCTGAATTCTTTCCAGTCGTGTCGGTGCTGTCCCATCGGATTAGGAGAGTTAGGTAATAGTGTGCACCTGTGCTTGCACACACTTATGCCCTATAATCTCTCTTGAGATTGGCCGCCGTGGCCGAAATGGGTTTGGAGGACATTATTATTATTATTACGGTATTCCTGTTTCAATTAGAAAGAGCCCATAGATCCGTGCTTAAAAGAATGCTTAAGAAGCCTTTTAGGTATCCGACTAAAAAGTTGTTCGACGAAATCGGTGTACTTAATATTGCGTAAATTGTTCATCTTTAAAATAATTTCTAAGTTTTACCAATTTTTTTAAATTTGGCTGATTATTAAAATCTTATTAAACTACGAGTGAAGAAAATTGGAGTATCACACGGAAATACATTTAAAGAGCACTTCAATTAAAAACAAAAAAAATTGTATTATTAGCGAGGCATAACGAAATATATCTGATTGGTAAAATTCATGACAGAGGTGGTTGAACATTTAGGTACCATTGACCTAACTGCTATACTAAACTAATTCGAGCTCCATTTTCACTAAATAAGCACCTGCATATATTTATTACAATTTTTTATATATATAACAGGAAGGCGGACGAGCACATGGGCCACCTGATGGTAAGTGGTCCCCAAACGCCCTTAGACATTGGCACTGTAAGAAATGTTAACCATCGCTTACATCGCCAATGCGCCACCAACCTCGGGACCTAAGATTTTATGTCCCTTGTGCCTGGAATTACACTGGCACACTCATCCTTCAAACCGGAATACAATAATACCAAGAACTGCTGTTTTGCGGTAGAATATCTGATGAGTGGGTGGTACCTACCCAGACGAGCTTGCACAAAGCTCTACCACCAGTAGATATATATAATATTATTATTAATATTATAAAATTGTTACTTATACTCGGAGATATTCGTTCTAGACACTAAATTATATTTCTAACAGAAAACTCATAATGTTGTTACTAACTCAAAACAGTAACAACATTGAAGACCAAGCACTAACGTTTTAATAAAAATGTACACAAATTTTTCGGGTCACAAAGTCTTTTTGAAGCCAAAATTGTGAAAATCTTTCGTCTGTTCAATACCACGATGTCATAACTCATTTCCATGGAATAAAACATATTATAACTTCATATAAAACGCATTTTAAAGGCAAGGAGGTTTTAATCAAATTAGAACGAGATGAAAAAAGAAATGGCGTTTTCCGCTTTTACGAAGTGACGTCTTGCATTTTTTTTTTATTGAAAAGGCTGAATAGCGATTGTTCTAACGCTGTTAGTAAAAAAATGTAAAAAATATTTTTCATCTTTTCAACTTTAAATTTCAAATTCAATTGTTAGCTAAAACCTATATCGGTTTTAAATATTAAGTTTTTTCTCGTTAAACTACAAATAATAGATGTTTATTTTTTAATTAAAAAAAACGGTATTTGCTTGCTTAATTAAACTTTATATTTACAATATAGTTCGGAGATTCCTTTCTCCCTAAATCAGCGTTGTAAAAAAAAAAGCGCGCGCTAATTTCAAACCGCCATTTTGTTGACAGAAAGGTAAAGTCATTAATTCATTAATGACGCAACCTGTGATTTGTTGAATGTTTTCAATTGTGTTATTTGGATTTTTAAGAGTAATTCAGTGAGTAATTTGCGGCAGTTTTTATGTTTTGGTGTTCTATTTTTATTTTAAACCAACCAATTCGAGTTGTTTTCTTTAAATCAGTCTCTATCCTGGATGCTAATTATGTAATATAATTTATATAAACCAAGATATTGTTAATGAAATAAACAAAATATAATATTTTTTACTTTTTCGCGATGCCCGCGTATTTTAAAGATTCACACTATTTATACATTTTTTTATCACAGAGCACATTACATATGTATGTATTTATGTATCAATTATGTATGTATGTATTACAGATGTATGTGTAATGTATGTGTATATGTGTAACTGCCTCGTTGGTTCTGTGGCTAGATATAAGGCCACAGTATCACGGTACTGATATAGATCGGGCCTATATAAAGTTATTGAGTTATTCTGTCGAAGATTCTCAGTAGCAGCCCGAGGTTTGAAGATGGAAGTGTGTACACCCCGTGCCTCAGAAAACACCTAAAGCCGGTCCAGCACCTGTTTTTTTTCGGTCGTGAGGAATGCCATCCCATCGGATTAGATAGATGTGTTTGCGCAAACTCTTGTGTACTAAAAAATGTTCTACGCAATTGACTAATCTCTCTTAAGATTGGCCGTCTCGGCCGAAATCACTTAGAAGGCTATCATCACAATGTGTACATATGTTTCAGGTTGTCAGATATCTCTTACCAGTAGGGCAAGATATCAGATATCTCTTACCGGTAGTCTGTAAGAACAGACTCAAACTCTGCAGAAAACGGTCGTGAAATGTCAGAGTGATATTCGAAATTGACCATAATAATCATAACATTTCAAGAATACACGCATCAAAATAGTATATCACCATAAGTCGGTTGTCAACATTTCACGGGTAATGTATATAATGTATCTTGCTTGTTAACTGTGGTAATCTATTTTGTGTGCTATATCTTATAAATAAATAGAGACTTTGCACTCAAATTACATACTAAAATTTGACTAAACCGGCTCAAAGGAGTGTATAAAATAGTTTATCGCAAAAAAATTAAATACTTCCTTTTCATTTATCAAAACCAATAAACACTATAAACGGAACAATTTAATAACTCATCCACCGCTCATAAAACATGAAATATTTGGAAACTATTCAAATTTTGAATAAAACATAACGCACATTACAAAATTTTATCGTTTTCGTTATTACTTCTGGCATTCAGATATAAAGTTTTTGACAATAATCCTTAAAAAAGAAAAAATCCTGAACATCGAATAGAAATAAAATTTATTTTTATAACTTACAATTTAAGCTTACTTACAATAAATTTATTAATAGCTTGGCAATATACTCTATAGTATAATTTTTAGTTATTTTTGGCCTCCATATTGATTTAGTCTATAAATAATCAGCAATAAGCTTGCAAAAGTCCCAAAGCTGGGATTTCTTCTGAGGAGATGGCTTAAAATTATTCCGTCACGTCAAATGCTTCACCGCCGCTCACGAGATGAATTTCAAACAAATTAAGCATATGAAAATCCCGTGGTTCTTGGGACTGAATCCGCATTTTACGATCACTGACTTTTGAATTTGAATAAAGAATATTTTGGTTTTAAATTCGTCAGAAGTGTAAAACAGAAAAACTAAGTCCTGAGACCCAAATAACCGCTTATTTTCGACGTAGATGCTTTTCGTATAGTTTTTTTTTTTATAAAATACTTTGACGGACAAGCAAATGTCCTGATGGTAATTAACCTTCACGGTCCATAAACATTGGCGAAGTAAGAAATATTAACTGCTCCTTACTTCGCCAATGCGTTGCCAACCTTGGGAACTAAGATCTAATGTCCCTTGTGCCTGTAGTTACAGTGGTTCAGTCACCCTTCAAACAAGTATGCTTTATTAGTGGTATCACCCAAACGATCTTGCACAAAGTCCTAGCAGATAGAAAAGTCGAAATGAAAAAATGATTAGCAGCTGAACCGACTAACCGATATAACGAGACGAAAAATAAGCATATATTAACATATAACAATACTATGTGTTACTAAATAATAATATGTGCGCTTACTCTAAACTAGATAATAGCAATTTGCCTCCAAACATACAAAGCAACGATACAATGGCAGAAATTTAATGGCTCAACAGCATTACATATTAATGACATCTATTTATCACCTCAATTGGATTTGGTTTAATTTCAATAGAAAATTAAAACAATGTAAATTTAAAAAAAAAGTAAATATATACACATCGGAATATAAGTTTCGTCTGTATATGCACAGAGTTTGTGTTCAGAGTTCTTGAATTTATTTTTCCACGCTTTACTTTTTTTATACAATAGGTAAGCGGACGAGCATTTGAGCCACCTGATGATAAGTGGACACCAACGCCCATAGACATCGGCATTGTAAGAAATGTTAACCATCGCTTACATCGCCAATACGCCACCGACCTTGGGAACTAAGATGTTATGTCCCTTGTGCCTATGCCTACACTGGCTTACTCACCCTTCAACCGGAACACAACAATACCAAGTACTGCTGTTTTTCGGTAGAATATCTGATGAGTGGGTGGTACCTACCCAGACGAGCTTGCACAAAGCCCTACCACCAGTATACCATCGTAAACAAGCGTTTTCAAAATATTAATAATATCTTCCACTTCAAGCTTTACCTAAAATAACTGCCTAAGGACCCGTCTGTAAGAGGACCACAGCTGGGCTGAAGCCGACATTAGTATATTCATTGGTGAGAAATATTAACCATCCATTAATGCGTCACCAACCTTACGAACTAAGATGTTATATCCCTTATGCCTGTAGTAATATTAAGCATTGCTGTTTAAAATATGTAATTAGTGGATATTACCTATTCATCTCGTGCTTTACGGTGAAGGAAAACATCGTGAGGAAACCTGCATGTGTCTAATTTCACTGAAATTCTGCCACATGTGTATTCCACCAACCCGCATTGGAGCAGCGTGGTGGAATAAGCTCCAAACCTTCTCCTCAAAAAGAGGAGAGGAGGCCTTTAGCCCAGCAGTGGGACATTCACAGGCTGTTACGGTTTAAAATATGTAATTAGTGGATATTACCTATCGAGTCGGGCTTGCAAAGCCCTACCAATAAACTTGCATCTATTAATTTCAATTAGTTTAAATTTTAAAACTTTTTAATTAAATTTCTCATGGAAATGAGAAGCAGACAACCTTGATAATTTAAATACAATTCGTAAATGTTTAAGCAAAGGGTCGTGAGAGTTCCAAGACAATTCGATTGAAGGTCGTTCGTATCAGGGACGATTCTCCTTCCAACACCTTTTGTGGATTCGATTCTTGATCAAAGACTTTTTTATTTTACGATGCCGTAGAAGCCTGACGGATATAATTTATGGATCTTAACTATAGGTCCTAGGTTCAAACACGTGCTATTCAATTTTCACGTGTTTATTTGATGTTTATAATTCTTTTGAGCCTCCGTGGGCTTCAAGTGACGTCAACCTGAGGTTGTCTTCTATGATATCGCTCCTCAGGACGTAGTTGGTGGGGTGGGGAGCGCGTCTGCTCGTTATACTGCGAGTTATATCACTATCGGTTGCGTGACGTCACTAGTCGGCGACCTATGTCATCGCATACGCTATCTACGAAGACAGAACCATCATCTCTGTCATTCAGGACGCGCATAGGACGCCTGTCCGTCCGGGGAAAGATACCAAACTGAACCAACCTGTGTATATATTGTTTATCATGTATTTAATATTACGGAGTGTAGAGGTAAAGAAAAGTACCTTATATACACCCTATATCCCGAAAATGGTCTATCGATATTTTAATAATGATTCCAAAAAATGGTGATACCGTCGCTGGATATTATTATCATATTAATATTTATGTTTATTAAGTGGGATTTATGAATTTTATTAATAGAATAGTTTGAAAATAGCGCTTTTTTAATATCTAGCTTACTCTTTCTAATTCTTTTTTATTTCAGCGAGTATTTGCACGTTCATTCAATTGTCACTCTATAGATCAAGCAGCGCCCTCTAAATTTCATACAATTTGAAGATCGCCTTTTATGCAAAAACTTCTCCTCACCCCTTCATCTACATATAACATAAGGCAAAAAAATCGTGTTTACATTGAAAAAAAAGCAGTAACAAAACGAGTGTGGCCACTAAAAAAAAAGTAAAACCGACTTTCAAACGATACAGTCGCAGTCAAAATAAACGTCAACATTCGCGCCTCGGCCTGTCACTTTTGTCATCAACGAATTGATTCAACATATTGATGATTGAATTTAAAACTGAATAGTCTGTACTACAACGGACTATTTTAGGACACCGTAACAGCCTGTAAATGTCCCACTGCTGGGCTAAAGGCCTCCTCTCCTCTTTTTTTTGAGCAGAAGGTTTGGAGCTTATTCCACCACGCTGCTCCAATGCGGGTTGGTGGAATACACATGTGGCCGAATTTCAGTGAAATTTGACACATGCAGGTTTCCCCACGATGTTTTCCTTCACCGTAAAGCACGAGATGAATTATAATCACAAATTAAGCACATGAAAATTCAGTGGTGCTTGCCCGGGTTTGAACCCACGATCATCGGTTAAGATTCACGCGGTCTTACCACTGGGCCATCTCGGCTTTTAGGACACACAACCGGTCTATTAATATTGTACATGAATAACATATGTCGCGATCCATAATAGAGACGACCCCGTCATGGACAGGCTGGCCGAACACCATCCAAGCCAGCCTAGGAATTCATAATTTTGTAATATATATCTCTGTAATAGTATTTATTTTTTGTCCTTGGACTGTATTAATTGATTATAAAAAAATATAAATATTTGAATTTCCATTTTCAAACTACAAGGTTTAAATAACTTGGCTTACCAGTGAGAACCGCATTCGCTGATACCAAAGCACCATCACAGTAATAGTCGAATTGATTGCTCGTGTCGTTCTTTATAAAAATGGCCGCCACCCAGGGAAAGACGGTCCGATTCACAGACTCCGCGGTCATATTGTATCCTTCGATCTGGAAAGATAAATGTACACTGTAAAATTTTTTATATGCATGTTTTTTGAGTTTTTTATAAATTCTAAATTTAAAAATTAAAATAACGTCAAAATGTAATTATTAATTAAAAAGTTGAACTAAAATATGAACTTGACTATATTCTGTGGAATATAATATCACGGTTCAGAAATTTCAACCGTGAAAGCGTAACGGAATAACAGACAAACAGGCAGAAAGTATTGGCCTTTCTTGGTGATAATAATAAATCAACATGCTCAAAGTTTCAATTTAATCATATTATGTTTACGAATAACGCAGTCATCATTTAAAAGAAAAAATCTTTATATTAAGAATAATTCACGAAAAAAATATTATACTGCATAATTTAAACGTCCCGCGTCCCGTCTGTTTTTTACGGCCACCATTAGTATTAAATTAAAGACTCATACAATATTTCCCGCCATAAACAGAAATACAAAATGGCGACGCATTATAATTTTTAATTTTAATACTGCCGCGTTATTTGCTTTTATTATCGTTTGAGTTTTTCGTTTTTAGATTGGTTAAGACATTTTAAGTTCGTACTAATAAATGTGGCTTTTATTAAAGTGCTTAAAAGAATATTAAAATAAAGTAAATAAAACTTATACCAGAATATGAAGCGTGTTTTAGAAGTTTTTAATAAAATGTGTTAAAACTGGACAAGAATGAAATAGAAAATATAAAATATTTATTATATTTTAATAATTTTAACTGACTGTGCGTTCAATTTTAATTTTAATTGATTTATTTATTTCTTGTTGTAAATCTGGTTTTTTTTTAAATATACTTTCGGCTTTAAACTTCAACGTTGTAGCGTTGTTTATATTAACGCTTTAAAAAATAGTAAAAAAATGTTGGCTACGCGGGAATATTTAATAGTAATGTATAATATACTTGTTCAATAGAGATGTATATCGCTTGACACGATATGATTTAATCATAATATGTATTTATTGTTTTATTGCAAACGAATAAAAACATATATTCATACTTTGAAAAGAAGGCGTGACGTAAAAATCTATCTCAGTCTTACAAAGCTATAAGTAGTTTGAAAGAAAGAGATGGAACAATATTTGCTCTAATAAACGTTAAGAAATAATAAAACATAAATAGAATCACATAAAAAATAATAACATAGTCAACGGCTAATAAAAAAATATGAACGTCAAACAAAAGGCTGCCCTTAATTATCCAACCTTGAAAATTCGTGAGCAAAGCATGTTATGATACGGAGCTATGAAGACAAATGGACGAGGTATTGGCTTCTACCATTTGTACATCCAAAGATTCTATTTCGTGCTCTTCTTCATTCTGAGCTCTATGTCTTCTGTGAGGTGTCTGCTGCAGACACGGGTGCTGGGGCAGATTTAAAGGTTAAAATATTGAGAGAATGAAATAGTGGAGATCTGCTATACATTTTCTTATGTTTAATATAATTAAAGTCTTATATCAGGCACGTATGTTTACAGGAGTGAACACGCTTCGAACTTCCAGAGTCCGGGCTGCTACTGCAAATTTTCGACAGAAAAACCCAATATTTTTTATCGGCTCTACCTAGAATGCGGCCTTATATCTAGCCACAAGACCCACTGCCTCAACGTTTAGAAATTAACGCAAGGTTATATAATATGAGTATTAAACATCAACCCAATATAGCAGGGCCTAGTCCTCAAATTTTTTTTTTTTTTAATGTATAGGCTAGCGCTTGACTGTATCACACCTGATGGAAAGTGAGATACAGTCTAAGATGGAGCGCGCTTGCCTAGAAGGTGCCTATTCACTCGCAACTTGAAGGTACCCATATTGTAGGTGGTGGGGAAAACGGAGGTCGAGAGGGTATTCCAGACCTTGGCGGTGCGTATCAGAAACGAGGAAGCGAAACGTTTCGTTTCAATTTTTCAAATGTTGAGTCCTAGAATATTATGTTGTTTTGAGTACAAGTCTTCCAAGAGTTTTGTTTGTAATCAACAAATTATACCACCATATTATTATATTATTAATACCACGTCCATATTTAATACACTACGAATGTCATCCTAGCGTGTGAAGCAAGGATGGTAGGGAGTGATTGATGTGCCGGCTCGCGTGATACGAACTATCAGAGTACAGGAGCTTGTATACGAAAGTCGGTTGTTTTGCTAAACATATCTGCGTGTAAGATATTAAACTGAAGGTTTGAAGCCGTTGATGTCCCGCCCACAGCTGGACTAAGACAGATATATTATAAACCCAACTCCAAACCTTCAAGCCTTTGAAACTCTTCGCCAATCAATATTGGATTTTTATGCACTTTTAGAAGACTATATATTTCATATAATTAAAACCATTTATAATATAATTACTACGTTTTATCCGAAAGCTCATGAAGGTCGGTGTAGTTATCTTTAAGAACACAGTGTTTCTTACTCATGAAATGTTGAAAACCGACTTACGGTGATAAGCTATTTTGATGCGTGAATATTTTATAAATTATATTCAATGTCGTATATCATTTTCTGACATTTTACGACCTTTCGATATTGATCTCGTAGACGAGAATTCAATTGCTTTAAAAACTCAAATACTATCGCAAATTTAATGCCATTTTCTTAAAAAATATTTGCAAATTCAAAATGAAAAATACTAAATATTCTAATGCGCCTAATAATTATTCATCGACACAAAAAACTCAAACCGTAATAAATGAGTCTCGTATCGCTGACAGTATAATAAGAAATTACGGAAGACCGAAAATTTTTGATACAAAATATTATTATTTCCGACTCAAATCCGCTTAACAAGCGATCTATTCTGTTATTTTTAACGCAGTTTAAAAGTCGTCCCAGCTTTACATAATAAGCAAAAAAAAGCGTTTATTTATCGTAAAATTATTTTAGAGTTTTTACTTTTACCAAAAACAACGTATTTGAATTTTTCTAAGCATATCTTTTACATATATTTACATTTTTAACAAAGTACCAAAATTATACTCATCATAATATGAACATTTTTAACATCAACATTTTTAACTTATTAAGATACAAATTTAATTCATTCCAATAATTAAATTAATAAAAAATCTTAATTTCCTTAGTTAGTGTTTTTTTTTAATAAACTGCTAGAAAAACCTTCAAACATTTGTAATGGAAAAAGTTCCAAGGTCATCGATGACAGATTACTTTTTTATTTGTATTTATGAAATCCGGCCGAGGAATAAATTTAGTTTTAATTTTGCGTCTTGAGAGAGGTTGAATAATAATGACGAATATATATAAATATTCATAGGTGATATTATTATTATTCACCTTTATATATTAATACAAGTACTACATACAGTTCAAATAGGGGGCTAATTCTACTAACAAATTGTCACATAGCAATCGAATCAAAGCGTGATCGTTGCAATTTATCCGTTCTCCTATTCTTTAATTTAATTATCGACTATTGCCATAAAAGTTAACAATTAAGTTAGATTCTGACATAACGGTATATGTTAACATATTATCGGTTGGGTTCCGATTCGAATAAATACAGATTATTCAAAGTTGGATCGAAATTGAATCGGGAACGTATCGTAATCGATATAGATTAGTAGAATTCGACCCCCGTATTGGATTAAATGAAGATTTCTATAAGAACACTAATTTACATAGGCATGTTAATTAAATGCAATTACATTTATTATTTATCCTAAATGAAGATCAACAAATATTAACTTTTTATATCGATATTTAGTATATAGACCACTATAGATACAAATTAATTAATAGACCGTGTTAAAAATATCTGCGAAAATTATAAAAAGAAATACTAAGCCCTAGTAAGCATATATTGTCTTTGCAAGGTTGAAAACTAGCTGTTATAATTTTTTTTATAACTCCGTTGTGTCGTTTTTATACGATTGCAATTTTGCGATTGTTTCTTTTAAAAATATATAATAAAATGTAATATTTTGGATATACATAAGTACCCTAATTATAATGTTATCAGTTAAAATGATCTCTCATCTCACGTACGACAATCGGATATCATATTTTATTTCAACATTCATACAAAAATTACATCATTTCGGAGCCTCATTAAGTATATTATTCTAAATTTTATTACAAACCAAGTCCGTGATTTTAATCACGACCAAGAATCTAATTAAAATTTACTTACATTACTGCCATTGTTTCTATTATTCTCATGTACAATTGTATTTGTAACGTCAAGTAAAGTTTCAGTTTCATAATTATTGTCATTAAAATGTTCTGGCGTTGGTGTTGTTTTGATTTCAATATATTCATTTGTTGTATCTTTGTACAGATCTATATAATCTATTATAGGATAATCTGTGCTGTTATCGTTATTATCATAATTAATTCCATAATCATCTATGTCTGGTATTTCGTTTTCATTAACGTTTTGTTTTAATTTTTCATCATTCAAATTGTTACTCGTCTGATTTACAGTATTATAATTATTTATAGGAACTATTTTTGTGATATTTATTTTTACAAATGGTTTTATAAAACCAGTCGTATCTATATTTGAAGATTTAATAGGTTCAATTGTTTTACTTATACTGTCAGAATCTATAGCAATATCTTCTGAATTAATATTGTCAATGTTATCATGAATAGTTATAGTTTTTACATATATAGATGTGTTGTTGTTAACATTTTGAAAAATGTTGATCGGAGATCCAAATCTGATATCACTTTCCAATTCTTCTCCAATAAAACTGGATACCCCACTTAATATGTTATTTAAATTTTCTTTTTCTAGATTCACATTATCGAAACCTGGTACAACTATATCACTAGCTTCAGTTAAATTATAATTAGTGTGACCTAAGAAAAAATTATCGAAGAATGATCCAAGACACTCTAAATACGAATCACAGTCACTTTTAAAAGCATTAACTTTTACTAACAAACAACAAAAAAATATCACAACTTTTAGTTTCATCTTTTTAACGAACAGTTTAAATCGCAAGTAAAAACGTGATCACTTTATGCATGAGATTAAACAAATGCAAGCTTCTTCTTAAGATTTTACTATATAATACAGTTACAAAATACCCTGTTCAACTTTATTGAAAATAAGCATAAGGTTCAAAGTCGTTTAAATTTAAAACAACATGTGACCTCACCTTGAGAGGTTCGTGGTAAAATTGACTTTGATGGATTATGGTGGACAATGAGCGGATAATAGGCTATTCTTGGTGTAAGCTCGGAGCTTAGAAACATAACAATTGATGGACAGATGTCTTTTATAACATTTTTAGTACAAATATATTGTGAAAAGCAATTTCATCTACAATATGTACTTTATTTTTAATAGATTAAATTTAGATAGAAATATTCATTTGTATTTCATTGGTTGTACTTATTATTATTTAAGTTAATAAAGAATAACTAAAACTATGAAATAGACGTGATGGCGCAGTTTATAAAGACGAGAATGTCGATGGTGCCGCGTTCAACCCTGAGTAAGCATCATTGAATTTTCATGTGCTTAATTTTTGTTGATAATTCCTCTCGTGTTCGGCGATGAATGAAAACATTGTTAGGCTATTCCTATGTTGATTGTACGTTACCTATATGTAGCAGATGAAAACTGCTGCATGTATCCACCAACTCGTAATAATAGCAGCGTGATAGAGTAGCTCCTTCTCCTCAAAAAGGAGAGGAGGTCTTAGTCCAGCAGTGAGAGATTTACACGCTGTTACTTTTTTTACGACAGAGCATAGTCATTAATTTCATATCATATTGTAATGGTCCAGTGATTAAGTCGTGAATCCTAATCGATTATTGACTAAATTTGGCAGATCGTGAAGTCATGGGTGAACGGATGAGACTCGAATTATAAGGATCTCGTTTTTGACATTTGGTTTTGTATAATAAAAATTAAGGGTGAGGTAGAAAATAAACTAAGTGCTACTTACAATTTCCAAATATCCTCGAGCATTTAAAACTTTTCCAGTAATCATTTCCACGTCTTCCATATCAGTTGTTGTCAATTTACTTTCATCGATAAAATCGTTAATTCTTTCGGGACTCTGATCATCGATATTGAAAAAATAATCAACAATAATTTTCTTCTCCGGAACTTCACTATAATCTTTGGCTTCATCGATTATCGAATTTCTTTTGTTCCTTTCATTTTCGACGTCATCTAAATTGAAATAATCGTCATCGATAACGTCGACAGATATCGAGACATCGGTGAAATCATAAACGTTAGTAGTTCCATAATATTCCGTCGTTTCATCGAAACTTGTCTCTTTTACAATTTCTGATCTTTTCGGTATGTGTGTTATTGTGACATTTGCATTAACAAAATTATAAACATCCGGCCAGTACTTTGCACTGTAAAAAAACATCACTATTATGAATAACATCACTATAAGTATTAATACAATTAATAATTTTATTATTAATTTCATTAGCGATAAGCTAAGCTTCATTTTTATTAAGGCCGGTTGAAGCTGTTGTTGGTTCGATATGTAAATAGAAACTAATAAATAAATCTTGTGGGATCATAATAAAAATATTATGCTATGTCAAATATGGCGCGCAAATCGTTGCGCGAAACAATAGGTGATTCAATAGTATCCTGTATAGCTATTCTGTAAGAACAAACTCGTAATTATAATTAGAATTTTTAAGCTTCATGAGTTATAAAATAAACAATCATTTTATATATACATTACATACATATACATTTGTAATTGGGTCACAAAATATATGTGTACTCAATTTTCAGACAGACAGGCAGACACGAGACCGATCCTATGAGTTTGTTTACTTTTATTAAGCAAAAAACTCTAAAAAAATACACTTTGATGATAATTAAGCAAGAGGTTGTCACATCAATAGCCCGTGTTTAAAGCGGGTGAATCTGTGAATCGCAGCTACTTATATGATAATATTATGTAATAAAACCTCTCCCAAAACGCAATATATGTTCTGATAAAAGTTTTATGTATCTACATTGTTTTACTAGTCTTTTAAGTTAGGCATATTTATAAAAAAAATCTTCTCATATAAAGATATAATTTTAATTTAAAAACAAAAACCCGCTGATTTTTTTCAAACGAATATTTTTGATAGCAATTACGAGTAACAAAATATTTGCTATAAAACTATTGACAGGAGTCGCCACTAAAAAATTAAAGGTCCAATCTATAATCTTTGGCTTCATCGATTATCGAATTTCTTTTGTTCCTTTCATTTTCGACGTCATCTAAATTGAAATAATCGTCATCGATAACGTCGACAGATATCGAGACATCGGTGAAATCATAAACATTGTTTTACTAGTCTTTTAAGTTAGGCATATTTATAAAAAAAATCTTCTCATATAAAGATATAATTTTAATTTAAAAACAAAAACCCGCTGATTTTTTTCAAACGAATATTTTTGATAGCAATTACGAGTAACAAAATATTTGCTATAAAACTATTGACAGGAGTCGCCACTAAAAAATTAAAGGTCCAATCTAACCAAACTTTTGTAAAAGGTTTAAAAACTACTACGTTAGAAAAACGTTATAAAATATTTATTTTACTTTTTCACTATACAAGCGTAACTTTTCCGGTTTAAAGAGCGTTAAAATCTATAAAATTTAATATTGCTTATGAATTCATAGAAATATGCGTAATCTATCTCTTTTTATCGTATTTTATTCAAAATACTTATAAATATCTCATTACAATACATGATCATTTCCTATACATTAAAATTAGTAAAATATATCTCAGCTCTAGCTTAAGCTACCAAATATTTACTGTTTAAAAAATATATTATTATTAAGTATATGTTATACAAATAATTTTCTATAAGCCAAGCCCCTGACTAGAGCCAGCAATTATTAGAATAATTGCATGGCAGAAGTTATTTTTATCACGTGTATCCCATTTGAAGGTTACTGTTATAGACGCTTTGAACACAAATTCGACCTTAAAATAGTAATCTTAGTTCAATAATTTTAATACTCCAATTACATTTTGAGGTATCTGATGACGACTTTATTTATCTTAAATAAACAAGTCACCTCAGACGTTGTTCGTTGTTGCCCTTGGCGATCACTGGTAATCACTTATTGTAACTTGATAACTCGTTACTAATCCACACTCGTATAAGGGTGATCTTGTTTTTAAAGTGTTTTCTATTTAAATATGGCACATTGAACATGTGTGAAAAACGACTCGGCTTTGAAATTTGTAAATACTATTCATAGCAGACACCTTTGCTAAGGATTTTCTTAGCAAGGTACAGGTCAGTCATCTCCTTTTGGTGCACTCTTGGTTTAATTAATAAGCAACAGGGATAGATACATATATTGCAACAGAAAAAATCCTACTTCAAGTACATTGAACATGAACTTTGGCTAAAATTGTGTATCAAAATACTAGTAATCAATAAAAACATATTTCAAATATAAACATTTTATTAAACACTTATTCACTAATCAACAATATTTACAAGACAAACACACAACACAATTAATAACAACAAATGCGTACAACAATATCATATTAAAGTATTACCTTCCATATAATATTTACATCCGTCCGGGTGTGAATTAATGTGATTACATTCAAAAAATTGACAGAGTTAAAAAAATATGGTTTAGTAACTTTAAGAAGAATATTGTTCAGCATTTTCAGATACATAACAAAACAAACAAATTATCATAGATTATAAAATATATGTAAAGATTAAAAAAGTAAATAACTCCTATGATATAACAACATAATAAATAACAACGAAACATCTAAACTCAACGGATCTTGTGTGACCCTTTCTTTGTGTGAATAATCGTTTCGTAAACGGGCACTTTGAACGGTACAGGCTTTTCCACAGGTACAATTATATGTTTTACTACTTCAAAGGGAACCTCCTTTATTTTAGGTACGTGGACAACCTTTTCGACGGGATATGGGACGGATTTCTCAACTGGGATAGACACCTCCTTTATTATAGGGATGACTACAGCCTTAGGAATCGGTATCTGGATTGGAACGGGATGAGGAACTGGTATGATGATTGGCTGGTGGACTTTGAACTCTACATTCTTTGGGACCGGGACAACGACCTCTTTATAATGTTTGATCGGTTCAGGGTTTTCCTCTTCGACGTGCTGATGGACAGGATAGGAGTGGGATTTTAGATCGTGACCGCCGAAGTGGCCAAAGTCTCCGTGGCCAGATGTGTCGCTGAAATCATGACCACCGCCATTGCCTCCATCGTGACCACCAAAATCGTAACCACCCGAGTATTCGCTGGGTTGAAACTGTGAACGATACATTTTAAGTTAAAATAAAGCAAACTATATCCTTTACTTTTGGCGTGCATATTTTTAAGCTCTACACATCTGAATCTGAATTCTGAAGACCTACAAATGCATGAAACTTTGACATACATACTTGGCTAATATTGTTTAATTCAACTACTTTATAAATAATACATTTTTGTATTGAAATGAAATATCAATATAAATTCAATTAAAAGATATTGCGTGATTTGGGAGAACAGATATAACAATTCTCTTTTTATAATATTAGTATTATATACGACCCAGTTTTCAAACTAGAAAAAACGTTATAAACTTTTTCCTAACAATAGCGAACGTACCGCGAAAGTTGAATTTTACTTTTTTTATTCACTCCACTGTGTAAGTTTATTAAAGGTGGCGCGAAAAAGAACAAAATGGCGGCGCGTCAGTTCCGCGTTACTGCTAGTTAGCGGTACACTGACGATAGATTTTTATGTTTTTATTTTTATTGAATAACTGTTATTTAATACACTCTCTCAGTTCAATGACTATGGAATGTTATGTCATTCGGTTACGATGATAAAAAAACAATTTGTACGAAACGTTTTTAAATTCTAGTGAGAGATATATAACAAGTTTGTAATAAATTGCAATCTAGTCATTGGAGAAATATTAAGTACTTATTCATAAAATAAATGTAGAAGAAGAGAAAATAGAAGAACTCATTACACGCAGTTAAAGACGCAGGAAATATAATATAACTTTTTCTTACATTCTAACCAAAATTTCTTCTAATTCAGTTAGATCTTTCTTCCGTCTATTTGACTGTCTGACCATCCATATAGCATGAACATAACACCTTTTACATAACATTGAGTGAATAGAAATAAAAAAATAGATGAATAAAACCTTCACCATTAATAACTCGCAATACGAATTCTCTGACGCTAGTCTGCGTCGCACTTTTATTTGCTTGCTATTATTACGATTATTTTAATACGTTAAAACAACGACACTGACGAGAAATCCCTATTTTTTCCATTATCATAATATAAAAACAAATAACGTTTTTATGCTCGCCATTAATGGAAAAAATATATATAAAAACTGTTCTCTTTCATCGGGTAATGTAATACGGTACGTTTCAATATTACTCATATTTCGACGGCCGCGAAATAACAATTTATGAAATCTAAAACGGCACCTGTACTGCTACTCATAATAAAAATCATTTCACCGCTTCGAATCCCACCTCATAACCCACTTTACGATACGATTTTCATTACGCTAAAATATCCATACATTTTCGAGCCAATGATGACTTTTTTAATGTTACACCTGAATCACGTGATTCAATTCGTATTCTATTACGAGCTATGAGAGCTGAATGTAAAACGCGTGACGTCATACACATATACTTTATTAATTTAATCTCAGTTGTTAACAATCTCTTACTACATTTTTTTTATCCCTGGACGTTATTCACACGCGGCCATCTGATCCCAATCTAATCAGAGCTTGTACTCTGGAAACCAGACAACTGATATACTACATATACTACTTTTCTTTTGTAAATACATACTTATATAGATAATTACACCCAGACTCAGGACAAACAGACACGTTCATGCACACAAATGTCTGTCCTGAGAATCGAACCCACAACCTTCGGCGTGAAAAGCAAGTATCTACCAACCACGCCAACCGGCTTGTCGAAATTTTCAGGTACAATAGTGTTTTTTCGGAAATTTAGCTCACTAGCTACCCATCTCGGCTTATTACGTGTATATCGAAATACACATAAATCTATTGGTTTACGCGGCGCTTTAGTAAAGCTCCAAATCGGAATGTTATTTTCCGATATCTCCAGCAATCATTGTAATATTTCAACCGATTTAAACAAGACCCTAATGAATTACGCATGTAAACTCATGAATCACTCCGTCCATTGGTGAAAACTATTTTAATATCCGTTCGACAGTTTCATAGTTATTACACGCGAAATGGCTGGCAGCGGTTGGAGCTTGTGAGCTGAAGATCGAGCTCAGTGTCGTGCTATTGGAGAGGCATATGTCCAGCAGTGGACGACAAGGAGACGATGAATCATCATTATCCCTGAACTCATCAGAGTTTCATAGTTTCGTTCAGACAGACACAGGCAGACAGAAAGACTTGGTAAGGAGAACTTTGTTCTACAGTATGTAGTTACAATGTAAGTAAACGAATGCCCTACTGATGAACAAAGTCTGGCTCTAACGGAGTCATATATTCCTTAAAGACAGAATTTATTGTATGAACACAAGTTAACATGAAAACACAACAGTGCTTGCCCGACTTTGAACCGGCATTCTTTGGTTAAGCTTCAATGTTGGGCTATCTCTTGCTTAGGCGTAGGGCAAAAATCTTTTTGTATCTTATGGTGTATATTTAATGTAGCTACATTACCCAAATGTATTAAATTATAATAAAACCAGAGATATTTTTATAAGCGAAATGACTGACTTTTTTTGTTCTGTGACCTGTTGAGCGCTATATATATGTAAGTACCAAAATACATTGTATCAAAAGATAGAAAATTGCAAATTTTGCATACAACAAATATATAAATCTACGATGACGTCATACATAAGATTTGATTTAAATTATCTTCTATATGAAACAACGTTTCTCTGTAAGACGGTTCTCAATATTTCACGAGTTAAACGAAGTCAAACAATTACTAATATGAGAATTAGAAAAAGAATTAGTATCACGACGTCCTCCTAACTTTGGCCTGTCAAAGCTCTGATGATGATGACGTGCGCAGACGATATTAAACGATATTGCGTAAGAGTATGAGTCTCCTATTAAACGGTAAACCTACGTGAATGGAGAGATCTGATGCTGGATCGGTTTTACTTGCTTTTCAAATTACGAATGACGACCTCGTCACTCATTAGAGGGTCGAGGTAGTTAAAAAATACCATATTTATTTACCTGTTGGTCATGTTGCTGTAAATAGGCTTGGAGATTAGTGTTATATGGAGACCATTGTTGTTGTTGCTGTTGAGCGGCGGCTGCCATTGCCAAGGCGGCTATAAGCTGTGAAAGAAAAACAGATGTATTTTTCAAAATCTTTCAAACGACTACAATAACGAAACGAAGGCTCAAAACAAAAAATAATATATTTTATTCAAATAGTGATCCTATTTGACAGATTTGAGCAAAAAGTAAATATATATTTATCTATTATAAATGGTGTATACATTTTTGAAATAAAAACTTTAATAACCTGGCTTATAATATCATACTTCGAGGAAATCTGCACAAATAATTTTTAAGAAATTTAAATTCTATCCTATTTTGCCAACATTGTTCAATTACCATATTCCAAATTTTTCAAATATACCTTTTTAATTCAGTGCAACTTTTAACGCTTTTATAAAAGTAATATATACTGAATAATGTATTAAAATATATCCAGCGAGTGTGATTCTATAAAGTATTTAAATTAAATCCATTGAAATCAATATAATAAATTCAGCCAATAAATTGAATATTCATACTGGTAACACATGAATTTCACCGCACGCATTTCACGTTACACCACAGATTAAATTAATTAAAATTTATAACACTCACATATGTCCGAAGAGCCAACATTTCGATGCTTAGTTTCAGAACGAAAAAGTAACTGTGATGTCACAAGAAATTGCGCGCCATTTTATAGTGAAGTGACAGGTTCAGACATTTACGCGCGCTATGTTTTTTTTAAAGATAGACCATTGTAATATGGCCTCTTGCTCGTTTATATTCATATGAATCTGTGGGTATTGGTTTTATTCTCTTCATGTAATATAAATAGGAACTGTATTTTCTTTTATTGTAAAAATTCTAAATGTTTGTTTCATTTTAAATCTTAAGCACGCACTAATATATTTTTTATAAAACAGTATTTGTTGTATCTAATACATTTTTTATTTACGAACTAAATGATTATATTATTTAACATGGAATGAAAAAATCGTTATATTTTGTGTTATGTTATAGCAGTTTACAAATATGTACATATTCGCTTTTATAAGGACTTCAAAACTATACTCTATATTTAAATCTATTGAAATGTGTCTGTTAGAAACTAAATAATATATTGTAGGTAGCAATATTTCTTGTTGGTAGCAATATGTGTGAGTGAGCGGGTAATTGAGAGTACTATAAAATCTTTGAATTCACGGTTTTAAGTACTAGGGCAGCTTATATTGCAGTCTTCGCCTATAATCATATATTATATTGCAGTCTACGCCTATAATCATATATCGCCAATATCGTATATAATCGTCTATAAGCGAAGCTTTTCATAAGGCAATTATAGCATTCTAAAAAAAAATTGCATCATTTTGGAATTATATCTAGGCCTATAAGACACCGACATACTGATGGGGTCCAACTGAGCCTGAAATCATAGTATAGTCTATACTCTAGCCGATTCGAATTGCAAGGACGGGGACCAACAAGTCAATTCGAAAAAAAAAGATATTAATGTAATGAGGTTATGTCACATTTATGTTCGAAATTTGAAATATTTATTTAACAAACAATAATGTAAAGATTTGTGTCCCTAAATTATAAATACATTACAATTACATACTTAGATATTTAGTACAAGCGCCTGAACTAGGCCGAGCCTGTCTCAGATGCTAGTATCTTCCGGTAACGTTATGCAATTTTAAAAGTGACATGCTAAAATGTATTACTCCTGAATATTAGAAAAATAGTCCACTGTCGGTAATTGTGTGTTTATTCTAACAAAACCTTTTGTCATCTACCGACTTGTGATATTGTAGCCAGAGCAACTTGCTAGCTATGTGGTTGCAGTTCTCGAGTAAATGTTCAAATGTAATATGGAAGTTGGCACTGTTTCCACTTCAGTGCTTTGGAAAGTATGTAAAGCTGCGCCGAGCTCATTGTGTTCGAATCGTATGTCTAATAATTAGTGCTTGTATGGACATTGAACCTGTATTTGCGCAAACACTCGTACACACTGTGCTGTTCGCTCGTCTCCATTAAAAATGGCAGACATGTCTTAAGTCATTCAAGAAGACATGTGCAAAGACTCGTGCGCATCAACACCGTTGGCAGATTTCAACGAATCCGAGTCAGCATTACGTAACAGCCCAGTAAAGTCGACGCGACATTGTGATCATACGCATTTATTGCTTAACTTCTTTTTTTTTTCAATTTACAATAGACAGGCGAATGGACCATTTGATGGTAAGTATTAAAGCCCATAGGCATTGTGAACAATATTAACCATTACTAATGCCCTACTAACTGTGGGTCTATCATGTAATTACACTAGTGAGCGAACACTCACTCTTCCAACCGGAACACAACAATACTTAGTATTGCTGTTTGACGGTAGAATATGTGATTAGTCCTACCTACAAAGTAATCAAGTTTTTAAAAAATAAGTATACATATATATATATGAACTTGCGATATTTTTTTTAGGACCAAGTGTCATATTCGGTGGACCGCCTCAGCATATTATCAAGACGGAGTGGTGACCTTCACCCACAACAACTATATCCGCAACTTACACCACACGTTACGGTGTTCGCTGAAAATGTGCGTAACATGTTTGTTACGAGTTCAGTGCTCACATTCATTCATAGTGAATCAGTCAGATAGGATAATATGTTTATATAATGTATTAATATACGAGTTTTGTTTCATATACTTAATTTGTGTATATAATTCATCCCAACTTAGCCATATTTACACCAAGAAATGAGGAATGACGTAATAAACCTTTAAAACATGCCTTAGCCCTGCGATGTGACATTTACACCTTTATTTCTACAAAACTCGAGTTAGAAAACGATGCAATAAACTTGTAACCGAATGCGGTTTGTCAAATCGTATGACGCTAACGGTACTATAATCGAAAGTATAACGGAAAGCTTCCAAACACTCGGTCTAATTTGCGCCAGTCACAAAAAATCTAGTCATTGCAATGCAATTGCTATTATCTCAGCTCAAAATTATAGTTATTACATAACCTCTATTTACTAATGAGCTATCTTACGGTTTCTATAGAATGGAAATATAAGCTTGACAAATTCAACGCGTCCTTGCATTTTTGGGGGATATATCCCAGGGGATAATGCTTTTCATTTCTTTCATTAATATACTTTAGCCATTATCTGTGTATTGATAATAATGTAATATTTAATGATTAACTTTATTTGATGACTATTTATAATGTGATGCTTTTTGTGATGATGTGATAACCTAAAATTAGTTAGAATAACTTTTCAACCTCTGTTTAACTGTCTATCTAATGTATCTACTGTTGGCTGTCCTAAATAAAATAAATAAATAATTCCGATAAACAATTTTACTTTCATATTATTTTTGTTTATATTTATGGAGTTATGTGTTTTAATACCTTTTACTCTCTTTCAAGAACAATTAGATGCCGTAAAAACCTACACCGATATCATCGACATCTCACTTTCTACCACCACAGCTATGAAGCAAAACAATAGTACCACCATGTTTAATAAACTCCTAACAGAAGTAACTTATACTTCTTGGCATTGGAAGGGAGACTTACCCAGCCGTGATAGATTAAATTAAAATTATTAATTAACTACTTTGAAAGTTAAACAATAACTGTTATTTTTATTCCAGTACTGTATGTCCCTTATAGAATAGTAAAAGAATCCCCAATAATCTTATAAGCGTATTTAATGGATTAATTAATTTATTATTTCTTGTCTTGTTGCCTTTAAGTAACGTAAATAATTCTTATTTATAAATGTCTTTATTTAATCTTTGAAATTTTTACTAATCATTTCTCAGACAACGGATCTTCGTAAGCATAAAAAACAAACAAGACCGCATGCGCTAAGATGCAATTAGTTATGTACAAGACCGCACAATCAGAGCCATCTAGAATTATTACATAATAGTTACATATTTATTAAGACCGGAATAAAAAAATCCTAATGCCTTTTACATAAGAAACAATATAGTACTTTTACCGGAACTATATTTCGTTGGATGTATGATGTAGGGTCAGCAACTCAGCATGCACTTTTTATTACATGCACGTACAGACTTACAAGTGACTTATATGTTCGCGCGCAGCTTCTCCCGCGTCTTGATGGGTGGATAGTTGTGAGGTATAAAAAGTAGCCTATATCCTAAACCTAATACTAATCTTGGAGCTCAAACTTCATACCAAATGTTATCAAAATCGGTTCAGTGATTTAGCTTTGAAACCATAAACACGTGGTAGTAAAGTAAATATCGTGAGGAATCCTGCTTGTGTCGAAGGAAAATCTGACACATGTGATCCAATAATATGCACTAGAACAGCAAGGACGTATAACCAAACCTTCTCAAAAGCCATTGTGAATTAAGCACTGTGATTGTGACTTTTACAAACTAATTACGTTATTTTGTTTGTTTTTTTTTACCTTATCATAATGTAAATGAGTTTATTTAACGTTTATGAAGTGAAAGTTTAATAGTATATATATACATGTCAATGTTTTTAGCGAGTCTGACCGAGCGATTAGTTTAATATGGTTAACGGAGTGCGAGCACTAATAGCATCTGGATTATGATAACGATCAGCCCGTCTGGGCTCATCATAATTTATTCTTCATTTATGACATAATCAATACATAACAAGAACGGATGTTAGTTTACATATTTTTTGGTGATTTAACGTAAATTGTATTCTGGTTTTGAAAAAAAAAACGTTACATATTTCAAAATGTTACATTATAGAAAAAGGAATTGCTTCAAATATTTCAAAAATTCGTTTTAACAATCCCTTACACATAAGTATTTTAAGAATCTTTATAAATATTCTAATAATTATGTCATATATATTATCGACACATTATTTACTTAATCGTATGATTAACTTTTTCCACATTCCACATAATATAATTGAAGCTTAAGTTATATTCCATTTCAAATATTAGAATACTCACTATCGCTAATATTTAACTACGATGTCGCTGCTGACGGTGCACGTAGCTGCGAAGTGATTACATTGTTCTAAGCAATTGTCTTGTCTAATCGAGATCTGATCGGGAAGACAAAACCTTTCCGCTTCGACAAAACATTTAAGATATTCTACATTTTAAAGTAAATTGTTTCGTTTATTTATTATATTTATTTTATGTGTCAGGACCGACGAGCAGGGGATCATGCATTCCGACTAACGGGCTTGAGAACACTGCTAGCTTCCAGAAACCAGGCTCATGCTTAGTTTCCCGAAAAAAAACCAGGCAGTCATAGGGATTGCCAATAGAAGTGAAAACATGAGACAGTTAAATATATCCAATGTCCACTATTGGCACTCCAAATAATAATTCTATTCCTTTTTATTTCAGTTTTTATTCATCAAAATACACAGTATTTCGCAAATTTCACACAAAATATTAATGCAACTCAATTTAAATAAATAATAGTTAAAATACGCTTATATTATTTGTATATATACTATTAGTATTTACAAAAACTTTAATCATTATTATCCCCATTAATTTCTACAATACTTAATTATTTGTACTTTCAACTATTTTATTATATTAACATTAGTATGTCAGTCACGCGAAGCCATGAGTCTATCTCCTACGATAAACCAACGCAATACGTCAAAAGAAATTTTCACTTCAAAAATTATAGACCCAAACCTTGATTAAACTCAACCTTATATAATAGACATTAGACCAACGAGGCTGAACATACGGTCAACATTGTCCAACAAATTTGGAAATTGCTAGTTTTTCTTACTTTTTATATTAGCCTCTATTATTTTTTGAATTGGGATTGCCCAGTGGTTAGAAGACGAGAATCTTAACCAATGACTTTTCTGGTTTTCACCCAGAGAACGACGTTTCTAATAAATAAATAATAATTTTTTCACCATAGAACATGGTACACACTAAAATAAAAAGTTGTTACTTTGTTTGAATTTTACGGTAAAAATATTTTTATGGTAAAATTTTATAGCTTGCACAAAGCCCTACCACCAGTGAATTTAAGAATATATATATAATATATATATATCGGTAAAATATTCTATATTTTAAATACACTTCTTAAATTCACTGGTGGTAGGGCTTTGTGCAAGCTCGTCTGGGTAGGTACCACCCACTCATCAGATATTGTACCGCAAAACAGCAGTACTTGATATTGTTGTGTTCCGGTTTGAAGGGTGAGTGAGCCAGTGTAATTACAGGCACAAAGGACATAAAATTTTAGTTCCCAAGATTGGTGGCGCATTGGCGATATCTAAGCGATGGTAGACATTTCTTATAATGCCAATGTCTAAGGGCATTGGTGATAACTTACCATCAGGTGGCCCATATGCTCGACCGCCTTCCTATTCTAAAAAAAAAAAAACGTGCAAAAATAAAATTATTTTCAAACAAAGCGTGTATTTATAGTCAATTTCGCATGTTACTTTTTGACATTTCACGATCCGGATCACGAACCGGTCACGAACCGGAGATCAGCCGGTTAGTTTCGAACTTGTTCTTAGTGTGACTTTTTTACTTATTCGATAGCGTTGACGTTAACTACCTCTTGTATGAAAACAGCGCTGTCTAGTGACCATAATCGGAAGTACATACAAATCGCAGTTAAAATCAACGCTATCGAATATAGAAATAAACTCGCACTAGACGCACACTACAGCCCTTTTTTTTAACGCTGGACAAACGCCTTACGCGTTTCCCCCACGGGAACAGTGGGGGAGGGGGTATGTGGAGCTCGCCGGTGTCCGGAATACCTACTAAAAAACCAGCAGTACCTTTTCCGTCTTAACGAGGAGCGCCACGGGATCGCTTTCCCATGCTACCGTAAAGCACACAACAGCCCTACATAACTCGCGAACATATTACAATGTTGTATTATATATTACTATTACTATATTTTATTTTACTTTTCGATTTAGATTCGATATTTGAAATTTCAAATCTTAACTTTTGTTTTGTTATCGCCTATCGCTATAATAGTTCTCTTTCAGTGCAGGTGATTTTCGCAAAAAAAAAATTGAATATCGCTTCCAAAACGTATATCCAAAAATACCTGTTTCAATCAATATAATAATGATATAATATATAACTTTACTCCAAAACACTACCCTGTTAGTGGAAGATAACTCTCTAATAAGAGAAACATTTTACTTTGTATCAGGTAATGTTAAATATCATTAACAAAGTTATTAATATATATGTTTTAAAAAATCGATTGGTTATTAATTGGATTTGTCCAGATATTTTTAGAAAGTAACTAACGGTTATATAACAAATGGAAAATGAAGTGTTTATGATTGTTTTAATAAATTTACTTCGTACACAATGCTTAGGTAAATAAAAGTGTCTCCTTGCATTTATCAAATAATGTAATTCATAATATATACAAGATAATCTTAAAAACTAAAAATGAGCGGTCAGTCTGTCTATCTCGTAGAGATCTCCCAATATTTCTTCCACCTTCGTACCTATTTTCTTAGCAATCTGTAAAAAAAGTATAGTATTGAAATTAAACAGTTTAACAAGATACAAAAAGTAGGCATAGGTATACATGCAGGTTTAAAAATAATTTTGGTATTGAATACATTTGTGTGTGTGTATGTGTGTGTGCGTGTTGTGTGTATGTGTGTGTGTATGTGTGTGTGCGTGTGTGTGTGTGCGTGTGTGTGTGTGCGTGTGTGTGTGTGCGTGTTGTGTGTGTGCGTGTGCGTGTTGTGTTTGTGTGTGTGCGTGTGTACGCACGTCGTGCTGGTCGGCGCGCGGCATGCCGGCGTAGAGCGCGACGAGGTCCCCGTCCAGCACGCCGCGCGCCGCGCCGCCGCCCACGCTGCGCCGCGCGCTCTTGTACGTCCTGCGCCGCGGAACGAACATTATTATCTAATCCGGACACACGTGACCTCATTTTCATAAGCTACGTATAAACGTAAATTATAACCTTTTAAAAAGAAATAGGAAAACATAATCCACCAGTGAGATTTTTACAGACTTATTTTAATTTTTTATATCCATGGTTGTTTAGAATGAGTTTGGCCAACCGTGATGACCGTGAGATGTTTGACGATTGATTTAAATTGTAAATCATTTAGTCAATATAGACTCATTAATTGATGGTTCAAATAATAACTATTATTATATAATATAACGCTATTTTCTATACATAATTTAGCCGGTTCTCCTCTATGTCTGTACCTGTACGCTCTTGGATTCAATCCAGCGATATGACAGCAGTAGTTGTTCATCACGTTCTGCAACATCAGCAGTCTCCTGTAAACCTTCTCCGAGACCGGCAGCACGTAGCCCAGACCACCGTCGAGGGTCGCTGAAGACAAATATATTAAATTTATTTATTTATTTATTTATTTATTTGACAACACCAACAAGTAGTACAACAAAAATACACATTAAACAAAAGTCATAATACGTAAATGGGTAATTGCCTACTTTTTTACAGGTGTTCTAAGATTACTTGGAAATTATAATATAAGTCAACATTGTAAAAAGTTAAGTGATAAAATAAAACATTATAGAATTAATAAAAATAAAGAGACAATCGGATACAGTCTTAATACAGTTTCATGTCAAAATTTTAAAAATAAATTAAATAAATTAAATTAAGCAAAATTAAGCAAAATTATCATGTAGCTATTCATTTAAAATATGATTTATAATGTATGATATAGGGCCCAATTTCCAAACGACAAATGATTATTGTAGATAACAATAAAATTAAGGTTTTTTTTTATAGAATACGAAGGCGGACGAGCATATGGGTAAGTGGTAACCAACGCCCTTAGACATTGGCATTGTAAATAATATTAACCATCGCTTACATCGCCAATGCGCCACCAACCTTGAAGTAAAATGTTATGTGCCTTGTGCCTGTAATTGGCACACAAAATATCTTTTAATTAATAAAAGTATCACCAATTCGTCATGTAGAAAGTCATTTACTTATTTCCTAAACATCGGTTAGTTATCATATACAATAAGATGTGTGACGAGCGCCGGTCACGGGTCCGTGGCGGGTACTCACTGTAGACGGTGCAGTGGCGGGTGGTGGAGTCTCGCGCCGCGATGCGGAACATGGCGTGCACCTGCTGCCCCACGTGGTAGTCGCACTTGCGGATCAGGCGCTGGCCTGCAGGTTTTACATACAGGTGACTTTTTAAATCGAACATTCAATAACATAATTATAATAAATGTTAGTGACGTAATTGCTACGATTATAGACTTCCATATATACTTATTACTTAAAATTGATTCATATACAGTATGGCTGGCCTCCTAATTTATTTATGGAGAAAGTTTTGGAGTTTATTCAACCACGCTTCTCCAATGTGGGTTGGTGGAATACACAGTAGACACATGCAGGTTTCCTCACGATGTTTTCCTTCACCGTCAAGCACGAGATGAATTATAACACAAATTAAACACATGAAAATTCAGTGGTGCTTGCCCGTTCCATATCTCGGTTGTGGTTAATATTTAGCGTTCTTATCACTTGGCCATCTCGGCTAATATGATTCATATATTTAGCCCAAATATGATATTCATAATTACACTATTATATTATATAAATTTATATTCGCTTAGTTCTAATTAAATAGATAGAAAGAATATATTTTATATAACATAATATTATTAGGAGAATACAGATATCTGCTTACAAAGCGACTTTATAGCGAACTCTTAGAGGCAACTTTGTGATTTTGAGAGATTAATACAATAGGGTGGTACGGATATTATTTGTATCCTTATATATCGAATTTAATGTTTGTCCGTTCGTATACCTCCATAACTCTCCCTGGCCTGCGGTTGGTACATGAAGAGCGCGAAATTCCCTTCCGCCTCGCTCACGAGGAAGCCGAGACTCGTGTTGTCCACCATGAACTCCATGTCGTAAATCTGTTTCGGAAATAAAACATAAATTACGCAATAAGGTATACGATATAATTAAATACCAAAGTATTGTTATTACTACTTCATTTCATCTATACTAATAGTTTAAATGCAAAAGTACATCTGTCTGTGTGTTACGTTTGCACGGCTATACCACTAAACCGAATTTGATGAAATTTGATATGAAGCAACCATAAATCCCCAGGTGGGTCATCGGTTACTTTTTATATACCTAACATCTGCTACCCCCAAACTTTAAACTAGTCTCTTATAATCCGATGATGCAGGAATTCCCACACAATATGATAGCGTTTGGACGCAAGATCAACGGCTTTACGTGCTTTCCGAGGGACGAGGAACAAAGCAAATATCCCACTCTCTCCGAACTGCTCCTGTTTTTTTTTTCGCCAAGAAAATCCAACAACTATTTACTAACCTATATAATCTGCGACCTTATATCCAAGGTCTATTATATCTGTTAGATTGAGAATCATTAGAAAGAACATACCTGGGCCGTTCTGAAATCTCTCGACACCAGCGAGAGCGTTCTGTGCTGGTCCTGATACCTCAATAAAGATATCGATTTATAAACATCCGCTACTAAAATTAAATTCTTCACAGCTAACATCCTGTGCACGTAAATCTGCGTGTCTATGAACGCCACGCCCACTAGTTCATTGTCTTTGAGTTGCCATATGTAGATCTAGAAAAAAAATATAATTTAATTAATTAAAGTATTTTTGTAATCGAAAAAATATAAAGAGTATCGATATAATAAAATATGATAAAAATCATTTCAAGGTCATTCATAACTGTCAAGTTTTACTATACTAAAATAAATTTTAGTTCCTAAATTGATCAACAGGCGGCGTTAATTAGTTTACTCGTTTTTCTGAATCTTTTTTTCAAAAGAAATACTATTAGGTTCGTAATATATTTAAATAAAATGACTTTGTTTCGGGGAGTGGTGTATTTTTCAGGCCGAAAAGCTTGCTATCCCTGTTACCCAAATCAAAAAGAAAGAGCAAAAATATAGGAATATTATGTACTAATAATCGGACTGCATTGCTTTATTATATTGTTTAAAACAAATCTTACCTTTTGTCCGACAGCCGATATCAAAAACCCGAGAACTTGCGTGAGGGCCGTGACCGGGCCCTTCTGTTCTTTCGCGTATATTTCCTTAAACCTGTTCTTGGTGAGCGGCTGGCCCGGTTCGGGTACGACGTCTATTATATCGTATATGATTATCTGTAAAAAGTTTGATATTGAGTAATTTTCACAATGACTGTATAATTATTTGAAATATTAATCAGATTTCCCACTGACGGATAAAGCTATCTTCTTTTAAGCTAATGGTTGGGATTTTATTCCACCACGCTGTTTTATTGAGGGTTTACTGCTGGCACTTATGGTTGTGATAACTGAACGGTAATGGAACATATTTTTTAACGCTGGAATAACGCATTTCGCGTTTCCCCCACGGGAACAGTAGGGGGGTATGTGAGGCTCGCCGGTGTCCAAGGCGCCGAGTGCGGCCTGAACATCGGAATACCCACTAAAAAACCAGCGGTACCCTTTCCCTCTTAACGAGGATGCTACCGTGACGGTAATGGACCAAAATTTCGTTATTTAAGAGGATGATAAATTATTTGCTCATCGAGCATAAAAATGTAAATCTGTGATGAATATTTTGTCATGTTGAATGTTATTTTTTTTTCATTATAAATATATTATATGATTCGCAACAGCTGACTGCACGGTTCTTCCAGAAGTAAAGCAATAAGTGGAATAACGCTCTGCTGGGCTTAGACCTAGAGACGAGGAGAAGATTTGAAGCTTATGCAACCATGCAACTCCGAAAGTGTTGGTCGATATACACATGTCAGAACTTCAACGAAATAAGATACATGCAGGTTTCCCAACGATGTTTCCCTTCACCGCCGAGATGAATTATACACACGAATTAAGCACATGGAAACAAGATGGTGCTTGCCCGGATTTAATCACTTAATCATCGGTTAAGATTCAGACTCTAAGATCTCCTCTTACGACCCGGGTTCCTTCAAACGAGGCGTGAAGAGGCATCTTGCGGGCCGGCAAGGCGAGGGCGGCTAGTGCAGAACCTTCTTCCCAACTGTACTGGCCGTCCTCGCGTTTGGACTCTACTACCACTTAACATCAGGTGGAGTAGAGTCATTTGCCCTCCCGGCAAATATAAAAAAAAAAAAAACATTCTAACCACTGGGTCATTTAAATGAAGCAAAAAAACTTATGTTACAAGAACACACCCTTCCTCTGGACGTAATATCTTCACCGTAGTTGTAATTCGTCCCTATCGCGATGTAACCTCGAAGACCAGACCTGGGAACAAAGTTTATTTTAATGACAGCACTTCTATGAATCTGAACTTAGAATAGAATAGAAAACTTATTCGTGACAAACGAGTATTACAGACAAAATTAAGCTAAGAAAAAAAAATTATATTATAACTGTACAACAAAACTAATCATAATAATCAATTAATGAATATAAATATATATTTATATACATAGACGAAATGTTTTAAATATATAAGGTAGCGCTTGACTGTTATCACACCTGATGGAAAGTGATGATAGAGTTTAAGATGGAGTGCGCTTGCCTAGAAGATGCCTATTCCCTCTTGACTTGAAGGTAACGTAACGGTAACAGCCTGTAAATATCCCACTGCTGGGCTAAGGCCTCTTCTCCCTTTTTTTGAGGAGAAGGTTTTGGAGCTTATTCCACTACGCTGCTCCAATGCGGATTGGTGGAATACACATGTGGCAGAATTTCAGTGAAATTAGACGCATGCAGGTTTCCTCACGATGTTTTCCTTCACCGAAAAGCACGAGATGAATTATAATCAGAAATTAAGCACATGAAAAACTTCAGTGGTGCTTGCCCGGGTTTGAACCCACGATCATCGGTTAAGATTCACGCGGTCTTACCACTGGGCCATCTCGGCTTTTTGACTTGAAGGTACCCACATAAAAATATTATGTTGCATTGTCGTTTACATTGTACGCTTATAGCTATTTAAGTTTTAAACGTGAGTTGTGATGGTACCCTGATGTGTGTAGTGACTTAAAATGTACATTGATGAAACAAAGTCAAAAGTTTAAAAAAGTAACATAGCACCTTCATCTATTTAGTCTTCAAATATGCTCAAATAATTATACTTCTCGTCCACATTTCGTTAGTGAAACATTAAATAAATCGATTAAGCTCGCCTTTATGGATTAAAGGTTGGTTATAAGTTGGTTCACTCAGTAAACTCATTAGAAACAAATATCCACAAAATAATTGCCCAGATCCTCATTTTTTTTTTCATAACTTATTGAATTATAATATACGTGTAAACATACTGACCTTGTGCCCTCGTACGACAGCGACACGTTCTTCAAACAGGTGACATGCTCCCACTCGTCGAGCTCTATCCGCGTGTTCGGTATCACCTCCCACGAGACCGGCGAGAACAGCATCACTGCAAACTTTTCCGTCATGGGGTACGGGAACCTGGTTAAATATTCATTTATTAAACACATAATTCATTGGATATTTAAAATAATACAAACCTACCGTTATGCTAGGATATATAATATTTAACTTTCAACCTAAGAAATAAAACAACTTTATATTAAACAAAGTTTCTTCAATAAAATGCCGCTTGTATAATGGCATGTGTTACTACTCGGTACCGATAGATGGCGTTAATAAAATCTGTCAGTTTCCTGAATCGCGCTGTCTAGATTCGCTACTGAATATACATAATGTAAAAGTGATTTTGTTAAATTGATTCAACGTCAAACATCCCTCGAACACCACCGTATCCTTCGAACACCATCTCCTCATCTTCATCATTAACTTCTCATCATCCTTGTCGCTACCATCGTAAGCAACAGCAGGTATACACGCGCGCCCACAATAAAACATCAGCAGCAGATGCCCCGAAGCTACTCCTTCTGTACCCAGACATCCGTCGGATACAGACATTGGCAGAGCAGGTCGTTCGCTGGACCTCCCCGAACGGGGTCTCATCCGGTGCGATTGATTGCCCAACAAATGAACGGAGAAGCATTAGAGAAATCTGCTACACACACCCAGGGATCTTCCCATGCCGACGACCCATCGCCATGGACGGCGAAACAAGATACCGCAGTCATAACGGCACAGCCCTTGGAACTGCCATCACCAGACCCCATCAAAACAAGGTGGCTGAGTGTCTTACCGGTACGGTTCAATTGATCAGACAAAATAAATTACAGTGTGAACAGTGGAAAGCTCTTCCTTAGTTTCATTTACCGTTCGATCCCTCGATTTTAGTTCGGCGTAAAACACCGCTTATTTTTTTATTGTGTAATGAACCATCATTGATCACTCGATGGTATACGCGCATCGCCAACACTCGCGCACTAGGACGGGACGTCGGGATGCTCACCGGTCGCCCTTGTTCTCGTCGGCGCGCTCCTTGTCCTCGCCGTTGAAGCGGTAGTAGGAGGGCGAGGGCGCGGCGGCGGAGCACACGAGGCAGTAGGTGCGCGACTCGGCGTGGTACGTCACGGCGTGCGGCGTCTCGCGCACTAGGACGGGACGTCGGGATGCTCACCGGTCGCCCTTGTTCTCGTCGGCGCGCTCCTTGTCCTCGCCGTTGAAGCGGTAGTAGGAGGGCGAGGGCGCGGCGGCGGAGCACACGAGGCAGTAGGTGCGCGACTCGGCGTGGTACGTCACGGCGTGCGGCGTCTCGCGCAGCGGCACCTTGCGCACGGCCCACGCCGCCTCGTACGACAGGTGCGTGGCCAGCAGCGAGATGCGCAGCGAGCCCTGCGAAGGGGAATACTGCTGATGCGAGGCTACTTCGTCTGGCCGGCCCGCTTTCACGGGTACGCCACTGAAGCGATTTTGATGAAATTTAGTCCGAAGCGAACTTGGACCCCAAGATATTTTATCGTATATTTTAAACCCGAGACCGGCAAACCCCCTCCCCTAAGACCGGAGCGAAGCCGCGGGCGGAAACTATTAGTTAGTATACCTAAATTATTTTTAAAATGAGATTTAAATTTATTGATGATATCTATAAAACTAAAATATATGAGTGTTTTTACCTTAGAATTAAAGTACAAAAATCCCTGTGGGCAGTTGGTATTATTGAAGGATGCAAACGAGGAGACCGATCCTTCATCGGGACATAGAGGGTGCAATCTGAGTTCACCTCGAGCACCCAATAGTAGGAAGTAAGGGTTGTGACCGCAAATAAACACCCCATTGTAACCGCCCACGTTACCTGTCAACAGAAAGACATAATTTACATATAATTTTACTATGTCTGTGTAAATTTTTAAACTTATCAGTCTTCTGTATGTACTCATCATATATTCTACCGCCAAACAACAATATTAAGTACTATAACCAGAACCCGACGTTCCGGTTTGAAAGGTTTTGTCTATATTTTATTTTATGTTTACCGGGCGGGCAAATGACTACTCCACCTGATGTTAAGTGGTAGTAGAGTCCAAACGCGACGACGGCCAGTACAGACGGGAAGAAGATTCTGCACTAGCCGCCCTCGCCTTGCCGGCCCGCAAGATGCCTCTTCACGCCTCGTTTGAAGGAACCCGGGTCGTAAGAGGAGGGGAACACGTGAGCTGGTAAGGAATTCAATTTTTTGGAAGTGCGACAAAGAAAGAAGTTGCCAAATTTCTTTGTGCGCGATGGAATTGATGTCACAGTTAGTCGGTGACATCGAGAGCCAGCACGCGTAGACTTGTGAAGGAAGGGGGAAGCAGGAATTAGCACTTGCCGTGATACAATCGATAGAAAGCGCTCAGCGCTGCTATCTCTCGATGCAATTGTAAAGGCTCGAGGGTGCTCGAGGACAAGATCCTCCCGCCTCTCCTCAATTTCCGCTCGCCCAGCCACTGCGCGTCCGTGGTATCCACCATGCACTGTACTATCGTCTGCATAGCAATGAATGTTCCCGAGAGAGAGCATATCATTGATATGCAAAAGAAAGAGTGTAGGAGATAGCACAGATCCCTGGGGCACACCAGCATTCACTACATAGAACTGAGAAGCGCAACCATCAACTAAAACACGAAGGCTGCGCTTGTGTAGGAAGCTGGCAATCCAAGTGCAAAGCTGAGCAGACAGACCATATGCCGGCAGCTTGGAGAGAAGACTTCTGTGCCAGACCCTGTCGAAAGCCTTGGAGATATCGAGGCTGACAGCCAACGATTCCCCATGCTTGTCGATAGCTTCACCCCAGAGGTGTGTTACGTACGCTAGAAGATCACCTGTAGACCGCTTTGGTCGAAATCCGTACTGACGATCATTAATTAAACAGTGATCTTCTAGGTAATGGATCAGTTGGTTGTTAAGAATCCGTTCCATCACCTTACAAAGTACTGAGGTGATAGCTATTGGCCGATAATTTGCCGGGTCAGACCGATCCCCTTTTTTAGGAACCGCTTGCACATTAGCTCTTCTCCAAGCCTCCGGCACACATCCCGAAGAAAGAGAAAGTTGGAACAGGCGCGTTAACACGGGAGACAGCTCCGCCGCGCACTTCTTCAGCACTATGGCTGGTATTCCATCGGGACCGCTAGCTTTCCGTAAATCAAGTGATTGCAGCTCCGCACGCACATCACGTTGCCTGATTTTGATGTCAGGCATCGTGTGGTCACAAGAAGGTATTACTGGTGGCAGCGAACTACAATCATCGATGACGGAGTTATCGGCAAAGAGTTTAGCCAGGAGATCAGCTTTCGCTTGCGGACTGAGAGCTAGCGATCCTTCCCGATTTCTGAGCGGTGGCAGCGAAGGTTGGCAGAAATTGTTTTGCACGGACTTGGTCAGACGCCAGAAGCTACGGGAGCCCCTAGAATGTTTATTTCACATCTCATGACCAATCTGTACAATGCGCTGTGCATCCGCTCTCGTGTAAGTCTTCCTACAGGACTTGGAGTTTTTATTGTAGTTTGCTTTCAGTGAGTCAATGTTAGATGCCCCGCTAATGCAGCCACTCGCGATATGCCGCCTGCTTAGATGATACAGCGTCAGCACATTCGCGAGTGAACCAACGGTTACGCGCACCCGTACTGACGAGATCTGAGCTAGGAATGTAGTATTCCATTCCCAACATGATCTCGCCAGCAACAGCAGCGGCACTAGCTGTCGGGTCATTCCCACTGAAGCATCGTTCCATCCAAGGGATTAACGCATAGTAATCGAGCATACCGTCCCAATCTGCCGACTTGTAGTGCCAAACGCGACGTTTGCATACCGCTGGTGGCGGCAGCTTGGCCTGTGGCATTTTGGTAGATATGAGGCTGTGATCCGAAGAACCAAGTGGAGCTTGAACCACAACCTGATATTCCACCGGGTGAGAAGTCACCAGAAGGTCCAGTAGAGAAGGCGCTTGCCCATCAATGTCTGGGATCCTGGTGGGCTGATCAACCAGTTGGGTCAAGTCATGTATGAGAGCAAAAGCATGAGCAGTCCTTCCAGCATGGTCAGTTTTGAGCGATTTCAACCATGATTCATGGTGAGCATTAAAATCCCCCAAAAACACCAATTCCGCGTTAGGAAACTGCTGTTGCGCAGCATCTGCCACCCGACTAAGATGGTCAAATAATCGGCTTGTCTCCAAGTCACCATTGTGGGATCTGTAGAGGCACACGTAGAACCGACTCTGACGAACCAGATCCACACGTACCATCAACATGGAGAAGGAGGGGTCCTCCAAGCAGCGCAGTCGGTAACAGCAAACATCCGTCCTGACGAACAAGCATACTCCGGCTTTCGCTTTGAAGGATTCTTCAAGCATGTAGCCGGGATAATTAAGGTAGGTAGGTAGGTCCTGGTATCGGCAGGACGGGGTATTTGTGTCTCCGTGAGAAACAACATTGCTGGCCGTGCTGTCTCGAGATGGTGGTGGACAGCGTTGAGGTTAGCGTGGAGTCCACGGATGTTAGTGAACTCGACCTCAAACAGCGTAGGTATGGTGGGGGTGTGCACCGCTGTACGACCGTTATTATTACTTTGATGCGCTACCATATGGGAAAAAAGAATGGAAAAGAGACGTGAAGCGAGCGACGTATTGCCACGATAAGGATGGGCAAAGTGTGGAGGCGTGGTTGCCAAAAGGGTAACTACACTGACCCGCCGGACGGAAGGGTTCCCGAACCCCCTCGGAAGTGGCCGCCGGGATCCCACCTTCCGGTCACCAACCGGCACGACGGTCCACCTCGAGATTATGCGTGGCCTGGTGGGGCAGCCTCGCGTGCTGGTTAGGCACGCTCGGGCCCCTGTACTATGCCACGGGCGGCCAGCGGAATAGCGGTTTCTTCGGATCTCCCTGTCCGGCCGGGCAATACAGTTTCCCCCGGCATTGGTTCAGCAGCCGTCTCCACTGGACCAACACCCATCGCGGCAATGCTCGCTCGGGTACTGGCTGTACGCTGGCTGACCTCGAAACGCGGTTGCAAGCCACTTCACGAGATTTTCACCATGCGTACGGTGGTAACAAGCCAGGCGGATGTTTATCATCCTACCACCAGATGAGCAGATGGTCGCTCAGATATCCCTTAGTCGTCTCTTACGACACCCATGGGAAAGGGGCAGTAAAATGTATTCTTTCTCCGTCACTGCACGGATAAAAGCGGTAAGCGAGCTAATGTAACTACAGGCACAAAGGGCATAAAATCTTGTTGGCGCATTGGTGATGTAAACGATAGTTACTAATTCTTATTGTGCCAATGTCACCGTGGACAATGGTAACCACTTACATCAGGTTGCCCATTTGCTAGTCTGCCAATCTTTTACCAAATTAAAAAAAAAAACTCAAAACAGATAAATAAGAAATTAGGAAGCTACTCAATGGTATAAAATCCTAATATAATAATATATTTCCATATATAAATACATCTAGTGTTTAGAGATCACTTGTCTATAGCCGTGACGTCATCGCGGCTCTACCATCCTTACACTACTGGTATGACACATTCGACACTCACCGAAGTAGCGCAGCTGCCGCACGTCGGGCAGGTCGGCGGCGCGCGCGGCGGCCCCGCGGTACCCGAACGAGAAGGCCGCCGACACGCGCGAGAAGCGCAGCTTCAGGTTCCCGCGGGGGTACTTGTACGCCTGCGCACAGCACGCGGGTGATACCGACATTGTGGCGACAAACGACCAATCGTGTACGCTTTATTATACGTTTAAACAGATCCCTTGTTAATCTGTTACATTCAGTTTTACATTGTAATTTTCAACCTTGACAATCAATTCCACTTAGATTGTAAAATATAAAAAAAAAAACATTTTACATTTTCTCCCATAAAGTTTTTTAGAGATCAGTTATTTTTACATTGTTATCGTACTACCGTCAAAAATGTCTCTATAATTAATGAATGAATAAAAATAATTGTACTAGCACCGCTTACCTGGTAAATCATGATCTGGTCGTCGAGACGCAATAGCATCAGTACCCTGGAGCCCTTGTACCCGAGACCGACCACTAAGATTTCCTGGAGGCTGTCAACGTTGGTGCTGTGGCCAGTGTTCAGTTCCTCTTCGTCCGCCATGTCGGTCATAATCGGCACTGACTCTAGACTGTCAGCTAACACCTGCAATATTTTAATATAAAATTATCTATTTGAACTACCTTATCTTAGGGATGTTGGTATATTTGTTTAAGATTAATAGATATCCGTTTGACTTAATCTCCATGAAATTTATCACATCATTTTTGTGAAGTTTTGAAATATTATTTTTTTGTTACTCGCCGTTAGATGGCGGTTTAGCACATCAACTTCTATACAATTCAATTGATCGCAATAACAAATGAGCATGACTTTAAAGCACGTAGAATATAATAGTATAATAGACTTAAATGCAAGTAGTATAATAGCTTACAAAGAAGTAACTAGTTAAGTATAAACGTAAGCAATACTAAAAACAATTATCGCTCTAATAAACAGTTTGCAAGGGTATCTTAAGGGGGGAGGAAGGGGAGGTTACCCGCTCGCCGGCGCAGACGTCTCGCACGAGGAAGGCGAGGCGCATCTCGGGCAGCGAGTAGATCTCGAGGTTGCCGTTGTCGCGCACCACGAACAGCCAGTAGGACGGCTTGTGCTCCTGCAGCCCCGCGCGCCACCAGCGCGACGCGCGGCGCGGCACGCCGGCGCTCAGCGACTGCTCCTGCAGCAGGATCTGCGGGGGGGGGCGTACAACGAGGTTACCAGAAATATAATATAACGAAATTCACATAAAGACTGTCTGATCCCACTACAATGTTCTTTTATAAAAAAAAATATGAACAATAAAACAGCTAATTTATATTACACATAGTAGGGTTATATAAGACGACCTTTGTAATAATTATTTCTAGTATATTTTCACGTGATATAGTTGAAAATAGTATGAACAAAAAGCCGTGTAATTACAAATTTTATTAGATTAAAAAACACTTAAAATATGCAATTCAATTAATCAATTCGATTAATCAATTTTAATTAAAAATAAATAATTATTATTTTAATAATAATTATTGTACTTACACTGGCCATAGAGGCTGGCGTTTGGTCCCCACCATAAAGTAATTCGTCTTCGTCGTTCAACTCGTACACCGTGTCCGGTTTGAATCCCTCCGCCTTTACGTTCTTCCCTTTCACCTTGCCGGTAAATTCGCCCTTCACCTGAGTATGTATTCATTTATCGTTTTATTAAATAGATACATCATGTTTAAGTTTCACTGAGGTTTGGTACTTTGGTATATAAAACTATTAGTTTTCGCTCACGTTAAAGGAGGAGAGGAGGTGTTAGGTATAAAAAGTAGCTTACGTCCTTCCTTGGGTTTCAGACTCAAAATTCGTTAAATGGTTTAAGCGTAACAGACAGACAAACAGATAAAGTTTCTCATTTATAATATTAGTATGCATGCATACATTTTACTTAGCATGTTTTCCTTTAACACCAAGCAGGAGATCAATCATAAAAATAATTAAGCACATAAAATCAAGCGCGATATGCGCCCACTGGCAATTATTTTTTTAGTAATTGAGTAAAATTTAAATAAATGAACCATTAAATAGTTCCAATTTAAAGTATTAATTGTGTTTGTTATTTTTTTAAATGGGGCATTCGACAATCTAGTGAGAACTATTAGAGTATATGACACGTTGGCATGGTACGTGTGCGTGCGAGTGCGTGCGCGTGCGTACCTGCGGCGCGTCGACGGGCGCGAACAGGCCGCTGAGGTCGCGGTAGGGCACGGCGCGCCGCAGCCGAGCCGCCACGCCCTGCCGCGTGGGCGCCAGCCGCGCCGACTGCAACCGGGGGGCTCATTACTTATATAAATCGCAGTACAATTATGGTAAACTTAGCAACGAGCCTGCGCTGTACCAAATTATATTTATGTTTGTGTATTTGGCTTTGTAATTACATCGAATAGATAATGCGTTTCAATATGCATAGCCTCTAACTCTCTCTATAAATGTTGTAAGTTGACGGCCACAGATACAATACTATTTAAATATATGTATTAATTAATTTTATGAACGATGATCGGCTACGAATCGGCCGCCCTGCCGAGTACAGCAGTCGCTAGCGGGGCGGGGCGGCGGGGCGGCGGCGCTCACCGCGGCGTCGCGCGCGCGCAGCTCGCGCAGCGCCAGCACGAGCGCGCGGCCGCACGTGGACACGACGCACAGGTACGGGTCGGCCGCCGCCGCACTGCGCGCGCACCACTCCAGCGAGATGGACTGCACCAGCGCGCCGTCTGCGCACACACACTCCACTTGGTGACGAACGTTTGCCTCGACAAACTAACCACCTTGTCAAATACTTTAACGAAAGGGACCAATTAATTTACGTTTACACATCTCTTCCCACCTTTTAAGGCAAACAGACCCCTAAAATTTAAGTCGAAAACTTTTTAATTAGTTATCACATTCTCGTTTCAATATCATATACATATTAATGAATAAAAAGTTAGCATTGAAATATTTGTAAGTCGCTAGATGGCGCTATAGCATTTCAACTTATCTGTCTACTACCAATTCTGGAGTCGTGCAATCGTTTACCTCTACCTAGTCCCAACCTTTGAGTGTATAAGCAAGAAAATATCTCCCAAGTTTAGCTAGTTTGGTGTAAATTTATTTACGTCAAAATTACTCACTGCGCACGAGTCTTATAGCGCACGTTGTCACTTGCACCATAAACTTGTTGTTGCCGAGATTCCCCGCGAACACAGTGGGCGCACTCGTCATGAACCCCGAATTGTCCACCTCGTTGATTTCCTGACCCGTCTGCAGGACCTGGAGTGAAGGATTTGTAACACGATTAAAGAGGCATTTTTAGGTAATTAAAAAAATCATTAATTATTCATTTACTTGGAATCAATTTTAAATTCTACGTCAATAGACTGTCTAGTACATATGTAACCGAACGAGTGTGCTCACCATGGTAGCGTCTTCCTGCGCCAGCAGCAGGTAGGCATGCGAGCCCTCCATGTCGCGGTGCGCGTCCCGGGCCCCCTCGCCTGCCTCGCCGATCACCGTCCACATGTCCACGCAGCCTGAGACAATAGTTCATTATGTATATAGTCCGAGGCTGGCCGAACACGTGGCGGGGCGGGGCTCACCCGGCAGGTCGAAGGCCGTGACGCGCTGCGGGCGCACGGAGCGCTGCAGCACGGTGAGCGCGCCGTTCTTGGCGCGGCCGCTGCAGCACACGAGCTCCAGCGGCGGCGCGTCGGGCCGGCGCGCGGGCTCGGCCTGCAGCTGCAGCTCGCCCATGGACGCGTCGCCGATGGGGCAGATGTTGAGCAGCGAGTCGCACACCTCGAACACGTAGCTCGTGAGCTGCGTCGACGTGCGGATGTCGGACCCGTACACCTCCAGCTCGTCCTTGTCCGAGATCTCGATCACGTTGCTGGCCACGCAGTCGCTGATCGTGTCCATGCGCCGCTTCTTGGCGCTCGGGTCCGACGTCTCCTTTTGAGGTTCCTTGGTGGTGGTAGTGGTGGTGCCGGTGGCGGCGGCGGCGGCGGCAGTGCTTTCCCGCTCTTTATCTGAAAAAAAAATAGGAGAAAAAAATTAAACAATTTCATTGCCTCCACTCAATAAATAATTAATTAATTGTCATTTTTCTGTAGACAATTTTTCCTTACAAACGTTACCTGATTCAGATACAGTGAGATCGACCGTGGCCTCCAGCGGCTTATCGACGGAGAAGAGCATCCGATTTTCTCTCTCCGTGACTCTAAGCAGCAGCGAGTTCCCGAGTCGGGAGCCGAGGAACAGGAAGTCCTCCTCTATCACACACATCTGCAAGCGGAAAGCGTGTCGAGAGCGCGGGTCGGGTGCGGGGGCGGGGGCGGTGGGGGGCACTCACGCAGGAGGTGAGCACGGAGGCGGCGGCGCGGTCGAGGTGGAAGCTGCGCACGGAGCGCACGGAGTCGGACAGCAGCGTGAGCACGTAGAGCTGCCCGCCGCGCAGCGCCAGCGCCAGGCGCGTGTCGCCCAGCCACGCCACGCGCGCGCCGTCCAGCGTCACGCACACGCCCTCCTGGATGCCTGCGCCGGCGCGCCGTTAGCAAGGGGACGCATTCGATACGCGTTTTGAGTTTCATTTTTTTTGTGTAAAACACAAAAATGAAATTTCAAATATTTACCATATTCTTATTATATGTACTCACGTAATGGAAAATTGGTCGTATGTGTGGCGATGCTGTTCAACGATACTCCATATGGTGGGACGGACTGATTCAAGTATATTAACGAGTTTACAGCCATTATTAAGCAACCGCCTGGAAAAAAAAATAGCAAATAAAATATACACTTCCATAAAAAAATTATACGTAGTAATGTTTAATATTTCATGCATCATGTCCATCACACAGTCGGGTACGGATCGGAAGGGGCTGTTTTAAATTTGATTTAAAAAACAAAGGTCATTAATCAAATTTACATAGTTATCTATTGTGTAGATTAGTGAGTAATTATCATTTTTCTTAAATTTCTCTTGACATGTATTACATTTTATGTTAGATAGATGACACTGTCTGTAACCATTGTAATTATTTTGTTAACTGTATTGTTAAAAGATTATTGAATCTGCTGTTTAGTTCATGTAGTAGTTTAATTATTTATATTTTTCGAATTAAAACATTCAAATCCCAATGAACAAAATATAAACTAAACAGAGCAACATACCTAGTGGTTTCTGTACTGGAACAGCCTGTATACAGTCAAATGGCAGACCACCTGTGGCCCAGATGACTGGATGGACTCTAGCGCTCATGTTCAAGCTGACACCGGCCATCGCACATGTGTCGCTACGCACTGCTGTACGACTGAAAAAATAATAAAGTTTGATTAGGATCATGCCCCATAAGCCCAGGACATATTATTATGCTGGTGTATGTGCACAAGCACACTCTCCATTACCCCTCTCGTAGTCCTGTGAAACAACTCACACGAACAGGGAGAGTTTGGCCGTAGGACTAAAAGATATACGCGGTTTCAGACCCGTAATTTGATACCATGACCTTGAAATATGCAACCTATAATCAGGCCACTAAACCAATACGGCAGCTAGTATTTGATAGAAAATGAAAATGGGGCTATTTTACTACAAATGTTTAAAAGTAATTTTAAAAATAATTATTTCATACTAATAATTTCTATATAATTTGAAATTTTTATTTAATATTTAAGAACATGTTTTTAAAACAGCCTCGATAATATGTTATATGTATGTAATATGTAACGGACAACTGTATTAAGTAGCACTTATTTATAGTTAATCATATGTTTAAATAAACCTATTTTGTAAAAGTATTTATTATATCTTCCAGTTTATAAGAATCAAACAATAAAAATAACATACCCAGGAAAAGTCCTAACAGGTTCATACAACAATAGAAGTGTTGGCTCGTAGTATCCATATAAAAATTGTATATCAAGAACATTGTCTATCTTCTCATCGAGATCTTTTAAGACAATGACGTACGACGCCAGTGTAGGGGCTCTAGTCATTGGCTGTGCAGGTTGCTGTAATCAAGAGGAAATAAAAATTAAGAGATTCATACTCTGTTCAGTTGTCGGGTTATATTGTTGCTCTAGTTCTTTTTATTACTTATTTTGGCTGACTTGCCCATACATGTCTCTACTTCACTATATTCCAATGGCATAAAGAGTAAAGCTTTTGATTAAGATATCTTTGTTTATAATACAGCACTATTCCTCTGAACTAATTATAACACCAACATTGCTATGTATTGCTAACACTCAAAGCACAATTTTTTTTTAATTTTTAACAAATCTGTAATTAGTACCTTCGATTATTTAACATCTCAACTAATATCATGCTGATTCAAGGTCAAAGTTGTTTATATATCATAACTCCTACTGCCATTGGAATAAATATGTTGCTATGTTCCGATTTGAAGAGAGAAGTGATGCAATTATATTGCAATTAAATTAAAGTTCAAAATATACTGTTGTATATATAATAAATAATTAAGAGTTAAGAAATTCGAGATAATTGTATAAGGTCTTACATTTTTCTTACTATCAGCCAGTGGTTTAGCCTCCAATGGATCACCTTCTTCAGAAGTTATATCTTTTCTGAATGGTAATACTGCTAATTTCCGTCCATATAACAACATGACCGCACAACGAAACTCTGGATCTACCCTGATCCATGGTATATGTGGATGAGTTGTCCATCCACCCTAGGATATTCGCAAAGAAAAAAGGGATATAATGAATACGAATGAAACTAAAAAGCATAAATAACATAATTGAAATATAATAATATAATACAAATAATATAATACAAAATGGACTACAATGCAATACTTATTACTGTACATCAATGAAACATAAGCAGTTGGTGGTAATGCTATTTGCAAGACCATTTGGGTAAGTTCCACCCATTCATCAGATATTTTATAGGAAGGGATCTCAGTTCCCAAGGTTGGTGGCGCATTATATATATAAGTGATGATAAGTATTTTTTAAGGTATTGTCTATGGGTGGTGGTGACCACTTACATATAGTTGGTGTATTTGCCCATCTGCCTAACTACAAGAAAAAATATTATAATTTTCAAAATAAAATAACACAATACCCCCAGGGAAAAGGGTGATACTGATAGAAATAGGAGAACATAATACATCAAGCATATTTTAATACATATGTGTGTAAATTTGACATACCTTCATATCATCCTCTTCAAAATAATGCATGCTAAGTGTTATCAGATTATTTGTCTGCAGATCATATTGTAATACTGAGAGCTTTGCCTCTTTGAATGAAACAAGTAATAAATCACGACCAGCACTCGGACATTTAACAGAGGCAATAGACATAACATTGCCCCACAGTGTATATGTTGCTAAGCATTCTAATTTCATTTTAGGCGGAATTGGTTGACCAGCTGAAACATATTATATTGTAAAGATATATATAATATTTTTATAACATATAATACTTAATATATAATAATAATATTTTCACAATTATTTGGATTTTTATTATTAGTTTGGATTTACATTATTTATTCTTAACCTGATTAATTAACTAAGCACTACTAAAAAACAAAAAAAATTAAAACAAAAGCAGATATAGATATAAACAATATACATACAAAAAAATATAATAAAATAATAACAAAATATGTATTGTTATTATTGTATTCAATTACTGTATAAAGACTATTACTCCTTTATAGAATTTAAATTCAATTTGGTTTGATAAATTCAAGAGTATTTATTTCTAAAATAATAAAGTAAGTTTTAACCAGTAACTACGAAATTTGCTACCGGCCAGTACAATCGAAATAGAGATTTCATATTTTTCAAGTAGCACATAGAATAACCATCACTTTAAATTTAGTTAAAAACTATCACATACCGGCGTTAACCTCCTTCGTGTGTCCTTCAGGCAAAAGCCTGAAAACCTTAATAATATTTGCTCCAGCGGTAATAAGACATACTTCATCATTATTGAAGAAGCAACAACTTATTGCATGCTCTATACCCGTAGCAGGATGAGTTTGACGACAAATGGAAAACATTTTAACGAAACTTAAATAATCTTTGAGGTTAGGATAGTATTTATCTAAGCTAAATATTAAACTTTTAATCTACTACAGGTTGAAAGTCCAAGAAAATGTCACATTTTACATTTATAGCACTTAGTTTAACTTATTATTCCATGAACTATATCTTACGAGTTTAAAAAATATTCCGTTTTTGCCAAAACATTAAGATTAAACAATTACAGCTAATGTCAGCGGGCGTTAGACACTTAGACAGACGACAGCAAATTGTAAAGTTGCCACATCACCTGATTTCAAAACCCGCTTAAAAGAAAGGCAAGCCCGTATAAAATAATTTTATAATTATAAAAATATATTAATGCCTATCCATAAATAATGCAATTGTGAATTCAATTATTTTTCCCCCCTAGTATCTACTCGAGATAATCTTCGAGATAAAGATTCGGAACATATTACATAGTTTGAATGTGCAAACTTTGTAATTAATTTCGTATTACACAACAGCAAAATAATCCTTTGAGAGGCAAATCCAGATAAAAAAACATTGACATTTTCTTTCAAATAAGTATTCTATATGACGAGCGTCGGCCCATATCAGTCTTTAAATGAAACGACGATAATGAAACGTTATATCCGTATAATTCACGACTCGGTTCCGAATTGTAACCATTCGCAGCTAGAAGTGACGATTACGAGCGATAAGCTGATAAGGATAATTCTAAAGATATTTTTATTTTTTTAGTTTTATAAATTTATTTTATTCGCATAACACAATAAATAAGAATACAGTGTTTTTAATTGGTAATATTATACGTTTACTATATTTGACTATTTCATAAAAAGATTGATGCTTAACACAGTAGTTTTATTTAACTTCTTATATGTTAGTCGTCTTACTTATTTGACTGAAACCATAAAGGTCTTTTACACTATTTAAAAAAAAAACTATAGTTAGTACATTTTAATTTGAGCCCTGAGTATACCGTATTTTTTTTAATATCATTGTAATGAATTTATCGTTTAATAATAAACTTATCACAGTTATCACCTGTTAATGTCCCACTGCTGGGCTAAGGCCTCCTCTCCTTTTTGAGGAGAGGGTTTGGAGCTTATTCCACCATGCTGCACCAATGCGGGTTGGTAGAAAACACATGTGGCAGAATTTCAATGAAATTAGATAGATGCAGGTTTCCTCACGATGTTTTCTTTCACCGTCAAGCTCGAGATGAATTATAAAAAAGCACATTAAGTTTCAGTGGTGCTTGCCCGGGTTTGAACCCACGATCATAGGTTAATATTCACGCGTTCTAACCACTAGGCCATCTCGGCTATCATTAAATATTAATTGATTGTATGCAGCATTGCGAATGAAATAGTTAAACAAAGGACAATAGTTACCATGCTATCTAAAATTCTAGTAAGTATTGTTAACAACCCTTCTTGCTGGTGTGTGAACGGTGTCCGAACCCCGGGTCCGTCGCATCAATTTACGTACAGGCTCTCTGCGTCGATGTACTCGAAAATTAACATGCTTATGCTTATGCTGCGGCATACGGCGAAGTTTAAATAATGAGCTCGTCAATGAAAGTGTTAAGAAAAATGAATAAAACTTCTATCAACTTCATAAAAGTTTAATCTATTTGAAAAGTAGATACATTCAAGTATTAAAGTATCTTAATTAAAGTACACAATAATTCATTTACAAAGTAACGTAAATATAGAATATACATTTAAAATACATTTCAATGCCTGCTTAACATTGTATAATCCATAGGATGAGTTAAAATCCGATAAAATATGTAATTATGATATTACTTTCTTTAAAATATTTGAAATTACCTATTTCTCATTAATCTTCGTAATAAATTCCAGCACACGTTCATACAAACACTAGTCAATTCAATGAATTAAATAACCAATATTTAACAATACCATCAGTTTATGGTAACAATTTAATAGGTAATTTGAAAACATAATTAACCACACTCCTACAATTTATATTTCAAGGAAAGAATTTGGTCACAATCATAAGATCATATTATTCACTGACAATGACAGCTGGCAAACGTTTTGATATTATCGTTAAAAAACAATGCCGCCATTTTGAAATTCATTAGATATGTCATCGTAATAGTCAACTTGTAACAGTTGATTGATCAATTAATTATTCGTCTAAATAATCTGTTCGTGATTTCGTAACATGTCGAGCCACGTCGTTCCTCGATAAATAACATAAATTTAACCATCGGCATAGTTTATAATAACCAATAATAAATGAATAAAAACAGTTAATAGTAAAATCAAATCAATGTCTTCTAGACAAGCATGTCTTGGACATCTAAGGTTTTCTGGTCCCCGTTCTTTTTACAAGCTTTTTTTATAAAATCACTTTTTAGTATGATATCATATTTAGGAATTGAATTTAGAATGAATAAAAACATACACACACTGGTGACAATTAAATTGCCGCCAAAACATTACTTGTCATTAAAGTTTTTTTTTTATTACAAATGCTGCTATTTAAAGCTAAACTATATGAAAGATGAAACTTTATTAACTAAATTGATTTTATCCTAATACGTTACCACAAATAATTTACAATTAATTGCATGAGCAAACTTAACGCTGAGATCTAACTATTTATCAATACAATGAAATATAATAAAACAATACTTAAAAGATAGCAAAACACTGACAATAGACTACAGAAAGCAACAGATAAAGATTTTTTTTATCATAACTACGTTCTTTATCGCTTTATTTATTTTTCAATCTTAAATTCCATTTCAGTCAGGTACTTAAAATTACTAAAGAGTGGTTACAAAATTTAAAATACGAGTCGTTTTGCTTACGTATATAGGATCTTTCTAATCTTTCATATCATAAAATTTACCTACTATCCGTTGTACACAGACTTGTGACCAGGAAATAGCAAGCCAATGGTAGTTTCTGACTACAGTTTCATCGATAATTCTACCACCCGTAAGAAAAACGAATCGTCGAACATACAAATGAATTTATCAAGACAAAATATGTAGAGATATATGTTGTAAATTAAATACGAATTTTGAAGGAATAAATACATATATTTGATAATCAATAATAACATTCAGTCTTCCAACACCGTACCATTCCAATGATCCCTTAATTTCCACTCCACTCCGCTGATCTACACATGTCGGCCAGCAACTCATCAAATTCCAGTAACGAACTTTCGTGTAATGCCAGGTCTTTTGAGAGGTCGTCGCTTGCAATTTCAGCTTCCTGATAATCTGTAGTTTTAGTCCTCGTCGAGTAATCATCAGCCAATTTCAAATGAGGAGCATTAAAAAAATCCTTATAAAATTCAGCCAGCTCGCGAATAGGATGGTCAGCCGCGAATGGAAAGTGAAGTAATTTTAATGGTGGCTCCGTCTCGCTTCGGAAACCTGGAAACTTTTTCGGAGGCAATTCCAGCGAATTCGGACTCCTCGACATGGCATTCATATCCAATTCTTGTGTACTTTTGCAATCAATTACGATTTCCTCTGGCGTTTTCGGTTTTGGTCGCACTCTGCAGACTGGAATCGGTATTTGTTCAAAAAAATCTTTGATAACTTGTTGGATGAGCACCTCATCAACAAAAGCCGGTAATCGTAGGGGTTTATTTAAGTCAATTTGAGACGACTTATGTTCCTTTTCTTTTTTCTTTTTGGATTCGAAAATAACATGTTTCGGACTCAATTCGAAGTGATCGCTCTTCAAGAGAAGTGTTTTATCGGTTTGAGAACGATTAGGCGATATCGAAAAGTTAGTTCTATATGACACGGTAAAGCATAAACCACCCAAAGGTGTTTTCAATAATCCCGCTTGGATTTTCTTAACCGAGTCACCCAGCGTCTTAAGTTTCGGTTCCCCGTTGTACACTCTGTAGAATATTGTGAATGATTCTGTCCTTTGCTTCCTAGATAGATGATATGCAGGGGTTATTCTCGTTATAGTTATCAACGACTTTAGGAGGATACCCATTCGAAAGTATACCGTGTTCATGGCTTTCAGCGACGTATCAAATTGTGTATCGTCTAGCTCCAAAGTCCATAACTCCAGGACCATTTCATCTCCATCCTCAGTTTGTACGGATATCTCAACGTGAAGTTGTGACTTAATTGTTTCCAGTATTCTATCTGACGGTAGGGCATTTTTTGTTGCCTGGTTGACCTCAGGTGAATCTGGTATCTGAAGGTTGAACCAATCAGAATCTGATGTGCTCATTTTACTGTTCGGCTCAATTTTGACACCTTTCCTCGATTCAACGATTACTTGAACACCTTTATAGGCGAGGAATTTGGCGAATTTCGTGAACTCATTCTTGTCACTTATATTTGAAAAAGCTGCATCTGGCGCCATGTTTTCTATGATAATATATTATAAACAACACTACGAACTCGATCTAAAGTTTTTGATTTACTCTAATATTTCTTTAACCTTCGTCAGCGATGCAGTTTTCTACGAGGTTCCTTAAATTAGGATTTTCCATCGCGGCTGCAATTCTCTCCTTGTCGTTGATTTGCTTGTTAACTGTAACAAAGAAAAAAATTGCATTATACACTTGCCTTATAGTTTTGTACCCTAGTGCCTTCCTATTAAAAAAAATTAAGCGACATGCTCTATGAAACAGATTTATTATTAATTGTCCTTCGTAAAACTACAGAAATGAAAATATTTTATGGCTTCAATCTGTATTACACAATTGATACTCGATATTTGATTTCAAAACTTTAAAAAACCGAATAACGATGAAACGTTATGTGATTATTGAAGTCAATATCACATATTGGTTTCAATTTCCCGAGCGTGTTTCAAGTATTTTCTTATGGAATATATGTAATGTATATCAAATACAAAACAGTAAAGCTCATTTCGTTTATATCATACCGTGTACCTTCAAAAGATTACTAATGTCAGCCTAGTGTTCGAAAATCAGCCATAATCATCATTAAGGAAAACATTTAAATCAATTATGTTAATTTCGAACTTTCATTTTCTTTCATTGTTAAAAAGGAAAATCGATCGTCAAACAGAGGACAAAAAAAAATACTAAAATGTTTTTTCTTTGCCTATTTATATAATTATAATTGCAAGTTAATATCTCATACGACATTTCAAGATCTTGTTTTACGATAAGGTTTTCTTACAGAATATCTCTATAATATATTATTCGGATGAATGTGACACTGGCCTAAAACATGACTAGTGTGTTAAAGATGCGATTTTCGACGTATTCTAACTAGCTATTGAAAGATTCATTCAGTTGCTTTTTTTTTATAATTAGTACTTATTCTAAATTTAAAATCCGTCTCTTATTTTTTTATTACTATCTTTTGAAATCGCCATAAAAATACAGTGCAATTGTCATACAAATATATGGATATATATTTAAATACACGTAAACAGAATGAGGAAAAAAAATGTTTACGGAAAAGCGTAGCCGTGGATGCTTCAAAACACACTATTGTTGTATTTTGATTGAATTTACATTAGTAACTATATTAAACTACCAACGTTTATTGTTAAAGTCAAGGAAAACAATACTTCCTTAATAAAACCTGATTGGCGTGTAAGCCAAGATTGTTACAATTCATCAACCGCAAACAACAAACCTACGTCACTACAAAAGAAAAATTGACAACTTTTATGTTGTCAACATGTATTAACTCTACACATGTTGACAACATAAAAGTTCTCCCTCTTCCTCCCAAGCGCGCATGTATGTGACTGGTAATTACGACATTATCAGTTCCTCTCATCATGATCTGAAATTTTTATCTTTAATTTAACTTTATAAAATCAATTGTACTAACTGAAGAACATTGCTGGCATGTTTGATTACTTGTGAACAAAAGTATTTAATATTATATAAAGAGAAATTTAAAATACTTGATCGCTATTTATTTATTGATAAATTAAAGATACAATTAAACAAAGGCCTCCTTTTAAGGATAACGATTAGAATGAATTCACATAACGCGTTAGTCACAAATGTCACAGAACTTCATCCGACTCATGCAGGTTTTCTCACGACATTTTCTTTAACCGCATAAATACGAGATGAATTAATAATCCGGGTTTGAATTTGCGGTCATCGTTTAAGATCTACGTATTATATCCGCGGCGTCTCGGTTTTGAAAATTTATTGAATACTAATACATTACATAAAAAAAATTAATTATTGTATGTAGTCATGACTCTTTATTTGTTTATGTAGCAAAATCTCTTCTCCTACCCTTGGGTATGGAAGAAACTGCTTTATAGTGATAACAACGCTTATTTGTACAGCTATTAAGAGAGTGAATATTTAAAAGTAAAATTTGTTATTTATTATTCTTTATAATATATTATTGTTTATAAACAAAATCTTGACTTATTGATAATAATCATTATACATATTGATAACAGTGAATTATTTATAAATCACTATCACATTGTTAGAATAACAAAGCATTCATATCAATTTAATTGCACTATCATAATATTAAACACTTACAGCTTTAACTATAAATTTGTTTAGAGGGTGAACAGTTAAACAATGCTGTGTCTTCTTCTATCGAATCTCAAATCAACTGTGTTAGAAAGAGAATTCACAACCTAAAGTGTTGCTGTTTAATTAAACACCGATTTATCTTTTTCAATCATTATTGATGTAAGATTAAATAGAAGAAGTCAGAGCGAAGTATGACTAAGCACTCACTAAAAAAATATATTTAGTTAATGTCCTCAAATAGACATATTTCAAAAAGACGAATTTAGAGATAACTTTTTAATAATTAGCTGAATGGTCACCGTCGCCAATGACAATTGTCATTGTAAAAATATTAACCCATAATTTACATCGCCAAAAGTGCCACCAACCTTTGGAACTAAGATGTTATGTCCTTTGTGCCTGTAGTTACACTGGCTCACTCACCCTTAAAACTCGAAAGCAACAATACTAAACATGGCTGCATTGACAATATTAAAAGAATTAATAATCTTCATAATTGTAAGACCCCTTATAAAATATCATTTAAGAGTTTATTATACAACATAAGGTTCACCTATCTGTGTGTACATTAATTATATAATATAAGAGATAACATTTGAATGTGCACAAGACCAGCAAAAAAACACAAACACAAAATTGTTTGTCATATACACATATTTAATATATATTTACATCAAAATCAATCAATCAAAACAGCCAATCAATATTTTGTCCACTGCTGAACATAGGCCTCTCCCAAGGTGCGCCAGAGCTCCCTGTCCTCCGCCTTCCGCATCCAGTCGGTGCCCGCCACCTTCTTAAGGTCATCGGTCCACCTGGCTGGAGGGCGCCCTACGCTGCGTTTGCCGATCCGCGGTCTCCACTCTAAGACTCGTCTGCTCCAACGGCCATCGGTCCTACGACATACGTGACCAGCCCACTGCCACTTCAGCCTACTAATTTTGCAAGCTATGTCGGTGACTCCGGGACTAACTGCGGGACTAGTCCACAAATTCAAAGTCGCTCAGCGTGCTATATTTACATATTTGAAGCAAATTATAATCAAGAATTGAAGTCAAATGTGGAAATTTTTAGCTTTAAAGTAGATTAATGTATCAATGTAGAGTTTGTTTAATTTATTGTCCATTATGCGGGTACTATGATGCGCTCGCTTGTATCATTTTTGTATGATAAAAGAAAGCAATGACCCAAATTATAGTTTGCATAATTTGAATTTTAAATGGTTTTTCTTTATATTGTATACATTGGTTGTACCTACTAACCTGTTATAATTTTTTATACACCTTTTTTAAATTGAAGTACATTAACTAATATTATAAATGGAATGCATTTGTTTGTCTGATTCATTTTCATTTCTTAACTACAATTGATCATTGAAAATTTTGCATAAATATTATCAGTACAGAATAGGACATAACACAACATAACATATAGACCCCATGTAATCCGTAACAGTCTATGAATGTCCCACTGCTGGGCTAAAGGCCTCCTCTCCTCTTTAACCTTAGGAGAAGGTTTTGGAGCTTATTCCACCACACTGCTCCAATGTAGGTTGGTGGAATGGAATATAAGGATATAATAGCCATATAATAATGTAGTGCTTAAGATATGTGTGGCGGAATTTCATCCTGACTTGAAATGAATTATTAAGTGCATTAAAACTCAGTTCTGCTTCATCGAGATTCGATCCCACAACCTTCATATTAACCGACCATCTCTGATCATTCAAGTAGAACAGTTATTTAGTAGATTCATAGTTATTAGGTACTTAATTTTTATGAACTTATCATATTCACAAATTGTCACATATTTGACTGGATTTCTTGACAAATTATAGACATATGTTGAACTAAAGAAATAAAAATAAATATCAAAATTTGAAAATAAGTTATAATTAAATGGGCTGTTCTTATTAATTTCAAAATTTCTAATAGTATTGTGATTAATAAATAATAAAAAAAAGTAACGAGAAAGAAATGTGCACTCTCACCACAAAAGACTAAATAAAATTTAGGCTATTATATTAATACAATAATATAAATCACCTATAAATTTAAACATAAGCAAAACTTAGCGATTGTATAATAAGAAAGTAATTCTCCTATCTCAGATAAATGAGCTTGACAACAAAGTTCAGACACAAAATGAGACCATGTTATTCAGACTATAATGTTATCAATTGGAATTCTACAATAGCATTCAAGATAAATACATTGTGTAAAATGTTACAATAATAGATACCAGTCACTTCCTACAAGTAACATTAATAACGATATATGACATTGTTTATATAATCTACTACCTATGATAATGAGTAGGTGTAACCACTCATTATCATAACACATTTACTGAATGTTAAAACATAAAAGCTGGACAAAGATGTCTTGTTTTCTTAAAAAGTAGAATTGGATAAATACAATGCCACACTCCTGCGGTGCAAGTTCGTCAATTGCACTCACAATTGCAGTTTGTTCAGTATTTTTTGTCACCAACAAGCATGTTATGAATAAGACACAAATTAAGCCAATGAATTCTATGGTACTTGCTTTCATGTAAACTAGCAAACTATGGCTAAGATGTGTGTCATCTCAGTTGATACTGATGCTTAAAAAATTATAAAGAATGTTATAAGTATTTTACATTGTTTACATAACAAATAATATATAATTTACACATACAACTGTAAGATAAAGCAAAATTTTGATCAATATTTCTTTTGACTTGGTACAAAAAAAAACAGAAATAAATTGAATTTCATAAAAATCCTTCTTGAAAGAAGACTGCTTTTTGATTATTGTATGCAACTGTGCTAGTGAGCTGCAAAATATATAATATGCCAAATTGCATAAATATATAATTGCATAAGAATTTCACTAAAAAAATAATTATATTTTCAATTTTTATATATATTTTTTAATTATATATTTTCAAAAGAAAAAATAAACTGCATGTCTGTACTAGTAAGGTGCAAAATATCTATCAATTTAAAACATTACTTGCAGCAATGTAAAGTCGTGATACATCAATAGTTTATAATATGAAAGCAAAACAGTCTGATAACCCTATAATTACATAAAATGTTTGCTTTAATAAGCATATATTTTACATAAACAAGTGATTATGCTTACATATAAATATTTTGTAATAGCTTTTACTTAATCCAAGGCCGTGATACAGAACTATATATTTTTAATTGACATATATTTCATGAAATTAGGCTCTATGAGGCACTGTGTAAACCATAATTGTAACACATAAGTTTGCTATTCGCTTTAGCTCAAATTACCCCTTAAACTCCAGTTTTGTTCTAAAAAGTATACCTATACAAAATTATTATTGTAACTAAATTCTGCCCAGCTAATTTAAATCGCACATATTTTTCTCTATATTAATAGGAATCAATTTTGGCATGGAAAATTCATATTCAATCAAGGTACAATTATTAGCCATTTCATTAGCCAAGAGTCCAAATATATAATTAGTAAAAAACTTTAGTATATCAGTTTGACAAACTAGTGTTTCTGTATACCCATCTTCCTACTAATGTAATTGATGTGGAAGTTTGGATGAGTATTGCTTAATCATTTAAAATCTGGAATAGCTTATAGCTTGACTTAATTCATTGACTACTTACCAAATGGCCGCACTTCACATGCAGGAGAATACGACATTCGCGTAACGAAGCTACTGTTTTTATAAGTGGTATTATACCTCAGCCTAATTTTGAATTTTCTAAGGTTTAAAATGTTTACCTCATACCTAATAATTAAACATGTTACACACACCTTGATAATTACTTTTTATAAAATAAATAATTACTTACTTTCATCTTCTGTTGTGTGAGCTCCCTTCTTTATAAAAATATCCAATTTCACAGGGTGATGTATTGATCTCAATATTTTAATTCTAATGCATAGTCCAATGAGTGTCGCCAGTGAGCAGTGTGGCACTGTGGGATTGTACTCCACCCGCAGAACTGGAACTTTATCTGCTGTGGGCTCCTTAACAAATATTCCTTCTTCATAAACAACCTTGAGATCCTCTAACGTATTCGGCTTCTCTGGGTCCCGTATTGTCCGCAAAAAGTCTAGAACACCACAACACTGGTTAAAATCACGAAGAATCCTTTTAAAAACAGTCCCAAAGCACTCGAAAATGTTCAAAACAAACCGTATATTGTCTCTCTCAGGTCATTATCGTCTTTGTACCCGAGCTCCTGCAATGTAGCACTTTTGTCCATATACGCAGGTTGAGCTAATTCTTCTGCCGGCTTTTCTGAGTTCTTCAACGAGAGTTTCGAGAAGAACGATATCATATCGTTTAGTGAATCTAGTCGCTGTTACGTGCAAGTTGCCAAGTTCACAAAATGGACATTGAACATATTTATAATTCTTAGTGAAGTGTATAAAAATTTTATCGATTTTATTGACCGATATTTTTCAGTTTATTTTTTTACAATTATTGTAATTTATATTCCCACTCTATTCTAACATTAATATTATTTATATACTAATTAAAAAATAAGGAAACTTAAATAAAAATATTATTCAATAGTATGCAATATTTAAGTAATTATTTTAAATTTTAATAATAGATCCATTGTTTATTTTAAAATTCTATTACATATCGCATTTTTATACTACATTTACAACATGAAACAATTTGATATCATGATGGTCAATTAGTCTAAGAACTCATATGTTAATCGTTACAGCTAAAACAGAGATAACTGATTTTAAATTATAAAAAATGTTGTAAATATTTTTTACCAAAAGCACTCTTTGTGACAAACATTGCTTGAATAAGAGCACAAATTAAAAGGCATACCTTTTAATTTGTGCTTATTAACTGAACATATTTAGTTTTTAATTTATAATAATATAAAATGAATTAATAATTTTATCGATTCTTTATTTTACGTCACGCGCACATCCCTATCAATGTTTCACTTCGAACAGATTAAATATTTTCGATTGAAGCGTTTCCATTTACGCAGAGTCTATAAACATTACTTTTTAATATAATAGTAATTTATTAGCATTAGAATTTCGTAAAAAAATCAAATAAAGCCAAAAATTCTGGACCCATTTCATTATTAACATATAATTCTTTATTGCTTTTGCCCATCTATAGGAGTATCATAAGTTCCTACTTTTATGGATGTAAGTAGCTTATTATTTGTTTTGATGTTAAATTGTTAAGCAGTTATGACTTAAATTTATACACAACACATCTATACGAGTTTACGTGGTGGTAGGACTCTGAAAGTACTACCCTGAATGATGGTTGGTAGTCGACCTAATTATCATTTATTTTACCGCTAAGCAGCAGTTCTTAGTCTTGTTGTATTCTCTATATGAATATGTGGTCCACTGGTCCGTGGAACCTCTATCATTTCAACTGCGAGCACTTCGCAGTGCCCAATAGTGATGGGTTGTTGATGAGTAGTTATTACTGCTTACAGCTACAATGTCTCTGGACGGTGGTGATCACTTACCATTCGCTGTCCCACTTGCCGGTCCACCTATCTGTTATAAAATAAAATAAAAATATCTTTTTGATGGTCTAGTACGACAGAATAAAATCATAATTTTTATGAGATTGAAATTATCCTCATATATGTTTAAATATTATAGGTACTTCTGATTCCCTAATTACAGCACATACGTATTAGCCATTAACGTCATTTGGTATTAATAATTCGATACATAATTATTTAATTTGTCATACTTATAGGTAGCCACGACATGCAAAAAAGACACGAAGAACAGCTTTACCGTTTCATGTTTAAAAATTCGTATTAAAGTTAATTTTGCCACACTTTTTAGCTCACCTAGCAGTTTAGGCACCTAACTAGTCAAAAATATTTTAAGATATTTATGTTGACGATTAGAGCCCATCCATGCTATTGTAAAAAACCTATCTAAACTATCCACAATTAGTGATTAAGGAGATTGGTAATACTATCTGTCAACACGCCCGCGACTTGCATACACACCCAAGTGGTTCTGCCTGGCGACAATCAATTTTGGCAATTATAACCCAGCAAAAGAAGGTTAAGCATTATTTCGTGCCGCTGGAAAACTTTTTGTTTTCCAAATAGTAACAAGATGAGAGCCGCAGACTTGCATCAGCAAGTTTGGTGTATATACTTTTTTAGATGGTGTCCATTCTACAATTTTTTTATGCTTCTTTTACTGCCGTAGATTGTACATTTTCCGCCAGTCAGTTAGCTGTATTAGAATTTATCAAAGAGATGTTTAAGTTGGATTAGGTTGATTTAACAAGTATTCAATATAACCCTAATATTACTTCCTTCCCTAATATAAGTGATAAATAATAAACATATTTACTTATGAAGTAATTTTAATAGATTAGAATTTTTTGAAAGATTTCTTGGACCCCTTGCCCTTGGAAACCTTCAGCACGTTGAACCTCACAGTCTTGGAAAGTGGCCTGCATTCTCCGATCGTGACAATGTCTCCGAGTTCCACGTCCCTGGAAATAAATGAGTATTCCATTGTATATCTTTCGAGGTTGTTTACTGTTTTATAATAATGGTACAAAATAAATCAGTTGTTGGGTTAGAACACGTTCTTCGTCAATTGGTATTCGGAAGACCGTCGTGTGGGTATCATCATATAAGTGGCATAGTTCATGACGTATGTCTAATATCAGTGAAACACGTGTAAAAGAAGAATCATACTATTGAAAGTTAAGTGAAAAAAAAAACGGATCACATACTAAAATGAAACAGTATCCAATTTCACATTTTTTCAAAGTAATCTCTTTTTTTTGCTTCACCAAATATAAACTATATATATATTTCTTTACTATTATATAAAGCGGCAAGTTGCTTTGTTTGAACGATAATCTAGACACATTCCAAAAAAAGTTCACATATGAACCTGTAATGTTTTACGCGGGAAAAACTGCGGGGGGAGCAGCTATTGAAATGTATATATACAAAATAGTATATTTAACTCAAAAACCATTTACAATAAATTTTAATTTGTCATCCAAACATTAAAGTTGACTTCAATTTTTACTAGAAGAAAACAGTATTTAAAAAACATGTAAACTTCAACCATACTATTTTGATATATTTTGGACATCATAGTGAATATAGCCTGTTCCAAATGCAAGAGGAGCAATTAATTGATTGAATTGATATTGAATTCACAATCAAAATATTTTTATTCAAATAGACTTTTACAAATCCTTAATTATTATCAATTCATTGATGAGATAGCATTGGTTGAGAACTTAACTAGTCTATGATACTTATTATGAATTAGCCAAAAATTGGCATTATGTCGGTGAAATTTTTGTTAGAATTTGAAGTAAAATTAAAGTAAAATAGGCAGTTAAGTTGAATAGTGTAGTATTTTAAATAAAGATATATTATAATCTAGAACTGTTTGTAGTGCATAAAATTTTACTATTAAAAATCACTTGGAATGTATAAATCAAAGGTTTGTTTACTAGAATTGGAATAGGGTATACAAATAGTGACTTGTTATTATGTAATTATTATTATTTATAGTAAAAACCAGTATGTATTTAACTGTTTCCTATCATTTTCAACATTAATACTTATCACAACACCATACAAAATAAGAAATATTGAAGTGTAAAAAGAAAAATGGTAAATACCTGAAGCAAGGTGACAAATGAACAGACATATTTCTGTGTCGCTTCTCGAATCTGTTGTATTTGGGTAGGTAGTGCAAGTAGTCACGCCTGATGACGATTGTGCGTTGCATCTTCATCTTTTGGACTACACCGGTGAGGATACGTCCACGGATGGAAACATTACCGGTGAATGGACACTTCTTGTCGATGTAGGTGCCTTCTATCGCCTGTAAGTTTCATATATTGAAGGTTAAAGCTTATTTTAATATAATTTGATGTTTCAATGTGTTTAAATTATATTAAAAATAACAGCTGCATTAAATAATTGTTGTAATTTAATTGTTGAAAATATCAATGTAATTAAAAACTAAATTTTAAGAAAAACTATTATTACAACCTTTATCAGCAGTCGTTTAATTAATAATACAAAATAAATCAGAATATGGGTTGAAACACTTGTCTTCATCATTTAGTAAATCAGAAGACCGTCGTGTGATTATCATCATTTTAAATAACTTATACATAGCTTAATTATAAGCTATATGTGAAATTATTGGTGAAACTATTCATACTAATGTCTGTCTGTGTAGTGAATTTTCGAAGCAACTATTTTGTTATGAAAATATACTATTTATAAAAATACTATAAATGTAAGATTTAGATATTACTTTTATTAGCAGACCTGCAAGTGTATGTATATAGCTTCACCAAAGTATATAGCAAGCTTTTTTTGCACAGCTTTCCGTTCCTCCCCCATGTTAAGTAGCTTACCATAGCTTAACTAGCGCAATGTGGCAGACAGAATATTCCTTTAACATAGCATTATATAATTATGGTATAAAATATGACTTATATATAACATGCATTTGGAATCATGCAGACTTACCGTTAAATTATTATAGACCACAAAATAACTTAACTGTCTAATATAGCATACTACATATTGGTTTTAAATGTAATAATATAATCATTTTTTGTTGCTTATTATTTATATAAGCCTAAGTAGCTGTAATTTAAGAATGAATAATTATGTACTAAGTTTTCAAAGCACTATAGATATATTTTGTGATCTATTAGTCTTAAATTACCAATAGCTTAATTATCAACATGGACTAGCACCTTTACAGATAGAACAGTAAAAAAAATTTGCCAAATAATACTACTATGGTTTAATTTGTAGTAAAGTAAATAATGATTTTTTGGTATGTTGACTGTTCTACTCTATAATAACACCACTGTTAGCGACGTAGAAGCCACCGCCTGCCACCGATACCAAAATGGTAAACTCAGACCTCTCGTGGTGTCTTGAAACCTAGACCGACATTCTTATGATGTCTCATATCCTTCCTCTTCATACCCCCCTTCCGGTTGAGGAAGACTGTCGCCTGTTTCTGAAACGCTTTCTCTGTCTACGGAAAAAAAAACACACATTAATAACCACTCCATGCGTTACCTCTCTCGGTGTTTTGAAGCCGAGTCCCACATCTTTGTGGTACCTCAGTGGCTTCCGGCTCCTTTTCACACCAATGCCTTTCTTACGGTTCAAGAAGACCGTCGGTTGCTTTTGGAATGAACGTTCGGTCTGGAATTGGCAATGTTTATTAGGTTCCTAATAACTGGTTGCTTTTAGATAAAAATGTACCACAGATTACATGAGAACTAAAAATAGTTTAATTCAAAATACTAAATAATAAAATATAACAAACTAAATTAAAATGAAAAAGACAACATCGGTCATCGGTCATCTAAAACCAGAATATTTTGTCTGAAATATATCTTTCCGTAATAATAGTACTTACAAACCATGCATTCCTGAAAATTTTCGAGTCAAACCTTTGGAAAAAGCTAACCTATTCATGACGAAAGTTTCAGCACTATTTTTAAAAACGATTATCATGTATTATTATTTCCAAAACAAAATGAAAATATCAATTTAGATATAATTAAATCCACATTAGAAACAGTTACACTATTCAAAAGAAATAATACAATAGCCGAATCCCACGTGGATATTTTAAAACACATTTTTATAAACATCAATAGCACTTTCACAAAAACATATCAAGACATTAATAGAATATACTTGTTGCTTCTAAAAAATGTTGAAAAATAGATAGAAACTATGTAAAAACTTATTTTTCTTGAATAAAATCTGCACATACCTGATCCGCCATTTTGCTTGACAATGAAAAGAAATATCACAGATTACAAAACTTGAATCAAGGATTTGGTAACAGATAATATAAAAAAAATCCTAAAAATACCGAAGGTTACTCGTTAATATTAACGATCGAAACAATTATAACTATGTGTCGACTCTTCCAATTTAATGATAAATACAATAATTTTATGTTACAAAAACTAGAACTAATGGACAATTAATGTAATTTATTTGTGACAAAGTATTAATAACAGATTAATTTTAAACAGTCTTGAGAATAAATATACCATTGTAAACGTTATACTTATTCTGAAGAATGAAGAAAAATGAAGAAAGAAAAATTTTTACCTGAATTTATTAAGACATGTTTATAATCTTTTAGACATGACCAATCATATTCATTAAAAAGTCACTAAATTTGAACCTCTTATAGTCGGAACTAGTAGATTTATATATTATAAATTTTCGATGTCATTGGGACGGCACGGTAATACGCTTGATATGCGATATGCGGTATAAGTAAACATGATGTTCTATAATGGCTTAGCGCTAGTTATTATAAGGTAGTCAGATCAGATCAGGCCACCCGGCCATTCGACTCGGCTACTCAACCGTAAAAAAGATAAACTTTATTTATTCTATAACTAGCATGATAAACATCAAAATTAAATATTTTAAATAAATTATCATCTATATTTAATATTCATACTTAAAAAAATATCACGTATTTGTACGAATGTAAAAATCAATACTTCAATGAATAGTAGACTCTATAAACTTAAACTACTGCGTACCATAGAACTGCGAAAAAAAAACAAATCAAATTGTCAAATCGGGAATTGTTATGAAAATATTTAACGTTCCATTTTTTCGATTTTGGATATTAATTCCGTCTCTGAAGCGTTAATTTCATAGTCTATTTATTATTTAATATTTTTTACAATATTTTCATCTAATTTTATTGTTTAACTCGAGTGTATTTGTGAGAGCGATGTGTTCAGTTTTACCATTTGTTTTTCGTTAGCCAGTAGTATTATTGGTTGTTTTGGTATGGAAGAAGTAAGGCAGCTAGTGCAGGAGGAAGGCAGAGAGGCCAGGAACCTAGTGGCATTCCACGTCGCCGTGGATACGCCAGGTAAATCAATACATTTTTATTATAAATTAATATTACGGTATGTCTCATATCAATAGTGATAACAACCGTGGGCGGAAGCAGTTGCAACAAAAATCGACTGGTAATATTACATAGGTATTGACTCCGTTTAACTACCTTACATTCCTATAATTAAATAAATATAATGTAACTTACTTATTAGAAGGTAGGCTTAGTTTTATTATAATTATTGATTTATATCATTAATTTTATTTTGTCAATTGTATTGAAATCTAGTTTACCTTATTCTAATAGGAATTATGAAGAGAGAACAATGTTTTATTTTGTGTGTTACATATGTTAGCAAAATAATATTATTTTTTAATTTTTTAATTACCTACCTACATTTTTACCATCTATTTATTAATTAGATTATTCATATGCATTAAATTATTAATGATTTTCAACAGTTTTGTTTGTTAATATATTTTATATATTTGTCAGTTTTTCATTTATGAAAATTAATTGATTTTGATAATAAATCAAGGTTGTATGTTGATAAACCTATTTGTAGTAACCATTCGTGCAATATAATAACATGTGCACATGAATAAAGCTAGGCTTTGAGCTTTAGACTTAATTAATAAATATGGGACTGGCTTCTATGAGGACTTTATTTTTATATATTGTTGATTTTTTTTACAAAAATGTTCATAAAAAGATTCATGGTATGTATCTTGTACTGAAGTGAATTGTTGAATGAAAACTTTGGGGCTTTGTTCTTGAAAGTTTGGTCCACTCTTCCAGTTATTCTACCACTAAACATAAAGCACCTTTGAATGTTGAGCAACCTAATGTAGTTATTGGTATAAAAAGCATAACATCTTAGACATCCTGTGGTACCAACCATTCAGGTGTGTGATTGTGTGAAATGGTATCGAAGGTCACATACCATCAGCTGGCTTATTTGTTCAAAATTGATGAGCGATTTAAAAGAGTGTGATTTTAGTAAACAATATCTGAATCAGTTGCTATAAATTATTTTCAATTGCTATTCACTTTAATCATGATTGTGAAACCACTATTAAGTGAAACTTCTAAAAGAAAGAAGAAGAGAAACAATATCTTGAATAATCTCTTGATTTAACCAATTATATACAGAATTACTAGATTTTCACTTTCATTTCTATATGGTACATAGAAGAACTGAGTACTGTATTGTATATTTGCTATAGTTTCCTTCTATCCACATTATTTCTATTTCTTTTTCTCTTAGTCTTCGTGTTTGTTACTGCCTTTTCATATCTTTGCTTTCATATGATAATTTCGCTTATGTTTTTGCTATTAAAAGATATACAGAAGATGAATAGCTAGGATAACATTGATGAAGAGTAATTTCCACTAGAAACTGCAGTGCTAAAGGACTGTGCATTTGTCTTATTAAAACAATGGACTATTTATTTCAAAATCCATTTAATCTTTAATTAAATAAATTAAATTAAAAAAAATAAGTTAAATTCCTTATTTAATCATAGGTCATGTTTTGTTTATCTAAGCTTCGATTTAACATTGCCTGAAATGGACATGCTGTTAATATTTAAAAAAAAACTCATCTTGGAAGGAAAATCTTTGACAGATTAGAGACTTGTGACAGAATTCAAATGTATATATTTAAATATACATAGCACATGTATTTTGAAATGAAGGTGATGCTGGCATCAATGTTGAAGAGATCAAATTGAGATATTATTTAATTCAAACAATTTGCTATGATTTGATTTCTAATCTAATATTGTTTAAGTATTCTTTTTGGTTTTTGTGTTTCCATGAATGTACAAGTTTATGTTATGAGGAAATTGAGGAGCAGCAAGGGCCTCAGTCAATGTAGTTAGAAGACAATATTCTTAAATATCTTTGTTGCATTTCCTATGATCAGATGATGATCATGTCCCATGGCTGGGAATGGCTTCTCTCTTACAGGAAGCTTAATGCTTGTTCCAACAATGATAATGTAGGTGTTATCAGATAGTTTTCTTAACTCCTATCTTATGCATCCATTATATTATTGTGAGTGTAAGTGCTTAATGAAGTCTCTCTCTGTTAAATTGCTTTTGTCTAAAGACGGAATCTCTTTGAGTTAAATTATTAGTTCATATATAATGATAGATTTGCCAAATGAATTAAAAGCTAGCTGAAGCGAATATTTTTGGCTGATACTGATTTGTGTCGCTGGCGAAATGCGGGTGCTGGCGATCTTTTTTTTTTTTATTTCTAACAAGATTAATGATGTATTGCATAAAGGCTTATATATCGCAACCACTGCTTCATTATACCATGTAAAAGTCCATAGGCAATGCAAGTTGATGCTGTTCCATTTTAGGCAGGCTTGTCTCTAGATAAATAGGTTGTATGTAAATCTGCTACCAACAGAGTCGAGTGTCTTATGCAAAATTGATTTCCATTAAAATAGCTTTAAAAAAAAACAACAGAAAACAACTATGAATCATTATTATCCCACGCCCTCGTCGCTTCCCGGTCCGAAGCTCACAATGCCTGTATGCATAATCCGAGACTGTCTTATAATTGCAACAGTAAAGGAAAATAAAAACTGTGATGCGTTGGTCATAACAAACTCGGATAATAACAAAAATGGCGTCCCCTAAAACAAACATTATATAGCGCGATAAATCAATATCTTAATTGTGTGTTAATTCCATCTCTACCAAATACGAGCTTTTATATATTTTTAAAAGGATAGCGTGAATATTCTGATGACGTCAGAGACGAATTGTTCGTAACGATTTACACGATCGTATATATCATTGTGTATTATGAACTTAAAAGTGACTTTGAAGTCTTTCAATACCAATGTACGATATAATCGGTTTTGAATCAATACATTGTTTGAATATTTGATGCTCCGGTCCGGCACGTGTACCGACAGCTGCAGCAGGCCATATCGATTGTCCGCCGTCTAGGTTTCTATTTTTACTCTCAACAATATAATAGTTAACGTCCTAACGTCCTACTTTATAACTTCACGATTTTTGCATTTATTTCAACGTACATATATTTTTGTTATGTTAGGTAGATATTCTAATTTAAATTATAATATCATTTTATATTTTTTTAAATATTTTAATGCGAAACGTTTAACTTTATTTAAATCAAAACAAAAAAAAAATTAAATTATAAGATACATTTGGAGTTGAATGTCGTTATGGATCCTAAGAATATCGTGCAGAAGTCGATATGGTCTAGTGGCTAGAAGTCTAGAACACGTGAATCTTAACCGTTGAATTTTCATGACACAATTTAAGACAAATTGTGTTTTTAATTCATATCGTGCCCGACGGTGTTGTAAAACGTGGTACATATGCTTTTGCGGATGAAATTCTGCTACATGTTTACCCCACAAGCATTCGTGCAGCATGATGAACCGAATCGATTCCTTAAAAGGACAAACATTCGCCCACCCGTGGGACATATATTTACAACTTTCATACGCTACATAAGATATTTCGAAAACCCAATAGACACAGCAAATAACTTTAAATTAGAAACTTCTATGCGGAAACCAAGTTCCAAGTTCAATAAAGTTACGCATATCCATTTACAGTTACTCAAAAGACTAATTACTCTGTGCCTCCGAGGTGGAAGAGTGAATCGATTTTTTTTTAATTTCCCAGTAGACTGGTTTAGCTGTGTTCATTTTAATTGTTTGTGCATATTTTGTTTGATCTTCAATACATAGTAGTAAATAGGAGTTATTGTTGTGTTTTATTTCGTCCGCGTGTGTGGGTGAGGATGGGAGTTCGGTACTCTTTGTCCATTTCTATATCCCTGACAATATATATGAAAAAATATTATTTATTCGTCGTGAAAATCAACTTTATATTTTTCATCAAATAGTATTTTACCGAGTAGGTAATAATACTTATTAATCAATGTTTTTTAACTTGACTTTAATATAAATCGAAGGATTTGTCTAATTATCTACCAATCTGTAGGAGTCCAAAAATCTGTGAAGTCGTAAACTGTAATAAACGTTTTGTTTTGAAATAATCTCTTGTAGCCTATAGGTGCCGCGCCCAGTGTATTTATTCGTATTACTTATATTGATCTTGGTCTATTATAGGGTCGGCTATTTAGGTGCTATGTTCCCATAAGTGTTTTGTAATTCAAGTATTATTTATATGTGTATATTTATTTTTGTCCTACTTTTACTGGTTTCGGTCACGCCGACCTATCTCAACGGAGGGCTCACTGCGTAGGACATATACATTGTTCAGGCGCATTTCCAATGGCTTTACGTGTTTACGAGGCATACGAGTATAAACAGAGTCGGCTTCCAAATTGTTTTTTTTTTCCTGGGACATTATTCACACACGGCCATCTGATCCCAAATTAAGCAGAGCTTGACCTATTAAAACCAGACAACTGATACCGATACTACATTTATTTATTTATTTATTTTGGGAAACAAACATCATAATCATAATACATAAACATTTGGTAACAAAATAAGTCTCACATAAGCCAACAAAGTTTCCACTTTTACATTCAAACATGGAGTGAACCTAACAATAACAAGTTATTTAACAATTCATTAAAATATATAAAGTAAAGTATTAAAAAGTAATTTAAAAAACAGAACAAAAAAAAACGATATGAATATTAATGACAAATACAGTTTTTTACAGCTAAGAAGTTAAGTAAATTTTCGGTAAAGATATCTATATTAGTGTAGCGTTTATTATAATTGTCACATGGTCTTACCAAAAAGCGATTTTTAGCACAGTTCGTTCTACACATTGGGACATAAAAGGTATGTTTTGAACGGGCAATGGAATGTGAGCACTTGATATATACCACTTTTCTTTGCTAAATACATACTTATATAGAAATTGATTGAAGGAAGGAAGGATCTCTTTTGCCCTGATTCAGGATTTGAATCTAAGACATCGGAATCTGCAGCCTTATAATTTACCTACTACTCCATCGATGCATATAGCTTATTCAAATGATTACATCAACAACGAGTTTAGATTCATGAATGTTATGGTAATTGGAATCGAATGGTTAATATTTCTTATAACCCCATGTCTACGGGCGGTGGTGACCGTTTATCATCATGTGGTTAACCTTCGTATTTTAGATTTAAAAAAAAATCGAGCGCAAGAATATTTTCTCAAATCGTTCTAGAAGTTTCTGTGATTAGTGCGTTCAAAAATATAAATTATTCGGCTTTATACATTATTTATTTTAACAAGTAATGATGATAACGCAGTAACATCTCATTTATTTATTCATTTGAATCAAATTACCATAAAGTTATTCCACCAACCCGCATTGGAGCAGCGTGGTGGAATAAGCTCCAAACTTTCTCCTCAAATGGGAGAGGAGGCCTTTAGCACAGCAGTGGAACATTCACAGGCTGTTACGGTACGGTACCATAAAGTTCGATTTAGTTTCATACTCGATCGCATAACTTCGTCATCCGTATGTGTCTTCGTACGTCACTTTTCTATTTAGATTTGAATCGATTCTCTTTGTCCTTGGAAAGTTTCCGATGTTTCAATTAATCATTTCTTGTATGTAAACATATCGAAACACGACACGAATCGCCGTTAAATGTCGCTCTATGATATATCAACTATTTACTTCAAGTATTAATAACTCACCACCCCTAAACCCAGTGGTGTGGGTGAAATGGACTGTATATTAGCGAAAGGAAATAGAGACGGACGTGTATTTCGTTAAGAATCATTCAATTTTTCAATCACGCGTTGAATGGACAAAGTTTTGTACTTTAAAGTTTATGTGTTGGTACACATTTTTGGATTAAATAAGGAATAGCATGATACGTAAGCACTTTTTATATTTACTATATATGTGTGTCGAATCTTGTCACTAAATTTTAAATCACCCAAACGTTAATGATGATCTGGTCTAGTATATTAAGTTGTATTAATTTTGATTACTTTTTTTTCTGTATCGTAATTGTCTTTATATGTCGTTGATGATACTTTTATGCTTATGAATTTGTAATTATTTTTCGAAGCTCGGGTTTCCCGTAAGCCTCCTCGTGCCATTCCTCCTGTTCGACGAGCAGTGCCGCGGGCGTCTCGCCTCCGTTCCGCGTCAGCTGGTCGAGATAAACGGTCCGAATTAAGGGCTCGCTATTGGGCTTTACTTTTTGGAGATTTGCAAAGAGCTGTAAGTATTTAAAAATATAATGCGTTGAAATTTATTTTGTAGATTCCTTTAGATATAATTTTGCGTTACATAAAAAAATCCGATATTGATTTTAAAATTCATTGCATTATATCAAATGCCAAGAACCGATATTTCCTATTTGTTAACTAAATCGTATAACGTCGATATTAAAATAAAATTCGTTTTTCTAGGTCGGTGAAATTTACAATACTGTTGAATCTCACGAGAACCTAAATGAGTGCCAAGAAGTTATATTAGTGCTTGAGAATTACACGCGTGATTTTAAAGCTTTGGGAGAGTGGTTTAGACTAAAATGGGAATACGATAATACACCTCCACCACATAGACCACAGAGCCTAGCTTGGGAGATAAGAAAGACGGATTTCGTAAGACCAGAGTCAAGACGCACTTACTCAGTCAAGAGTTCACCATCTGTGTCTGGCAAAAACAGCCCTTGTTTGTCTGGGCATAACACTCCAAGTGGAAAAAATAGCCCCAATTTAACCGGTAAAGCTAGCCCAGGAAGCGGTAAAATCAGTCCTAGGATAACCGCACATCCCAGCTCTAGTCCTAAAGCAAATATTGAATTTTTTACTAACAAAATTGCTCCATCTAAAATAACAGCTAAACCAGAAGCTAAAATTGCTAAAGAGTCACCTAGATTATCCGATATCAAAGAAAAGGATGTAAAAGATACAGGTGAAGAGAATGTATCTGAAATAAACGCACAAAACAACAAAAATAATATTCCGGACAAACAAGAGCCGAAGCTTACAACTGTTGAGATAGGAACAGTGAAAGAATACCAAAATGTTTGTGCAAAACAAGTTATAATAAAATCCCCCAGACATGTTAAATCAAAAGTAACAAATTCTGATAATATATCCAAAGACATTTCTTGCCAGGCCAAAGCTACTACAGCTCAGCTGAATGCAATGGAAAGTGAATTTTTAGAAAAGCAAATGTCCGCTAATCAAGCGAAAAATGAAAATATGACTAATCGAGATATCGTGAAAGAAAACGATAACACAGACATCATTCCAGGTGAAGCCATGAAAGGAAATATTGACGACAAAGATATTTTTTCCACTGAATCACCAACAAAATCTGAAGAAAACTTTGCCGACATTTCAAATGAAAGCTCACCAAAATTTGAAGTTGACAAAAATCACATTGACAATATTGAAAATCCAGCTAAAAATACAACAGGTGTTTATAACAAACCTATCAAAACAAAAGATCCTTTGATTGGTGCTAAATCCAACACAAATGAAATTAATGGCTATGACAAAGAATGTAAAGGTTTTGAAAATGTAAACTCTCTCAGTATTGATCAAAGCGAAGAAAACAGCAACCTCATTATTGTTAAAGATTCATTTCCTATAATAAACAGTGAACTTAAAGTTTTGAATGACGAAATTTTGCAAGTAATTCAAAATACAACAGAATATGACAAACAACAAAATAAACAGGATATAAAAGTTGAAGTACAAATGAAATCAATCGAAGACATTGAAAATGATATTTTTAGTGGATTAACCGCAGATATACCACACAAAGACAATGAAAAAGAAAATAAACCTACAGTCTTGAAGGAGTCTATGAAAGACGTATTAACCGACGAAGTAAATGACAACAAAAAAGATCATGATTTAAGAAAAACTAACGATATTGCTAGAACCAGCAATGACATTAAGCAACCTGTTAAACCAGCATACTCTCAAGCAGCAGCTAAACCAAAATCATTGAACGCAGCTAAAATTGAAGTTAAAACCCCAACAAGATTAGCAAGAAGTTCAACTGTTGTGGAAATGCGACCTACGACTGCACCTAAGACTCAAAGACCATTCCAAAAGAAACATCAAACCAATAAATGTAGTTATCCGTTTAACTTGACAACCGGTCGTACTAGTCTTTTTGACACTAATCCAACCGGTTCAACTAATAAAGGTACATTATATAAAAGACCGATAGACCGAAACAGAAACATGCAGTTAGCGTCTGGCGATGCCAAACCATCATCTAGTAAAGAAGTCCTTAAAAAACGCCCGCCAAGACCTACTTCTTTTAAGACTGCCGAGCAAAGTGATAAAAAAGAAAAGATCGATGTAACAGTTGAGAAAAATAAAGATTGTGAAGATTATGGTACTTGTGATAATGCAATGGCACAGATAGATATGTCACGAATAGAATCGAGCGAGAGTTTGAAAACTCTCGTTCCAGAAGATCATCAGGTGTTGCAAGATGTTGCGAATTCAATAGAAGTACTTAATATTGACAGTAATAAAAACGATAACGAGGGCTGGCTTACTGTAAAGTCTAGAAGATTGAGTCGCGAATCAAAGAAACATTCAAAATCGCACTGGGCAAATAGATACCATCAGCCATCTGCTACAACAAGTCTGCCTACTCTGAATATGCTGGAATCTCCTAAAGAAGAAGTTAAAGAATTCATTGATCCGAAAGTATCGAACGTAGATCGTGCAAAATCAGAACAACCTCAAACAGTGGAAAAATTGGATGAGAAAATTGAAAAAGATATAGAACCTGAGAAGGTCGTTAATGTGCCTGCTAAGCCAAATTATGGAGCTACACCGAGAGATCCTTCAATGATCCGACAAAAATCAGATGTTACTGGCTTAAGAACGAAATCGTCTCGAAACAAGGTACTGACAAAGAGAGCTGAGAAAATAAAGGACGCACAACAAGATGATGATGCTGAATTGACGAAAAATCGATTGCATTCGTCACTGGAGAGTCTTACTACAGCTCTAGCAAGATCTCAAGAAAGTACAGAAGAAGTTTTCGATTTTGACAAATGGAAAGAGCAATTCAAATCGACTTTTAAGTATTTAGAAGATGATGACCAGATCCCTGATCAAAATGAGATACTGAAGGCGGCAGATCCCTCAGAAGTGTCAGAAATAGCGGAGATGACGTCACAGATCGAAGAAAATGAAAGGAAAATTAGCTTGGCCTTAGATTTTCAATCGGAAGTTGATCAAAGGAAGCTCTGTGAGGAGGAAGATTTACTAAATAGACAAATATTGGAACTACAACAAGTTTACGACATTGATATAGACACTGAAACCGATGACACCGAGGTAAGGTATTTTATGCTACGAAATTAATATATCGATAAATCAATAAAAAAATGGCAGACATGAAAATTTGCCGCCATATTAAAATCATTGTTTTGCTTTTGACATCGTTAACTCTAAAAATAAGTTGGACATACATGGGACCAACACAGTATTTTACTGTCTTAAAATGTTTGCCGTCAAATTTACTAAAATCGATATATAACCGCAAAGGTAGACTATCTATAAAACCCATTTTTTGAATAAATTTGTCATTTTACAAGATAAATGAAATTTAAAGTTACCGTTTTTAATTTAAAGCAAAACTCAATAGTTACTTTTTCTTATCAATTAAATATATATAAATTTTATGAACATTGATTTAAAATTTCAGACGGAGGCAGAAGTTCAATCCGATTCAAATCCGCTTGAGGATCAGGCGGATGAGCCTCAAGCTGGTCCATCTGAAACTCTCGGCTCGCTGGCTGCAAGTTTGGAAGACCAATACGAGACGGCCCTCGCCGGGATGTCGTGGGCGGAGCGCGTCGATACTCTTGTCGTATTGGAGGCCTTGGTCGCCAGGGATCCAGGTAAAGAGTTGGAGGAATGCTAAAATAATGGTATTTTTAAAGATTAATAGATAAAGTTCGTTGACACGAACAGAGGGGGTTATTAAAATGATTTTAAACAATTTATGTAAAACATAAAACAATAATTTAATATAAAACTTAACGTTCCTCCAATTAATCTATTATAATCTTAATTATATAGACTAGAATCTATTACAGCCTAAATTGTTATTTATTTAGTTTATGTTAATTATTTTAAATAAATATTTTTCAGGACGAGCGCAACAGTTGCATGCTAAATTGTCTCAAGGTATCAAACGTAGAGGCAGCCTGCAAGATGTTTTACGCAGGTATTAAATACAAGTACTTTGAACTAACTGGTGTGGTGTGGCGTGGTGCTGTGTGGTTATGGGTGCTCGTGGTGGTGTTGTTTTCATGGTCACATTCGCAGTATGCTAGTATGTCGCCTAACTAATAACTCGCTTCATGTCACATATTATTCATGCCTTATTTACATTCTAGGGTACTAAAATTTACAGCAATGAAAACTGCAACAAAATTTGTTCAGAAGCTTAGCGACTTCAAAATGTAAATAAACATTTTTGATATATGTATTGTTTTTACTGTTGTATAGTGTTAGTCGAAAAACTCTTATTGAAATTTTCAGACTCCAAGCGAAGCAGCAGAGAGCTGAACGTCAAAGGCTCGAATTTCAGACCGAACGGGCCAAGAAGATTCATCAGCTTTTGGCTCGAGTTGAGGAAGTAAAGGTATAAGAATATATCTCTTGTTAATTTAAATTTGGATGGAGACAATCATTTATGAGTTATAAACATTATTTTAGATCGCGAAAAATCAATTAATAGACGAGAAAAGAATAAGGATGGAGAGAAGACTACAGAAGGCGACTGAAAATCGTGATCAACATTTAAAGGTAAGGATTAAAACTAAAATTTGACAATAAGCTATGATACTGGAAGTTTCGTTGAAGTAAGGTTAAGAAGTGTGGAGAAATCCACTTAAACCATAAAAGATTCAGAGAATGTGTCTCAGGAAACATTTATTTTTATAGTTACTACATTCAAAATATAAAAAAAGGTTATTAAAATAATGAACTATATGGATATGTATAAATTAGCACTTTTAAGATATATTATATCGTTAAAAATAATGTATTTTTCTAGGACATTGTTCGCAAAGCGCATGACGAAGAAGAAAAGTTGCGTGAGATAGCTTTCATTAAGCAGTTGGAAGCAGAGAACAGACGCCACGAGTTCTTGGAGCAGTGCCGGTCTCATACCACTCGGCTGAGGCAGATGAGGCGCGACAGACTTCATAAACTAGTAAGTTTTTTTTGCTATTGCAATTAGGTCTTAGATACAACGCCTGACTCTAACAAAAACATAACGTTGAGAGCTCAGAAACGGAATCAGAATATTTTTATTTTTTAAATCTATGTATTACCACACCTTCACACCTATAAACCACACCTCCCCAGTTAAACTCAAATGTTATGTCAATTGAAAGTCAGTTGTTTATTTATCTGTTTTTTTATTCCATCAGCAAAAGGAAAAAAAAGATAAATAAACAATAAAAGGAAAGAAAAACGTACTTTATTTAAAAAAAAAATACCATAGGTTTAGTATTAAACCAACCTGTATATTGTACCAAACTAAACTATGTTTAAGAAAATTGTCTATGAATTTTAAAGGTCTTTCGATAGACATAATGGGCTCGTAAAAAATAGTATGATTAGCAAAAAAAAATATTTTCATAAAACTTTTTTTTCTTTTAGTCGATTTTTTAGAATTGAGGTTTGGCTATTAGAAATAACAGAAATGTCAGTAATTTTTCCCAAATATGTTGAAGATAATAATAATGAAATTAGTCGTAAATTACCCATGGGTAAAAAAGGAGGAGTAAAAGGAGGTACTGAATAGTAATCAGCAATGTCGAGTAACATGTAATGACGCGGGTGCGCAGGAACAGAAGGCGGCGCGCGAGGCGGCCGTGGGAGCGCGGCGGCAGGCGCTGGAGGCGGCGCGCCGGCTGCACGTCGAGAGCATGCTGGAGCGCCGCAAGGAGCGCGACGCGCGCGTGGAGGAGCTGCGCGAGCTGCGGCGCCAGGAGCGCGACGACGCCGCGCGCGAGAAGGTGAGGGGGCGGGGGGGGGGGGGCGCCGGCTGCGCGCGGAGAGCATGCTGGAGCGCCGCAAGGAGCGCGACGCGCGCGTGGAGGAGCTGCGCGAGCTGCGGCGCCAGGAGCGCGACGACGCCGCGCGCGAGAAGGTGAGGGGGGGGGGGGCGGGGGGCGCCGGCTGCGCGCGGAGAGCATGCTGGAGCGCCGCAAGGAGCGCGACGCGCGCGTGGAGGAGCTGCGCGAGCTGCGGCGCCAGGAGCGCGACGACGCCGCGCGCGAGAAGGTGAGGGGGGCGGGGGGGCGCCGGCTGCACGTCGAGAGCATGCTGGAGCGCCGCAAGGAGCGCGACGCGCGCGTGGAGGAGCTGCGCGAGCTGCGGCGCCAGGAGCGCGACGACGCCGCGCGCGAGAAGGTGAGGGGGCGGGGGGCGGGGGGCGCCGGCTGCGCGCGGAGAGCATGCTGGAGCGCCGCAAGGAGCGCGACGCGCGCGTGGAGGAGCTGCGCGAGCTGCGGCGCCAGGAGCGCGACGACGCCGCGCGCGAGAAGGTGAGGGGGCGGGGGGCGGGGGGCGCCGGCTGCGCGCGGAGAGCATGCTGGAGCGCCGCAAGGAGCGCGACGCGCGCGTGGAGGAGCTGCGCGAGCTGCGGCGCCAGGAGCGCGACGACGCCGCGCGCGAGAAGGTGAGGGGGCGGGGGGCGGGGGGCGCCGGCTGCGCGCGGAGAGCATGCTGGAGCGCCGCAAGGAGCGCGACGCGCGCGTGGAGGAGCTGCGCGAGCTGCGGCGCCAGGAGCGCGACGACGCCGCGCGCGAGAAGGTGAGGGGGGCGGGGGGGCGCCGGCTGCACGTCGAGAGCATGCTGGAGCGCCGCAAGGAGCGCGACGCGCGCGTGGAGGAGCTGCGCGAGCTGCGGCGCCAGGAGCGCGACGACGCCGCGCGCGAGAAGGTGAGGGGGCGGGGGGCGGGGGGCGCCGGCTGCGCGCGGAGAGCATGCTGGAGCGCCGCAAGGAGCGCGACGCGCGCGTGGAGGAGCTGCGCGAGCCGCGGCGCCAGGAGCGCGACGACGCCGCGCGCGAGAAGGTGAGGGGGCGGGGGGCGGGGGGCGCCGGCTGCGCGCGGAGAGCATGCTGGAGCGCCGCAAGGAGCGCGACGCGCGCGTGGAGGAGCTGCGCGAGCTGCGGCGCCAGGAGCGCGACGACGCCGCGCGCGAGAAGGTGAGGGGGCGGGGGGCGGGGGGCGCCGGCTGCGCGCGGAGAGCATGCTGGAGCGCCGCAAGGAGCGCGACGCGCGCGTGGAGGAGCTGCGCGAGCTGCGGCGCCAGGAGCGCGACGACGCCGCGCGCGAGAAGGTGAGGGGGGGGGGGGGGGCGCCGGCTGCACGTCGAGAGCATGCTGGAGCGCCGCAAGGAGCGCGACGCGCGCGTGGAGGAGCTGCGCGAGCTGCGGCGCCAGGAGCGCGACGACGCCGCGCGCGAGAAGGTGAGGGGGCGGGGGGCGGGGGGCGCCGGCTGCGCGCGGAGAGCATGCTGGAGCGCCGCAAGGAGCGCGACGCGCGCGTGGAGGAGCTGCGCGAGCTGCGGCGCCAGGAGCGCGACGACGCCGCGCGCGAGAAGGTGAGGGGGCGGGGGGCGGGGGGCGCCGGCTGCGCGCGGAGAGCATGCTGGAGCGCCGCAAGGAGCGCGACGCGCGCGTGGAGGAGCTGCGCGAGCTGCGGCGCCAGGAGCGCGACGACGCCGCGCGCGAGAAGGTGAGGGGGCGGGGGGCGGGGGGCGCCGGCTGCGCGCGGAGAGCATGCTGGAGCGCCGCAAGGAGCGCGACGCGCGCGTGGAGGAGCTGCGCGAGCTGCGGCGCCAGGAGCGCGACGACGCCGCGCGCGAGAAGGTGAGGGGGGCGGGGGGGGCGCCGGCTGCACGTCGAGAGCATGCTGGAGCGCCACAAGGAGCGCGACGCGCGCGTGGAGGAGCTGCGCGAGCTGCGGCGCCAGGAGCGCGACGACGCCGCGCGCGAGAAGGTGAGGGGGCGGGGGGCGGGGGGCGCCGGCTGCGCGCGGAGAGCATGCTGGAGCGCCGCAAGGAGCGCGACGCGCGCGTGGAGGAGCTGCGCGAGCTGCGGCGCCAGGAGCGCGACGACGCCGCGCGCGAGAAGGTGAGGGGGCGGGGGGCGGGGGGCGCCGGCTGCGCGCGGAGAGCATGCTGGAGCGCCGCAAGGAGCGCGACGCGCGCGTGGAGGAGCTGCGCGAGCTGCGGCGCCAGGAGCGCGACGACGCCGCGCGCGAGAAGGTGAGGGGGCGGGGGGCGGGGGGCGCCGGCTGCGCGCGGAGAGCATGCTGGAGCGCCGCAAGGAGCGCGACGCGCGCGTGGAGGAGCTGCGCGAGCTGCGGCGCCAGGAGCGCGACGACGCCGCGCGCGAGAAGGTGAGGGGGCGGGGGGCGGGGGGCGCCGGCTGCGCGCGGAGAGCATGCTGGAGCGCCGCAAGGAGCGCGACGCGCGCGTGGAGGAGCTGCGCGAGCTGCGGCGCCAGGAGCGCGACGACGCCGCGCGCGAGAAGGTGAGGGGGCGGGGGGCGGGGGGCGCCGGCTGCGCGCGGAGAGCATGCTGGAGCACTTTTACTTCTGGTAGAGCTTTGTGCGAGCTCGTCTGGGTAGGTACCACCCACTCATCAGTTATTCTACCGCAAAACAGTACTTGGTATTGTTGTGTTCCGGTTTGAACGGTGAGTAAGCCAGTGTAATTATAGGCACAAGGGACATAAAATCTTAGGTTCCTTGTGCCTGGTAGGTGGTAGGTTGGTGGCGCATCGGCGATGTAAGCGATGGTTAACTATTCTATAAAAAAAAAAACGTACCTGTGGAGAGGGTTTTGGTATTTGTCTACTTTTGTCACATTTGGAGGTATACTTCGACTATTTTGACACATCAGGCAAAATAGTAAATAAAATAATAGTTAATAAACATTGTAAACCAAAAAATTCTTGTCTACGGTTTTAGCCGTTGAGGAGTTCCTACGACTGGAGGACCATAATGCGATTTTATCGGAAATGAACCAACTTGTAAAGTTTTAACTCGGTTTAGTAAAAGGAACTCGCTCTGATTCAATTTGCAAAATTTGATCTCAACAAACCGATGAATATTGCAAATAATTAAAAATGTATAAAAAACTGGCTTTTATAAAGTATAATTTTATCTCTGAAAACATGTTATTTACATCTATTATGGAAATATGTTAGTTTTCAAAACTTTCAGACATTTGCCATCCTTAAAAAAATAAAACTTACCATTTCTTAATATCACTTGTTATAAAAAAATAAATAAAAAAATATATATATTCTTTAACATATTATAAAAAAATTAAAATTACAAAAAAAAAAAATAATCCGCCCAACGTGGGGCTCGAACCCACGACCCTGAGATTAAGAGTCTCATGCTCTACCGACTGAGCTAGCCGGGCTGTACAATATTGTTCGAAACTACTCATAGATTGATAAAACAACTCGTCGTTTTCATGAGTTTTGTACAATGCGTGCCAAAACAGAAAATTATTTATACATCAATTATACATCATTTACACATCATTTACACATCAATCGAGTACTAAATTCGTATTGATGATCAATATAATAGATATTATTTATCTCGGCATGGAAAAAGGGCTTAGCTATCTTTCGCGATATCTGAATTTTGTAAACACAAATTTATAAAAAAAATATTTTAATGCCAATGATCGAGACATTACTGCAATTGGCTGCCATTCTAAATTTAACTTTATTTTCACAGGCGGAAGGTGTAAAGTCCCGGCTCTCAGCACTGGCCGCGGCCGCCGAGCTCGAAGCGGACGCTCTCAGATCCAGGATACGTGACAAACAAGACGCAAGTCAACAAAGACTCGAGTCGCATCTGCAAGCGATTAGGGAAAAGGCCACCGGACCACGACAAGCCGTAAGAATTTAATTATTATCAACGCTACGATTGCTGGCATAAAGTAGATTTTAGGTCCTGAAGAAAGTTATTTTTTCTTTCATAACAATTCATTGAAATCTTAATTGAATTTGTGCCCATTATTATGTACAGTAACAGTAACAGCCTGTTAATCTCCCACTGCTGGGCTAAGGCCTCCTCTCCCTTTTGAGGAGAAGGTTTGGAGCTTATTCTACCACGCTGCTCCAATGCGGGTTGGTAGAATACACATGTGGCAGAATTTCAACGAAATTAGACACATGCAGGTTTCCTCACGATGTTTTCCTTCACCGTCAAGCACGAGATGAATTATAAACACAAATGTGTGTGTTATTATGTACAATTTATATCATATTTATAATAAAAGACATATTATTGTACGTCATAAGAAGTCAATTCATTTTCTTATCAGACAACATCAGAGAGCCAAGATCAAATTCCCAAAGAAGTTGAGGAAGAAACCAACAGCAAGGATCAAGAGAGGAAGGAGAGAGAGAAACAGAAGGCCATTAAGAAGAAGGCTAGGAAGCTGAAGCAGAAATTGCTCGCTGCGTAAGAATCAGTATAATTTTTTTGACGGTTGAAATACAAAAAATTGACAATTTTGTAAGCCATATTATAGTGTAGATAAATTTAAATTTTCATTGTAACCTACCTTAACATGATAATAAAAATAATATTCATACAATTATTTCCCTATGAAGTAAACAAAATAATTAAGCAACATTTAAATCATTTTTTATTCCAACAGAGGGCACTCAAATCCAATTTTCGATGACAACATAACAACACTCGACACTTTCTTGAATCCAGTCACGAGCAAAGTCTACCGCGTCATAAGTTCCATACGGAACATCATAGCTCCCCTATTACGCGACACCAAAAACGATATGAACGGTGTTGAGAACGAAGAAGATAAATCCGGTAAGAAGAAAAAAGGTAAAGCAGTTAACGGTGACGTCGAAGCGAAGCAGGAGAAAGAGAAAGGTAAAAATAAGAAAGGTAACGACGTTAACTCAAACAACGAAGCGAATGTCAACAGGGAAGGTAAAGACGCAATCGTGGAAACTAAACCTGAAGTACCGCACACTAGTAGTCAACCCGATAAGGTTCCCGAGGAACCTGAGAAGGAAACGAAGAAGAAGAATAAGAAAAAGAAGAACGCAGAAGAAAAGCCGACGCTGAACAAAGCCAGTTCAGTCTGTAGCTCGATGAGTGACATGAGCCGCGGCAGTGGCCGGAGCGACAGGAACAACACTAAGATTGACTTAGACTTGCCGTACTTGGAGAAGCAGATGAACGAGCTGTATAGAATAATGGAGAAGTTTGAGAAGGTAATTGTGATATATTTTGTTTAAAAATCAATTCCTGTATTTTTTTATTATGTTTGATGAAAATTCTAGAAAATGTTCAATTGAATATTCAATATCTAGGCATATATTTCCTATATTATTTATGTAAACTTGTTCGTTCAACGCTGTCCACGACACGAGTTATATATACAAATTAAGCATGTTTATGCCTTGTGGTGCTTGAGCCGATTAGTACTCCCTTCATCTCAATCAAATCTCTAAAAATCTACATGATGCACGAACACATTCCTTCATTCTCATATTAGATTTTATGAGCAATTATGGAACAATTTTTGAATTTTTTATTTTAAAAGCAAAGCCAAATAACTAACAAAATTGTTCTTTTAACAGCAAAACATAACAGAGAAGATGGCAATACAAAGGTTCCAAGCCGTTAAAGTGATCTCGCAGATGCTCGCCGTGGCCGCTGAGAAGGAGGATCTTAACCCACCGATATCTGCCAAGTGAGTTAATTTATATATTGATTATCTTATCATATAAAAAAAACAAAAGTCATAACCGACACGTGGCACTGAAATATTTTAGATGTACAAGAAAAACATGAAAAAAAACAAATATGATTTTCAGTGGAAACTCAAATTGCACTGTTTCTAAATTTTTCTTCAGTATAATTTTTGATTGCTTATTATGAAGAAATATGCTTTAAAGTGAAATTAAATTGAAATGTAACTATTTTAAGTGAGAAACATTCTGCGCCTGATACTTGTGTTTATATTAGTCTTAGTAAATGGCTCAGAGATAAACATATTAATTCCTGATTCCTTTGTAAATTTTATTAATTGAAAATATAATGTTTATGTAGATTTTTATTATTTGTTTGTTAAAGAAAGAAACTTAGTCTTACCATAATCTCAAAATTTTGTTTTGGAATTTGTTTTGGAAAAATATGTTTCTTACGAACTGACAAGACAAAACGAAGGAACTTGTCTCGATCACAGTACACAATAAACATATTTAACATATGCTCAAAGCTCATATTACCTATATATACATACATCGGTATCAATAAAAACGACTGTGGTCACATCGAGTGGCTATGTAACAAACTATGGGGAGCTATGGGGAGCTGACGTGTCGCGGACCGCCAGGTGCGTGTGCGCGGGCGCGCTACTGGTGTCGCGCGCGCTGGCGGCGTGCACGGCGAGCGCGGCGCAGCTGCTCGCCACCAACACGTGCGTGCACATCGCCACGCTGCTCGCGCGCCAGATGGTACGTGCCTCACACTATTATTTTCTACTATTTTCCTCGGCTTTGTGGTTTTTTATTACTGTACTTACTTTGTTTCTTTATTTCCAAAGAAAATAAGATATTTTAATGAAAAATACAATAGGAAAAGCGACATCTGTTGGATTTTATAAGTACTTTTTACCTACTGAAGTTACTTTGTAAACCGGTCGTGTAAGCTTCCTCCGAAGTTTTATAGATGGCGTTAGTAACCAAGTGCTGGAAATCTTTTCCAGCTAAAGAGGGTCAAAGCTTTTCTCGCTTTACTATTATGTGGGTTAGATGACTAAAAATAACATAATTATTTGTATGCAAATAAAAGTAATTACATATCCAAGAATTGATTTCTAGAACCCAAACCTAATGACAAATATATTGACGCAATAGGATGCTAAATGTTTTTTATATTTCTTCTTTATTTAATTTAAACGAATTTACCCTTACAAATATACATTTAATCATTATCAATGTAGAAAACAATAGAACCTCTTTCTTAAAGTCGGTTTAAAATAACAATTAAATATTCACAGATGAAACATTTTAAAAAAGGAACAACAAACAACTTCTTTTTTTAAATATTTTATAAATACATTGTTGATTTGAATATTTTCATTATTTTCTTAAACTGAAAATTGTTAATGGAACAGATAACCCTAAAATATTAGTTACCATAATACAATTCATCAAATTTAACCATAAACAAAACAATTTCATTTAGTTTCAATAAACTCCAGTATCCGCTTTGACCATAAACAAGCTCCCTAAACGGAAGTTTTTCTATCAGTTTAAAAGGGTTCACGAACGTTTTCTGGATTGTTAGTTTTGATGTTCTTCAATCAGACGTCGCCAACCTTTACGAATGTTCTTGGACGATTTCGTTTATTAGTTTTATAGTTTTATTACAAGGGTTGTAAATATAAGGTCGTCCGACTATGAATTACGTTTATATGTTTACATACATTTATAATGAGTACAATAACCTCTCTTTATTGTACTCATTATGAATACATATAAGACATATAAATAATAAATAAAATAAAAATAAACTTAAGTTAAAGTTATACCATCTTATACATAATGTATATAATGTAACTATTAAGTTATTATAAAATAACACTAAAACAATAATGAGATTTTCAGCTGAAATCTTTTAATTAATAGTTTACTGGTGGTAGGACTTTTTGCAAGCTCTCTGGGTAGGTAAAACAGCAGTACTTGGTATTGTTGTGTTCCGGTTAGAAGAGTGAGCGAGCCAACGTAATTACAAGCACAAGGGACATAAAATCTTAGGTCCCAAGGTTGGTGGCGCATTGGCGATGTGAGCGATGGGTGACATTTCTTACAGTGCCAATGTCCAAGAGCGTTTGGTGACCACTTACTATCAGGTGGCCCATATACTCGTCCGCCTTCACATTCTATAAAAAAAAAAGTTTTCATATTTTGCTATATTTAGTAATTTACAAGTCTATAAACACTGTACACTATGAACTGTGTTGTATCCGTGTACAATAGCCTAGCATCAAGCTTCTGTCAAATGTATCCCAATTGATATTGAACTCTGTGTGTTTTATATGAGGTCGAAATTAGAATGAAGAAATTTGTCAGACGTGGGAAACTATTGTTACCCGACATCATTTAAAATTGCACAATCTCTCTTCCAAGACTCTCCATACAAAACGACCGATCAGCTGGCTAGAGTTAGTATGAAAGTCGATTTTTTTACAATTTCCATTTTTCAGATAACCGCGCGGCTAGAGGGCGCTAGAGACGACTCTGTCTACTAATGTAATATTGAGTTAACAAAAAAATGGTCAAGGACATCATATGTCTATAAACCATGTTTGTATTGTTGTCTGTGCCAATTGTGTCACTTTACGGCTCTAGAAGAAATATTAATGATTCCTTACATTGGCAATGCGGTAACTAAGATGTTCTGTGCAGTTACACTGGCTCACTTGCTCTCCGAACTGAAATACTATACAAAGTATTCCTGTTTGGCGGTAGTAACTAGCAAATAATAAATAACATATTAATGTATATTTTTTAGTATTTTTTTTTTTAGTATCTTTAGTATTTTTTCTTTGTATTGCTCTTATTTTTTTTGTTTTTCAAATTTTATTCCGAAATTTTAGTCATTTAACATAAGTTCTGTTTTTTTGTTTTAGTCTTTAATTTACATTAGCTGTGATGGATGCTGTGGTCTCCTCTAACAGAGAGAGAGCACATATATTTATAACTCGCATATTATATTAAAACTTGTCATGTGTCCTTGTTGGAGAACCTAAATATATTTGTCAATATCTTGAGCAGTAAGTATATACATAAGTAAGTATATACACTTGAACAATATCATTGTTATATGTCTAGTGTAGCTCGTGTGCGGTTAAACAGCGGGGTCGTTCGTATAAAGTACACGTCGGCCGCGCCTTTGCCTCCTTAGGGTTGCCACTTTTCTATTAATATATATATGTATTTTTTTTGTTAATGGTATTTATTTTATTTTATAGATATACATATAATTATGTTTATCTTCTTGGTTATGACATACTGGTTTACTGGTGGCAATTTCCAACCTGTGTTAATTAAGTTAAAAATGTTACCATTATTTTCTAAAAATCTCAAAATTATTAATAAAATTCAGTAAAACATAACATTTCTTACAAAGCCAATGTCTAGCTCGTTAGCCTTTCTATTCTATATAAAAAAAATTATGTATATTTATATATATTTAATCTTTAATTATTCTAAATGTATTTTATCGTTCTTTTATTTGTGTTAGAATTTATGTAGTAAATTATATTTATGGTACATTTCGTATTTAGAAATTTATTTAAATAATATTTAGTCGAAAAAATATATAAATATCCCATTTCTTAGAACCTTTATTGAAAGTAAATTTTATATTGAATTATTTTCAAAAGATGTTTCTATAAAGAAATAATTGTATTACGTTAACAATGGTCATCCCTGAACACACCCGGTAGCGGTGAGTGGGCGGGCGCCTTAAAAGCGGCGCTAATGCATCCAGGGGGAGCGTTTATACTATCCAGTGAACTTGCCCGTCTAATGATAATATATATATACTTTATGTAAAAAAGTGTATATGTTATATTTTAAATGAAATGTTTTGCTTCTGTCACATGCGCACTCAGTTCTAACGCGTTGGTTTTTGGGCTTTGATTTTAAAATAGTGACTAGTTTTTTTAAATTATGATAAATATATAAAAATAGGAATTTTAATACTTTAGGAGTTTATCTCTCGTAAAGCTTTATAAAATGATAATTTGTGATGAATTCACCTCACCTACTTCGATAATAAAAAATAGAATTAACTAAGTTTGAAAAATAATTAATTTGTTGATGTTGGAGATATTTTTAAATATTTCTATTTTTATTACTTCGAAATTAAAATCGATACCATCTTCCTATGTATATTAACTATATACTTTGAAAAAAAAAACATTAAAGTTGCACTAAATATCATTTAAAATATATTTATTGATAACTGCGGTGAGATAAAATTTACGGTACAATGACAGATGAATGAGAGGTACCCAGACGAGCTTGCACAAAGTCCTATCACTAAGTGACGTTTAATATCTATAATATTAAGTACCTAGAGAAATAAAAAATATATAAAATGTTATTTATTTATCTGCTAACGGTGCACTACTACAAACCCAAAAACGTCTTCAAGCCGATTCGTCTTTGCATGTATTGATAACTGTAATGAATTATTTTAAAAGTTTTCTTAATAATTATAAATGTTATTCCTTTTTAAATTCAAGTACGACATACCAAATTTTCGATTTCATATTTGTAATAAAGAATCATATTCGATTGGTCGTATTCTTAATTGATAATTATAAGGTTTCATTTGCATTTAATTTACGTTCATCTGATCAAGATCTGACGCTATCGTTATCGCTTGGAAATCTTTAACATCGAAATAAACGTATATGTATTTGGTATTTTTTTATATAATCGTTATATGTAGCGTTAAATGTCTAATTTTATATGTTAATATTCTCTCTTTGATTTCGTTAAATGCGAACCGATTCGTGGTATACGTTATTGTTCATCTAATTTTTGAATAAAATCATAAATTTTATTAGTCGTTAGCATTTGAAGGTTTTTTTTTAAATTTAAATTAAGCTTAAAAACTAAATACGTAAAATAGTTAAGTACAAATTAAAGCTACAACGCTCGATAAAGGTCTCCTCTATTAAAAAGAAGATTTTTTCTCAATCCTGTCTTCTACTAGTTGGTGGATAGATACGGGGCAGACTTTAACCGCAGACATGTGGGTTTTTCACGTTTAACCCATACAGTTATTTCAATGTATGTTACACTTTGATATCCTAAAAAAATAATAATTATTTTCTTTTATAAAAACATTTAAGTAAAATATAAATTGTTGAGTTGTTGTAAAGGAAATAAAGACACGGTTTGAGAGCCACACTGCAAAATTTGGGCTATTAGTATTGGTTTAATAAACAGTAACATTTTTTCCCCCATACGACTAACTTTGTTGATTTAGCTGCTATCTTATAAGGCTGCCGATCCCGAGTTTATAATGTAATGCAGAGAAAAATAAAGTCTTGTACCTGATCTCTCTTCGGTCGGAGTCAGATTATAAATGTTTTTTTTTTTTTTTTTTTTTATATTTGCCGGGAGGGCAAATGACTCTACTCCACCTGATGTTAAGTGGTAGTAGAGTCCAAACGCGAGGACGGCCAGTACAGTCGGGAAGAAGGTTCTGCACTAGCCGCCCTCGCCTTGCCGGCCCGCAAGATGCCTCTTCACGCCTCGTTTGAAGGAACCCGGGTCGTAAGAGGAGGGGAATACGTGAGCTGGTAAGGAATTCCATTTCTTAGAAGTGCGACAAAGAAAGGAGTTGCCAAATTTCTTTGTGCGCGATGGAATTGATGCCACAGTTAGTCGGTGACATCGAGAGCCAGCACGCGTGGACTTGTGAAGGAAGGGGGAAGCAGGAATTAGGGAAAATAATTCCTCGGAACACTCGCCGTGATACAGTCGATAGAAAGCGCTCAGCGCAGCTATCTCTCGACGCAATTGTAAAGGTTCGAGGGTGTTAGTGACCTTTACGTCGCCAATAATGCGAACTGCACGTCGCTGCAACCGGTCCATGGCCTCAAGAAGGTACTTAGCGGAGCCATCCCAAAGGTGCGAGCAATATTCAACGCAAGACCGTACCTGTGTTTTGTACAGCAGGCACAGTTGTTGTGGCGTGAAAAAACGCCGCACCTTGTTCAGAACTCCGAGTTTCCGTGAAGCTGTTTTTATCACAGCCTCGATGTAATCCCTTGGACTAAGGTCGCAACGAACGTCCATCCCCAGCATGGCGATTTTGCTTTGTATCACCAGCGGAGTGCCACAGAGGGAGGGAAGAGGGGAAAATGGTGACTTTTTTGCTGTGAGAGCGCATACCTGTGTTTTCTTGGCATTAAACTCAACAAGATTATCTGAGCCCCATTTGGCGATAAGCTCTAACGTCCTATTGAGTTCAATGACAAGATCCTCCCGCCTCTCCTGAATTTCCGCTCGCCCAGCCACTGCGCGTCCGTGGTATCCACCATGCACTGTACTATCATCTGCATAGCAATGAATGTTCCCGAGAGAGAGCATATCATTGATATGCAAAAGAAACAGAGTGGGAGATAGCACAGATCCCTGGGGGACCCCAGCATTCACTACATAGAATTGTGAAGCGCAACCATCAACTAAAACACGAAGGCTGCGCTTGTGTAGGAAGCTGGCAATCCAGGTGCAAAGCTGAGCAGGCAGACCATATGCCGGCAGCTTGGAGAGAAGACTTCTGTGCCAGACCCTGTCGAAAGCCTTGGAGATATCGAGGCTGACAGCCAACGATTCCCCATGCTTGTCGATAGCTTCACCCCAGAGGTGTGTTACGTACGCTAGAAGATCACCTGTAGACCGTTTTGGTCGAAATCCGTACTGACGATCATTAATTAAACAGTGATCTTCTAGGTAATGGATCAGTTGGTTGTTAATAATCCGTTCCATCACCTTACAAAGTACTGAGGTGATAGCTATTGGCCGATAATTTGCCGGGTCAGACCGATCCCCTTTTTTGGGAACCGCTTGCACATTAGCTCTTCTCCAAGCCTCCGGCACACATCCCGAAGAAAGAGAAAGTTGGAACAGGCGCGTTAACACGGGAGACAGCTCCGCCGCGCACTTCTTCAGCACTATGGCTGGTATTCCATCGGGACCGCTAGCTTTCCGTACATCAAGTGATTGCAGCTCCGCTCGCACATCACGCTGCCTGATTTTGATGTCAGGCATCGTGTGGCCACAAGAAGGTATTACTGGTGGCAGAGCACTACAATCATCGATGACGGAGTTGTCGGCAAAGAGTTTAGCCAGGAGATCAGCTTTCTCTTGCGGGCTGTGAGCTAGCGATCCGTCCGGACTTCTGAGCGGTGGCAGCGAAGGTTGGCAGAAATTGTTTTGCACAGACTTGGTCAGACGCCAGAAGCTACGGGAGCCCCGAGGATGTGAAATAAGGTCATGACCAATCTGTACAATGCGCTGTGCGTCCGCTCTCGTGTAAGCCTTCCTACAGGACTTGGAGTTTTTATTGTAGGTTGCTTTCAGTGAGTCAATGTTAGATGCCCCGCTAATGCAGCCATTGATCCACTCGCGATATGCCGCCTGCTTAGATGATACAGCGTCGGCACATTCGCGAGTGAACCAACGGTTACGCGCACCCCTACTGTCGAGATCTGAGCTAGGAATGTAGTATTTCATTCCCAACATGATCTCGCCAGCAACAGCAGCGGCACTAGCTGTCGGGTCATTCCCACTGAAGCAACGTTCCTTCCAAGGGACTGACGCATAGTAATCGCGCATACAAATGTGAGTTAATAGTGCTCCTGTGCACAAACTCTTGTGTACTATCATATTTTCTGCGAAGTGTACGTGTCCTTGAGATAGCTGAAATTGGGCCAGGAGGATTCCACTTTCATAAAACCCGTGTATTCCATATTTTTTAAACTAACATATTACTTTCTTTTTTCTTGTAATGAATTCCCCTGTACAATTGTAAGTGGAGATATAATTGTAAATACTTAATTATTTTTAAAAAATGAATCTTTTTCATCAGTTCGCTTATCATAAGTTTTGGATAATACTTAATTCACGTTTTACTTAAATTGGTAAATATCTTATCTCGATGCTTATCTTACCTAAATAGATTACAGATACATTTATAAAAATGCATTCATATTTTATAATTAAAGTTAAATATCAAAGTCGATAAATTTGCAAAAAAAATCCTGCTATTCAAATTCAAATTTTGGTCTCGATTTCGAAATACTTTATTTCAATCTTGCTAATTAAAAAGGACTTATTAAAATGTACAACCGCTGGCTGCCTTGTTAATTGTTGTTATCATTGACGCCATCTTGGATTTTTTGCACGTTTTTCGCGCGATGCGGTAAATCTAGTTGTTTACGAGGTCCGCGAAGGAACATCTCGACGATAAGATCGCCTTACGCGCCAAATTTGTTAGTTTAGAGATAAGTTTTTCTTTTTTTTTTTCATCGAACGACGATGTCTATATTTTATGTTACCGGAATACGCTTCAAGTTTTTCGAAAATTCATATAAATTTAACACATATAACTGCCTATTTATTGCCATAAACGTCGCACTTTGCACATTCGATGATGCGAAATTTGAATTTTTATACGTGTGATTAAGAATGGAGAGTTATTGTTATATCTACTATTGATTGTTATTAATTTGAAGTAAATATTCATTTTTATGCTACAAAACGTACATTAAATACTGTATTTAAGAATATAAGATTGTATTTTAAGAAACGTCAAATTAATATAGAATAGGATAGTCGAAGAGTCGAGTAACGATCGCGTAGTGAACGCTCCCGATCCCTAATGTCCCGCGTTGATACAGCACATACCTACGTAACCTCGCCTAATGGTCGGCGTGCGTTGCATTTTTACGTTCGTGAACTTTTCTATATTCCCTGTCTAATATATACTCACGACCTCGTGTCGTGCTTCGTTCTGTTATGAGGCCCCGAGATTATAGATTTATTATATAAAAAGTTCATCATCAATCATCATCATCATCAACAGCCAATCATTTTGTACACTTTTTTTTTTTTTTTTTTTATAGAAAAGGAAGATGGACGAGCATATGGGCCACCTGATGGTAAGTGGACACCAACGCCCTTAGACATTGGCATTGTAAGAAATGTTGTCCATCGCTTAAATCGCCAATGCGCCACCAACCTTGGGAACTACGATCTTATGTCCCTTGTGCCTGTAATTACACTGGCTCACTCACCCTTCAAACCGGAACACAACAATACCAAGTACTGCTGTTTTGCGGCAGAATATCTGATGAGTGGGTGGTACCTACCCAGACGAGCTTGCACAAAGCTCTACCACTGCTGAACATAGGCCTCTCCCAAGGTGCGCCAAAATAAAATGTTACTTTACACTTTAAACTTGATGGTAGGGTTGTAGTCAAGTCCGTCTGTGTAGGTATCATCTATTCATCACATATTAGACCATACCAAAAATTTGTAGTGTCGTCGTGTTTCGATTTGAAGGCTGAGTGAGAAAGTAAAACTGCACAAGTGACTTAATACCTTAGTTCCCACGATTGGTGGCGCATCGGCGATGAAAGTAAATTAATATATAAAATAAAGAAAACTCCGTAAGAGGCTGTGGATCTAGGTTGGAGCTGATCGATAGTGGCCTAGTTTTGTAGAATAGTATTACGATATAAAGAAAAATGAGACGTCCTCGGCGTGCTAGTTGTGCTTGCTATAGCGACTGTAAACCTGGTGAACTTAATATGTATATAACTATGTATTATATTATATGTATTCTATTATAGACGACTCTTAACATTTATTTAATTTTATAACATTGGTTTTCCCTTTTAAATCTTAATAAGTTCTATCAGTGTTTCTTTGGGATGAAAAATTTCCGCACAACACGGTCGAATTCATCTCGTAGTCTGCGGCGAAGGGAAGGAACCGGTAGTGCTATTCTTTATTAACTCACTTCACTACTCACCCGTGAAGTGTTGACAGTCGACTTTTGGTGATATGCTATTTTGATGCGTGTATTCTTGAAATGTTATGATTATTACGGCGGATATATTTTACTATATTACTTTCTGACATTTTCTGCGGCGAGTTTCGAGTATGTTCTCACAGAATAGCCCTACCACACGACCTTCGGGACGAAACTCTGCCGCATTGGTGTCTCTAACACGCGTTTAAGCATCGTGATGATATGAGCTCCAAATCTTCTCTTATCGATGAACGGAAATATCTGCCTAAGTATAAGATATTATCCTTTAATTCCTTCTGTAGGATAAAAATCTCCAATACGATCAGAAGGAGATGGAACTAGCGAAACAGCTGGCCGACTGTCTCTCCGTCGCCCTGGACTCCGTGCTGTGCGCTAGCCGCATCCACGAGGAACAAGGGAACAAGCCCAAGGAGGAGGTGGATGTCCTCGTCTTCTTGAGGAACAGAGCGCATCAGATTATCAGGTCAGTCGTTTTTTTTAAATTATTTAATATCTTGCGGTTCGAATAGTCTGTATATGATTTTTTTTACATCCTGAGACAATATTTACACATGGCCATCTGATCCCAAACTAAGCAGAGCTTGTGATATAGAAACCAGACAACTGATATACTACATATACTACTTTTCTTTTTTAAATACATACTCATATAGATAATTACATCCAGACTCGGGTCTAACAGACATGTTTATGCACACAAATGTCTATCCTGGGTGGAAATTGAACCCACAACCTTCGGCGTGAAAGGCAAGTATCTACTAACCACGCCAACCGGCTCGTCTGTATGTAGGTACGTTATTAGTTGTCTTCATAGTAGTGTCAATTTTTGACGTCATTTCCGCCCTACTCCTCCAACGTAACGAAGTTATAAATACAGTATATAATACGAAAAGGCACGGACATAAAAGTATTAAAAAAAAAAAATTATTGGAACTTCTAAATATTATATAGTCTTTCTATAAAACTGTCGTGATAGTTATAAGTGCACGTATATAGACTACTTGTCAAATACATGAACTTCTTTCATAGAAATATTGTAAAAAAAGATGTATTTTAGAGGTTACAATATGATTTCGTTTGGATGTAAAACGAAGCTTTATTTTTATAAAAATATCAAAAGAAATTTTAATGGACGCTTCTGTATACAAGACTAAGAGAAAAAAAATTGATTTTTGGTATTTTTAAATATTTTTTAATTACAAAAGAAACCTGTACGAATTAGCGTTTTTAAGTAGGAAATTTGCCAAATAGACAAAAAAAGATTAATAAAACAAAGTTTACAAGGAACAATGTTGCTTATGATCTGTAATAATATTATTAATGCGATATTAACTGTGTCTGTTATATTTTCACGGCTGAACAACTAAATCGATTTTGATAAAATTTGGTTTGGAGCGAGCTTGAACTCTGTTATAGAAAGTATCCTGTGTCCTACAGGATACTTTCTATAACAACCCTTCCACTAACACGAACACTAGTCTTGAATATATTTTAGTATTATACAATGGTATTCGACTGGTGGTAGAGCTTTGTGCAAGCTCGTCTGGGTAAGTACCACCCACTCATCAGATATTCTACCGCAAAACAGCGGTGCTTGGTATTGTTGTGTTCCGGTTTGAAAGATGAGTGAGCTAGTGTAATTGCAGGCACAAGGGACATAAAATCTAAGGTCCCAAGGTTGGTGGCGCATTGGTGATGAAAGCGATGGTTAACATTTCTTACAGTGCCAATGTCTAAGGGCGTTTGGTGACCACTTGACATCAGGTGGCCCATATGCTTGTCCGCCTTCCTGTTCTATAAAAAAATGCGAAGCTATTATTTGCTTTCCGCAAAAACTACTAATCCCAATTATATAATTATTTTTTATAAGGCTAGCTTGAGCCTCAAGAAAAGTGCTACTACTTTTTATACCTAACGCTTGCCCCCCCCCCCCCCCAAATACGTGGGTGAAGCCGTAGACGAAAACTAGTAATAAATAAAAACGTATTTATAAATGAACTTTCTCTGTCACTCATATGATCCTTCAGTGAACAGTAAGTGATTGTTATTTCTAATACTTTGAACGATGCATCACTTTATATAATATTCTTTATGGATTAAAACGTTTTTTAAGTGACCTTTTTATGCGAAAAGCGATATTAATTCATAATCCCAAGACGCTTGTTGCTGCTCTATACCCGAAAAGCACGTAAAGCTCAAAGCGTAAAACGTTTCTGATATTATTTTTCACGATATCGTTGCTAATATGTTATTTATGTCATTGTCGTTAAGGATCAGTTTCGTGTGCTTCGCTCGGCAATGTACATCGGGTTAGTCATAATCTAATTTGTCTAATGCACTAGCACTCACCGCCCTCCGTTATTTGGGGGGTGAGAGGCGAGTAAAAAATGTTTAGGGAGGATTTTTTCTCAATACATTTACGAATTTTCTACGCTTGCGTGCCGAAGTTACGATTTTGGATATTCGATGTGGATTTTCCGAATGAAACAAGATAACCTAAAAGTCTAATTATGATGTATCTATATTTTGAGTCAGGGAACAGTTTTTTCACATTATATATACAAATCAAAGTTTTTTTTTTATCGTAGTTTATATACTTTTGATAATATATATGTGATATTTTGTTTCATTTTGTAGGTCCCATTCCATTTTTGTAGTATATTTTGGAATTTAAATCAAAAAACTGGCAAGTAGTTTTTTTTTAAAGTCTTCTTTTAACCTGTCAACGCAACCTATTATTATAAAGTGATTTTTTTTTGGACGAAAAGTAACATTTGAAGATAGAATTTGAGTACAGCGTATATTTATTTTATGTGTTTCTGGTAAACGCGATATTGTTTGTATGTTTGTTTGTGTCCAACCATTTATCAGAAAAAAATTATAATTTAGTTTAATTTGGGTTTATGTTTTATAATATTGTATTTAATATATAGTTTTCGTAACGGTAAGTTAACGCTTAAAATAAACATTAACGTCGTTCTTCACAATATTCTATTGCCCATTACTCCAAGGCGTTGTAGTGTTCTGTTACATTTTAGCTGTTAGTGAGAAAATGTAATTACAAGCGATAACATACTTTGTTCTAAGGGATTAAGTACAAAGTTTGTCTAAAACCTTTTACTGTATACGTTGTTTTTTCTTTTGTGTACAACTATGATTAATGTTGGAAAAATATATATATTTTTTAATATCAAACAAAAACGACGTCAATACAAATATTATGGTATTCTAACGCCCCATCGAACACGACAAAAGTCCCATTTAATCACTATAAACAATGGCTGTCGTGCTTTCGTATCGACGAACAATTCGTCTGTACGTGAAAATATTAGTATTGTTGACGTGTTTTTGTTAAATATATATTGAGACATATTTTAAAGGGTATATTTTTGATTTATATGTCTTACGTGATATGTATTATAGCATTTTCTTTTTTACATTTCACATTATGTTGTTAATTATTTTATTTTATTTAACCCAAAGTATTAATTACACAGAGTTTATTATATGTTATATTTAATGAAGTTCACTTTCGCAAAATTTCAACTTGTAAAAAATGAAGTTTCGTCTCAAGTATGGGCCGAAATACAAAAATGGCGATACGACGCGACGTCGCATCGCAGAAATATGCGAGTACGCACGTTGGTTATGTAAATATATTATTGTTTACCCGAAACACGGCAGTGAGTGAGTCCCTTGCCGTGTCATATCGCAGCAATTCGCGTCGCACCTCACTACGTCACGAATTCGCATCGCGCCGATTCGCAGTTTTGTGTTTGTAAAAAGTAGCGGTACTTTATATACAGCCTTGGCCAAAAGTATTAGGCACCCCAAAAAAATGCTCAAAGCTTGTTTACTAATCGAACAATGAATAAGTGCTAGTTACGTTTACGGTAGCCGGAGGATTTGAGAAAAACCAAAGTTTCTATTAACACTTTAAGTAATTTCTAAATCTTACATATAACTTAATCCTAAGAAACAATAGTGATCGATGTTGGATCACATATTGAATGCTGCATATAATTAGTCTATCCTAATATATAGAGCTAAAAATGCTGATCTACTAGATTAATTAGGCGGTACGTGCGGAGCTGACCCGCGGTGGTGACTTAGCAGCTACGTGTTTTTAAGGACTGTACGTGACAAATGTGTAATTCGTTAAGTATTGACCTCTTAACTGTGTCGCGGCGACGACTGCGCGGCTATGTGCTGCGTCAGCGATCCTCCCTGAGGTGCTGTATGTAACATGCTTATCTTAGATGACGCGCCGGGGTGGTAAATAATTTCTTAGAACAGCAGGCGGCTATTTGTAAAGGTCATAAAACACGTGGCGACCGAGAACAAAGGATTTGATATTTTTGCGATCATCTCAGTGAAAGTTTAGTCACTTGTTCGGAACTCTGACAAGTGAACAAGCTGCAATTTCCATTTACGCGATTACGTTGACTCCTAATTTACTCAAAAATGCCGAAAAGAAGTGAAATTTCTTTAGAAAATCGTATAAAAATACAACTGCTCCATGAAAACGGGAAGTCGCAGAAGGAAATCGCCAAATTGGTGGAATGTTCGCGTTGCGCGGTGCAATCTGCAATAAAACGATTTGCCCAGACTGGTTCTCACTCTAATAAACCCAGAACAGGCAGAAAACGAATAACTACGAAGCGCGAAGATAGAAAATTAGTACGCGAGTCAATAAAAAATCGGAAGAAAACTTCCTCGGAGCTTGCTGCTGCCTTGTCCGAAGAGGCTGGAAAGCCGATAAGTGCTCGGACAGCCAGAAGAAGACTTGGAGAAGCGGGCCTAAAAGGATGCAAAGCCAGGAAGAAGCCCTGGCTTTCAGTAGCCAACAAAAGAAAACGTTACGAGTGGACTCTATGACACAAACATTTTACAGAGGAAGATTGGTCCAATGTGGTATGGTCTGACAAATCAAACTTTGAGGTAAGCCTATTTTACTGCTTTTGTTATAAATAAGAATGATCACTTATTTTTTTCACTTCAATCGTGAAAGTTAAGATCATTTAAAAAAACACTTTTTTTTCTTTCGCCTACAGGTATTTGGAACACCAGGTGTCACCTTCGTGAGGCGACGTGTCGGGGAAGAATACCATCCAGACTGCGTCGTACCCACTGTAAAGCACGGAGGAGGCAGCATAATGATCTGGGACTGCATGGCAGCTGATGGTGTTGGAGAAATGTTTGTTTGCGAAGGTCGCATGAACAGCGAAAAGTACATAGAAGTACTAGAAACTGCACTTAAGCCTTCGCTAACGAGTATTTACGGTGACACCAACTTAGACAGAGTCGTATTCCAGCAAGACAACGCACCTTGTCATAAGTCGGCGACTATGATGCGTTGGTTTGCAGAAAATAACATCTACCTACTTGATTGGCCTGCCCAGTCCCCAGATCTCAATCCAATTGAGCATCTTTGGGGCATTATAAAGCGGAAGATCAAAGAGCACAACATCACATCAAAAACGGCTTTAGAAAATGCGTTAGTGCAGGAATGGCATGCCATCAAGGCAACAAGGCAGGAATGTACTGATCTTGTACGCAGTATGCCCGACAGAATCAGTGCTGTAATCAAATCCAAGGGTGGACCAACTAGGTTTTAAGTTTTTTATATTCCTTTTGTAATAATTAAACAGTAATAAATATGTTAAAACTAAGAGATTGTTTTTATTCATTATTTTAAGCCAAAAATTGGGGTACCTAATACTTTTGGCCAAGGCTGTATATGCGTTGTAGCGGCAACTCAAAAATATATGTAAAATATCATAAAACGTACAAATATATAATTGATCTTTATAATAAAGTACCTAAACTTATACAATGCTATATAATCTCGTCATATATATTTTCAACTCTGAATTAACACGACAAGTACGTTTGGCAAGACGAAATAGTTATGATGATGGTATTATATTAAAATCAAATTACAAATACTTACTCAATTAAATTAATAAGATGAATCCGAAGAAATCGGTCCTGGAATGTAGATTCTACCGAGAATCGACGAGAAATTCCATCATTATCGTTTTTATTTTCAGAATTGAAATCAATTTATTATAATTATTTATAATTAAAAAGATTTAGATATGACTGATATGTTTTAATCTTATCGTTATACCATAATATTATACTTAATTAAGAAAGGGAATTATTGAAAGTGGTCAATTTATTCGCGTTTCACTTGAACAGTGAGCATGTGTGACAGCGCCATAACTTTGTGTACACATGGCACTCTTTCCTTATTGTTCGCTCCGCGCGCCACAGACTATAATTACGGTAAATTATAACCAGTTTCCGAGTCATTTATTTCGTATAGTAAACTAATTTAATTTTTTCAAGCGTTAATATATTTTTTTTTATCGTTTAGACGTTTACAAATTACTAGAGGTCGATTTTATATTTAAAAATGTATATACAACGAAAGAGCAAGTCGAATTATAATGTATTTATTTTATTGACTACTCATTAATGTTTTTATTATTAACTGAGTTACGTTAGCTACAGTCAGAATGCCGAAAAAAAAAAAAAACTATTTTAAAACTTTTAATTAATTTTATAATTAAACTTTATGTACGACCTACTCGATGTAAGCTTTACAATATAATAATGGTGAGAAAGTTATAATAAAGAAACTTATTTCTAAATTGAAATTTAGCATTCCCGATAAATGCACATCATTGTTTGGTTCGAGGGAAATCTACGTCAGCTATCTTCCTGGAGCAGGTTTGCGTAACTGCTCTTTGTTCACTATTGTCTTTTTGTTGAAAAATATTAGTAAACGTTGCATAGCGAGTGAATAGTAACACATTGATCTAATTCTTTCTTTCACCAGTAAGAAGATCATCAATTGTTTTTCGTAAAATGTCAAACCGTGCCACAATTGCGCAGTAAAATGTAATCATGTTTTTAAGTAATTTTCTTTTTAACGCTTTAAATAAATAAGTACAATTGTTTGAATAAACAAATCCGTTCCTGTTAAAAAAATACGGAATACGAGATGGTTTTTTTGTCAGCGTTTGACTGTTGACTTGCCTGATGTTAAGCATCGACACGGTCTAGGATGTAGAACGCTTGCCTAGAAGAAACTTGTTCAATCTGGATTTGAAAACCAATGTTGTACCTATCAGGAAATACAGACTCAGGCAGAGCATTCCACAGTTTCAGTGCGAATGATGAATGTAGATTCGAAGCGAATATTAAAAACAAAATTATTTAAAGATTAAGTGGTTTTACGAAACCAAAATGGCCTTTTTTGTAGTATAGGTAGGCGGACGAGCATATGGGCCACCTGATGGTAAGTGGTCACCAATGCCCATAGACATTGGCATTACATTCGCTTACATCGCCAATGCGCCACCAAACTTGGAAACTAAGACGTTATTTCCACCGGATTATTCAAATCGGAACATAATAATATCAAGTACTGCTGTTTTACGTTAGAATATCTGATGAGTGGGTGGTACCTACCCAGACGAGCTTGCACAAAGCCCTACCCCCAGTCAGTCTTAATTGACGGGGCAGTTGGTAAACTTTATATAATTCAAATCGGCAAACTGTATTCGATACTCTATCAGCTTCCCAGAATGATGTATCAATGTACGCGAGATTACAAGTGATTATCGTTTAAATCTGATACAGTTAGTTTGATCGAACACGGGGTCGGCTTAAGTGTAATATTAGGGTTAATTTGATAATGTAAATGTCCCATGATATTTTTGTTTAAATTTATATAGAATCTAATCTGCTTGCTTCCTTTAATTTAAAATAAGGTGATGTTGGCGCGATTTTAAATTTAGTGTTACATTGAACTGTTTCGGTGGTCCAGTGGTTCATTTATAAGCCATAATGTATACGTTTTTTTTTAATTTACTGTACAGGATTATATAAATGATAGAAGATCTTGGGGGTATTCGTTGATGTTCATACAGGATACCTAAATATAATTTTATATTTGCATGAAGTTTTTTTTTTAATTTAAGCCAAAGAGTAAGTTATGTTCAAGATCAAATGACATTAAGCTAAATATTATTTATCTTATCTTCTCGTCAATAGATGGCGTTAGATGTATTTTTCAAAATTAATAATAAATTTATAATGAGAGAAACCAAAACCACTATCTGACCAGTAGTGTATACTCATTGGTTTTATTTTGAAGTCTCACAGTACCAATCCTACCGGGTAACCCCAAACAAGTAATGAGTTTCTTTCTTCTTCTCGATGGGATCCACATTTCGAATCAGCGGTGATGACTATACTTATATTAAAATTCAAATTGTAAAATGGCGATTCAAAATTGGGGAGATATATGAAAAAATATCCTTCCTTTGGGTTCAAACTTGGTTCATACCAAATTTCATCAAAATCGGTTCTATGGTTTAGGAGTGAAATATATAATATTAGTATAGATATGTATTAGTATATATATACATATCTTATAATGATTTGTATGTTCAAGGTTTTATTGTTATTTTCTTGGTATTAAAAATATCCGGTGACAATTAGCAGCTTTTAGTGTTTTAATTGACGATCATTAAATAAAATGTCAATAAACGTTTAAAATGACAACGGTTTTGCAAAAGAGTACTTAAATTGTAAACGATCTCATCTCATTTGTTTTTTTTTTTTAAATTGCCATTATTGTAATTTGCTTAGAATAAAGATTCCTTTCGATATGTTTGGTGCTCGTTTTACTCTTAGCGCGGGGTAGACGATACATATGTGATAGAATTTTTGTTTATTGCAAATGAAAACTCATAGGCCCATCCCGACTTTCATTGCTCGTAAACAGTTATGGCATTTTTCAGCGCTCACTAAGGCGTTGTACAAACGTGGACACTTTTGTGTCTTGTGTCGTATACAAGGTACCATTGAATATTTTACTTTTCATACAAGTTTCATTCATTTCATTTAATTTCATTTCAATATTTTTACTGGTGGTAGGGCTTTGTGCAAGCTCGTCTGGGTAGGTACCACCCACTCATTAGATAATCTCCCGCAAAACAGCAGTACTTGGTACTGTTATGTTCCGGCTTGAAGAGTGAGTGAGCCAGTGTAATTACAGGCACAAGGGACATAAAATCTTAGGTCCCAAGGTTGGTGGCGCATTGGCGATGTAAGCGATAGTTAACATTTCTTATAGTGCCAATGTCTAAGGGCGTTGGTGACCACTTACCATCAGGTGGCCCATATGCTCGTCCGCCTTCCTGTTCTATAAAATAAAAAAACAAATATGAAGTCTGCCATAGCTGCGCAGACGTTAGATACTTTTGTGTCCAGTTACTCCACTTGAAACATATCGATCGTCAAATCAAAAAGTATTCGCTGTAGGTAATTAAAAACTGAAAGAGTAACCAACACCGATCCGCTACCGGTCGGCGAAGGTGTCCTGTGTCGGAAACAAAAAGTGTCTTCGTTTGTGCGGCGCCTAAGAGACGGATTGGACGCAATTTCTATTCGAAATAAATATTTTATCATCTGAAATTTGGATATAAGTTATCAACTTAATAAAAAAGGGTTAATTTTTATGAATTCTACCTTTAATAAGTCGGTACGAGCAGCTGGAGAAGATGTACATTGGCGATCATGTCACTAAGAAAGCGATCTTTTCCAGATAACCTTAGGGTATGTAGTATATCAGTTGTTCGGCTTCCTATATCAGTTGGTGTGTTTCCTAAATTAAACTTGAAGATACAGCTTAAGTTGTAATGTTTTCTATGTTGATATATATAATTAGACACACGGTTTTTTTTTTCGAATTCTATAATGATGCATTGTAAGCAAAAAAGTCGATTTTATATTCGAGTACACACAAATCGTATAACCAATCATATCATCGCAATTAAAGGCGTAAAAGGGTACAAGGACGTATCGAGAGCACTCGACTGTGGACAATGGAATCGAGAGGAGGAATCGAATTAAACACTCGATTCGATTACCTCTCCGACTCGATAATGCTATTACGCTCTCGTTGTGAAGGTGATTCTACTCCTGAACATTGGAAAATGTTCATATTTAAAGTGTAGGTTTAATAGCTTTGAAATTATTTTGCAATTTAAAACTTTATTTCGTATCGATCCAAGTTTATGCTAAAGATCAAATGTACAGGTCGAAATGGTTAATCTACTTTACAAATCTTAGTCGCGTGGATTGGTGGCAGTTATGCTATAAGGACCGGTAGTGGCAATATACGGTGGTAGGGTTTTGTGCAAGTCTGGGTAGGCACCACCTACTCATCACAAATTCTACCACCAAACTGTGATACTTAGTATAGTTGTGTTCCAGTTAAATGGGTGACTGAGTTAGTATATCGACAGGCTGAATTCATTCAAGATACATTGTTCCCAAGATTGGTGGCGCATTGGTGATGGCCATACTAAGGCATGATAATGTTTCTTACAGTGCCAATATCTTTTAGCGGTGGTGACCACTAACCATCAAGGTATATAATAGCATTAAAACACTTTCAAATAATTAGTTTTTCTGTCTTTAGAAATAAAACAACTGATTTCTGAACACCACGATTGATACCACATTGAAAGTGTTAATCACAGTTAATACTGGCAGTATCAACTTACAGCTGGTATTGAACACTTACCACAATGATTACAAAATTACTTATTCTTACACAATATCTGTTCATTTTCTAAATATATTTTAAAAAAAAATTGACAAACATTTGTCCGACAAAGCCAACAATATAATCAGGGTAAGAACACCTATTGCCGACCCCGCTTTCGTTTGAATATCAAAAAGCCAATGAGCCGCTTTATAATTAGACAGCATGTCGTCGGAACACGCCACGCCTACCAATTGCTAAATTAAAATGTTGAGCTTTTAATACGAGCTTGGTTCCGTCCTGTGGAGATGGAGCGATCGATGAGTTGGAGCTGCAGTTGCAGCGTTTTAATAATAGTGTGATTAGCTTCATAATACACGCTCGTTCGACTTTGTTCGTTTTAAAACAATATTATCTTTTAAACAAACTCGCAAATAGTCCTTATTTAAATGGTAGCTTTCCATTTGATTTCCAAGAAGTCAATTAAATGTAATGTTAAGTGTATTCCACCAACCCGCATTGGAGCAGCGTGGTAGAATAAGCTTCAAACCTTCTCTTCGAAAAAGGAGAAGAGATCTTAGCCCAGCTCTAGGATATTTACAGGCTGTTACAGTTACTGTACAATTGAATATCTTGATATTTAATAAAGTAATTTAAATTTAGTTGATAGTTGAAAACATATCTTGAGGTAACAATAATTTTCCTAATTCTTGTATTTTATGCAAAAAATTAAAAGAAACAAAATAATTAGGGCAGTTAATATAATTTTAATAACATCATATACCTTAAGTCGCTAGTACTCACTCCGAGCCCTTTCTGGGCAGCAATTATAACGAGGACATTTTTAATTTATTAAAACTCTGTCGGTTCGATGATTATTTGATATACCAATATTTGTTTTTTATTAGCGCTAGCTTCTCACATTCGGTTCGATGGGGAGACAATTTATTTGAATTTCGTTCTCATTTTACGTACCGTTTGTCTATTATCGTTATATAAACATTTATCATTCGTTTTAACAAAAGGTTCTTATTGTTTTCGCTTCTATCATTTATAGTTGAAAATAATGTTGATATCTTCGACTTTTATTATCACCAATGTCATTATTTTTTGTATGTATTCAACATGTAGTTTTAAAAGAAAATATTTTTGTACATTCATATTTACAATATACATACAAAGCATATACAAATGAACGTATAAAATATTACTAATATGTATGTCTAACGTGCGTGACAATTACTAGTGTACAAACCACGTCCAGTTTCATTAATTGAAAGGAACAAAAAATTATTATCAATTCATTTAAAAAAAAATGTTAAAATTGAATTGTAAAATAACATTATTGTTATAATAAAATCAATATTGAAACAATTATAAATATCAAATTCATCATTGTAATTATTAAAAATATTAATTAAAATTAAAAATAAATAAACTAATCATGCCTTTGATAGTAATTCAAAAACTTCTTTCTAATTTTACGTGGAGAGTTTTGATGATAGATGTATTAAGTATTGACTCAGGTATTATAAGATGTATAAAGATGTTGTTGTTTTCCTTTTTCTAAATATATTATACAATCATGGAAACTTACCTTTATAAAAAATATATATTATTGGTGTAAAATATAGAAACTTATATAAATTACATGTACAATAATCTTTATGTATACACGCGATTTTATTACATTTGAATAAAATTCGAGCTATTAAACTCAATGCCCCACCAAAACAACATAATTCAATCCATCGAAGAAACAATATTTATTCAATAGAGGCAGGGACGGACGGCGGGGGTGACCCATTCAATTTGTGTTTTGTCAATGATTCGAGCTCTATTTAATGGCAGGTGACGTTTGTCGGGAACTTCACCCTACTTTTCACTTATACAAGAGTATTATTCTACCTCTGTTTGTTGTAATATTTTATCGTTGTTTGTGTCTTCATTTGCTTGAATCTCTGCTCTGTTCAGAGTTACGTTGTCGTAGTTTTATAGTACTTAAATTAATAGAAGAGTTAACATTAAAATCGCATTTACATTTGCTTTGGAATCGACAAGCTTTGTATCAATAGTGAAGTTTATGCCCCTGTTGAAGATTTTCCTTTCATAACCTGGGTTTCTTCAAACGAGGCGTGAAGAGGCATCTTGCGGGTAAGTAAGGCGACGGAGGAGGGACGCCTAGTGCAGATCGCTCTTCCCGACTGTACTGGCCGTCGTCGCGTTTGGACTCTACTACCACTAACCATTAGATGGAGTAGTGTCACTTTTATTGCTGGCAAATATAATTTAAAAAAAATGAGTCTATATATCTTGCCAGAAGATATATTATGCCTTTCAAATGGAAATATCAAGAAATCTTGAATCTAACATTTCGATTCTATTTCATTATCGTAGTTTACAATACAATTGTTTATTTTCATTGGAGGAAAAATGTAACCTATATTTTTATTTTAATATTAATGAGTTATGAAAAGCGAGTGACTTAACAATGGAATTACTATTACAGTTACAATTAATGAACGGTGTATTGAAAATGTAAACGATCTTTAATATGTGTTACTGTAACAATGTGCCGGCGATCGTGAACACCATTGCATGACCCATTTGCTTGATTGCCTTAGCTTAGATGTCCCACAACTGGTTAAATCATCACGTGCTCGTGCTTAGGAAGGAAACCTGCATGTGTCGGATGGAAATCTTCCACAACACGCATTGGCAGCATGGTGGAGTAACTTTTAAACCTTTTCGAAATAGTGAAGAGGTCTTTGCTCAGCTGTGGGATATTACATTAGTATTTTTTCAGTCTGCCATCACATAAAACGCTTTAGTATAATAGATTAAATGTTTTATTGCAGATTTCGAAAAAAAAACTAATAAATTGGCTTGTTCGAATAATTTGGCATTGTACGCCAAAAGATGCACTATTTATTTAATTCATCCAATAATATAATTCACGTGGGGTGAGACGCAATCGAGCAAGTGCAATTAACGCGAATTTCGACGCCATATTTTTTATTCCTATATTTTGATTTAATTTCACAGTCAACGCGCGCATATGGCGACTCGTGCGCAGTGAAGTGACGGAATTAGGTATTTACTAATAGGGTGTGTTAAATGTGCAATTTTTTTGTGTTAGAAAGTTGTAGAAACTACCCCTGTTCGTAATTAATGCGTAGATTGTTTTATTGCAAATTAGAGAAAAGGGTAAACAAATGAAATATATGATAATAAATTCAATGTAGAAGGATTACACTTATTTATTGATACTGAAAGTAAAAACTACTAGAGTAAATGAAAATGAATTACTCTGACCTGAGAGGAAAGATAATCTCTGTTTTTGTCAGTTTTCGAAATTGTTTTCAATTTTCAATGTGATATGACAAACATTTTGGTCTCTTATATGTACATGTTTATGTCTTGTCTTATTTTACTGGTGGTAGAGCTTTTTGCGAGCTCGTGTGGGTAGGTACCACCCACTCATCAGATATTCTAAAGCAAAACAGCAGTACTTGGACAATACCAAGTACTGCTGTGTGGTGTGTTCCGGTTTGAAGGGTAAGTGAGCCAGTGTAATTACAGGCACAAGGGACATAACATCTTAGTTCCCAAGGTTCATCAATCATCGAGGTGCATCGGTGATGTAAGCGATGGTTAACATTACTTACAATGCCAAAGTCTATGGACGTTGGTGGCCCACATGCTTGTCCTGTGAAACCTGACGAAAAAAACCTGTTGTACTAGCTTCCAGCCGCGGCTACCCCCGCATGGGAGGGGTGATGTAGCCTATGTGTTAAGTAAGGGTATAAGCTATCTCTATTCGTCATCCAAACCGTTCAGTTTTGCGTGTAGGTAATAAATAATCTTCACTAACTTTAGCGTTTATAATATTAGTTTAGTAGGATGATTGGTATCTATAATCGAAATATAATTTAAAGGCATATTCAATCACCTTTGTATAGTCATTTCACAGGAGCATATTAAATGTAAACCTACCACCGGCTAGACTCAGCAATTAATTAATGTTTGTACGTGTACTCGCGATAGCTTAGCGGATAAGGGGACTTTATTAAGATGGATAGAAAGGGGGTAACTCGAAATCCGGGCTCTTACTTGCGAAGCTTCTTTTTCTCAGGGAGCGCTCCCTTGGTCTTAGTACGCTCTTGAAGAACACGAACCATTGGATGGGTGATAGTATTTTGGGATAGTTCACCCACACACAAGTCGCCGCGGTCCACACGAGAACTAAATACGTCATACGTCAAAATCAAATCGTGGATTCAAATTTTGTGAGGTGTTATGCGTACGCCAGGTCCTAGTCCAAAATTGGATCCTTATTATATCCACGCGAAGCCGGACGGGTAGCTCGCTAGCTTATATATGTTGGTAGTGGAATGTATTTGCCATTTAACTATACGAGTAGCCTGGCATTATTCCCATATGTGTTACGAATCCGGCTAAACTCTATAGACAAATAATATATTGCGGTAACTATCGTTTTTTTTTTTTATTCAAGACTCAACGTTCGCAGTTCACATGTGACAGGTCGCGTGTCGTGGTGTCGCGGTATCCTCGAGGGTATTCGGTTCGATTACCGTCCCACGAGTCCTCGTGTCGTGTGCGAGTGATACGCGACGGATATGTCGTATACAGCTGCAATCGTTGTAATGTATTTTTTTTATTGCGGTTTCTGATAATTGAATTTATGCTTTAAGTAATATTAAATTTAAAATGATTAAAGAAAGTTTTGACAGCATGGAATAAATCTACAACAAGATTGGAATTTAGTCTACCTATAAAATACGTTTGATAATAATAAATATCTATATATAAATATATGCGAAATACAAATGTCTGGCTGACTCATCACGAGATCTCCGAAAATAGAGGTCCGATTTTAAAATTTATCTTACGATTAGTTATTACTTTCACAACGTAGTCGCTCACTGAGAATGGATCTTGCAATCTTGAAATCTTGATGGATTAGATGAAAACTCAAGTAGAAGAAAAAAATAACGCACATTACTATTTGTACTGCATAAAATGAAAGACTAGTGAATGGGCGTTTAAATAACATTTTTTTTTATAGTATAAGAAGGCGGACGTGCATATGGGCCACCTGATGGTAAATGGTCACCAACGCCCTTAGACATTGGCATTCTAAGAAATGTTAACCAACTCTTACATCGCAAATGCGCCACCAACCTTGGGAACTTAGGTTATATCGCTTGTGCCTGTAATTACACTGGCTCACTCGCCCTTCTAACAGGAACACAGCAATACGAATTACTACTGTTTTGCGGTAGAACATGTGATGAGTGGATGGTACCTACCCAGACAAGCTTGCACAAAGCCCTACCACCAGTACATCCATATAAACTTGTATAATATACTGTAATATGTAACTGAAGCATATCATGGTTTGTTTATTATAATAATATTTATATTATAATTAAGACTAATTGAATTGTTTCACTTGCTGTAGAAATGTTAGAGGTTTAAACGAACTACTCAAATTTAAAAGTAAATCTTTCTACCTTACATAATATTTTCGTTTATTTACTCAATTCACTCCATATCTAAAGTCGAAATTTAAATCTTAATCTGTTAGCAATAGAGCTCATGATAGCTTAGCATTAATCTGTATTTTTTCTACCATCTCCAGTAATTAACATACACGTGCCGTATAATTATTATAATTGTTTACATTCGTAATTGGATTAGGGGTTCGTTCAGTTTGTAAACGTTTCTCGTAAACAAAATATTCGTCTTGTGTCATCATTCGGTATGAAGATTGTGTTGGTCGGTGTAGTTTTTAATATTCTACGAAATTTAAACTTTGTGATGTAAAACAAACAAACAAAAATATTTTACTTTTTTATATATATATAAGATTCATTAAATGCCAGTGTATTATTCATATCGTTATTTGTAATCGATACTACCTACTATATTCTTGGTGACAATTGACTGCCTCGTTGGTCCAGTGGCTTGATATAAGGCCGCAGACCCGAAGGTCCCGGGTTCAATTCCCAAATCAGGCCAATAAAAAAATATTGGGTTTCCCGTCAGAAAATTCTCAGTAGCAGCCCGGAGTCTAGAAGTTGGAAGTGTGTATGTATAGTAGTGTGTGTATACTCCCGTGCCTCGGAAAACACGTAAAGCCGATGGTCCTGCGCCTGAACTCTTTCCGGTCGTGTCGGATTGCTGTTCCATCAGACTATGAGCGCTAAGGAAGAGAGATTGCATCTGTGTTGCGCACACATCGGTCTTGAGGACATTATTCTCGGTGGTAGGGCTTTGTGCAAGCCTGCCAAGCCTAGACAGGCATACATTACATCACATATTGTACCGTTAAAAACTCTGCTTAGTATTGTTGTGTTTCCAGTTTGAAATAACTGGGCCAGTGTTATTACATGTACGAGTGACATATCTTCTTAGTTCCCAACGTTGCTACAGTATTGGCGATTTAAGGACTGTTTAATTTTTCTTACAGCGCTAATTTCTATTCTCTTAATATCCTTAAAAACTTCACCGAATATTGTTTTATTATTATTATTTTGTTTTCTTTAATTATAATAAATAACATTTCGTGCCCTAAACTATACTTACACGACAACATTTTAAAAGGCGACGGTACAAAGGTACCACAGTAATGAGTGTCACAAATGCGTTTTCTCTGTATCCTCGCGGGGGCTCGGTCGGCTCTCGTCACAATGTGATTTTTGTGTACATTTTGTTAGCGAGTGCGCCCTCTTAACTGGTATTATAATATACATATATTATATACATATATATCGTTATAAATTTGATGATTATAAGGCCAAGGATTATTTTTCTTTGTTTACCTTATTAATCTCTTTATTTTTATGTTAAATATTACTGTTATGATTACTTGAATGTTTGAAGTTAAATATTATAATGGTTATTTTTTTTTCACTTTCATACATATTGTTGTTAAAAACGTTTTATATTAATTATAAATGTTGTATATAACTGCCAAGCTAAATAACACAGTACATTAAGATGAAATGTATATTATAAGTGTTTTGTGATTTGTTGATGGTATATGTTTTTCAAAAGTAAATAAGAGAAAAAGGCTTTCTATTTTAGATGGGCCGTTCTGATGTGGGTTAGTGAACACACATTTTTAATTTATTTCGAAACAAGCAGGTCTCACAATGTATTCCTTCATCGAGGACTACGTAATTAAGTATTACCACAAATTAGTCAGGACAAATGTGATGCTTTTTCGAGTTAATGTCGTTTTCGGTTCTTCATGCATTCATTGGACTATATCGGTTCTAGATAAAAAGTTTTATCAAATGGATTTTATTAAATTTACTTAAGTATTTCACCCACTTATCACATATACTACCGTTAAACAATAATATCGATGGCAGCAAAGTAGATTATATATCATATTAAAAATAAAATATATTATAATTTTAAATATTATGTATTATATTATATATAATATTTAAAAACATTATATATCTTATTTTTGTAGAAAAGCACTTTCACAAAAATGCAGATGTCCGTATCTACTTTGCTGCCACCGATATTTACTTAGTCACGGTTGGAAAAGTTAGTGAATCGGTGTAACTACAGGCACAAGGGACATGACATCTTAGTACCCAAGTCAGTTTATGGTCAAGCTGTCCAAAATCGCGCAAACATTCACATTTATGACGTTAACGATATTGATTTATAATTTAAATCATTACTAATCTTTTCATAGTCGGTTAGATACGAGTTGAATATGATGCAAATAAACGGCCCGCCTCCATTGTCCGGGCGTCTCAATCGACGTCCCGCGGCGCCCGCTGTGTTGTTGTGTCCACTGAACCTAATGCTTCCATTGTATGATTAACTTATATTTTACTTAATAATATAACATAGAGTGGATTAGAATTATTGGTTTTTTGGAGGCCCATTGCACCTGATGGTAAGTGGTAAGCCGGAGGTGTATTACCGGCATTGATAAGATGCTATATGTACTTTGTGTGTATAATAAATAAAAGACTAACTGATTGCCATATCAACGCACAGCCCAAACTGTTACTGGGGCTTATCACCGTGAAAATTTGCTTTAGAGCTCCTTTTACTTACTAAGAAAGGTTTTCTTTAGCACTAAGGAAGGATTTTCAGAAATGTAACCCGTGAGGTAGCTGAGTGATACAGGGGATCAGTTTCTTTATTTTTGAAGTAAGATTTTTGGAAATTGGTATTTAGCAATTCTGAATTCTGACGCGAGCGAAACCGCGGGTAAAGCGCTAGTATAGTATATTTACGTTTAATTACCCAAGAAATTACCTTAAATTATATAAATATCATTGTTAAACTGTAACATTAGGTTAAGATTTTTTATTTTTTACTGATCTAATAATATTAATATCAGGAAATAAGTTTTTTTAACTAGAGAATAATATGATTGTTTTAGTTTGGAAAGCAATTGGATAAAATTGATAATATAACAATTATAAAAGTCATTTGGTTTGTGTATCCAAACCAAGTATATTTTCTAGCTCGATTTACATATAGTATGTAATGAAAACAAAATCTGTTAAGTATATTAAAAGCCCTTGTACAGTAGGCGTGTGGGCAGCGCGCAGCGGGCGACGGGCAACGCCACGGGACGTCTATTTACGCTTTACGGATGAAATGATTACATAAGATTAGCTTCAGTATTATGGATCAATTGTTAAAAGTAAATGACTACCAACTTATGGGTTTTTGTAAAAGCCACTAAATGTCCCACTGCTGGACAATAGCTTCCGATTCTGAGGAAAAGGCTTGGAGCTTATTCCACCCAGCTGTTCGAATGTGAATCGTTAGTTACTATATATAATATTATACGTTTTACTTTTAATAATATAACAGTTTGGACAATCGTTTTTATTTTAATTATATTTTTATGTACGCACAATAATTTGCATGAATTAATCCAGTAGACAAAGCATCACTCGAGGTCTAGCGCGCTTTAAGTAAAAATCAATCATTGTTATCATGTTATTATTTCACCCCCAATTGGGCTGACAAGTGTCGTTTCTCAGTCAACGTACACCACGTGACATTTCACACAGCTCTTAACAGAATCCGTACCCCCTTGATTGAGTACGTATTGATAAATATTCAAATTGTTATATAAGACGATAAATAATTAATTTGTAATAGAATTTGTTTTTGTGTATTTTTTTCGTTCTTAGTGTTGTGATAGAACTGTTTCTAAGTCATCATCGCACCCTTACAAATATTATACTTAATGATATAAAATATTTTTTTTTGGGTGAGAACACTGCACAATGCTAATATTTAAAAAATTCGAAAGCGTTTGGTTCTAAGGCATCTTCAAATTTATCTCATCGATCAGCTCAAAGTGTATTTTAATACGTGCTTTATATATTAAATATGAAATATTACATTTTTCAATTTGATATTTTCGCTATTTCAATCAAATTAGTAAGCGAACAAAGAGCTAAAGACAACAAAAAATGGAATTTACGTACAATCAAGTACACAAAGACACCAAAAAACGCCCTCGTACAGCGTCGCATGTGTTCTCCGGGACATATGACGCGTAATCGAATGAAAACAATCGACTTTTTTGACCCTCGTAATCGAATCGGACAATCGAAAACAATCCAATACTCGAACTAGCGATTATCGCCGCGTCGCTAAGTACTCGCGACGTCGGGAGCTGGGGTGAACGCGACTGGGGCGTGCGAGCGGGACAGATATATGCACTTAGTCGTATAGCAGACGGAGAGGGAAAAGCGCTTCAGAGTGGAGTAGTAGCGACAGATTGGCGCGCACATGTCGAGATGCGATGTGCTTTTTGCCAACTTTACGATAGGGATGGGTGCTTATGGGTTTATTGTTTTTATCGATAACTTAGTATAGGGATTTAGGATAGATAATTTTCTAGTAAATATATTATAATCTATTTCGAGCGAGATAGCTAATTATTTCTCTTATTTGGTTTAATGAGACTTGAAAGTTATGCTAAAATAGATATCTATATAAAATATATGCATATTTATATTTATTCGTGTTGTGTTTCATTGACTGAACTGCAATATAACGCTTTACAATTCAATTCGATACTTAACACCATCACTACTGTCATAGACGCGACTTGGTGAAAGGGGAGCCGCGGGCCGAATGGCGGCACTTGTTTATGCGATTTAATTTCATTTATCAACGCATTACTTACTCAGAGAGAATTACTTATACGGATTACTCGACTTTCTCCGCCCCTTTTTTCATATGTAAATATGTCACGTATTTTGAATTTGGAACACTGTGAGCGGATTTCTTAATATATGTAAATCGAGATGATATGTTCATGCTGAAACATAATTTCAATTTTTTTTTAATTTTTTTATTTCAATGTATTTGTTTTTCATTGGACTATTCCATGTTCACATTAGCTATAATATAGTTATTGTTATAATGTTTACAATGGCTTATATCGCTATGCTACTCATTATAAAGTATTTTGTAGCGAGCTATGTATTTTAAAAAAAAAGATTATCCGTAACCGTAACCGTAACAGCCTGTGAATGTCCCACTGCTGGGCTAAAGACCTCCTCTCCTCTTTTTGAGGAGAAGGTTAAAATAAAAAATAAAAAAGATTATATCAGCTGTGATTTATCATCCTTAAATATTGTCAATTGTAACTTTATTCGGTTATCAAATAAATATTGTAAAATAAATAAGCTTAATAAGTATAAGAACTGAAGCATCTCTTGCCATATGTAATAAAAAAAAATCTCATACGATTATTTATTTTATTATGTTAGTTTTTCAATCCGTTCCATCGTTTGACGTATAAATTACTTAGCAATCGTATCGACGATTAAAATGTTTTTTTTTTAATTAAATATTTTACATTCTACTATTTAGACTAATAGCGACAAATTATCTTGCTGTTTGTCCATCATTACTAATATTGTAAACGCGAAAATTAATTTGTTTACTTGTTTGTTGGTTACGCTTTCACGTCTACGTCACAACTCAACCGATCAACATGTATTTTTTCATGATATTGCCTACATTTCATTATTTATTTTTCTACTGCTTACAATGAGTATTTATCGCTCATAATTATATCTATCAACGAAACTCATTCCATTGTATTTATATAACAAAACAAACTAGCGAGTCTATTTTATAACCCGATCCCCTCTCGAATTGTAATTTTATATTCGTATAGGGGCAATGAATTTGTTTAGATTACATTTGCATTTTATATTTGCGTTTATTAAAGTGAAATAAATTCTGATGTCTCAATGTATTCTGTCACGCCTCGTACGGTCGTTATTTCATACGAACGAATGATTTTTATGGGCATTTATGGGTTCGTGTAATGATTCAAACACCTGTTGCGTTGCGTTGTGATTTTTTTTCGTGTGTAATCTATCGGAAGGTCAATAAATGCGATCAACATGGTGTATTAAATAAGTTCCTAAGTAAATTTTAACTAAAAAAAAAATCGTTTTAACTATTTAGAAAATAACAATGATAACATATAATATAACATTCTTTACAGTTACTTTTAAAGTTATGTACGGCATTATATATGTGTATATATATTGCAATATTGTATAAAAGGGAATTCAAACGAAAGCAATGACAGGAAAACGAAACAAATATTAATACTTAAAAGCGAAATGAAAAAAGAATCATCGTCATAATATAAAAATACCTTAAAAATATATTACATACAACATAGGTTATCCAATAAAATAGCTGTAACCTTAAAAAGGGACTAAATATTTCGAAACTGTCTCTATTACCCTTTATTATTAATATTTCTACAGCTGTTAAACGCTAATAACAATATCAAATCAAACGTCACAACGATATATCGGGACATGCGTGCGCGTCCCGCGTCGGTCCCGCTCGTTATAAATCGTCCCGTGAAATTAACATACCTTCCGCACTTAAGATGCCACAACAATCTCGATGCGTCCATTTTACCCTGACCCACCCAGCTCGTATATTAAGCTCATCATTTTGGTTACATTGGTATTGGGTCTCGTTTAAAATTAATTCGTGTGAACTATAACAATTATCTTTGAACTTTTGTTTGGATTTTTTTTTTAAATAATTACTTTATAGTGTATTAGGTATGTAGACTGGCAAGTGGGCCGCTTGATAGTAAATGGTCACCAACGCCCATAGACATTGATATGAAATATTAACCATCCTTTACATAGTCCATCAATGTTGGAAATTTGCAAGCGGAGTGGATGGTACTTACATGAGCTTACCACCCGATTAATAAAAAAGCGTATACATTTACATAAATATACGGATAAGGAAGACTGTTTATTTAATAGCATTCACATAGGAAATTGTAATCCACGTAGAATTTACTCAAAATTTGTTATATATATATATATATATATATATTTGTAATAATTTACCTAATTGTTATACGTGTCATTAGAAATGCTCTAAATGACACAAGAAGTTCTCCAAAAAATGTCGAAATTCAAAGACCAGTCATACACGGTCGTGTTAAATTAGAACATATCGAACGAGACACGACTCTATAATGGACGAGCATAGTTCACCTCGCAAAGGCGCCGAAACTCACCGGCCGCGTTTATCTAACTGAAATTAAGAACGAAAACATCTTAAACTGGCTATAAATTTTTGTAGATGAACGCGGGATCAGTGTTGCCAGTTGCATTGTTTTCATCTTCCACTTGTTTTCCGTTTTTCAGGTTTTTATATGAAGTTAACTATTTTTTTTTTATGAAAAAGTATTTTATGTTTAAAAAGAAGTTATGATTTTTAGTATAATTGGATATCCATTTAATATCATTTTTTTTTAAATGTTTTATTTATATTTGTAAGTATAATTGTTATGTTGTAGTCTAAAATTGTTTATAAATATAGACAAATAATTTTAGAATCATTTTATTAATTCAATTTAAATAAAAAAAAAAACTTTAATTGATCTAAATTTGGGTATTTTTTCCAGTCGGTTAACACTCGATGCGCAGGCGCCGCCTGTTTAGTTCGCCTTCCATTAGCGCGTTTGAATTTAGAACGTGCCCCGATTGGGCGACGTGGGCCATTAATCATTGGCGCCTGCTTTGAAATGTATTTTACCATTATTTTGTTCGGATTTAATGCAACATTGCGATTGCGATGATAAAAATAAACGGAACGTAACAATACGTAACATTTTTTTTATGTATGTTTTGAAAATAATCTCATCGACATATCGTTTTAGTTTTTATTATAATATTGAAAGCAGCTAACAATAATGTCACATAGCTATGAAAGGAATTCTCAATTACTATTATATAGTACAACATCTTATCTTCTTCTTCTTCTTCTTCTTCCTAGCGTTTTCCCGGCCTAGTACTGCCAGGGTCCGCTTTCCTACATCTTTGCCTCCACTTTGCCCGATCTAAAGCGTCGTCTTTAGTGAGATCGTGCTCTCTCAAATCGTCCCTCACAACATCGAGCCAGCGCTTCTTGGGCCTGCCGCGGGATCTGGGGCCTTCGACAACAAACATAATAATTGAGTAATTTGTGACTATTATAACATACTTTCGTCCGCTGTGGCCGAAGATTATAAGCGTGTGTGTGTTGTGATGGGGAATCCACAACAATCGAAAGGTAAGGGATAGAAGGCCAGCGGCTTTGCGTGCTTTCCAAGGCGCGGGAGTAACACTACCAACTTCCTGAATCTGGCTGTATGCTCCATGTTCTATGACATTAGCACCTCGTAATAAGTATATGACATATTATTGTAGAAGGTAGATGTTTAAAATGGTTTTATGATTATAAGCCGAAGATTATTTTTGCGCAAATTATTTATTCCGTGTAATTTTAATCAGTTTTGAATCCGCGAACCTCGGGTCCTCCTTCCACTGGGCTTTTTTTTTAATAATTAGTAATCCGGAATTCAGAAGAATCCTACTAGGAGTAAATAGAATACTATCCGGTTAATATAAATACATACCTCTGCTTTAGAGTCTCAATATTCCCTAATGGAAGGGATGCATAGTTTTGGGACGTTAACGGCTTTTAGCTTACTATTCTAACTTATTATTTTTTTGATAAAAACTAGTATGGAAAATTTTAAATAAACAAGAGCACTTAAAATAAGACACTAAAAACTTTTCGGCTTTTTAAAAAACGAAATACCAACATGGCGCCGTTCGAGCGCCGGGAATTCGAAATTGGAATTACAAACTCGCTTTCCCGATTGGTCACTCAGGCGTAATGTGGTCAGCTACAAAAATGTATATTCTGATCGTTGTTTATATTGAACTCTATATAAATGGTATACAAGGGTTAATGCGAATGTATTTATAATGTTGTCGGTATTTTCGAGACACGATTACACTGGACCTCCTCACCGAGTGACGTGTTAAGATAGTGTTATCTTAAATATTTCTTGCCTGGAATCCATCGGTCCAACGTCGTTTCGGATATACGGAATTATAAATTTATCTGGAATGCCCCGTAAATACGTACGCGAACTGTTTCGAAAAGTAAATTAAAAATAAACAACAAAAGCAAATTGTCACTAATAAGCATAGACGATAAGCAAAGGTTAAACCTGTTTTGCAATTCATAATATATGAATGACAATCCTTTCCAATATTATAAACGTGTTCACGTCTTAAATACAACCGATCTAAGTGAAATTTTCCATACGCGTTTTCAGGAACAGAGAAGCACATTATATACCGTCTTATATACCGTCAAAGATATAATACGTCTATCACATGCATCAACATAATCATTATGAAGGGTGAGTGCGCCAGTGTAATTACAGGCACAAGGGACATAAAATCTTAAGTCTCAAGGTTGGTGGCGCATTGGCGAAGTAAGCGATGGTTAGTTAACATTTCTCACAGTGCCAATGTCTAAGGGCGTTTGGGGACCACTTACCATCAGGTGGCCCGTATGCTCGTCCGCCTTCCTTTTCTATAAAAAAAAACATTTTATCATCTATACAATATTCTGCTTTTATTAATGTATTTTTAATTACAAATTTTTAACTTATAACAAATAAACAGAATATGTGACGACTGGGTAGGACTAGGTAGTCTTTCGTCTAACTAGATTTTCGTCTACCTAGACGGGATTGCACAAATTCATAACACCAAGTCAAATAGAATGATAATGGTAATAGCCTACGCTGTGTAAGAAGCAGTACTTAGTATTGTCGTGTATCAGTTGGAAGGGTGAGCCAGTAATAAAGAGAACAAGTTATATTACATCTTAGTTCCCAAGGTTGGTGGTGGCGCATGGGTGATATGAATGAATAAATATGCGTAATGAATACATATTGTTTCTCTATTTATAGATATTTGTACTAAAATGTTTGTTTGGTTATTTTTATATATATTGTATATCCATTGTTAACTGCAATGATTTGATCTAGATCAAGTTTCTCATTCCTACTCTAATAAGACTTGCTCACATAAACCTCACATAATAAAAAACATCAATGCAAAGTTTAACATTTGCTGGTAGAATAATTGACCGATGGTGGTTCAAATGTATCAGCACAAAGCTCACCATTGAAAAAATATCAAACACCAAAGCTATTCTAAAGTGAGTTCTTAAACTCACTTCGTTACTCACGCATGAAATGTTGACAACCGACTTATGGTGATATACTATTTTGATGCGTGTATTCTTGAAATTATATATTTTTAATATTGTACGACCGCTTTCTACGGTGAATTTCAATTTTTCTCTTACATAATAGCCTTACAGTTTATTAATAATAAAATATATGTACAAAATTTATCAAGAAATATCCTAAAGACGCATCGGTTCCATCTTACTCAGTCAACAGAATAATATTATCTTAATTATAATTTAGTTTTGCAGTATCGTGCTTTTGTTAAACAAACGATCTTAACTCAACGGTACCATTATAATGAACTTGGCATCGCATTCGCAAAGTAAACCTTAAGTTTAACATAATAAGGGTCATAATATTACGTACGTCGTGTTCAAATATTAGCCGAGTTATAATTGGATTCGCAAGGGTTTGAATGATGTTGCAGCGATTTTTTTTTATTTGGAAATCGTTTTGATACTTGGATGTGGTGTCTTAGTCTTTATGTTTACTAATAATTAAATTTAAAGCTCATGTTTTACTGGTGGTAGAGCTTGTGCAAGCTCGTCTAGGTAGGTACCACCCACTCATGAGATACTCTACCGCAAAACAGCAGTACTTGGTATTGTTATGTTCCGGTTTGAAGGGTGAGTGAGCCTGTGTAATTACAGGCACAAGGGACATAAAATCTTAGTTCCCAGGGTTGGTGGCGCATTGGTGATGTGGGCGATGGTTAACATTTCTTACAGTGCCAATGTCTATAAGCGTTGGTGACCACTTACCATCAGGTGACCCATATGCTCGTCCACATGCCTATTCTCTTTAAAAAAAAATGTTAAAGAAATGGCAATGAATAAGGTAAAGAATTTTGGAGTTTCCAGTTGATATTCATTGATTTTCGTACAAGATACGTAGATTTAATTGTATATGGTTATTACATGTATATAAGTGATAAAAAAGGGTAATAACTCGAGTTTGTTGTCGGTTTTTCTCGGTAGTGACTGTTACGTTCAATATAATCGTATAACATGGTTTAAAAGTGCAAAATTTATTGTAACTACAACATTTAGATTTTATACGATACACGCAACGATACACGTACTCCCCAATCCGAATTACGGATTTAAACATTACATGAGTGAGATACGGAGTGAATTCTAACAGAATAGCCCTGCAGCAGACAACTATTATGTTTTTTATATATAGCCAATTTTAATATCTTTTTTTTAATCGCTACAGAAGCAGTAGTAGAACCTAGTAGAATAGCTATAAGCTTTTTGTGGATTAAACTAACTTTGTAATAAAATAAATATATAGGGGGTTTATATATAGTAATATTTCTTATGCTTAAATCTGTTCCATCGAATTATGAGAGCTAGGGAATAGAGAGTGCACCTTTGTTTGCGCACACACTTGTGCACTATAATATCTCCTGCGTAGTTGGCTCTCTTGAGATTGGCCGCCGTGGCCGAAATCGGTCTGGAGGACCTTTTTAATCTTTAATATATATAAATATGAAATATAAAGTATATAGATTAATAATGCTAACGTAAAAATTTAAACATACTTTAAATTGAAATAATATTACATATCACAATATTGTGGCTCTCTCCTCTGTTTTGTTTGAGCGGTCGTCAACACAGCGATGTTTGTTTTTCATTCGGATTTGCTCGCTTCGGTTAAGGGTGCTTACGTTTAAATACTAAACTGAAACATGCAACGTAAAAATGAAAAGAGCCAAGCACTAAGCTACTGCACCATGCAGTGGTGACGTGTTATTCTTAACCCAATGTCGCGGTTCTAATTGCGAGCGATGGAATTTTCATGGGTTCTTCACCTTCTTTTCAAAAGGAGATCTTAGTCCAGCTGTGGGACATTCACAAGCTGTCACTTTAATCTAAACAAAAAATAATCTATGATGTAAAAATTACACACGTTTGTGAACAATTCTTATAATGAATCTACATATTATCTACTTTATAAATTACTCTTTCGAAATTTTTATTTCGTACCTTAAATATTAAATCAATTAGAAAGATGAATGTTCGTTATCGCAATGATTTATTGTGTATGCTTTAAAAGATGTAAAAGAAATTAAGACACACAAAACCTTGATCTGTATATAAAGTATACATACCTATGTATGTTTGTATAAAAGTAGAAAAAACTGTCACGATGGTTTAGTGATTAGTTTGTTAGCCCCAGCCCCAGGTCTTGGGTTCAAATCGCGGGTATGATCAGTAAAAGCTATTACGATTTCTGTCAAGCATCACTTAGTGTTGTGCCTCGGAAAGCGCATATAGTTGTTGGTTTTCGTTGGCCTGCGCCTTAACTCGTTCCGGTCGTGGCGGATCATCGTCAATCGGATTTTGAGAATTTAAGAATTGAAATAGTCAGGACATTGTACATGTTATATAACATATTTTATTAGTCATAGTAGGTATATATGTACGTACATACGTATACTGCATTATGTGTATAAACCGGATGACAGGACTTTGTACAAGTCCGCCAGCTTTGGTTCTTTATATACTCTATGTCTATTTAAATTTATTGTCGTCAAACGTCTATTGACTAGTCTGCCGTGATCACAAACGATGATGCTCTCTACACCGCCGCTCTCTACCCACTTGTGTGTGCGTGGCGAATAACACATTACACATACAAATATTTTATATTCTTTTTTTTAAATTGTCTTATATTTCTGTGTGAAGTCTAAAGGTATGTTTCTTTTCAGCTACCTCTGCCTCAGCGGTTGCATAACCCGTGCGGAAAAGGCGGGAGAAGCTCGCGAGAGTATCCAGACGTTGCTCACGGTCAGCGCTGACCTTTGCCATCCTTACTTGCCAGATATTGTGAGTATTTTGTTTTAATATTTTTCCTATTAAATGTGATATTGCATCAGCACATACGGATTTACAAATATGCTTCTTAATAGGTTTTGTAAATATATTCATCAACGTACCGTTTTAGTTTCAGCGTTTATTATAATTACAAAAATTACAAAAGCCGAGATGGCCCAGTGGTAAGAACACGTGAATCTTAACAGATGATCGTGGGTTCAAACCCGGGAATCACCACTGAATTTTCATGTGCTTAATTTGTGATTATAATTCATCTCGTGCTTTACAGTGAAGGAAAACATCGTGAGGAAACCTGCATGTGTCTAATTTCACTGAAATTCTGCCACATGTGTATTCCACCAACCCGCATTAGACCAGAGCGTGGTGGAATAAGCTCCAAACCTTCTCCTCAAAAAGGGGGCACTATTCTATATATATAATGCTGTGACCAAAATGTCATGTTTAAAACATATTATATCAGGTTTATTTCTCTTTGTTTTTAGTATTTATAGCAAGTCAGGCCTTTCGCGAAGTTTTAATGATTATAACTCATTTCACACAAACCTTATCGCAGTTGAGTTTTATCACCAAAGATTGAGTTTGATGATGAAAATCAAAAACTAGAACAATTTATCGGTCGACAGGGCGCTGAACGGACCTACGCGAAGCAGGCGCTTCGCACTGCTCTCGGGAAAAGCGTATGCGGCTCTCGAGCTGAATTCTGCATGCTCTTCGCTAAGGGAGCGTCTCTAGGACAGTGCGGGGACTTCGTGCGAGCTGCAAGGACGGCTCACCTGCTACGAGCTATCGCCGAGATGGATCATCAGATTGTGCAGGTGAGACAACGACTATACTTTTTTTATTGGTAGTGGGGCTTTCTGCAAGCTCGTCTGGGCAGGTACCACCCACTCATTAGGTATTCTACCTGTACGTGGTATTGTTGTATTCCGGTTTGAAGGGTGAGTGAAACAGTGTAATTACTGACACAAGGAACATAACATCTTAGTCCCCGAGGTTCGTGGCGCTATGGGGATGTTAGAAGCGATGGTTAATATTTCTTACAATGCCTATCTTTATGGGCGTTGGAGACCACTTACCATCAGGTGGCACATATGCTCGTCCTCTTACCTATACTATAAAAAAAGGGAAACGTTTCAAGTATGTTCGAACCGTGTTCTCCGTCCAGAATAGGTATTCGTGCTCGCATCAATAGTTGCGCGTGCGAAACTTCTCGTTGCGTACATTTAAACGCGTTCACACTCGCCCCGTTAAAGAAGTTGAGTATACACTTAACCCAAACGAATTTAGAACCTCGTATCTCGGCGTGTACTATTTTCGTCTACTATTTGACGAACACAACTTAAAAGGGCAATCAATTTTAAACATGAGGGTAGATATTTGTTATAGATATTTTTAAATTAAAACAAAACTAAAAAGTATTCAGCGAATAACAAGAAAAACTACATTATTTGTGTCCATTGATTGGTAATTTTTGTATCATTAATTTGTAATTAAAACAAAAGATAACCGAACGTTAGGTCACTCGTTCTGTTTAAACGGTATCTCGTTACCATAGTATTTGTACAGACTCCTTAATTAACCGGAGTATCAATGCTGGATGTGTGCTCAGCAAACAGGGGGTCCGGTTACAGCGGGATGTAATGTGTGGGCTTTGGGATCTCAATGATACTAAGGGTGACTTGCTCTTGTATGGAGAAGTCTGTTTATGGAACGTATTCTTAAAAAAAATTGCGAATTAATTTTTTTAACGTCTATTATTCTAACTTGATTTTAATTATTATTATTTTTTGGTTTAAGTTTTTCGTCGAAATTTGGTCCTCAAAATCAATACACGTACTGTATTACGAGAGTGTGTATTTTTATGGTGTGTATTGTGGCGTGCGTCTCCTGTAATAGTAAATATATATTAAAAAAAAAGCTTTTTAATTACTTTATTTCATTTTTTTATACTTTGTTTTATTTTTCATTCGCTTTAATAATATATTTAATTGTCCATCTTATTTATACATGATGTGTCACGAAAGTTATTCGGTGTCCCACGACGGTTGTATGCGATTTAATTTGCGTTTCGTTTGTGTTATATAACTTACGTTGTTTTTAATTATCCGTATTTATTGTATTTGAAATGTTATCCATATTGACCAAACTGCTAGCCATCTGTCTCGGGTGGATCGTCGTGTTTGTCTGTTTGACCACGGCTACTGTCTTACGAGAATATATTAGTGTCGAGACGCTCGGAGACTGGACAACAACGAACCGAGAGCTCGGAGTTGAGAGTGTCAACTGTGTGAATTGCTATGTATATACATGTTAATGGTAAGTTAAATGTTTGAAAAATCCTTTTATATAGAACATTATTATTTATTTTATCGCACTCTAGTTTTTTTTCTTTTTCGCCCGCGAATTCTTACGCGTGTTAGGCGGGGGGGGGGGGGGGTGGGTGTATTTATACCTATGTCTATTTCCGTATCCCTGACATATTGAAATTTTAATAATATAATATAATATCAGCTTACCGCCGTCCACTGCTGGACGAAAGCCTCCCCCATAGAACGCCAACCATCCCGATTTTGGGCAGCCCGCATCCATCCCGTACCTGCCACCTTTTTCAAATCGTCGGTCCATCTTGCCGCAGGGCGTCCTACACTACGTTTGCCTAAGCGTGGTCTCCACTCCAACATGTGTCCGCTCCATCGGCCATCGATGCGTCTGGAGACATGACCAGCCCACTTCCACTTCAGCGTGCTAATTCTACGCGCGATGTCGGTGACTTTAGTTCTCTGGCGAATGTCCTCATTTCGGATTCTATCTGCCAGAGAAACCCCAAGCATCGCACGTTCCATAGCTCGCTGAGCGACCTTGAACTTGTGGACCAGTTCTACAGTGAGTGTCCACGTTTCGGCGCCGTAAGTCATACCGACGTATTGAAATTTTGCATACACGTAATGCAAAATTTCATGAAGATCGGAGTTAAAGCATTGCAGACGAACGTGTATACAAACTCACTCGCATTTATGATATTAGTTAAGATTTTATATTTAGAGCCGAGTTGGCGAGTGGTTTGAACACTTGAATTTTAACCTGAGATTGCGAGTAAAAAACGTACTACGTAAATTTATCATCACGGTAACGGTAACAGCCTGCAAATGTCCCACTGCTGGGCTAAGGCCTCCTCTCCCTTTTTGTGGAGAAGGATTTGGAGCTTATTCCACCACACTGTTCCAATACGGATTGGTGAAATACACATGTGGCAGAATTTCAGTGAAATTAGACACATGCAGGTTTCCTCACGATGTTTTCCTTCACCGAAAAGTACGAGATGAATTATAATCACAAATCAAGCACATGAAAAACTTCAGTAGTTTGAAACCACGATCTTCGGTTAAGATTCACGCGTTCTTACCACTGGGCCATCTCGGCTATATCATATGCTTTATTTATATTTGTCTTCGTCTTTCAACTGTTGAAGGTAAATATCGTTAGGTAATCTCCATGTATGCATATTTATATATGTAGGTAGATTCCAGTATATGTAGCTTCACGCCACGATCGTATGTAGTGAAACAGTAAATATAAACGTCAATTAGATTAATTGACGTAAGCTAACTGTGGGCGAGCACTCATTATGTGCATCCGTAGTATCTATTAGAAGTGAAGTATCCCATTAGAAGTAGTATATTTTATAAAATTAAATGAGCAATTCTCTTCAATACAATTATTTGGAGCATCGCGAATTCAATGAAACGGCTCTAACTATTTGGATGAAATTTGTATTTAAATAAAGTTTTGCTTTGTGTAAGTGTCTTTGTAAAAGTTTTTTGAAACATTTTATTTTCCGACTGGAGCGACAATTTTTAAACTGTTGAAATTAATTTTTTAATTATTGACTTTAAAAATATCGTTAAAATCGGAGTAGGTTTGACCGACTCCGAGATAAATGTGTAGAATTCCTCCACTAGTATTTGTTGAAAGAAAGGCCGTGAGTGAGCAGGATTTATAAACGAAAATTAAGCAAATGAAAATTCATTGGTGCTTTAGCAATACCAGGGTTTAAACCTCGGTTCTTCTAGGAAGAATCTACATTCTCCAGAGGCAGGTGTATATTTAATATAATCCTTTAAAATCACGGTTCAAAACTGTTTCGAAAAGCCTACCTAATAAATGATGTATATTTTGACATTGAAGGAGTTTCTTTATTGGAATCTTATTGATAATTCTCTCCTCATCGACTCTGAAATAACAATCAATTCACTATCAAGAAAATTGATAAAAGGCAAATTCTATCGGAATCCCGATCCTTGTAACGAAGTTAGGTTAGCTCAATCAATTTAAAACCGCAGCGGCTACAGACAAGGAGCCAATTTATCATCTGTTCACCGAACCGTGGCCGGCCGGTGGTGACGTCACGTGTGCGGACATCGATATTATCGAATATTTTAATTTACATTAAAAGATAATAATAAATTAATTAAAAATAAATAATTTGTTTAAAAGTTTCAATACTGTAATTACTCAAAATATTCAATACCTTCAAAAACCCATTATAATATTAGAAGAGATTGAAAAGTCAAACTCAAATATTTTATTTTTTAGTCTTTATTTTTAATTTGTGTTTGTTTTAAATACATATGTGACAGTAGATCTATATAAACAGTCTTAAAATAAAATAATACTAATAAAAGAGTAATTTGTTCCTTAATTTTATTTATTAATACTAATATAATAGTCATATAGTAAAAATATTGTCTGTTATTTAGTATTTACCGTAGCTTTCAAATATATAATTTCAGAATCTGCGAGAAGGATATATTTCGGTTCGTTAGTTTATCGATATCTCCAATTGAACAGTAAACGCAACCCTACACGTCGTACATAACGTTTGCGGAGCCCATCGCAAATATATTACGTGGCGATACTGTTTACAGAACTACCGGGTCCGGTGCGGGTTCGCTTCGGTTTTGTGTAACTTATATAAATTCTATTAGCTTTCTATTTCGATTTGTGTATACTTTGATATTTATAATATTCGTTAAAATATATCGGCGATGTAAGGGGATGGTTTATATTTCTTAGTGCCGATATCAAGAGCGGTGGTGACCATTAACTATCAGCTGGTGCACTCGCCTAGTATTTTATTTGAAAAGGTAAAGATTTCTATTTGTAAATCATCGTGAAAATATCTAACGTTACTCAATTGCAAAAAAAAATAGCTCCGACCATTCGACGGTGGACATATTGTGACAGATGTCACTCGAACGTCAAAGTTACGGTAACTGTGACATGTATAGCGAAGCGAGCCGTAATCGATAGCATAGTGATGTCCATTAATCGATAATATTAGCGAAATGTAATTTTTAATTAATATTCGTATAAAAAAAAACCTTGTTGGGATTTTTTTTAGAAAATCGTGGGAAATATAGCTATCTAATTATATATATAAAATAATATATGAATATTCTTTATTGAGACAATATAGAAATTTTTTCGTATGCAAATATTTTTGGCATACTTACTTATAATTTATTCAAACGTATGGTTTCTTTAAAAACTGAATGTGAACTGTAACGCGTTTCTTGCGTGATATTTTTTATAATTTAATGGCAGAATAGACACATATTCACGATGAAAAAAAAAAACAAAAAAAAAGTATAAGCAAAGTAATTTGCAAGTATATAAAGGCACTTACTCCACTACGCTGCTCCAATGCCGGTTGGTGGATACACAAGTGGAAGATTTTCATCCGATGTACATCTTTCCTCACGATGTTTTCCTTGCGTGATAAATAAAAAATAAAAAAAAATTAAGCACACGAATGAATATTAAACGTTAGATGCCCGGTTTTGAACCCGCATTTTGCAGTTAACATTCACATGTTCTAGCCCACTAAGCCACGTGGACTCTTTACAAAGTATACGTTGTACTAAATAATAATAAAGAATAAGCTAGCTACATTTCAGAGCTGCATTGTCGTCAGCCGTCCGTCGGTTTAACCCTAACTAGTGGTCCGTGAACGATGATGACACGTGAAGTATGATTGTGGAATGATATTCCATTAGAAATAATTGGAAATTAACAAAAGGGTATCCTTTCATATATAACTAGCTAATCGCCCCGGCTCCGCGCGGGTAGAAAAGAATAAAAATGTATTTTGGATATGGTTTGCGTAAAATCCGTTCTTAGTGAGCTTCTACGTCGGGGATGGTGTAACTGTGACAAATTTCAAGTCAATCAAGCGGACAGTTTAGGAGATCTCGTGATTAGTGGTATTTTGCTTATATATATAGAAAATTGAAAAATTGTAAAGAATGATAACGTATTCTATTTATGCTTAAGATAATGGTTTATATATCACAATAGATATGATATGTGGATTTTTATTTAAAATTGGTTATTCTAATGGGAGTAATACCAATTATTAGAATAGTTTTACGTTCGGAAAACGATGTAACGCTATACCACTTGGTGGCATGGCTGTATAGACACCCTGGGTAGGTATACCAACCAATCATTACATATTCTACCGCAAAACACACTACTTGGTATTGTTATAGTCGGATTCACATCCGTGGGTGATTGTGCCAGTGTAACTTGATAAGGTGCATAACGTCTTAGTTCCCAGGGTTACTGATCGTAAGGAATGGTTAATATTTCTTACAGTGCCGATGTCAATGGTCGGTGGTTACCTTCCACTTACCTTCTGGTGGACCATTTGCCAGTCCGTTAGTAAACATGAAATAAAAAAATAAAATAAAACCCTTTAAGAACAACTTTGTCGTTAATTTCTGAATCGGCGTTATAATGGCGATATAATTAGTATTAATTTGTTTGTTTGATTGCGAATTTTGTTGTTAATTTTAATTTCTTCGGATAATGGACGGCAATGGACTCGTCAAAGGTTAATAAATTTTTTAATGATATTTTATAAAAAAAATGCCTGTTTGTTCTTGCGGCTTGTTTATAAGGTTGTAAATAACGAGGCCTTAATATCTGTTGGGTTTATCTGTCAATCGGTCTACAATACATTCATTCAAAAACCGAGATGGCCTAATGGTGAGAAGGCGTGAATCTTAACCGATGATTGTGGGTTCAAACTCTGGCAAGCCGCACTAAATTTTCATGTGCTTAATTTGGGTTTATAATTAATGTCTTGCTTGACGGTGAAGGAAAACATTGAGAGGAAACCTGCATGTGTCTAATTTCACTGAAATTCTGCCACAGGTATATTCCATAAACCCTGTGGGTTCAATGAAACTGGACAAGCACTGCTGAATATTCTCATGTGCTTAATTTGTATTTATAATATACATTAATAGTGTCGATCTACTTAATTACATAAAGACTATAAATAAATTACAATATATATTTAGTTTATAATAAAACACGGTTATAATCATATTTAACTGGTGGTAGGGCTTTGTTCAAGCTCGTCTGGGTAGGTACCACCCACTCATCAGATATTCTACCGCAAAACAGCAGTACTTGATATTGTTGTGTTCCGGTTTAAAGGGTGAGTGAGCCAGTGTAATTACAGGCACAAGAGAAATAACATCTTAGTTCCCAAGGACATTTCTTACAATGCCAATGTCTAAGGACGTTGGTGACCACTTACCATCAGATGGCCCATATGCTCGTCCGCCTTCGTATACTATAAAAAAAATATATATTTCTGTACATACATACGAAAAATGTTGCTCGGAGCGAAATAATGAATTTACCTTTCACTCATAACTTCAAAGTAAACTCGGAATGTAAATACTTAGCGTCTACAGATAATAATAAAAATCAAACAATCCAACTCTCCCGGGGCACGGGATCCAACTTTGATGTCTGTATACCGGCCCCATAATGGCATGAATAATTGGCGACCCATGGGATCTCTCGGTTTGTTTAGTTGTCTACGGTGGGCTGTAATAGATAATAAACAAGATTATAAGTTTATTAGCTGCGGTCACAGATGTGGTACACTCTCTGTTTGTAATGGTTTTTGTGTAGGGTAAGTTTTATGATTGATCGTTGTGCAATTGCTGTATTTTTTTTTAATAATCAACCCGCCCTTTTTTAACAGGTTTCTCGTTTCGTTGGTATTCTAAATTTGAAGTTTATTTAATGTTTCACTGATTTAATTGATTTGTAATATACACTATTGGTTTATCATTCATCATTAGTTAAACATTTTTTTCAAATATTTACAAGATTTATCCGGCTCGAAGGACTAATTATCAAATTAGATTACGTTTTAAACTTGCGCTTTTAGTTTAAAGATGTAATGTAATTTGATAGGTATTTCTTAATGTTTTTAAAATATAACCTTGTGCATCGTAGAATCGTCATATAAACTTCTTTAATATAAATCTAATATGTGGTAACAAATGTTTGTATCTAATAAATATAATAAGAGTCGAAAGTAAAGAAGCTGATAAATCAATCCCCTGTATAAAAATCTCGCATGCTCACGTCTCATGAAAGCGAGATGTTGAAACAATAGCATCGCGTGACCCGCAGCCGTGTGCTCGGAATACGAGAAGAGATTTTGTCCATCTACGCTTGAGTGAGAAAACTTGGTTTCACGGTGGAATGGGGGGGGGGGGAAAGTTGAAACGTTCGTGGCGAAGTGACATTAACTGGATTTAAAGTCAGAAGACACGGTTTGCATTTGAAAACAAATTGAGATAAAGTAAATTCAGTATTTACTTATTTAGCATTTGTTTTAGTTTGAATTATATTATCGGTTGAAAACAAAACTTATGTTACCACACCCTTAGCCGTGTTACTTAGAGCGTGCTGATTCCTTAAAGGCCGGCAACGCATTTGCAAGCCCTTGGGTGTTAAAGGTGTCCATGGGTGGTGGTTGTCACTCCCATCACTTGAGCCTCTTGTTAGTTTGCCCCCCTCTTACATGAAAAATAAGTAGCAAGCTAATCCTAGCTTCTGAATTATGCCTCGACAATTCTACTACACGTAAACAAAACAAATCGTTTCTTGACGAACAGTTGAGTAATCGGACATTAGTCAACTGTTTATGTGCTGTTGTTATTGTCTCTTATAAACAATTATAAGACTTAGAATATTGACTAAGTAAATGGTATTGTTAATTTACCAGGAAGCATTCGGTGAAGGCGGATGGCCTTTGGAGTTCCGTGCGGCAGTTGCAAGGTTGCTCTCTCAACACGCACCGAATGAAAAAGAGGCACCGCGGACTACAGCATTACGTGAGAATATCTATTTAATCTTTATGCATAGAACTTTATATAATCTTCATAAGAGTGTTCGAAAATCATAATATAGTGGTAGACGAAGCCCATTTCGTTATTGATAAAATATAAATAAAACTAAATGTCGTATGTTAAAATTGTTTTACAGGTGAGAATACAAACTAATTATTTCCTAGTATTTCATTACTATAAAATTTATATTTTTCTTTTTGACATACGACGTTTTGGTATCACAGTATCGCTTCATCACACTGGATTAATATATGTTGACTAAAGTGATCATTTTTTTTTGGGAAATCACATAACTAAGTTACAAAACTTCAGCAGAAATATTTAAAATTCTTGGTACCATCCATAGCGATGATTTAAATGTGACCAGCGCAGAGATTGTTACAAGTATCCAAATACCAAGTTTTAGAGCTTTCAAGTAAATTGTTTTTGAAACAAAAATGATCATAAAGTTTAATAATATTCATTGTCATACCATTTTTAGAAAAAAATATTACAAAAGACAGGAGCTTTTGTTTATAGATTTTTTGTTACGTTAAGATTAGTGTTCAATTTCGTAAATCAGATTTATTTTCAGATCTAAGTAACCAACGCCTTGATCAGACTTTGTCTGAGACGATGGTCCTGGACCTCATAGTTCTCGTCGGCTTCGTGGTGGTCAACAATCCTCAATTACAGGTTTGTGCAATGTTTAAAAAAATGAGACTCATATCTTTATTCATTTTTTTATTTAAAATATTGATCGAAGTTAGATCAACGAATTGTTGTTTAATCTGAATTGTCATTGGTCGATGGCAGTTAACGACCCAATAGGCGGCCAATGAAAGTTCGGTATTTATTCAGATTAGTAAAACTGACTGGTACTAGCACTGGCTCAATTAAATATTAAAAATATCATATATTATTTACGTAAAGTTAATTAACTACGAAATTATATAAATGTATTTTTAAATTAATAAAAAAATAAACCGATAAATAATCCTGTTGTCGTTTTAATTATAAAATATGCGCACGTGATGCGACAGGTGTAGCCCGCATGAGAACTAAACGGTCGCAAGGAATACGATGGCGATTATTGAACTGTGTCCCACGCGAATGAATGACCAAGAATTTGTAATAGAAAAACTGTTAAGACTTGTATTAAAATATTACAATAGCTCGCTCGGCTTTGTCTTTAATATATATAGATAAATAATTAATATTTTAAAAGGTTTAGGGGATTAGCTATTTTTATGATAGTGTTCAGCCGGGAGTGAGCTACTGCTCAAATCAAATTATTTTTTTTAAAACTGTAAGATTCAAGTATAAATCTTTTTCAAGTTTTCATTTCGAAATTTTAATATATTTTTTTTTACTAAAAATCATTAGTTTTTGCTTGATTTTTGTTAAACCGATTATTATTATAAGATTTAATTAAAATGTATTATTGTTTGTATAATAAAAAATAAAAAACGATATCTGCTAGTGTTTTTAGTTACACTTATGAAATAGCATAAACGAGATATATAACAACTTTCTACTGGCTCAACGTGTAAGATTATCTTTATAATAGTTTTTATGTAAATATCAATTTTTTATATGAATATGTAGTCTATTTCTAGTCTAGTGGTATCTCATTTCGACATTATCATTATTAATTTGTATTATTCTCTTTCAAAGTCATTCTAACTTGACCGTTTTAAAACAATACATAGAGAAGTTAATTATTAAATAGCCCAACAAAGTCGTTCCCACGGACACAGGTGTCTCTGAACGTGGAGTCGCTCAAGGAAGCAAATTGGGCCCGCTGTTGTTCCTCTTGCATTAGAGCCGGGAAGTGACCATCAAGATGAATAATTTATACGATACTTCTACTTTAATAATGAATTTGTAAGAACACATGCGTTTTATTTACGACGAGCCTGTACTGACGATTTTTGTTTATATTTACGGCGCGTTTATATTACGGCGTTTTAATTTTTTCTTCACTTGTATTCTACTAGAATGATTACCTTGTACTTAACAGAAAAAGTATTTCCCATTCAACCTACTATTCTTTTTATGTAGTTTATTTTATGGGTATTAGTACTCAAAGTAGTACTAATACCCATAAAATAAGTAATAAGTACAACAAAGTTAGTACTAACAAAGTAGTATTCAAATTGTACACACACATACATTATTTATTATTTATTTATTTATATGTATACATTTTATTAATTATTATTATATATTTATTTTAACGATTTCAAATTACAGCCTTATATTACTTATTTTTAAAACTGTTTTTATTGTCTGGCGACAGATTATTTTGATTAATTAAAAACTATATGTAGTTATGAAGTGATTATTACCTTATAGAAAATTAAATACAGCAGAAATGTAGCAAAATTAACCTTAAACAAAATGTTTAAGGAGTTTAAGTAGCGTTAGATCATTTAAATTTAGTTAAAACTTATTTTGAATGTCAGTATATATATCCATTATTATATGCGTCTATATGCGAGGACTTGGCGGTATGGGTTTATGCAAGCTTATCCGGGTAGGTACCACCCACTCATCAGATATTCTACCGCTAAACAGCAATACATAGTAATGTTATGTTTCGGTTTGACGTGTGAGTGAGCCAGTTAAAATATAAACCTAAGGGACAATACTATCACAATAAGGGACAATATAACATCTTAGTTCCCAAGGTGCATTTACGACGTAAGGAATAGTTAATATTTCTTACAGATCCAATGTGTATGGGCATGTATAAAATTATGAAAAAAAGACGACGATAAATATTTAAGGAAAATGTGTTTTTTGCCTCTATCGAATTATCTCGAACGATTAATGTCTTTAAAATATTGTATTTACACGATGCCATATTATTATATGTGTAGATAGTGTTTCGGGCGTTTCACCTTTTTGTTCGACATGGTGATATACGTTAATAGGTGTTTTAATGGTCCGGTTATCGCGACTTTGAAATATGTTAGAGTAGCCTTAACTTTATTCTTTTATGGTTGCTAAAGGAAATGTAGACGGAATTTTTAGATAGCCGCGGAATTTCTTTATGTCGAAGACTTTTTAGCGTAAATAATGTTGTAGTTTTTTTCGAAACTGCCCGTTATTGCTTTATTTCGTATCTTTCGTTTCAATTTGTAATGGATTTGTATTTAAGTTGCTTCACAATAATATCATGAAAAACCATTCACATCTATCTCTAGTGGTATCTATAGAGAATTTCTGTTTATTATGCCTTATTACGTGTATTTATTGGTCTTGTACCGGCCCTGATATTGTATATGTAAAATTAAAATTATGTATCATGATATTTATTAAAGTCATGTAAATAGACATATAAACAACTATTGTAGTGATATAAGTAACAATCGGAGCGATATATTTGCTTGTCCTATTCTATACTGCTTTTTCACGTTTTAATTAAATTCGTAAAATATATGTCAACAATATTTTATCCCCTTTTTAAACTGAAAAAGAAATTGGGACTTAACTATTAATATAACATTTAATGTCACTGTAAAACTTGTTCGCTTTTTTAGAAACTGCGAAAACGTTAACAATACATAAGAGTATTTTTTGGCACATTTTCTTCCTCATTCACTTCTTAAGGAAACGTTATTAGTGGCGTTATAACTCTAAAGTTCGAATTGATTCTCTTTTGTAGTCAGTAATGATTCATAATGAGTTGAGAAGGTAAAGCCAAATAAAAATAATACGTGGATTCTAATTCAGTGTATAGCTATTAGTATTATAAGAAAAACCTTTTTAGAGTTTGGCTAACTTTGTTCATTTTTATTTAGGAAACAATCTGTGAGGGCTGGAGTGTGATTAAAGCTCTGTGCACGCTGCCCGCCAATTGGCTTGTATCTCAAGCGAGAAGTCACGCATTGTTACCGACTTTAATTGCATTGGCCGAAAGACCGGCGTCCGCTGCTGCTATTGCCTCCGAAGTCAGCATGACCGTAAGTATATCCATTACATAAATTTACAAGCACATTTATGTGGTGATATATTCATTTATATACTTAGTCTAAAATATATTTATAGAAAATATATACTACGCACTTATAAAGTATCCTAAAATGTATTATTGTTTTTAATTGGGGTGCGAATGACAATATTTTTAGGATAGAATTAAGGATTTTATATCGTTTTGTAGGCATTTTTTTTAGCTAAATAGCAACCTAAACAGACTGTCGTCGACGATTTTTTTTAATGTTAATTTCGTTGTTTTTTAATCAAATATTTACTCTTATCAGATGCTCGAAGAGTTCTATGAAAGCCCAGAGGCTCAGAAGATAAAACTCATCCAAGTGATTAAACAGGGAAGAACGAAGAAACCACCAGGAAAGAAGTAAATAGAAGAAACGAGAATTATTAAAAAAAAACAACCAAACCTATAGAAATGAAACTCAAACCGAATTTAAGATTAATTTCAATGATAATGATTCACCAAATACTAATAACGACACAAAAACACATAACGAACATAAATATTTAACGGTACTAATAGATACAGCTGATAGGAATTTCAATAATTTTAAACATTCATTATAATCAAAAGAAATAACTGAATCAATAATAATACGAGCACTATATTAAAAACTTAAATGACTCTCAGATGATACAAATAAAATATGACACGGCAAAACTCGATGAAATTGCTATGGAATGAAATTCGTGAAATTTCTCGTTGATCGCGATGTTGTAATGAAACTGCGTATGTGGCAGTTGCGTCGATGATATTTTATCTCTTAAGCATTATCTCCCTTTCTTTCTTTTTTAAATTTCGAATTTCACCCATGTGTACCACCCATGTGACATCGTCAACGACACTTGACAATCATCCCTTGTTCCCAATCCCAGAGCCCAATGTAATCATACTTTTAAGACCTCATATTTATTTCTTGATTGTATGATATGCTCCTAAACCATTTTACCTGAACTCGTCTTAAATCATCTAAGCCTTTTTATTTGTAAAGAGATAAAATGTCATAAGGTGGTTTTTGTTTTAAAGAAACAAAGGTCTAAATTATTTAAATTATTAATATTATTATTATCATCTAATTTTACGAACTAAGTTGTGCTTTAAACAAATGCACTCCATCGGTTATTACTGTATAATTTAAGGTACTTATTTATTGAAATATACTTATTTATTATATATATTTTTTTCTAAAACTGTATTTTCTTTGTTTCAAAAACACAGCTTTATATATTTATTATATTCTTTTTTCGGTAAATATATTACTAGAGATAGTAATTATGAAAATGTTTAATCAAAAGTAATAAGTTTATCTAATGATTTTTTTTTAGGTATTCTTGTTGATTTAAGTTCTTTTTAAGGGCTTATAGTTTCAATCGTTGAAGATGAACGATACTTCTAACACTAGTCGCTAAAATCGTCCTTGTACTTCTTTACGTTACAGGTGATTTAGATATTTGATGTTGTTTTTTTTTGTTGTTTCTATTCTTAGTTTAATTAATTTGTGTAAATCTTCATTTAGGTTTTTATTTGAATTTGGAATTTATAATGCGATGCAGTGAAAATTGAGTTGGCAATTCTATGGGATATACGAGATGCCATGCCCTAAGGTGTGTAACTATTGCGTCGTATGTCAATGGTTTGTGTTATCCTGCGTCGACATTTAAAATTATTTTTCATATTATCACTATAATTTCATCAGATTGCCTATATTCTGAACTTTGGGTAAATATTTTTTTGAGTTAAATTTTTTGTTCTATTTGTAAATTCTATTTTGAATTTGCTCCATATCAAAGTATTCGTTTTTAACTTACAAATTATATAATAATGAAATTATTTATATCTAAAAAAATAATAAAAAAAATTAATTGTCTATTATTATTACAATGTGAAATTAGTAGCTCGCTTTCGACATAAATTTATGCATAGTTAATAGTTGTTGTGATATGATGCATGATCTTACTATTGATGTTATGTGTTGTAACGAAAAAAACTTTAAAAAAAAAAAACAAATAAAAAAATATCAGACATATTTATCCGAAATCTAGATGGAAAAAAAAGTTTAGTCTACAAATAATCTTTGAAACGTGTTGTATAATGTTACTTTGTAATGTAGCCGACTTACGATTTTTGATGTCTCTATACATATTTTTCTATGGATGTAAACAGATGAAGGAAAAAAAAAAAACGAAGGAACTCTGTAACCCAGTTTCCTCTTTATTTATTTCCAAGTAGTCATTCGGATCAATTGACTTTTATATCCGCACAAATATATATTTGTGAATCGAAATGTTAATATTTTCTATCCTCGATTTTAAATACAAAATTAAACAATTATATTTTTTTATATAATAGTATTATGTTTGCGATCCGTTGTGTTCCTTGATCAGTATTTGTTTTACGCTAAATATTACACTAAAATGGGTGTGTCGAACGCGATTATGGAGAGTAGGCGCATAAGTTGGAACTGCTCGAGACACGTAAATACATCTTATGGTGTAAATATCAATGGTTATAATATTGCAACTTTCATTTTGATCTTCTGATTTATATATTAGTTACTTAAATTTGAATCGATTTGTTATTGTTCTATTTTTATTTATATATTCAATATATATATGATAAATGACAGACTACATAGAGGCCAATGTAACTACAGGCACAAGGTACATAACATCTTTGTTACCAAGTTTGGTGGCGCATAGACGATGTACCACGATAACCATTCCTGGTTAATATTTCTTATTGTGCTAATGTCAGTGGACAATAACTCAGGTGATGCACTTACCGGTCTGCCTAATACATAATACAATATAAAAAATATATAATAAATATATAATAATATTTAATTTACAATTGCTCTAATATGCGTTTTGTTGGCAACATGACAAACGTAGGATGTGTTTATGTCGGGTGTGCTAGAAGTGTGCCTTGCGGGACACCGGCCGTCGGTGGCTGGCGACGGCCAATGAGAGGGAATTGTTAGGTATTAAATTTTAGGAACGCTGTGATAAAAAAGGAGAGATAGACATGAATATGAAATCGGCGAGGAATCTTTATGTAATCGATTTGAAATTTTGATATGGACTGATGATGCACACATTCGAAAGCCTCTGTAAGTACCGAGACGGTGTCGACTGTTTACCGTTCGCGATTTATAATTTTCGTTCGTGATAAGCTTTTAATTGAAACTGTGATTTACGTTTATTAGTTGTACGCTACTTATCGATGTATAGAAGATTTTTTTTTTCGTTAGCTATAGTGTCATGTTATAATGAATGTATTGGATCTGTGATTTCTTTCCTTTAGCGTTTAATAACTTTCGCGTGTAACTTTCATTGTCTATTTTTGTGTAAGCGATAAATAAACATTTGTGTAACAATAAATTCTTGTTTTATTTGCTAGAACCTAAATCATTTAAAATATCTTCGTGCCTGTTTGTGTGTTTTAATTGTGTAATCAGTAATAGTGTGATTTTCATAATAATACGAGGACCAAACACTTTAGGGTAAGAGGTTTTACAACAACTCCAGAAATAGCCCAAAGTGACTGTTGATAAATTGAATACACGAAGAGACGTTTGTGTATCAAAATATAATACTTTATTCGAGTGGGCCATGCCATGGGAGCTGGGTACCTTTCTGAAGGTTTCCACTGCGTGAAAAAAATGCCGTGCCGTCCCATCAGATCATGAGAGTTAGGGAATAGAGAGTGCATCTGTGTTTGCGCACACACTTGTGCTCTATAATATCTCCTGCGTAGTTGGCTTATCGCTCTTGACATTGGCCGCCGTGGCCGAAATCGGTCTGGAGGACCTTAATTAGTGTAACCACACAATGAGAGACGGCCTACAGCTGCACTGCTTACAGGTGAAGGTGACTTCTATCAGATCGTCTATTAGTTTGTTTTAAATAATGTAATGTTTATTATTTTTAGTAATACATTTAATAAAAAAAAAATCTAACTTTAGTATTTCATTAAACACATTCAGAACGCGCAATCAAAACAATCGTAAAGAACGAGATGAAAGACGACGTTAAATGTCGCAGTGTTGTTATTAAATAACATTTTATGTAAACGAAAACGTATTCTGTTAGCTAATGTGATTATATGTCGTTATCGTTTATTTCAAGATTAATTCGTTTTTTAAATTAAGAAAATCGAATAATTCTGGTAACGACGATTCGTAGTAATTGTTGCTATATATAATTAAGTTGATATCAAAAAGCTTCCTAACTAATATGAACTAGTTTTAAATCGCGGTTTTGTCTGCGTGTGAAGGGAGAAGGAGCAGGTGTTAGGCACCCTATGTTCTTTTTTTACCAAAAGAAATCATGATGGTTCAGAAAATAATAAATACTCTGATTCTGATCTTGAAATAATTAAAACTGGAATGAGTTACCAATAAATAAACTCACTTTCGTATTTATAATATTAGGCAATATAAGGGGTACAGAAAACGAGACAGGTACCTGACACAGCCCCCCCTCTCACAAGTGGGTAAGCCGCAAATGGAAACTACATTACTATAAAAATAAGTTGAGTATTTCAAAGAACAAACTTTTTTTTCACCTCTGTATGTATTCAAACTATTATTATTTACCTAGCACATACCTAATACTAGTGTATATAATGATAAACAACGCTCAACGCTCACGCTTGGTGACAACTTACCATCAGGTGGCCCATTTGCCATTTAAATTGAAAAAGTTATCTGCCTGTTAGATAGTACCTCCTGAGTTGCAATGATACCTGCCGCCATTAATGATATATTGCCTTATTAGATCAAACACGGGTAATGTAAGATGAAAGACGAGACGCGAAGTCATTGGGTCACTGATACAATTTGAACGATGTTCCAAGCGAGCCCTGTATTACGTAGTTGAGTGGCGGTCCCGCTTTGATCAGACAAATTTACGCGCCGACGCTAAGTGCCGTTAGAAATATGGCGACGACACTCCTTATACAGCATGCACAACTGTCTCTGGTTATTAATAGATGTAAATATTGCGATATATTTTTTGTAGAATAGAAAGGCGGACTAGCATGTGGGCCACCTGATGGTAAGTGTTCACCAACGCCCTTAGACATTGGCATTGTAAGAAATTCTAAGAAATGTTACCCACCTCTTACATTGCCAATGCGACACCAACCTTGAGATCTAAGATCTTATGTCCCTTGAGCCTGTCATTACACTGGCTCACTCACCCTTCAAACCGGAACACAACAATACCAACTACTGCTGTTTTCCGGTAAAATATCTGATGATATTTTATTTGATTTGATTTATAGATATATAATAATACAATTTGATAATACCTATTGTAAGATTGAATCTAACAAAAATACTGTGTAGAAGTATTATAGTTATTTTTTGGGAATAAAAATATACATCTGTTATGAAAACTCGCAATAATGATTGAAGCCAGCTCAGTATTTTAAAACGTTACATTTAGTAAGACTGCACTCATTTCACTCTCACGTGCACTTGATCTTATCTCGAATGAGATTTTGAGAATTACTTCAAAATCTTGAACTAATAGTGAACACGCTGTATAGCCACCACTACGGAAGCAAGAGCTAAGTGCGAGCGGAACTTAATGCTCCACACTCGAAAATTGTATTTATACCTCCACTTAGTTTATAATTTATATGTCTGTCTGTCCCTACTTCATGTAAGAACGACAACCCATTAATTTTTTTACTCCTCAAAAGAAAATTGGACACATTGCATATTTTAGAGGGTTTTATTTTATTTATAAAATAACACTGTTGTTCGTATTAAAATTGTTGTCAAGCGCTCGCAAATTTTTCAGTACATTTAGTGTCTACAGAATACTTTCAGTAGCTATAATTTAAAAAAAAAAGTCAAATGCGATTCACACAAACGTTACATATATAATCTTTTTTTTTACACTTGGCAAGCGTTTGACCGTTGACTTGCCTGATGTTATGCATCGACACGTTCTAAGATGCAGCACGCTTGCCTAAATGAAACCTGTTCACTCTGGATTTGAAGACACCAGGGTTTTATCCTATCAGGGAATATATAATCAAATTCGATCATGGAATTTGACTCTTATAATGCTCAATAAAGTTTCAGTTACTTATTTCAAGCAGGACGAAATCTCTTAGCGATAAAACCGCTTTATGGTACAAACGTGTTTATTATGATATGTACTTCTGTATTTTATTAATATAACTTTTAATTACTGTGTAAGTCTAATAGTTGTAAATGAGTAACGACCGCGTAAGTAACTAACCGAAATTCCAATAAAAAATTAAAAAATATAACTATGTGGTATTGCTATAATATTTATTAGGTAATAAAAGCTTGTGCTATATACATTATTACATTTTACTTGTAAAGGAGGTAGGAATACGTAAAATATGTAATCAAAGTAATGTCCTCCAGACCAATTTCGGCCACGGCGGCCAATCTTAAGAGAGATTAGTCAACTACCCAGGAGATATTATAGTGCACAAGTGTGTGCGCAAACACAGGGGCACTCTGTCTTCCCTCACTCTCAAAATCCGATGACCCGAAATAGCTTAGGCGCAGGACCAACGGCTTTACGTGCTTTCCGAGGCTCGTAGTATACACACTTCCGACTTCCAGACTCCGGGACGCTACTGAGACTTTTCTGACAAAAAAACCCAATAACTTTTTACTAGCATGACCTTACATCAAGCCACTAGACCAACGAAGCCGTCAGTAATTAAGGTAAAACTGTTTGTTTCTTTTTGCCATAGATAAGAAAAAAATAAAGTTTAGCCCATCATATTTTCTGTGTCTAATACCTTATGAAAAATAAATTGAATTAAAATTGTAGTTTACTTTTTCCACTTTTCCGAAATACAAAAATATATATTATCGTGAACTCTTAGTTTTTCATTTTGGAGATGTATATCATACAAAGTTATCGCGTTATGGCTTAAGTTTTGTCAGCTTTCGCTTGAAAAGAACGTGGACCGCCAATTATGTCCGACTACAATGACATAATATGTCAATGCTATTATTATTAAAATACAACATATATACATAATAAACAGTATATGTCCGTAATGAAACTATGCTATTATAATCAATCAATCAATCAACAGCCAATCATTTTGTCCACTGCTGAACATAGGCCTCTCCCAAGGTGCGCCAAAGCTCCCTGTCCTCCGCCTTCCGCATCCAGTCGGTCCCCAGTAATAATAATATTAATTTATTTACACACCCAAAAGATACATGTACACAATTTGTTTGCAGTATTATCTAACTCTAGGGTTTTTGTTAACATTACCAGCACTGGTGGTGGACCTCTGACTCCGAAACTAGTATAAATTGTACTATCAGTCAGCGAAATTCTAAATTAAAAGTTTGATATAATTATGATTAGTAGTTTTTGCGCAAAAAAAATAAGTTCGCTTTTTATAATATTAAAATATACTTAAAACTAGCGTTCGTATTGGTGGAGGGGTTATAAAAAAGTAGTCTTTATTCTTTCAAAATTCAAGCACGCTTCATACCAAATTTCATCACAATCGGTTCAGTGGCTTATCCGTGAACGCGTAACAGACAGGCCGAGTTAAGGTCTAGAATATATTGTAAATTATTTTACTTTATGTTTGTTTTTAAATGCATAGACGAGTCAATATATGATTACACTTTTAAATTTTTTGTTTTATATTTCGTAACGACGAATGTTTTTAAAATAATAACTAAAGCGTAACATAAATATATATTAAACATAATATATAATTACATTTAGTAACGGCTAGGAAATTAAAGCAAAAAGCTTTCCATTTTAAAACATAATACGTATTCGGGCCCAACATTAATATCGCATAAATCGTGCTCCCGACAGCCATCGGAAGTGTTTTTCCATTCCATCGCGTCTATTTTACCATTTTTCTTTAAAATGTTTTGTCATATCCGCCATTGTTGGGAAACGATGTGTGCATAATACTTTAATGTCGGATTTTTAAAGGTTTCTACAGTTCATTCCTTTTTTTATTTTATTTTATTCTTTTTTTTTAATGGTTCGCATATCCGAGTGAGACTTGTGCTCATAACGTTCTGCCAATGTCACGTGCGACACGAATGAGAATGTTTGGTTGAAAGATTTTAAATATTTAAAAGATTTCGTGAGTTGAAATTGAAATGAATGACGTTACTTAATATTTTATGATCTTTTTTAAAAGGATATAATTATTACTTTCATATGGAATTGTTTATACATATATATATAGGATCGAATATCACATATTTTTAGTTGTAACTTAATAGAATAAAATATTTACATGTGCTTTCGTAACAATAAATGAGATTCATATAGCTCCAAGGAAAATGCATCCTTAACTAACCCTATTTAAATAAGGATCTGTTTTACATACAGATTCGTTCAAAAACTCGATAGCACCTCAGGTTTGAATAACTGACTTGCTTAGTGTAGACGTGTCTATTTTTTATTGACTGTAATAAAATTTGTCGATTATTATGCCATGGAATAGGCCAGAGGGTATTTTTGGGTCAACATTCGTGTTCAGTATGAGATGTTTGATGAAAAAGTATCGTGTTTGGTAGAGGTCTAATTTCTGAAGATCCCACTACACTTTTTGAATTGATTTTAACGTAATATCATTATAAACATTTTATTTCATTTACACGTAGGAATACGAGATGGTTCAACCAATCGTCTTTACAATTTGCCAAAAATTATAACATTTTAAAGCATATAATATAAGTTATAGTTATAAAGAGAAGTACAGACAAGCAATTGAAAGCGGCAATAAATCATTGTAGTTATTTTATTTCGCCTTCATCTCACGCATCCGACTCACATGACGGCGACCTTGCGCGTCACGCTTTATGCGAGATGAAACCATTTAATAATATAATATTCAGAAAGAATCAGAAAACAAAGTTATTCAATTTATAAAATAATATGTATAGTTTACGTTGTACAGACCCGTTCTATACGGTTTGACAGATAATTAATATATAATTATATTTATTTATTTCACTTCTATTATCTTATATAAGTAACTTATATATAATGTTTGAAACCACGTGAAGCAGCTAGACATTATATAGATAAAAAAATGTTTGTGAATTATTTCTTACTTAGGTTGAAACTTAGCTGCTTTATAAAAAATGTTTGTTTTTAAGAAAAATGGTAGTCAATGCACTGTAATATAAGACGCTCTGTGGGTCCTTCAAACAGAAAGCTTTTAATCATGAAAATATTTTGTATATAAGATACTTACAAGCCTACATGCTTTATATTAACCGTATTATTTATTTTTGTGCTTACAAATGATATGACTCATATATATACATGGATGGTTGACATCGGACCCGGTAGCTGGCTTTGCGATCGGCAATTTTTTAGCAAAAATAATAAAATGAATAAACCTATTTCAATAGTACGAAATAGAGACAGCGAGCTAGTTTTAACTATCAATGTATGGTTAAAAATAAAATGTATACCATACATTTTGTTAACGTCCATAGAGGCTATGCAGCAGAGAATATCGATGCGATAGTATAACAGCTACTCATATTTGTCGTCAGTTCGTCCGGAGACGCTGATATATATAATATAATAACACAAAACATTGCGTCTCTCTCGCATCGCCCGTCCCGGGCATGCGTCTAAAAGCTTTCAGGACGCATTGACGCGCGTGCATAATGAAGCGAGTTTTAGTTTATTTTTAGCGACATCGAAGATCATTCGCTCACGTTTATGTTATAGCATTGCTCTGTTACGTTTGTCGATAGTTTTCAGATTTGTTGATAAAAGAAGAGAATGTAATATACATAATAATAGTAATTAGTGTTCTAGTTTTTTTACTTACAATGCGCCATCAACCTTTGTAACTAAGATGTTAGTTTCCAAGGTTGGTGGCGCAGTGTCGATGTAAAGGTGTTTTATAATTCTTATAATTATAATTGTTCTTAAGGAAGCTACAGTTCTCACGCATGTAACTATAGTAATTATAACATTTAAACGCAAAAAAAAATACAAAATAGATGTGTAAATAATATTTTTAAAAATATAAAAAATGTTTTTTGTAAAAAGAAATATAATCGGTGGTGATATTAGGCGGCCTATTTCGGCCTACTTCTTTCATTAAAATATCGAATAAAACTATGTTGGTTTTGTACCCGCACTTTCACAGTATCTTGTCTGAGGTACACCGACAACAAACTATATACCACTTCTTAAATTATTATAGATTTATAAAAAGAAAACGTTCTTTCGAGTGTCGAATATAAATGAACGAGAAACATCTCAAATGTAACAGATATATTGCAAATTCATTTAGTCAAGCAAAGTAACACATGTTATCTTTTGTAAAAGATAAAAGATAGCGTCCCCCATGACGCAGCAATGATTTTATTACTGCATCATCTAATTACGGTAGTAGATTCGAATCCGTGACACATGGTGCGATTGAAGGGGAGATAATGAGCAAATTTTCCAGACCCTTGCGAGGTTCGCCCGTGTAAAGAACGATGGGTCAGATTATGGTGGTTGGTATTGGTTAATCAGAATTTGGTTTTATTTAGACAATAGAAAGATTATATATAGTGGTAATACTGACTTTGACTGTCGATGTTCGATAGATTGACCGTTAATTTTTTTTATACCCTATTAAATTTATAAAATATTATGTTGTTATTAAGTAAGTTATAATATACGTACTGCATTTTGAAGTAAAACAAGCATTAACAAAAGTTTTAAGTGATAGTTTTCAGTATAATACAAATTTAAATTTAGTCAGAACTGTAGCTTCCGTAAGAACAATCTCGAAATCAACCGTAGAACACGATCGTCAAACAGAATGATCAGAATATGCGACATTGACTATAATAATTACGACATTTGAAATATACACGCAAAATAAAAGCAGGAATCTATATATAAAATATTTTTTATGTTAATAAACCCCTCTATAAACAATTATATCAATATTGGTATTAAATTCAATCAATAGTATTTAAAGCATATTGATTCTATTCTCGTCGACATTCCACACGACTGCCGCGTAGGAATAATAATAATAATATCCCTGGACATTATTCACACACACATCTGATCCCGAACTAAGCAGAGCTTGTACTACGGAAACCAGACAACTTATATATGTAGATACTATTAATTGTTAATAATTATTGTTATTTTGTACACGAATATTATAAATCCGAATATCAATCTGTTTTTAAATGTATGTTTATTAAGATATATTACGTCGTGCTTAATCCAATCAATTCTTAAGAATAAACTACTACACATATGTACATAATATATATTTATATATACAAGTACTGACACAACAGTTCATACCCTTTTTTCCTCTTGATTTTCTTTTGTTTTGTAGTTCCTGAAGAGCTAAAATGTTATCAATAAAAAAAATTGAAAATAGAACGTTATTATCAATAACGATTTATTATTGATAAATATCAATAACGATTGCAGTCCAACCCACTTTCACCACTGGGTCTAAACTATTCTTAATATGTAAAATGCTTTTATGATTTTGTTTTATGTCCTTTAGTTAAGGTGTTCCGATTGAGATACTATGTTGACTTGTTCAGTGTGAACTCATAATGACACAAAAAACATTATTTTTTTCTGTGTACATTTGCCCTTCAATATAAAATTTTATTTAGTAACGTCCGAAGTCGGTCGGGTAGCTAGTATATAAATATACATAATATAACATTCTCCTTACCTACCTGCTCGTCTCAAGCGGCTTATAATGCTGTATCCTGAGTAAGAACTCAGGCTTTGCTTTGTTGAGTTTCTCTAATTTCGGTTGAAGGATGAATGAAATGGTGAATTTCGGTTTAAAAATATTTATTCCCCATAAGGAACTCATCTACAGTTCCCTTAATAAGAAAACACAATTCAATTTTTAAATAAAAATATATTAAAAAAAACTCGGAACAAAAATTAAACAATATAAAACAACTAGTGATAAAAAGTATGATAAAAAATATGTAAAAATATAAACAAAGATATTAACAAGATAAATAACTAAATATGTAATTAATTAAAAAATATTAATTTTAAAATGTGTTTAGATTACATTGTTTCGAATATATTTAATCAGATTTTTTTTAAATACAGAAAATTCCTCAATCTTTACGATTTCATCGGGTTATTTATGAACATTTTCTCTGGAACTGAACTTCTTGGAAAAGTATATTTTAAAAGCATAATTTTTGAGCAGCATCCCGGGGTCAGGCTGTGATACTGCTCATTCTTATATTTGTCAATTTTAACAAATCTATACATAGTGCTTAATACAATAATGCTTTGTATATCCAAATATATGAAAGAGAAAATGTATAAATGCAAATAGACCCGATTCGAAATTCGAATTCAAAATCCTGATCTGCTATATGTCACTTGACCGACGAGGAAAATCTTTGACTTGAGGAAATTACAGTAACTTAATTGGTTGTCAAAGCTTAAAATTCCAAATATATATATATTATAATAAATTCCAAATTACAATCACAATATAAATCAACACATCAACATTTATAATATATGCAGTGGTCATCACGACCATGACGTCACGCGCCCTCCCGTAATTAACCAGATGGACTGCGAGGGGCGAGTTAACGATCACGAGTGAATTATTTTGTTGTTTGTTAATGTATATTCAGTTTGACCGAAGTATCCTTGTTAATGTCACATCCTTACCGTTATAATAAATGCTTAACCGATTTTGGTTCAATTCGGTGTGAAGATAGGTTGACTTTAGGCAACATTTAGTGATTTAAAAATAATCAATCCTATTCTACTCTCAATGTGACGTTTTAATAGATTGTGTTAAGAAATCCGAATTCAACATTTGTTTTTTTTTAAACAAAAAAGTTGTATTGGAAAATTCATAAATATATATTTCTGGAATCTTTTCTCTTTTTTTAGTGGATTTATAAATATATATATACCCTCCAGGCTCCATCAGTATCGGAGATGTGTCCAGGCTGCCTGGGTCCCACACTGGGAGCCGTCTCAAGCAACTCAACCTAACAAAACAGCACTAGCAATTGTTTTATAGTTACTATTAATCTCTTGCCTCATTTTTCATCTATTTGCGTGTTAAATGTCACAGAGTTATCTGACGAAGACACTACGCACACGTAGCCTTATGGTCGATACTCTAATCAAAGATTAGGATGAGATCATAGACAAGTACTTTTTAATAAATTTATATATTTCTAACTGCAATAAGTAATAATAAGTAGGTACTTTTTATTATATATATGAAATATTTTCAATCATGTATTTATTCAAGACTTTTAGCATCCATTTCATAGTTGTATATGTTGTATATATGTTTATGTATAATGATAATTCGTTCTGATATTGTATATAAAGCATTCCCTACTCTCAAATACTCTTCAATAGCGCGAAGGCAAACCATTCCGCTACAGTTATGGCATTCGTGTTTTCCACATCTAATATTATTATAGCATTCATATTCACTGTGGCATTTTTTTGCGACGTAAAACTCCACTTTCCCGATATATTTTATTATAAACTTCTAACGCTACTTATGCGAGAGTTCGGGGAACTACAAACTCGTTTATTCTGGTTATTGTCGCTGTGTGTGTTACACTACTACAGACGCACATCAGATTTATCTGTATCATGATACAGACGTCAGCCAATATATAGTATACTATGTATTGTAGTATGAGACGCAAATGTTTACTGCGCATCATCTGTTCAAACACTCTGTGTAACTACTCCGTGTAACAAGATCGTCACTCGCAGCGAAAACAAACACCCTGTGCGTGAGACCCTCGTGTCACGTGACACAGGGCTCCGTTGTGATTTTGTCATATACATATAAGAACTCTATCAATAGGTACACACATTGTTATTTGCTAAGATTTAATGTGAAATATTTATATACAAAGATTTTTATTAACTAAATATATTTTGCTAAATATATATATCAAGGATAATTAAATACTTACTTTTTAGTTTACGTTATAAGCATTTTAGCGAACGCCGTTTGCATTGGCGATACGTAAAAATATCATCATTTAAAATAATCCTTGACGTCCGTATGTCACGAAGAGAAGACACCTGGCGGTGACGTCACGCACCCCCGTGTCCAGTTATTATAAAAAGATTAACTTCTAAGCGCTCGCGTGTGACTGCGAGGTGTGGTAAGTCAACGACTTTCAAATTGTTATGATTCATCGTTTAATCATTTTACTATTTTTAATGACTTGTAAAACTAACGCCTATATGAAACCACTATATAGTAAATAACTAATCGACCGGCTTCGCGCGGGTAGATAAGAATAAAAATGCATTTTGGATATGATTAGCGTAAAATCCGTTCTTAGTGAGCGTCTACGTCGAGGAAAGATGACAAATTTCAAGTCAATCGGGCGGTTAGGTTAGGAGATCTTATAATGAGTGGTATTGCACTTATATATATAGATATAGTTAGACTAGCTTATTGGTCTAGCCTCAAATCCCAAAATTCTGGTTCTCAGAGTCTAGAAACTGCTTCTACACTCCCGTGACGTGAAAGGCATGTAATGACGTTGGTCTTCAGCTTGAACTCTCTCCGGTCGTATCGGATTGCCGTCCCATCGGATTATGAGAGTAAAGGAATAGAGTGCACCCGTGTTTGTGCACTCGCTTTATTTCCCGCACAGTTGGCTACTCTGCCATGAGAACGCAGATTTCGGTAATAGAGTCCAACTGGTCAACAGGTCATCATATTCATATCATATATTATTATTTAAGACACGTACGAAACGATTTGCTTCCTCGTTTCTGATACGCACCGCCAAGGTCTGGAATACCCTCCCGACCTCCGTTTTCCCCACCACCTACAATATGGGTACCTTCAAGTCCCGAGTGAATAGGCACCTTCTAGGCAAGCGCGCTCCATCTTAGACTGTATCTCACTTTCCATCAGGTGTGATAACAGTCAAGCGCTAGCCTATACATTAAAAAAAAAAAATCATTACTTACTTGTAAGCGTTGATTAGCGGTTTTTAGTTAATCACGTCTATCTCTTTTTGTCATAATTGGTTTGACATTTGAATGAAGAAAACAGAGTATTGTTTGACCGATCACTCGCCAAACAACGCTTGTAAGATTAGTTAATAAAGTAAGATTTTTGCTTTATAATTAAAATCTAGTCAAATTAAAAACTATATCCATGTAATTATTTATTTTTATTATTCTTACTTAAATAATGCTAATGATGACATTAAATAACCAATCAAATCAATTCAGCGATCAGAATTATTTATACTTTAGCTATAATACATACATTAGTAACAGTAAGTGCCCACTGTTGGGAAACTGTTTCACCTATAATGGAATTACCATCTTACCCTGGTTTGAAGGTTATTCCTCCATCTTCAGATGAATGAATGTTCCCGGCTGATCGGTGACCTTGGCTCTTATATATTATGACATTGTAAGCTTAAAATATCTTTCAAGACCCGATTATGGTAAGACACCATCGAAATCGAGGAATCTAGAAGCCCACAAAGAAAACTAACACCTCTTTAAGGAACTAAACTGGCCCACATTCCGAGTCAATGAACGAGTCACCTGGACTTTAGGACGTCGAATGTAAACTTATATTAATATTGCATATGGATACCATATCTCGATCAATTAATCCTGAAACTTAGATTATGATGCTGCCTGATAACAAATATGCAGTCACATTATAATAATATTAATACAAATTAAAGATATGATACCTCAAAGGGTCAGCCCTTCGAATAATACGTCTTTGACGATACAAATACAAAAAAAAAAAAACTGAAGATCTAAATAGTAAGAACAACAATTAAATATTTCAATCCAAATATTCCCAAATCCCTAATCCCAGCTGAGTATGAAAATCCATCGAGTCTAAAAATTTGATGCGTCCTCATGCCCCGTTAGGGCTCCGGTCCGGGCTCGGCGAGGGGAGGTAAAAGCATATTTATGTTAGTTTCTGATCGACGATGATGTCTCCCCTTGGTTTGAGAGGGTGACGTCTTGTTACGGCGTTTCGGATGAACATTTTAACGTGTACATACAAATATTATGTCGAATGTACAATTATATATTTTGTTAGTGTAAATATCAATGGTAGCTCGGAGTCTGGAAGGTGGTTTTATACTGCCTTGGAAAGCACGTAAAGGCGTTGGTCCTGCGCCTGAACTCTTTCTCTGATTGCCGTCCCATCGAATTATGATCGTGAATAAAGAGTGCATATGTATTTACGCACACACTCGTGTACTATGTGTATATGTGTAATATGTGTGTATGTCTCAATCTCAATAGAGACTAGCCAACCGTGCAGGACGGTTGGCTAGTCTCTATTGAGATTGGCCGCCGTGGCCGAACACCGCCAAGAGGACTTTATCATCATCATCAATAATTATCAGTGAAGCAGTGTAATGCAGACTCCTGTCCTAATATAGAAGTATGCTGCTTTTTATTGCTCAAGTATGAATAATTCAGGTACTAAAATCAAATCGCAAATTCGCCGCAGCGAGCCCGCACGCTACGCACTTAGCTCTCAGTTTCTCCCGGGGACATTACGAGGTCCCAATAGCTTAAGTATATAAATATATATATATATATATGTTTAAACATGTCTAGTTACGGTTAGATACGAAATATGTAGTTATAATCACTTCAATTAAATATATATAAAACATATATTATATTTATTATATATGACTTAAAAATATCTCTGCCTTAGCTAACTCTGTCATGAGCGATCAGTAAGAACTCACTTCACTACTCACCCGTGAAATGTTCACTTATTGTGTTAGTGATATACTATTTTGATGCGTGTATTCTTGAAATATTATAATTATTAAGGTCAATATCGCATATCATTTTTTGAAATTTCACGACCGTTTTCTTCGCACTCGAGTTTGTTTTTTTTTGGATTGGTCCTAGTGCAGTGCTAGTGTAATAACTTACAAAATGTTCAAAACTATATTATCTATAATTATTTAGATGCGTATATCCTTATAAGTATAATATTTAGGAATTATAATTTTTGCTTGTTATCTTTTTTTCTCTTAACAGTATAAAACAAAGACGCTATCCGCTGTCTGTTTGTTCGCTTAGCTTTTCTAAACTAGCCACTGGAGTTTGAAGCGGTTTTCACTTGCATTTGGATAATTTCTGACGGAATGTTTATACATTGTTATTTTGTTTTTTTTAGCATTTGTTGTATAAGATGAATGAAACTTAGCATTGTAACATAGATGAACATAAAAAAGTAGACAAATTACAACTAATATTTTAAAATTAAACTATCATTATCAACGTTATTAGTAGAATTTTACTTAGTTATTCAAAAGTAAAAACTATAAAGAAAAATAACCGGACGTTCGAAACACCGACGAAACCTCAGCGTTTCATTTGTCTAAATTAGTAATTAGTTACAATTTTCAAAATAATAAAAATAAAAACCGGACACAATACAGTAATCATAAACAAGTAATCAAATATGTGATTAATTTGTTGATATCTTACGATTACATCTTAGCCTGAGGTAGCACCGGCCTTGTATTTATAAATTCTAATTAAAGGATAATCAATACTGTATAAGCATAATAAAGATAGTACCATTTAATTACAATAAAACGCAAACAAAGCGACAGTCACATACAAGCCCCGTGGAAGGGTTAGGAGTAATCAACTAATTGCTGTGTAATCCACGCACAGACAGCTCAACTGCTATTACGTTTATATTTCAATATTTATACCAAACTAGCCGAGCGACCCGGCTTTGTGTGGACTTCAATGGATATTTTGTAAGCTTATATACAATTATTTACAATAAACCCCACTGTCTAATATTTAACAATAAATAAATTAAAAGCTCATGTTAAAAAGCATTACTAAATAAGTTATAATATTCACAGTGCAGTAAAAGTAATAGTTAGTATAGTCCCACTGCTGGGCTAAGGCCTCCAAAACCTGCTCCAATGCGGGTTGGTAGAATACACGTGTAGCAGAATTTCAATGAAATTAGACACATGCAGGTTTCCTCATGATGTTTTCTTTCACCGTCAAGCAACGAGATGAATTATAAAGACAAATTAAGCACATGAAAATTCAGTGGTACTTGTCCGGGTTTGAACCCACGATCATCGGTTAAGATTTACGCGTTCTAACCACTAGACCATCTCGGCATAATATTTAGCGTAGGATATATAGACGATAAAAGAGCTGGCAGTTAGTATTCGTTGATTTTCATACGTGATCGAATTTGAATAAAGTACATATTGATTTTAAACAAAACGGAGTGTCCTTGGTAATAATGGTATGCGCTTTTATCATAAGAAAAGTATTTTTATTTAACAAAAACATTTTGGAAATGTCCTGTAAAATCAAATACATTGTCCTATACATGAAAAGTTAAAGATCTTAATTCAATATGGAAGTATTACGCTTGGTCATTGGCTGTCAAAAGTCTACCAGCGCACCGGTTCGTACAGTATCTCAGTTCTAAGAAGAACTGGCTAAAACAACTTAGCGGGATTAATTATATTTTTTATCACCTTTTATATAGATTAGGAAGGCGGACGAGCGGGCGGCGGGCCACCTGATGGTAAGTGGTCACCAACGCCCTTAGAAATTGGTGCTGTAAGAAATGTTAACCATCGCTTACATCGCCAATGCGCCACCAACCTTGGGACCTAAGATTTTATGTCCCTTGTGCCTGTACTAGCTCACTCACCTTTTCAGATGTACCACGTGGAGATGTTTCATAAATCTCATAGATTATTACTCACCAACAAACATCACGTCCTACTGACCGTCATCTATGGTGGCCAATACATGGAGTCTGCGAGACACAGCGTAACCTTTTACTAGCCGAACCCGAGATTTTATTTCAGTATCTTGAGATCTGTACATGTGTACAGATTGTGTATATGTATAAGACCAATGAAGTTAATATACAAAATAAAATCTGACTAAACATTATAAACATTTAAGATATTTGTCGTCTATTATTATTATATATGCTAATGATACATTGTAACCACTCTATCTGTATATAATATTACGATTAGTACAAATCTCCAGTTCTAGTACAAGTTACATAATATAATATATTATATATAGTAGTAGCAGTAGGCATACACATCAGCAACTGTTTATTAAATTAAATTACAAAAATAATTTAATTTAATAAAAAAAACATTTTTCTTAAATTCATTGCAAATGTAACATAAAAAAGGTATCTATATGTCTAAATATTTAATATCCCAAAATATATATACACCTCTTAATCATATAAAAAAATACTCTAAGAGAGTAATAGTATAGTTGCGAGCTGTTATTGTTTATGGTAATTTAGAGATGCAAGCTCGTGCCAACGGGGGTGCCAATTATATTGACAGAATAAAATTACAGCCATTTGCCTGTCGAAGTTATTGATGAAATTTTGACACGCATGTTTGACAATTCGATCTATCTTCAATTTTATGAAACAGTGTCTAAAAAACTTAATTCATGGCAGAAAAAAATATACATGCATTTTATGTGAACGGGCAATTGTGCTACCCGATAGTGGGTACTTCCACTTTCGTAAATGGTCACCACCGTCCACACGTCCACCGTTTTAAGGTTAAGGTTTCGCACTGCGAAACTGTGGAATGCTTTGCTTGAGTCTGTATTTCCTGATAGGTACAACGTTGGTGTCTTCAAATCTAGAGTAAGCGGGTTTCGTCTAGGCAAGCGTGCAACATCCTAGACCGTGTCGATGCTTAACATCAGGCAAGTCAACGGTCAAATGCTGGCCTATTAATGGTAAAAAAAGGTCATTCGTTATGTAAGTTATATACAAATTAGTTGTATATAATATAATAATGCTGTACTTGCATTTAAAAATTTGTATAGAATATGAATATTTTTATGTTTTAGTTCAAAAACGTTAATTAACAAGTCCAAATAATCAATAAAAAAATGTGTTTTATAAACTTCGACTTTCTACATACATATATAAGATTTAATTTCCAACTTCAAGTATTCTTTATCATTAATAAGAAAGTGTGATGAGTTTTTATTTTCAATTTCAAGTATTCCATTGTAATATAAATTCCCCAATCAATGACAAACCAACCCTTAATCTCAGTTGACGGGTTTGTCAACTGTACTGAAGTATAGCAATCAAGAATTTTATACGCTGTGTTCATTCCAACAATCGAGCTTTTGTCTCGACGCTCTAAATAAGCAGATATTTTTATTTACAATAAAAATTCGTCAATTTAAAATATAAAATTATCTTTTTTATTCATATATTCACTTCCTTTACATTTTTATTATTATAAACAAAAACAATTCTTTCTTTCTGAAATTTTAGAAAAGTTTAAATGAAACACATTTGCTATAATCAAAATATAATTTAACTTTATGCGAGCCAGCTTTTAAAACAACATTTTTATTTTATTTTACCAAAATAACTGTCATAGAACAGTAAATTCGTTAGAGAAGAATTGCTAACTAGTAGAAACTGTTCTGCTCTTGTTGCCAAAAAAACCACGACTTTTTACCATAGTATTAGTATTATATTTATTATTTCATTATTCATTTTATTTAAAACAATAATATTTCAACAATGATTTAGTTCTTTTGTTTCATATAAAACCATTCCATCATTTCGTCTCTCGCGAAACACTCCGATACCCAATATTAATTCCTGGTAGGGTGTGCAGTCAAGCGAAGCCACTCGGCGGTATTAGTCGCGCGTCCCGGCGCTGACCCGGAACTGATGCGGCTCTTTAATATATTGCATAGTGGAGTTTAGCGATGGATTTTTTTATTGTAACGTTAAGGCAAATGCTACCTGTAAAGCCGGGTTTTCACTTTGTGATATAATCTATAATAATAAAATAGCTACATACAGTTTGTTATTACGAACGTATATTTTAACGTCATCACATCCCTAAAAGCTTGACAATATGCTGAACAGTGATGTGAAAGTAGCAGGTTCTATCCTACTCCATTGGTTTATTGTCCTCACTTATAAAAAAATAACGATATTGTATATTACCTAAGTAGAAGTTTGTAAATGTCTCACTTCTGAGCTAAGGGCTCATTGTTTAGTTGAAGGTTAGGAGTCTTTTGCAACAATTTTTATATCTTCCAACTTCAATGTGTTTATATTGACATGTATTATGTGATTAATTAATATTTACAGTTAACCTTTGTTTCTTGTATAGTGCGTGCTGAGACTACCTGTAATTAGTAGAACATTTACCCAGATGATTTTAAAATGTAATATTGTTTTTTCATGTGATATCGTGTCCATTGTTGGTTGACCTCTTAAATAAATAAAGTAAAATACATGCACAATACAGGTTTGCTCACAATATTTTGTTTCACCGCCGAGCACGAGATAATGATGATAAAAACACAAATTAAGCACATAAAAATTGAAAAGCCTTGCCCGGGTTTGAAACCACAATCTTCGGGTGAAGTATGTAAACTGACTGAAATGAACTACATCTTCCTTCCCCCCTTTTAAGAGGGTTTGAAGTTAGTAAATACCATAGCATAATATGTCAGAATATTATCCCATAAATGAAAGTTATCTTATGATGAGGATGAAGTATCATATTAAAATAGCTAACCAAGACCTGAACTCATGAGCTTGCGATTGACGTGTTCAATCACTATTTTCAATATCGGTGCTAATGTGTACGTATTTTTTTACACCAAACAAGTTCTCGTGTATAGATGACACTAAGGGTGGGTCATAAGTGATCAGACAATCTGACCGCTCCTCATTACCAAGCATATGGTACTCGCGTGCGCGCGCAATGGATCGCAACTGTTACCATCGTCCCAATTAGATGGGGATCATGTTTTGTAATAAGCATGCTAGTTTGAATTGATGGTAGATTAAAATTGTTAATAATTACTTTCAACATATTAGATAATACAATAGACCACCTCGTTGGTATAGTGGTTAGGTCAGGCTAATGGAAATGTTAGTGGGTTTTTTGGCTAGTTATTCTCAGTTGCAGTCTGGATTTTATCATTTCACGTTTATACTGCCATGCGTCGGAAATCTCTTCGGTGCTGCGCCTGAACCCTTTCTAGGTTATGAGAGTAATGGAATAGGGAGAACGCATATCAAGTGTCAAGTTTTTTTTTAAATCGACCTGGTAGAACCAGACACATGTGTGTTTGTACGCATTGTGTCTGGATGGCGAAACTCTTAGTTTTATACTTTAGTACAGGTTTAGTACAATTGAATAAAATGTTACTTTTTTATCGCCCCAAGATAAATAGTGGCGAAGAATAGTCAGAAAAGTTATAGTTCGTATACGTTATGCAAAGTCATTGTAATGTATTTTTAGTAAAAATTTAATTGCTTAATGTATTTAAGGATTATACGATTTGTAATATTAATGAAAATTCGTTGTAATATGATGTTCTTTTAAATTACGAAATGTATGAATAATTGTATTTATCTCTTTTAACAAAGTTGTGTATTGATTACACTTGTAAAATGTATATAAAATGAAGTATTATACTGTTAATAGAATATCAACTAATATAATAAACTTAAAGAAATACCAGCGAAAGCAACGCGTCGCGTTATTTATTTTGGCAACTTCTACTAATGAGTAGAGTTTCAGCGACCTATTTCGGTGGGCAGGTACCAGGTTACTAGCTGTCAAGTAGTCAGCAGTTAGCTGTGTTGCGTTGTTGGCATGATAACGTGTAAATTGTGTAATTACAGGTGTATAAGCAAATCAATAGATAATCTCTATATTATTTATTTAAGTATGTTTTTATTCGCATTTATAAATCGACATGTTATATAAATCGATAGCATTATTTACTTTTTTTGTCGAATTAAATAAAACGAAACCATTCTCAATAAGTCCGTATATAATATAATTAGATCATGAACTGTTGATGTTGATTGTTTGCATTGGGTTCAGTATAGCTCCATGGTACCATTTCATGGTATTCGTACCTTCAGGCAAATGTAAAAAAAATTGAAATGTCAGCATTAGTTTCATAAATTTATATTCGATTACTTAAAAAAACGTAAAATATTTTTTTATCAGAAACTTTTCACTATAATGATACATATTGCACTATAAACAATCAAAATAAATGATACACTTATCGCGATCGAAGAAGTTTTGACTCGAATGTTTTAATATGAAAATGGAAGTGATTATACATTCTGGTTCCTCAAGTTTCAGTAAACAAAGGATATTGCTTTCCGGAGTGTATCCGAATTGATTTTAAATTCATCCAAGTCGAGTGTCAAACACTCGTGGAGTCGATATTCAAATGTGTTTCATATCCGGCTGTCGCTCGCTGTCGCCTGAATGACATTCTGAATTATTTTGATGAGTTTAGCTTTATTAGAGAACCCTGTAGGTACACGAGACGACCTTTGGACTTTGAATTTAGAGGAATAGTTCTCTTTATTTGAAAACTTTATGTTTTTAATCAGAAAAAAATAAACGTTACAGCCTTTAAATTTCCCAAAACTGGTCAAAGTTCTCTTTCTTTCTTGATGAGAAAGTTTAGAGAAAATTCCACCACGCTGCTTCAAATTGTTTGCGAATTTATACATTTATGTTTAAGTTATTGGGGTATCTCAGGTGATAGTTTAGGAATAGTAAGAAATTAAAAAAGAAACAGCTCGCAAATGTTACTAACGCTTATGCAAGCGCAAGACTATCCAAGCTACTGTCTTCCTGAAGGTTGTCTGAAACTTTCAGGGATCCGTAGATCTTAAATGGATTTGATTTCAGAACTAAACTGTTCCATTCAATAGATCATGACGCCTGATATATATTTGTATATTAAGCGGCGGTATTATAAAAAGTTTATTAAATAAATTAAATAATAGGAGAATTAATTCATTATTTATGTAATATTTAGATATGTTACTTATAGAGAGCTAAAAGTTCACTTGATTTTTTAAATAATTTCCATTACATCATTTCTCTTGCTTCTTACGTCAAGTCAAAGGAACCGCCGGCGCCATATTTTTTAGAGTTCTTCAGTTGGAGATAAGAAGCCGCACTTAGATCTTGAGTGCTCTACAAATAGCTAAGTATTTTTAGCTTCCGTTCATAGCTCGTGAGGGCCGGCTTTTAACCGACATGAGGATTGGTAGGTCATGGTTATCTTTATAATACTTATTGTTAGTATACTGATCTGGTGTCTCTTATAGTTATATATAATCTGTCTAATTTCCTTGTTGGTCTGGTAGTTACAGACCTCCAGATTCTGGGTTCAAACACCTCAGACTGATAAAATATTATTGGGGGTTTCTAAGAAGAAATTCTCAGTAATTCTATGCAATTGGAAAGTGTTTACTGATTTATGACACGACATCTCTTCTTCTGTCGGTTGGCTGTATTGCATAACTCGCAACACGTTCTGTGTGTGATCTTCTAGAGAGAGATTCTCCTATCAGGTGATAGGAGTTAGGGAATCGCTCTTGTATTATATCGCACAGATATCTATGCTCTTTAATGTCAAATGCAAAATTGACTACACTTATGAAATAAGCGCCGTGGCCGAAATTTGCTCAGAAGGATAACCTTAATTTATAGTCTATATCCCGTAATATATATTATATATTAGAGTATATAGATTATAAATACAGCATTTTTGCTTTAAATTAAATTTAAAAAAAACATTTCGACTTAGCATTACACTTAGGAAACAAATTAAACTTAATTGGTATAATTAACGTTTATTACAATTAAATGAATAAAAAGCATAGTTGATATTTCCTAAATAGTAGTCTGTAAATACCCCACTGCTGGGCTAAAGCCGCCTCTCATTTTGAGAGGAAAATTAGGAACTTAATCAAACACGCTGCTCCAATGCGGTCTGGTGTATACATGTGGCAATACATTCAGTGGTTCTTGGCTTGAACCCGCAATAATCAGAACAGATTCACGTATTCTAGCCACTGGCCTTCTCGACTCTGTGGGCGTTTATTGTTATATAATTTTGTCAAAATCGCAGACGAACTTCCGCTCCAATTTTTTACAAAACAAACAAGTAATCGCATCATTAAATAAATGATTATGACCTTTCGAAAGTAAAACAACTTTCATTGACATTTTATTTTTATGACTATGATTATGATTTTTATGAATGTTGTAAATTCTGATACTATTATTATATGAAATAGTTTTGTCTGTTTGTTGTTGTTAAGTGCAGTTGACTATGTATTATGTTTAAGATAAAGTGAGACTACTATTTGTGTTTATAATTCATCTCGTGCTTGACGGTGAAGAAAAACCTCGTTTGGAAACCTGCATATGTCTAATTTCATTGAAATTGTGCCATATGTGTATTCCACCAACCCGCATTGGAGAAGCGTGGTGGAATAAGCTCTAAACCTTCTCCTCAAAAAGGAGAAGAGGCCTTAGCCCAGCAATGGGACAGTACAGGTTATTACTGAGACTAATAAGTTTATTCTCCTATTAGTGCGGCCTACCTAGACCACACCAACTAAAAATCAAAATATATAACCACTTTGATAAAAATACAAAATATATACTTGTATATATATACTTTAAATTCGACCCCAAAAGGGATGTATAAGTTCATCAAAGTTTATTTAAAAATCGGTTTTATCAATACATTTTATTATACGTTTTAAAAACTTATTGCAAAAGCGAGCAAAACTGCAGACAGTATTAGTAAATAATAAAAATATCTCCTTTCACATCACAACATAATTTTTAGCATTTCCATTATCGTTAAAAATATTTCCTGTATGCTTTAAATGTGTTTTCGACTCTAATGGTTATGTGTATTATTTAAAAGCCAAATGTAAGTTTGTTTTTAATGTATAAAAATATATGTTATTAGTTACTCCAGACATTGGCGTTACAAAGGACAACATCCGAGTTAATATATAAAGCGCTTGGCTGGAGAAATTATGGTTATTCTTACAGAAGTCATAAATATTTAACAAAAAAACAATATTACACATAAGCCTTATTGCCAATGAAATATTACAAGATTAGAATACGATTAAAATGTATGTAAGAATCGGTAATCGTAAAATTAAGATTGTGTTAGGCTTACTGGCAAATGGTCCACCTGGTGGTTAGTACCATCGCTCATATTTGCACATCGCCAATGCGCCACCAACCTTGGGAACTAAGATATTATGTCCCTATGCCTGTGGTAGCACTCACTCACCCTTCAAACTGAAACGCAATAATACTAAGTATTGCTATTTGGCGGTATATTATAAGTGAATGGTGCCTACCTATAATCCCCATTATACATTAGCATAAAGTCCTACCACCAAGTCAACGTAATGCTAATTGCTGATGTCAATTAAAACAATAGAAAAGACAAGCCAAAGGGACGGACAATACATCATCATCATCATTAACCCTTCGTCATCCACTGCTATTCATAGGCCTCTCCAATGGCACGCCACCGATCTTCAGCTCTTAGTCTCCATCCGCTGCCAGCTACTTTGCTAAATAAAAATATTTCTAACAGGACTAATATCTATGGATGACGGTGACCTCTATGACCTTCCGATGGTCTGTTTGCCCGAATGACTTCCTATATCAAATTTAAAATAAATAATCAACGCAAGAGAAGACACGGGCTTAACAAATAATTATACATAATATTTGTTAAATTGTGTCAAATAATTATACTTAAATATATCCATTAAACGTTAAAAGCAATCTGTTTAGATTTCGGTGTTAATTTTTGGAAGTAATTTCAATAACTATAATGGAATGTGACGAGAGACGTACTTATCGTAAATCTGTCTGTGTTGCATTAGTATAAAAACTTTGTTCTCATCTAAAAATACGAGTACAGGGTGCGCGTGCGCAATAATAATTGTATATCGCTAATGTATTTTTGATTTCGTACATTTGTTCACTTATTGAAGTGCTTTAATTGAATCGTTACTGATAATAAAATAAACAATGCAATCGGTTCGGATACAACTGTTTGCTTCTGGCTTCGGTTGAAATTTCGAATTTCTATTACCTGTAGTTTTTTTTTTAATATTTAAGAATCTATTTACTTATTCCTTTGTTTATTACAGATTACGACTTCCAATATTATACAATACTACTAGATTCGTAGTGTACTGTATTTTTGTAAATAATTCGTCAACCTAACTGTGATGAATTTGTTTATCAATAATATTATAACATATACATAAATGTTCCATAGCTATGACTGAAACCTCTTCTCCTCTCGAGAAAGAGGTTCGGAGTTCATTCCACCACGCTTCTTCAAAGCAGATTGGAGACTTGTGGGAGTTGCTTTCGACACATGCAGGTTTCCTCACGAAGTTTGTCATTAGTCATGCGCCTGGATTCTTCAATTGTGTCTGATTTGTTGTATCACCGGATTTTGAGAGCGAGGGAATAGAGAATACAAGTATTTTACCACCAACGCCCATAGACGTTGGCATTGTAAGAAATGTTAACCAACGCTTACATCGCCAATGAGCCACCACCCTTGGGAGCCCTGGTTCTGCCACTGTGTTGGTTATGTCCCTGTGCCTGTTATTACACTGGCTCACTCACCCTTCAAACCGAACACAACAATACCAAGTACTGCTGTTTTGCGGTAGAATATCTGATGAGTGGGTGGTACTTACCCAGACGAGCTTGCACAAAAGTCTTGCACTAGTGAATACAATGTGAATACGCCTCCAACCATGGGTACAAAGATGTTAAGACCCATGTAACTTGTGTAACTTTATTTACACTAGGTCCCCTTCCCTTCTAACCGGTTACAACAGTAGTAAGTATATATGTCTAGCGTTAAAAAGTAGAGCATATGTAAAAAGTACAAAGATTTTGTACAACGACTAAGAACGCTCAATAATGAAAGAAATCATCGTAAGATTTTTTTTGCATGTGATTACATTGGCTCACCGAAGGGCTTTCTGTAGTTATACGAATATACTAGTTTTGTGGTAGAATAACGGACGGTACATATTAAAATCATCCGGCATAAAATCCTATCATCAATTTGCAAAATAATTCTAGTTGCGTTTTCAACATATTCAAATTCACGTCTGTTATATTTGTGGATGCAAATTCAACCTGTTTTATGATATATCAAATAAAATACGTCGTCATAAAGTTGGTACGGTTATAACAAGACTTAAATCATGTTTTTCTTTCTCATATCCAAAGGTCAAATGGACTTTAAGACACGAACAAGAACACAAAACGTATATTTCGTTGCGCGCGCGCCGTCCGTCAGCCAATCACGGCGCCGCGTTTCCAAAGGGCGGGGCTCTAGAACCTTCTCAATAATTACAATTTCGAAGCCTTAGATCTTTACGATAAAACTTTTTATAGGAACAATGGCGTGTCATAATATTTTCATTTTATTTTATTTTAAAATGAATAATGAGGTGAAATTTTAATGTCATAGCAATAAAGGCGTTTTTTCATAGTGAGAATGATTTGTAAGATGTTATCGTCGTGAAATTAGTGGTTCCCGGTCTATAATTTACTGGAATTTACTTTTATGGATTTGGAATTGGCCGTCTTAATTTATTATGACCATAGAACAAGATTATAATCGACATGGAATAAGGAATGCGATACATGTTTACTATAAAGGTTAATTAAATAAAATATTCAATACATTTTAATATAGTAGAGAAAAATTGACTTAGACAATACTATGTAATAATTTAGGATTAAACACCCGTGTGATTTATAAGGCTGTTAATAAACAAAATATTTGACCTTTGTTCTCGTAACAACCTGTGAATGTCCCACTGCTGGGCTAAGGCCTGCTCTTTTTGAGGAGAAGGACTTGATCTCGACTTGACCACAAATAGTTGAGACCACTTACATATATCACATAAAAACCCATATACATTCTATTTTAATGCATGCAAGAATACCAGTCCTTTTTGGTTTTCTTCTTTGTCGGGTGTTTATCTATGTATCCTTTAAATATTATTATTATTATTGTACTCATTTCCACATTTTCTTTTCTAACATTACACCATCGAGTTATTTTTTAACTTTGTTTTTTACAGATGAGATTTACTAAGAGTGATGGATAACCTTGTTCTACGAGGCATGATGTTATATAACATGTGACAAATGCCATTTCTAAATTCTTTCCTGATCCGTGAGAGCTATTTAAATTGAACACACGGCGTTACTTTGTATTTATAATATTTTTAGCGTGTATTTATCTTGCGACCGTTTTAGGCCAGTTTTCAATGTATGACTAATTTTTGTTTATCCGACTACATTGAAGTTACGGTGTATTATGTCGCCATAAGCCTTTGATACCTTCCCAGCCTTAGGGACTGATCAGCCTCCCAATAATGTTACCTCCGTGGTCGTAGAATGATTAAACTATTGAAACAAGTAATGTTGCTTTAGTTTTTATTGCAATTGTGTAACAATTAACCCAAAAATAGATAGAAATCTAGTCAAGTCTCTCCAAAACAATGCTACTTTTTCATAAAAATCCTAATTATACATATATAATATAATATATTTTAGAAAACAATTAAATGTTATTTGATGGCACTACAAAAATACTTTAATAAAATACTATAATATATAAGTATATATAAATATCACTGCTGGGTTAAGACCTTCTCTCCTTTAAGCAAGGGTTGATCTTGCTAACAACGATATTCGTCTCAAGCGCTCTAACCATTGGGGAATTTTGCAAGAAATTGCATGATTTTTTTGACGCTAAAACCAGGACCCTGTCTGTCATTGTAAGACCATGGTCTCAGCAGACCATCTTCATCTGGTGCTTCAGTGTATCATCACACCTCCTACTAAAGCATACTGCTACCAATATAGTAATTTAACGAGACCTCATTACACTACCACTAAATTTGTCCAGGGTATTTGAAATTTGAAGGGCAGATATAACTATGGCCTTATGCAATTGTCTAAGCCCATAGTTATATGTGTTGCTGTCGCAGACGGAGTCGCATGCAACAATCAACTCGTAAAAATATAAATCCGTATTCAGTTTTGCCGTCTCATACCTCATATCTCGATACAATTCTATCAGCGTTTTTTTATAAAAGCTTTTACGCTGCAATAAACAGAAATACCGCCGGTAGTTCTTATTTCCTCGACGATAAAGCCGAAAATAGATCAACTTTTGAGGAGTAAAAATGCCTTGTCAAAACAGTCGGCACCATAAAGTGATGTTTCAAAATCGGTGTTTCCTTTAGGGGTCGAGTTTTTTGGCTTTTAGCCACTTAATGGGGGCGATTTTCGAAAAATTGGTCCAATTTTATTTTGTAATCACTATTATTTGCCGAAATTTCTTTCAAATTAGGTTAAGGTTATTTTCTTGTTCAATTCATACGTCAAACAGAAATGAGAGGACATTTAATTTAAATGACAAGCTCACTTTTTTCAAGCGTTTAAGAGAATTGATTGATAATAAGATAACTGGCGAAAATTGAGAATATTTCTACATTACATACATAATATATTTGTTATTGCAGTGAAAAATTAATCATTTGGTATTAAGTGAAAACTAATTATAATGAATATTTAGAACTCTAAAATGGTGCACATTACTGTATTATTTAATTATTGACCCATCCATCAATGATTGTAATGATTGAAATATTTATAGGGCTATGAACATTTTGATAAATTCGAATTATTTGTTCTAATAATATTAGAATGCATTAATTTTATATATATTTGTTATTATTTCTATTATAACAATCTACACTTTTTTTGTAAACATTCTGATACATAAATCATTGACTTACAAATCACAAACTGCTGGGCTAAGGTCTCCTCTCCCTTTTTGAGGAGAAGGCTTGGAGCTTATTCCACGACGCTGCTCCAATGAGGATTGGTGGAATACACATGTGGCAGAATTTCAGTGAAATTAGACATATGCAGGTTTCCTCACGATGTTTTCCTTCGCCAAAAAGCACGAGATGAGTTATAATAAAAAATAAAGCACATGTAAATTCAGTGGTGCTTGCCCGGGTTTGAACCTACAATCATCGGTTAAGATTCACGCGTTCTTACCACTGGGCCATCTCGGCTATATACATAAATCATTAAAACATAGAAAAACAATGTGCTTATATGAGTTGAGAGATGATGCGGCTTTATTCATAGCAACGACTTTCAAGATCTCTTTCTAACAGAAATTAATTCAAAATACGTAAGAACTTAATTTTATTTACTGGCAGTATATGAACCTCATGATCGAACCGACGTTTCTTCAATTTATACAATTTACAAATACATTAAAAATTACGTTTATAAAAAGTTAGACATCAGATTTTAAAATAACTAAATCTTTATCAAGTTGACAGATGAACGGACAAAATATTTAACAATAATGACTCTTAAAATTAATACTTTAATACAAAAGATAAATGCACTAACATAAGATGTTATTATTGAGTAAGGTCATGAGCGGGCTTCAAACCCCCGCCCACCTGGGGGCGCATACACTTGTCGGGAGTGCGGCCGAAGGATCCTCTCTCGCATTGGACTCTTTAGTCACGAACGCAAGTGCCTTCGTGCTGCTTGAATCATCTGTCATAGATGCAGAGGCCTATATATATTATATATATATATATATATATATATATATATATATATATATGCAGCAATATGTTATATAATAAAATATCAATGTATTTATTATTGAGAGATAAAAATTACGAAATATTTTAGACAAGCTTAAGGTATTCATTAATAGTAATAACAACGCTTTACGAGAACAGCTTTAGATGAAATATTATAATTACTGGTGCAAGCTGAAACTACTTTGTGCAAGCTCGTCTGGGTAGGTTTTTTTTTGATGAGTTGGTGGTACCTACCCAGAGGAGCTTGCACAAAGCTCTACCACCAGTAACCTACTCATCAGATATTCTACCGCAAAACAGCAGTACTTGGTATTGTTGTGTTCCGGTTTGAAGGGTGGGTGAAGGGTTCCAAGGTTGGTGGCGCATTGGCGATGTAAGCGATGGTTAACATTTCTTACAGTGCCAATGTCAGGTCGTTTGGTGATCACTTACCATCAGGTCCGTATGCCGTCCGCCTTCCTTTTCTATATAAAAAAAATCCCGATTTTGCACACGTTTGATAATCGTTTGGAAACGAGTAACTATTTTCGAGTCCAATTGAATAATCATTGTAGATTTTAAATCGATTATATTTCAATACTTATTATGAAACAATATTATTAGTAATGTATGTGTCAATATAATTTCAAAGATAACTATCAATTTTGCTTTAATTTGTTTTAAGTGTACCTTACCTTATGTCAACGATTCGATTAAATTCATCACTTTTGAATTAATCAATTGTTTTTACACTTATAGAATAGCATTGAAGATTTCAATACGTCGATAGAATATTAAAAAAGAAGATATCGCCAAATAATGGACGATCGGATGAAGTTTTATCATCTGTCAAATCTGACGTTTGGATTTCGCCATTGTTTCGACTCGCTCGATAGCGATTGGTTAATATTTCGAATGTTTCGTTGCTATTGTTTTAAAACGATTAATGACTTGTTATTTTATTGATGTACTATTATTACGATTGCATTGTTCGATTTTTAAAACATGCGATTCTCCAAGGATTCTCGTTTTATTTTTTGAATTGAAAGTTTGAAAAGGAATTATTAGTATTTCTATTCTTTACTTCAGTTGATAATGCTTGATTTGATTTGAGGTATTTATTATATAACAAACTATGTATATAGCGTACTAATGTAAGGACAATGTTTTTTCTTTTTCTTTCTTTGGGTGCATAGACATTAAGAAAAATTATATCCTTGATAAAATTTGGAGTAGGGTTTTGTGTAAGCCCATACGTACCATCACATATTCTATCGCCAAACAGCAATACTTAGTATGTTCCCGTTTGAAGGGTGAGTTAACCAATGTAACTAGAGGTACAAGGAACATCTTAGTTGCCATGGTTGTTAGCGCCTTGACGATGTGAGTGATTGGTAATATTTCTTTTAGTGCTGATATCTATGGGTGGTGGACACCACTTACCATAAGTTTGCCCATTTGCTAGGCTGCTTAGTAAAATAAAAAAATATGCCGTTATGAAGGACATATGTATTTTTTTAATAAATAAATATCCTGGGACATTATTCACACACGGCCATCTGATCCCAAACTAAGCAGAGCTTGTGCTATGGAAACCAGACAACTGATATACTACTTATCTTTTATAAATACAGATAATTACACCCAGACTCGGGGTAATACATACATACATTTTCATGCACCCAAATATCTGTCCTGGGTGGGAATCGAACCCACAACCTTCGGCGTGAAGGGCAAGTAACTACCAACCACGCCAACCGGCGGATAATATTTTGATTATGATATTATATATATGATATAATACATATGTAAATATAAATCCATAGGGATGTAAATATTATGAATTCATTGTACTCGATACCATAGTGGTGTGTTCGTGAGAACTTAATTAAACAGTTTATTGTGTAGTACAAATAGGAGCTGCATGCGGTATGCTCTATTATTGTAATATGTCATTTATTGAAGTAATCATTCCTTTAGCAAGGGTAAATGTGGTGTATGAGTAACGTTTCATTATGTAACGTTACAAAAGACGTTACTGACTTGGAAAAGCCGAAAAATACGCTGTTTCTTTATTACGATTAAATCACTGAACCAATCACATTGAAATGATATTGAAGTCCTCTGAGAATTGGAATTATAAAATACAGGATTTGTTGATTTTTAATCGCGGACAAAGTCGCTGTATACAGCTTTTTATTTATTTATATATATTTTAATTATATTTAAGTAAAAGATAATTTAAATAATATTTAATTTGTCTTTTCTAGCGTATTCTTTGATTCGCTTGTTTTTTAATGGACACGTTTTATTAGCCAATGCATATAATACCAAGAAATTTCTTGACGGAATAAAATGTTTTATGGAACAAATAGAATTTTAAATAAAGTGTTAATTTCAACAGATTATTGATTTTTTAAAATTTTTATCGTTAAAAGTGTATTATATGTATTTCTAAAGGCACATTGATTCGTTGTGTGCTCGAGTATATCGAGTAAGTAGAGTATACTGCATGTGGTGACACTTCACACCTCCCGATACGGTACCGTGACGGATTGTAACGCGGGAGGCGTGGGAACGACACCGTGACGAAAGTGTCACGTGACCGATCGGCTGATGATGCGTTGTTTGAAAACTGTGGAAAGTGTTTTATATTTTCATTTACTTTTAAATGAATTTGTGTTTTTTATTTTATTTTAAACGCAATTAAACTTAATTATTTTCTAAAACTTTTCATTTTCTTAAAAGAATGAAAACTCAGCGAAACAGCCAAAATCAATGCTGAGAAATAAATTAATTATTAAGGAAAAAAAACATTTTAAAAGCAATTATAACGTTGGTATTTGATAGGTATTAAACAAAAAAGTACTAACATTATCTTTTAAATTTAATTCATGAAGCTATATTAATTTATCTTTTTTTAATTTAATTCAATTGCTCGCCCGTGCTAAGCTTAATAAAAATCTAACTAATCGTTTAGGTGTGATTATGTAACAAATACGCAAACACGATGAGAGTAAGATATATACAAAATGTTGTATGTACGTGAAATATTTATGAAAAGATTATTGTAAATATTAATATCGATGCACAGGTAGACACCTATCGATATACTATATCATCGGTGTATATCGAGAGTACCTTGAATCCAATTAATACTTAGAGCTATAATTTAAACGATAAAAGTCTAACTCCGAGCGAGTATTCACCGTCGTCACTTTCATACAGAATGTTTGTGAATATTGCCGGCACTGGTCTTTAATAAATAGTTTTTATTACATTGACATAAGTTTTAAAATGTGCCGGTTTTTGTAATGAAATGGTATTGGGGATTGTACATCTTTTCTCTGAATATGATAATAATAATTAAATCTTTTATATTCTACATTCAAAAGCAGTGGTAGATCTTGCAAGACCGTATTTGAATTAAAATTTATTTATGCGATTTACAACATACCATACATTACATTACATTACATATGTTTAAACGATATAATAATGTCCTCCATACCGATTTCGGCCACGGCGGCCAATCTCAATAGATATTAGCCAAATGCGCAGGAGATATTATAGTGCACAAGTGTTAGCGCAAACACAGGTTCACTCTCTATTCCCTAGCTCTAAAAATCCGATGGGACGGCAATCCAACACGACCGAAAGAGTTCAGGCGCAGGACCAACGGCTTTACGTGCTTTCCGAGGCACGGGAATGTACACTTCCAATTTCCAGACCGTGGGCTGCTACTGAGAATTTTCTAACAAAATTCAATAACTTTTTTATTGGACCGACCTGGGAATTGAACCTAGGACCTCCCGGTCAGTGACCTTACCTAGCCACTTAGAGGACCTTATAGGTAGACTATCTACAGTTACCTTCCTGTACCCACCTACCCACCTACCTTCAGAGACATGTCAAATCAAAACCGGAAACGTCAAATGCGATTCACACAAACAATTCCTAATTAACACGTATGTTTGTTTAAAAGCTTTTGTATGTATTTTTAGGTCACAAAGTAATTTTGTCTTGTTACCGGTCATTGTGTCCCCAGCGTGACTTCCAAGTCTCTTTGCTAATGTACTTTTAAACAAAACAACCATTGCTTAATTTAGCTTTTTGCTTTTTTTTATAATTTATTTATGTACTCTATTATTAGAATAAATATTAGGTCCTTACATATGAAATTGGCCTTTTGTACGGGAGGAATATAAAGTCTTTTTTTTTTTGTAAAATATATTTAATTATTTAAAGTACAATGCACCGTTGTTATTTATGCACTTTTGCCATCTCATAGGTCCCTTTACTAAGAAAACCATGGGGGCGAGAATCAATAAACTCTTTGAAGGAGTTGAATTTTTTTCCTTGTAAGAAGATGTCCAAATTCCGGAAAAAATGTTAATCTGTTGGAGCAAGGTCCAGGGAGTACGGTGGATGTCACAGACATTCCAATTGTAGCTCATCTAACTTAGTGGTTCTTTATTGTGCAGTGTGTGGTCTTGCGTTGTCGTGAAGCAGCAGTGGCCTAGAGCGATTGACCAATCTCGGTTGTTTAGCAGCTAGTTCTTCCTCCATGGTTTGCAGTTGCTGACAATAGATATCCGTCGTAATCGTTTGGCCAGATTATAAAAAGCTGGAGTGAACGACACCGACGCTAGTACACCAAACACTCAAAAGTAACTTTTTCTGAGTCAATTTTCATTTAGGGCAGGATTTGGCTGGGTTTCGTGGCAGGATTTAGTCATTGCGACGAGCGCTTCCGATTATGGTACAGTATCCGCTTTTCATCACAAGTAATGATTCGATTTAAAATCCCTTCATTATTGTGTCGGTTGAGCAAAGTAACACAGCAGTCGACGCGTGTTTGCAAGTTCGATTCACTCAATTCATGAGGTACCCATCGTTCAAGTTTTTTTACTTTCCCGATTTGCTTCAAGTGGATTAATACAGTTTTATCACTTACCCCGAAGTTACGCTGGCGCTTTCTATCCCTTATATCGCCAACCAACCTTGGGAACTATGATGTTACTTCCCTTGTGTAGTTACACTGGCTCTTTCACCCTTTCTCTTGAACTCAACAATACTAAGTATTGCTGTTTAGCGGTAGAATCTGTAATGAGTAGATGGTACGGCTGCATTCCGCTAAACAATACAACTTATAATTGAACAAGAGCGAATATTCTTTATCTAATCCACAAACCACGAACCCTACCCACGTGTGTTACGTAATATTTCAATATTTCCACAAGGGGACACCACCCTTGTTAGTTTAAGCAATTTCTCTAATGCACCACGAGCATTTATCAATGCATTTTATATCACCGCAAAAGTGACACTACAAATTATCGATTGCAAATATGGTCTTTATTTGTAAAGTCATAAATGGTATTTTGGTGTACACTATTTTGGTGCGCTGTTCACTGTAGGTTACATCTTGTAATTTTCCGGGCAGTGCTAACTATGAAACATTCATGAGTTTATTTTAAGCTTGTGGTTTATACAACTTATTGGATGGCTGTATGCGGGGAAGAACCGAATCGAAATAATTATATGCTATACTTATATGATTTTGATTAAAATTTGAAATAGTATATCTGTACTCTTTTTTTTAAATATGTGAAATAACGTAATGAAATTTATAAATAATAAATCTAGCAATTAAATCAAGCAAGTAAATTTAAATATTATTACTAAGATCTAATTTCAAATTAATAAAGACAAAGATTTTGAATACAATATATTTTTTATAACTGCACTGTTATTAAGGAATAAGTAAATTAAATAAAGTATATACTTATAATTATATTTATAATTCTTGTGTGTGTCATCATAATTATTCTCCTGCTTAGCGTCTTGACCGATTGATAAAATATTTTCAGGCTCCCAGCACGCAAGCTACGCAAGTTACATTGTTGATTGCACACACATTGTCAATATACTCGATATACTAGTGTCAATACAATCGAGTACACCAAATGTACATTTTTGTACATGTACCAGATGAAACGCTAGCGTAGAATTCATTGGGACGTAATAAATCCCTTAAAATATGTCATTTTAACTTTAAGCCGAACATAGTGGACTACGGAAATGTACGTGAACTGTAAGTAGTTGTAACTTTGAAGTGATTTTGACGAAATAAAGACTGAACAGTTTTTGAGGCAAGAAGTATTCATCGTATACAACTTAGGAAACTGCGAACGTTGTAAATATCACCTATTAATTTACAATAAAATTATTTACTTGTAAAAACTTAATCGGTCAATGCTCTCACTTTATGGTACTGTTCAATTTATTTTATGTTGTTTTTTTCTCTAATAAAAATTAAATTAAAATTCTTGGCGACCTTTCGCATAACCGCAATTATATCTTGATAGTATCGCCAGTAGAACCATAAAATCATGTCCGCGTGGGCGACTCACAATGCACGGTGAGCCAATGACAGATTGCTATAATCCCGCGGATTCGATTCCCCGTTTGCACATATCATTAGCACCTATTACAGCCCCATACGCAGCTTATCCATTTAGTAAAATCTGATTGAAAATTATACACAAGGATTAACTTTGATGTTATTATAGCGATTAGCTTCGTATCAAGCCAAATGTATGTTATTTATGTTAACTTTGGAATAAAACGTTTTTTAATTGCTAATGTTTTAACTCTACCACCGATTTGGAAAGCGGCAACCAGCGTGAAGAAATACTAAGAAACTCGTGGAAAATATCCAACTACCCGTTTCAAATGTCACAACGACTGTTTGTCTGTTTGTGTATGTTTTAAAATTCTTTTTATGATTTTTTTATTTAATTCCAGGTAATTTGTCGCTCACGGGCAGTTCAAGAAGCACAATTAGTGCTCATACCAGTCAAGGCTAACCAAGCAACGAATTGTAGAAAAAATCGAGGAAGCAGTCGAAAAAATAATATAAAAAAACGATTGTGATGCAAAAACAAAAGGTAAACATTTTACAGTAGACTAAAAGGTTATACATAAACGCGTCAAACTATAACTAACTGCCTTAATTTCGTATAAACATCAGTAAAACCGCAAAACATCAATCTCAGCGCCGGAAGTGGGAGCGGAACGATTTATCATGAAAAAACCGCCTAAAAGCCGCTATTGCCAATACCGGATGTTCCCGCCATTCCAAAAGCAGTATGGCGGCGCGTGCCGATTTTGTCACGGATCGCAAATGTAAAGATTAATCTTAAGATGAATAACCACTATATTTTATTTTTAATAATTACCCATTAAGCAACAATATACAATGATTAAAAAAAAACACTTATTACATTCGTTAATATTTTTTATTCCATTTTGAACTGGTATGATACTGAGAAAGATAATTTTTGAAGGAGAAAAAATTGGAATTAGAAATATGGACACAGAATGACTCCAGATTTGAGTAAGACTGTGAAAAACTGCTCGATTCAGAGGACTCAGGATGTGGTGTGGAACTTAGGATGGATATTACAGCTGAACTCAGATGTGAATGGGACGTTAAGATTTTGTATTAACTATTTCTATCCTGTGAACAATGATCCAGTAAAAGCTGTAAGTAATAAAGAAAATAGTGTCTTAAAAATTTAAAATTGTTATATATAAAATAAAACGTACCTACCATTACACTTAAATCCCGAAGCTACGTAACTGTTCGCATTATATCAGCGATTATATCAAACAAAGACAAATTGCTCCAATTATGGACTGCAATTTCAACTTCCGAATGCGTTTCTGTTGACAATATGGATAATTATACAATGGCCACCAATATGTCACTTTTATTATCTTGGATATCTAAAGTGTTATCTAAAGAAATATAAAAATAAGCTCTACATCCTAAGAAATAAAGACGAAATTTCAAGCATCAAATCTAAGGACAACCCTTGAAGGCAGAACGGATACGAATAGACGCCGTCGGACAATTTAAAAAGTTAAACTTTCTACAGACATTTATGATAAGCGAAATAATACTCTAATAATATACAATAAAGTTGAAAATTCGTTACCTTTATAATTACTATAATCCTATATAATTTATAGTAGAAGAAGCGACTTTATATCAATGTAATGCAAAAATAAACTTTAAACTGTACATTTTAAGGTACAATATGTATTAACAGAGTTTTTAGGGTTATTTTGTAAAAGGATGGCAAAGAAAACAATAGTATCCATTTGAAGGCACGCGGCAGCACGCGGCGCGCACACGCCGACATGGCGTCGACTTTTGACAGTCATTACAATGTTTTGTGTTGATTAGATTAATGTGCGGTCTTACGATTTCCATGGAAGAAATTTATTTTAATTTATAATAATTATGTAGTGTATATAAAAAAAAACTAAATGATTTGATATCAAGCGTTACTAATAATGTAACGTTCTAGAATTAATGTTAAGGAAATACCAGATCGGGGGAAGACCAATTTTTTGCTAGCTAACCTTGGTATTTTTTCCGGTCACTCGCTACAATTTATTTCAGCGATTTGAAATGCCAGAATACGATAAGCTACTAGTTAAGTTACGACACAACCAGGAAGGTGTTAGCTATTTGGTTTGTCTCGAAAAATACCTACCACTGGTGGTAGGGCTTTGTGCAAGCTCGTCTGGGTAGGTACTACTCACTCATCAGATATTCTACCGCAAAACAGTAGTACTTGGTATTGTTGTGTTCCGATTTGAAGAGTGAGTGAGCCAGTGTACTTATAGGCACAAGGGACATAAAATCTTAGTTCCCAAGATTGGTGGCGCATTGGCGGTTGGCGATGTAAGCAATAGCTAACATTTCTTACAGTGTTCTAAGGGCGTTTGGTGACCACTTACCATCAGATGGCCTATATGCTCGTCCGACTTCCTATTCTATAAAAATATATATATATATATATATATATATATATTGCAATAGAACAGTAGGCTCTACGAATTAGACAATTAATATAATATTATAAAGTTAAATAAAATATTTTATACGTAATAAAAAAATAAAAAAGTCCTACCTAGGTGCCTACCAATGACCCATTAATGACGCGATTCATTTACGATGACACATTTTAAAATCCTTGAACTTTGATGTGTGTCTTGTCTAACCGTCTATAAGCTACATTTCCCTAAGGAGATTGAAATGAGACAAATTAGATAAGGGATAAAAAAATAAGAACCGTAACTCCTGGGCAGCTGTGAAATATAAATTCTGCGACACGTGCCGAGTGGGATGGCGCCGTTGGGAGTTCGTAACATAATATTTGACTTTCAAGGAAATAAAATAAAAATTCGTTCAAAATATATTTATTGATTTTAAATAAAATTACTTTAGAGAAGACTTTGTCTAATGTTTAATAAGTTGTATTGGTAATTAACTTCTGAGTATGAAATATTTTTACTAATAATAATAATAATAGTTACTGTACTATGCATATTGTAATTAATAATATTGTGATTTGGACATATTTGTATGAGAATAATTCAAGAAATACCAGTATCATATCAGTAATTATTGAGACGACAAGTTAGCCCATTCAGTTCACATCGTTCCTTATAAATCGCTCCAACGATTCCAAAATATCAATACCCATTTGTCATCACGGGAAATATTGCTTCCGACCGAGTCGACTCGAACGTATGCATCACAAAAAGTACGCGACCTAGACATCACCCTTGCGGCACACCCCATCACATTAACGCGAGTTTTAATCAAAAAATCATGGGTGTGAAATCCAAACACGGGGGTCGAAACTTTCCCATATCGATAATGAAGCGACGTGTATAGTTTGGTAAAAAAAAAAACATTTTTTTTCTACGCATTGTGCGTTTGCTTTTTAATCAGAAGACAATCGGGGAAAATTTGTGTCAATAATTACACGGGAAGTGTGATTTTCGGACGATACACCGATGACTTTAGCGATTAGTTGGTATAGGGTGATTTTTTAATGGAAATGCACACAGTGCAGCGCCTGCACAGCCAATGTTGGCGTTAATCAGTGCTTTATTTGAATTCTCAGATAATTTTTATGGTCTGTTTGATTACAGGGATATATTATAAATTATTATTTTTCTGTCGCTTAAATAGATATCGTTACTTCTATTGTGATATTGTGTTTACATTCAGTTGTGTTTATTTTTATTAATAAAAAGAGATTTAATGTAAAAAATGGATGTTTTTCTGATATGTCAATCAATAGAACTCATTCGACTCAAAGCAAGCACGATAAATGGGTTCGTTTTCATTGCGACCATATGAGATGTTCAAGAAAAATGTTTTGCTGAAAAATTTACAATTGACCTTTTTCATTTTGCCTCAGTGCTAATAAAATATTCTAATATTAATACGAGTTGTGATAAAATTTATATAATCTATGTACCCTAAAACATACATACATTACTTCTCGTAACGTAAATATATGGTGTATTGTCTCCTTAATTTGTTATCCCTACCATTGTACGTGGGAGGTGTATTTACGTAATACGAATAATAGCACATGTTAATTCGTATCAAAACAATTGTTAAAATGGTATAGATTTATATAAACGAGATCGATCTACACCCACGACTTAAGGACAGCCTGTGTCATTAGCTATGTTTTGTTGACATAATGAATAAATTTATTTATTTATTTCTTCATAAATTACAAGAGCAAGACATATTAGTTATGTACATTATCATATCAGCGGAAAATATTACTTAAAAAAGGTATATCAGGTCACGGTATAAGCTGACATTAGCGTTATAGATAACTAGCAGTATCCCAAGATTATTAAACGAAATGAGAGAGCCGAGATGTACCAACACTTACTATTACAGTTACAATAGATGAACGTTGCATTGAATATGTAAATATTCGTTAATATGTATTACTGTGAATGAAGAACGCGTGAATCTAAACGGATAATCGTGGGTTCAAAACCGGATAAGCCCCGCTGAATTATCATGTGCTCAATTTGCGATTATAATTCATCTCGTGCTTGACGGTGAAGGAAAACATCGTGAGGAAACCTGTATGTGTCTAATTTCACTGAAATTCTGCCACAGGTGTATTCCACCAACCCGCATTTGAGCAGCGTTATGGAATAAGCTCCAAACCTTCTCCTCAAAAAGGGAGAGGAGGCAATAGCCCAGCAGTGGGACAGCAGTGGGAAAGAAGATGCAAAAATAAGAGAAATCATAAAGAAATAATAATGATTTGATTTGAAAATGTTCTTATAAGACTTAAGTGAATGTCATGTAGCTAAAGCCTTTGTTAGAAAGATTTCGCGCAAAATTTACACTTACGTTGCACTAAGATTTGCTCCAGCAATTGTAATCAGATAACTCATGCTTTTAATTCATCCATGATCGCTAACAGCATCATTAAGACGTGATCTCCTGTGTAGCTCAAAGTAAAATGTGTTATACATAATGAAGTGTAATTTAATAAAGTGCATCAAACGCAACGTCGGGATCAATGAGGCGCGCCAACTAACCCGGGGCTGTTGCACCCCATATGTTGTACCGATTTTTATATACTTCGATTATGACTTGTTGATACTTGATTGTGTATATACAAATTGTTTTAGGTTTTCTTTAACTTAAATTAACGTTGTAAATTAATATTTTATTGAAATAATACAAACATCAAACCCGGGTCTCAACATTACTAATTTCTATTTGACATACTCTAAACACAGATTCTTATTGAAACGCAATTTTCCTTTATAAACTTTCTTTTGAATTGTATAAAGCTGTTACAAATAATAAAATATCAAACGAATAATTTTATAATCTATATATTATAACGAGATCGAATAAAAAGATAAAATTAAAATAATATTAATTAATTTCAACCATATTACAATTTAATATAAAATTCGCTATTAAATCTATTCCTTAATAGTACGATAAAAGTGAACTCGTCAAGTATCAAGTGGTCTCAATCCAACTCCACCCCGTCAACAGAAACTGAGTGATTTTGATAGACATGTAAAAAAGATTATATTCTATAGCACTGAATAATTATAAAAATGCGCGAATATAATTCTTAAAATATGCCTTTTCAATGTTGTGCATTTTAATTATTCAATAACGTTTAAATTAGGGGGAGTTTTATTATTATTTGATGCCATTGTCTAAACATAATAAACTAAAAATCAAGTTTATATTTTGAGTTTAATAAAAACTAAAATCAAAATATACTTTAGTCGAAACGTCAAGCTAGTTACGCTTTTGAATATAGATTATAATGTTATTGAGATGATGAAACCTTTCTTTTTTTATCTGTGTAATATTTAATTTAATTGTCGGCTAAATAAATAATTTACTCTGATAACAATATGGAGTCCATGAAGTCCTGCTTACAATATGTAAAAAATATATTTATCTTTTCATGTTTCTTTTTAAAGGTAGGCTGACGGGCAAAAGGCCCACCATTGATTGGCGTTATAAGAAATATTAACCGTTCTTTACATCGCCAATGCGCTACCAACCTTGGAAACTAAGATGTTATGTCCCTTGTGCCTGTAGTTACAGCGGATGGTCACCCTTGAAACTGGATCTCAATCGTAAGTATTGCTGTTAAGCGGTAGAATATCTGATGAGTGGGCGGTACCAAACCAGACGGGCTTGCACAAAGTCCTTTCACCAAGTAAACGCGCGCGCTTTATTCTACAGGGAAACTGTCGAACTAATTAAGAACAAATGCCTCTTGTTTTATTTTATTTTATTTATTATACAAAATCCCCAACGTGTCTACAAACTATGTTTACAATTATTTTGAATGTCTATTTAATTTAATTTATTTTTAATACGATTAGTAAATTAAGTAAAACCAAAAAAGATAAAATAAAATTGGTAAAGACAGAGAAACAAAAAATATAAATAACAATAATAAATGAATTAAATTGAAGTTAAAAAATTATCGTTTTTAGTAAATGTGTGTTTGTGTGTGTGTGTGTATATTTTTAATTTGTTCCATCGTTCATTCGCAATAGATCGATTGATATCCCGAATATTTCTGACATAAATAATAACTCATCTTTAAGTTGATAAAAAAACGAGGTACAGAAAAGTGCAAAATCACACGTGTAATATATTCCATAGTATGTCGGTAAAAAGCAACTAAAACGTTGATATGAATTGATATAAATGACCTAAAAAACCGTTCGTCATTATATAATAAGGGTGGGGGTCTATCGTAATAGTAATGCTTTCGTGTATAATGATATGCTTTTTTATTATAGGAATTAATATAAATTGTTTTGAATCGATGAGATTTATTTTGGTAAAATGTTTTTTATGATATATACAACTAGTTTTTCTCGTGGCTTCGTACGAGTTAGAATGGGGGGGGGGAGGCACGGATGTTGGGTATAAAAAGTAGCCTATGTCCTTACTTGGGGTTTAAGCCACAAATTCATCAAAATCGTTTCACAAACAGACGAAACTCTTAGCGAAAGATCGCGAGTCTAAATAGGTACAAGAATCATTTAAGACGTGTTTAAATTGTGCTTATAATTCATTTCTTGGCGGTGCAGGAAAATATTATGATTTAATCTGCATGTATCGAATCTACCCCATTCACTAGTATCAATTCGCAATAGAGAAACGTGGTGGATTAACTTCCCAAAATCTCAGCCTTTACCCAGAAATGTTACAAATAAAAAAAAATAAAAAAAACGGCGTGGATGTCTCATTCCATTCGCTCATTATAAATTAAACTATGTATACTGAAAATTATTAGAAACTTAATATTTATATGTTTAGTTCGTAATCAATAGTTACAATTTTTGTACAAAGATAAAAAAATTATAATATAAGGCCAAACAAATCAGAAAATCTTACAACATATTATGACTACTTAAATATATTATTTATAAAAGAAAAATACATATTAGTGTGTGTTTACATTCTTCTTTCAAACTGTCTTTATTTATATTGATGTTCGTAATTAATGTATAAAAGTAATTATTATTACCGAGAATTTAGTTAATAATTGATTGAAGAAAATATCTAGAACTTATGTAAAAAACTGTGGATTAAGTTCTTTATCTTAAAATTAATTACAGTAGTTCTCAGTAAAGTTATTACGAATAATTAAAACGCAATTCACAGTAACGTAAACGGAACTACATGATCAAAATTGTATATAAAAAGATGTATGTTGTTTTATTTAAAAACGGTAGCCTGACAAGGAAATAGCGTATAATAAATTTATTTGGTGGTAGTGCTTTGTGCAGACCCGTCTGGGTAGATGGCACCAACTCTTCAGATATTCTACTGCTAAACAGTCATACTTAGTATTGTTGTGTTCCGGCTTGAAGGATAAGTGAGCCAGTGTAATTACGAGCAAAAGAGACGTATGGGGGCGATGTAAGGAACAGTTAAAATTTCTTACAGTACCAATTTCAATGTTGAGTTTACCTTGGCAAAACATCTTTCGGGAGAATGAGTTTTTACATATTAAATATTTATATAGTATTTTAATTTTACGTATATTTGTATATATCATTCGTATGTATATTAGTCTGTTAATTCTTAGTTTTATGTCATGTGCGGACACATATAATATCAAATCAAATCAGAATATACGTTATTCGATAAGGCTCATGCGAACACATTCAAAGTATTATTTTATAAGATTCAATTAAATTAAAAGCTACCACCAGTAACGTTTCAAAGTCAGGAACTACAGTTTACCGGCTTAGAATCTATGTTTTAAACCGGTCGTAGTTTTAAACTTAACTTTTGTAATTATTGTAAGAGAGCTTGGATATTTACAAGACGGACTTCGATTGAACGTTGAACGTATACAAATCGCAAATTAAAATTGACTCACCCGACCTCGAATTCACTTACTAACAAGTCGGTGACATCTAAAATACAATCGCAGGTATCCGAAAATAAAACAGGTATTCAAAGGACAGGACAAAAATTTATATCTGCGATAACAAAGTCGCCACACGGAATGTGGTCCGTCTCTGTGCTGGGGTGCCGTTGAATTATATCAATTCAAACTGTTTTTAGTGTTGTCGTTATGGTATAGTGGATTTCAATTACAGTCGCAGGTTCAAATTCAGGAGCGAATATATGATTTTAATCTAATTTTTCATTATAATGTGTAACAGGAGTTAATTGCAATGGGTTACTTCAGGTGTTTTGTTATATAATAAAATGCGATGTACTTATGTACGCGCGTTGAAACTTCTACGTTTTCGTAGTATTAATTTGATAGTTCATTATGAAGTAATTTCCTTTTGGCTATACGAAATATTACCCATCTACATCGTCAAAGCGCCACTAACTTTGAGAACTAATATGTCCCTTGTGCCTGTAGCACACTGGCTCAATCGACCTTCGGTCCAGAACAGAAATAAATAAATATTGCTAAATATTGCTGTTTGAATGTAGAATATCATGATTGGGTGGTACTTATAGACGGGTTTGCACAAAGCCCTACCACCAAAGAGTCAAGTGTGCTTAAAATAATACTCGGATATTATATTTGGATAAAACTGTTCAAAAAAGTGTGAAGGTCATATTACGTTCATCACTTGTTTTTTTGGATGCGTTCATGGGTTTCACGATATTGACTTGGAACTTGCGACTTGGAACGTCCTAGTATTACCTACTGACGGACTTACAAGCGATCTACGTTACTCGTGAGATGCTCTTCTGAACTTTACCACATTAGCTTTGTATATAATTATATAAATTAGTATTATATTGTAATAACTATTTACTATTTTTTAAATCTGATATTTTTGTTCGAATCATGTTTGATCAATCGATCGTGGTGTTACTTTCGTTCTATATTTGTAATGTATGATGTAAACGCAAAAACACCATATGCCCCCCCATAAAACAAGCTTTTACGCGCGTTATCTGTTGACACACGAATTACTGTACGCGATAACAGCATACTACCGACTTACACGGTAATGCTTTGAATTCGATTCAAGTGCTTTTATTGACTGGAAATCTATACATATAATAAAACTGTATTGTCTGTGACTGTCTGTATTTTACAGCAATTTAGGTTGTTTTTTTATAAAATGTAATTGTCAAACATTATTAGAGTATGTTTTTTAATTATATTCTTAAGTCGTGATGGCCCATAAGTTAAATATGCCACGTTTATCCACCAACCCGCACCGGAGCAGTGTGGAGTAGGCTCCAATTTCTCATAAAGGATAGCAAACCATAACCCACCACTACCACATACAACAAGCTCTTACATTACTTTTTTTACTTTTAATATCCTTTGGTAGGTTGAAAAAATGTGTTCTATGTTAAATTATTTAAAAAAAAATACAATAGAGGTACTAGGTAACTCACCGAGGAACACGATCGTGAAACGTCAGCGTTGTGCGTCATAACTATAATAATAGATATACGCATCAATATACTGTATCACCTATGTCGTTGTGTATGTATATATGTGTGCTGTTAAATATAATCATAAATGAGATGAAGTGAGCTGTCATGACATAGCAATAACTAGCAATTAAAGGAATTACCTATAAATAACCCAGTAATGGACAAAGGCCTTCCCGCCTCGTCAGTAAGCTTGGAGCTTATTCCACGCTTCTCCAACGCGGATTGGGTACACGTGGTTTCTCAGGACGTTTGTGTATGTATTTTGAGCACAAATTAAGCACATGAAAAGTTAGATGTGCTTGCGGAGCTTAAACCCTCAATCTTCAGTAATGAAAAAAAATTCTAGTAATATTCATAAAGACAATAAAGTAATATTTATAGTCATTTCTAATAAATAAGTCCGTGAGAACGTTAGTATGTCTGTTGCGTTATCTCCTAAACTCGAGATTTCTACAAGGAATCGTTTGTCCATCTCGAGTGCAAGTTATCAGTGGCAGATGTTTCATAAATATTACATAACAGCTTCCCTATATGAGAGACGGATGGCCCAATGGGTATGTGTCTGATAATCTTTAGGGGCCGTGGATTCAAATACGGCAAAATATTTTTGTATATTGTATACTTGTGTTCAGTTAATGTTTTTGTATTAAAATGGCCTAATGGATAAAACGCGTGGATCTTGGCCGAAGGTAGTTCATCACAAATCCAATAATATATTTTTTTCCTAAAAAAAAAAAAAAAGTTCATAAAAAAGTAATAAAGACCTCCTCGGTGAAGATGGCTTAGAGCTTATTCCACCATGCTGCTTCAATACGGGTTGGAGGATAAGATGAATTATCAAAAAAAAATTAAGCACATGAAAATTCAGTCAGTCAATACTTTGACCTATTTGAACCCGCAATATTCGGTTCTATATGTTTAATCCACTGAACAACTCGGCCTTAAAACGATAACAGTTTAAAAACACATATTTTTAACTTCAATAAAATTTATAGACACGACAACGTCACAATTTTATTACAAGTAATAAAAATATACGTTTAAAAATATTCAATAAACATAATACAGATAAAAAATCTCTTAAACAGTCCATAGACAAAGTGGCATTCCAGAGCAGTCCATTTAACGTAAAAAAAAGTTAATCCTTCACACACCAGCGACCTCTGATCCTATTCCGAACACGTACACAATAAGCGTCGAGAACCCCTAATGTTGCCAGATTAGCACATGCCGACAGACGAACCGAGATTTTATATACACTAGCAAACAACTGCAGTTATCCTTGTGTATCTGAGTGATTTTATTTAGATTTAGTTGATTCTAAAACAATCTATATCCCCAATTTTCTATCATATGAAATCAGATTTTTGCAAATGAGTTTAATTGTAATCGCATAAGATTGACATATATTTTATGTTAGTTAATGAATGAAAAAGAATTTTACAAATATTTTTTATATTATAATTAAAATGTACATTAATTATATTTTTAAATCAATTAATTGGGCTTGTGACTAAAAAGTAGATACTAAACAGATAGTCTGTAATTTTTTTAATGTAATACATTAGATTTATTTAACTAGTGTTATTTAATTATTATTTAAATAAAATTAGGAAAACATAATTATATAATTTTATGAACATTTTTTTCCCATTTTTTTTGTAATGATCACACAGCTTATATAGCTATGAAAAAAAAAGAAAGTCGTTTCACAAACAGGAGAATACAGTAGTTATACTTAGTTTTGTATATATAGTAATATATAATATTTGTTTAATATCATCGCCTCGTTTATTTAATGGGTAGCTTATAATACTGGAGATCTTGAGAAGCTGGGTTCAAATTTCAGATGTCCCATCGGGTTTTAAGAGCAGTGCAATTTTGTACGCACATACTTGTGCACTATAATATGTAGTAGTTGGCTAGTCTGTCTTGCTCATGAGAATGGCAGTCTTCACCGAAATCAGTCTTGGAAACAGATACACAAAAATAATAATTTAAAAGTGATTCAACAAAAGTTTTAATATTGAAAGACCTTTTTGAATTAATATAAATTCAATTTGATTGAAATTTTATTCAGACTTATTTGAATTAGTTAATCAATCAACATCGTTTCTGTGAATGTAGCTTAAAAAAAAACAACGAAAGTATTTTAAATTGCTAACTCAGTTTATATTTTGCATGAAATTGGAGTAGCTTTTTATATATATACTTATATTGTATATGAGAACTATTGCATTCTCTTGTAAAAATGTTAAACCATTTTTTTTCTAAATATTGTTGCACTTTATAACACAACAAGAAAATTTACAGTAAACAAATTAAATTTCATTACCAACAATAATAAGGATACAATCTAAATCCACTGTCCTTGAACTAGGTATAGGCATTATGATATTTTTTAGTAAGATATCTTGAAATTTGAGGAAAATACAAATTTAAAATTTACTGAAATATCCACTTTTGTATCATCATAAACTAATCTAAGCCAATCTTATAAAGTTCAAGGAGAGCTTTGTGCTACTTATCACACATTCACTTCCAAACAACAATACTTAGTATTGTTGTGTTCCTGTTTGAAGATAAAGTGAGCTAATGTAACTATAAGCACAAGGAACATCTTAATTTCAATGTTAGTGGTGCATTGCCGATGTAAGGAGTACCTAATATTTCTTATAGTCTACGGACGGTGGCGACCACATACCATCAGGTTGCTCATTTGACAGTCTGTCTATCTATGCCATAAAAAAAGTCTTAAGTCGTTAAACATTTACACAAAAAAAAACATTTTTACGTATATATTTTTTTTTTAATTTGACAATTAAAGTTACTAACAATGTTTACAATAAATTGTCGAAGCTGCAAATGGGCAACACCGTGTAACACAACACCGTACCAGGATCGGATTTACTTAATCCCATCACCGTGGACCGTGAAATCCTCTTCAAGGGACTTTCATTGTGTTTTTTGTCACCGTGGGCTACTGTTTGGAAACTGGCTGCTGTATATTTTTTAGTTCAAACATTTTGTTCTATCAAATTGTATGCAAGTGTGTTTAAAAAAAAACGAAGTGTTATGCAAATATTATTTTGTTTTTCGAATATTCATTCATACGAACTGTCAATTTGTCACTAATTTCGATAAATTAATATCCCTCATTTGTGGGACCTTTGACTTTTTAAGGCGAAGGATTCGCTAATTTCACCCGCTCCAGTAAGATTTGGTTGGTGTCAGTACGTGCCTGGATTCGAGCATGTGATCTTTAGTTAAGATCAATATGTTCCATTCTAAGCTATCACGACTACAAAACCTTCAAAATATCATTCATTTTTAATAATATAAAGTGCGGGCTTCCTTTTAAGATTAAGTCAGACCAATCCTTAAAAAAAACGTATTAGTCTATCATATCCACACATCTTAAAACCGATATTGTACAAAGAAACGGCGCCAAGCGGAGTGTTAAACGCGTTCTATTTTGACAAAGGAGGTTTTTATATAATCTATGGCCTTTTTAATCTGTGATTTTTTTCAGTGAATGACTGTACTTTTTATAAATGGCCTTTTTCAAAGATTCATATATTTTATTTTAAATTTAGAACATTTTATTAATTAATTTATTTTTATTGTTAAATATAATCAGTTTTGAATAGTATTAACTTTCCATTTGAGTTTTTATTTTTCCAGGAAAAATAGTGTGGAAGAAAAAACACAGTTTCACGTATATATCAGTGCTTGTATCAATATAATATTTGTTATAATATGATTTAACCGTTATTATAAATTACTCAATGCCCTTAAATGTCCCAATGCTGAGCAAAAGCGTCGTCTCCTCTCAAGATTGTGCTAATTCCACCACGCTGCTCTAATTACATCCTACACATGAAAACTTTATCGTTGCCAGGTAACAATATATTCTATCCCCTGGTCTTGTCTAGTCATCTCGGTTGATTTCCATTTTTCAATCATATTACTTGTCCTATTGATTAAGTTTAAAGAACGAACCTACGACTACCACCCTTTAACCGTAGATGACCTTGAACCGATTAGCTGTTAAAACTAACCTACACAAAATGGGAAATCATTTGTGAAATATAAAAAAAATTATTTATATTTTTTCGTTTTCAAAACGTTTTTAATTCATGTAGAAATGTTCTGTCTCTTTCTGTTAGCTGGTACATTACGAGTGACGTAAGCCGTCTTACCGTCTAAGCTTTGTCGGCGAAGTGTCACTGAGTGGGGGAAGGTTTTTCTTTTGACACGAGTTCCAGCCATTTTGTTCGTCGCTTTGTTGTACGATTTTGGAAACGTGTCGACTGAAGATTTTTTACTTCAACAATTGTATGATATTGTGTAAGTACAGTGATTGTTGAAAGAGATGCTTAGCATCTTTTTATTATAGTTTTTGAGATTAAAGTCGTATGGGATAAGGATTATATTTGATTGACAAATATATTATAATCAAACGCAATATAGCTTACAGTCTATTATTATAAAGTTAAAAGTGAGGCTGCTTATGATATTGTCCTTTTTATACAATATGGGATGGTGAGTGGTCACAACCGACAGTAGACATCGGCTTCGTAAGAAATATTATCCATTCCTCACACTACCAATGCGTCAACAAACATGGGAACTAATATGTTATGTCTCTTACGCCTTTAGTCACACTGGCTCGCTCCTTTTAAACCGTAACACAACAATCCTAAATATTTATTGTTTAAAAAGCAGCAGCGGTAGAATATGTGATCAGTGGGTGGTACCTACCCAGACGGTCTTCAACAAAGCCCTACCTGTATGTAAAACGGTTTTATTTGCATGTGGGTTTGTTATGTCCTCTAAACCGATTTAGTTTTGTTAGACACGCATCCACTGCACCGCCCAGGCCGTACGGCGGAGCTCTGCTCATAGCCCTACCACATATGTACTAATATATATTGTTTGTTTAGCCCTAAACAACTAATTACTATATAAACGAACTTGTTATTTAAATATATATAATAATAATAAAAGTAAAGTAAATTGCACAATGCTTTACTGACTGATGGATTAAAGGAAGAATCTTCGAGAAGGTTTGGAGATTATTGCACCACGCCGCATGTTTTCTTTCACCATCAAGCACGAATTTAATTATAAGCACAAATAAGCACATGAATACAGTGCTTGCCTGGGTTTGAATTCGCATTCAATCGCAATTATATTAAGATTCACACGCCCTACCAACTGGGTAATCTCGGCTCAATAACGTTATTGTTTATAAAGATATATAATCGTTAACAGTTTGTAAATATCCCGCTGGGCTAAGGCCTTTTCTCCCTTTTTGAGGAGAGAAGGTTTTTGGAGCTTATTCCACCACGCTGCTCCAATGCGAATTGGTGGAATACACATGTGGCAGAATTTCAGTGAAATTAGACACATGCAGGTTTCCTCACGATGTTTTCCTTCACCGAAAAGCACGAGATGAATTATAATCACAAATTAAGCACATGAAAAACTTCAGTGGTGCTTGCCCGGGTTTGAACCCACGATCATCGGTTAAGATTCACGCGTTCTTACCACTGGGCCATCTCGGCTTAAAGAAATATAATCATTAATCCATAATTAATTAATATTCGTGTAACGGACATTGGTTTTATTATATATTATAGTTTTATTTACTGGAACAAAAAAGAAGAAATGGGCTTGTTATTAAGTGATCACTTCGGTTGATGGATATTTGCACCGTTTGAAATATTCGCCATACATTAGATAACCAACGTGGCATTTGTTGCCAAGTTGGTACAAGCTTTGAGACCAATGCTGTAACAGCTAACCATTCTCATATATATTGTGTTATATAGCACATTATTTAATTGTTACCAAAATCTATTTACTGAACAACAGAAACATGAAAATCACTCTTGTAATAACTATAGTCAGAATTTAAAGCAGACAAAACCTATACAGTTCTTAATAATAATAATAATGTCCTCCAGACCGATTTCAAGAGAGATTAGCCAACTACGCAGGAGATATTATAGTTCATAAGTGTGTGCGCAAACACAGGTGCACTCTCTATTCCCTAACTCTTATAATCCGATGGGACGGCAATCCGACACGACCGGAAAGAGTTCAGGCGCAGGACCAACGCTTTACGAGCTTTCCGAGGCACGGGAGTGAACACACTTCCAACTTCCAGACTCCGGGCTGCTACTGAAAATTTTCTGACAGAAAAACCCAATATAATTTCATTGGCCCGACCTGTGAATTGAACCCAGGACCTCCGGGTCTGCGGTCTTACATCAAGCCACTAGACCAACGAGGCAGTCAACTTACTAATAATACAATTGCGAAAGTAAGTTAATTTATTTATTTATATATTTTGTTTGTTTATTTTTTTTACGCTATCTCATCTTAACTATACCAGTCATGATGGTGAGGTGGCGGAAATTAGTAACTAATATTAACAGATATAGTATTACACAAGAATATATGGATAACATAAAAGGAGTGAGCGTCCTAGTATTCGTTGGTACATGACATAATAAATTTATTTATACATAGTTGAGTATTTTGTTTGAGTTAAGCGTAACTACTCAGTGACTCAGCTCTCAGGTCGTTTAACAATTTAAGCCAGTACGGTCTGTATGAACGTACTCGAAACTCGTCGCGAAAACGGTCGTGAAATGTCAAATAGTGATATGCGACATTGACCGTAATTATCATAACAATTCAAGGATACACGCATCAAAATAGTATATCACAATAAGTCGGTTGAGAACATTTCAAGAGTGAGTAATAATGTTCTAACAGAATATCACTGCTGTCGACGATTCAAAAGTACTTACTGGTGGTAGGGCTTTGTGCAAGCTCGTCTGGGTAGGTACCACTCACTCATCAGATATTCTACCGCAAAACAGCAGTACTTGGTATTGTTGTGTTCCGGTTTGAAGGGTGAGTGAGCCAGTGTAATTACAGGCACAAGGGACTTAACATCTTAGTTCCAAAGGTTGGTGGCGCATTGGCGATGTAAGCAATAGCTAAAATTTCTTATAGTGCCGATGTCTAAGGGCGTTTAGTGACCACTTACCATCAGGTGGCCCATACGTTCGTCCCCCTTATTATTCTATAAAAAAAATTAACATACAAGTACTTCACACAAGATGTTTCGATTTTGAGTAAATAAAGTTTTCTCTCTAAAGGTCTAATAAAGACATTCAGAGGCCTAAAAATGTTTATTCTTACTAATTGACAAGAGAATCACGATCGCTCTCATTTAAACGATACACATATTTACTGTTATATTAGAAGTTTTACGTAAACAAGCTAATGTACTTTGTTCGGTTGGTCGAACAACGTACTAATTGTGAGTTCAGTATTCTCGTTCTTTTTGAATGAATGCCGAGATGGCCTAGTGGTAAGAACGCGTGCATCTTAACCGATGATCGTGGGTTTAAACCGGGCAAGCATTACTGAATTTTCACGTGTTAATTTTTGTTATAATTCATGGAGTACGGCAGCCGGGATGGCCGCGCGCTGCCGTACTCACTAGCGAGGAGTGCGGGGGGCGAGATAACGTTCGCCCCCTGAGGAGAGCACCGCCGAGCCCAGCCACAAGCGGAGCACAGCACGGGAGAGGCCGCGGATGCGTTAATATCAACACGATCCCGCAGCCTCTCCGATCTGTGCCGAGGACGGCCATCGCACTGGGTAAGAATCTCACATAACCCAATAGAACCCCCCCCCCCCCCGCAATGAGAGCTGGGTACCTCTCTGAAGGTTTCCACTGAAAACAACAAAAAAAAACGTGGTAAGAACGTGTGTTATCTTTATCTTGTGTTTAACGGTGAAGGAAAACATCGTGAGGAATTCTGCGTGTGTCTATACACTGAAATTCTGCCATATGTGTATTCCACCAACCCGCGTTGGAGCAGCGTGGTGGAATAAGCTCCTCAAAAAGGGAGAGGAGGCCTTAGTCCAGCAGGGGGTCATTTACAGGCTGTTACTGTACTGTACTGAATGTAAGTGAATGATTAGTTGAATGGTTTAATGAGCTATTGCTTTTCATTTTATTATGTAATAAACAAGATTATACTCTTGGATTTATCTTTATAAGACAAACAATGTACTAATTGTGAGACGATTGTCAGTCAGATATTTGTTCTCGTTCTTTCCGAGTGAATGTGAGTGAGTGATTAGTTGAATGGTTTAGATTATATCACGATAAGAATGAACATTTTTGATAAACATGAATGAGGCATTAAATACATAATGATAAACATATGGTTTTCATTATAATCTGCTTCATTTTTTCGAACTTAATTTGTGTGCTGTTTTTTTTTAATTTTCAATAATAAATTGTCGCTTGCAGTTGTCAAAAATATAGTATTCTACCCTTGTAGGTCGAATTTATCTATTTATCAATTTCAAAGTAAATTTACGGCTACATATCGCGGAGTGAATTCTATAAAACATATCGTGTAAGGCTCTAATCAGATAACACGTTCTTCGGTAACTAGATCGACGAATGTTAAAACCTACCGACAATACATCAATACAATAATACCAATGTACTATATGTATATAAGAATAAAAATAATACATATTTAATAAAAAATCGACCTTGTTACGCTTTCACGTCTCGTGTTTACTACTCAATTAATCATAATGAAAATTTGGATACACGACGTCAGGAGTATAGAAAAACACATAGGGTATCTAATCCCCCCCCCCCCCAAAAAAATCGATTCAAAGATATATCGACCCTTACGCATAATTTAAAAAATATATTTAATTAGTCAAAATATATACTTTATTCAAGTAGATTATTACAAGCACTATTAAATTTCGGTTTGACAAGATATAATGACTTAAAGTCTTGTCTTAGAATAATCGGAAAGATACTAAGTACTTACTTATTCATCAACCATGTACTTACATGGTCCATTATCGTATACAATTGCACTTCAATATCTTGCGTAAAATAAACGTGACAATTTTCAGTAAGTGTGTGAGCCAATTTAATTACTGGTGGTAGGGCTTTGTGCAAGCTTATCTGGGTACTTACTACCCACTCATCAGATATTCGACCGTAAAACAGTCGTACTTGGTATTGTTGTGTTCCGGTTCGAAGGGTGAGTGAGCCAGTATAATAGTTCCCAAGGCGCATTGGTGATGTAAGCAAGGGTAACATTTCTTACAATGCCAATGTCTATGGGCGTTGGTGACCACTTACTATCAGGCCCATATGCTCGTCCACCTACCTATTCTATAAAAAAATACGAGTAAGAAAGCGCTAAGATCACACACTCATATTGTAATATGACTTACCGCCAGGTGGTACCATTATTTTTCCCTGTGTTGTATTAATCCAAACGCAAAAAGTACACAAAGCTAATACTTGTCTCAAATAAATATCGAATTTGCAACGCAGTTTTGCAAATGAATCACAAGTCACTTCTATTTTACTACTAGGTCAACACAAATGAAGTAGCCGAATCAATAAGTCGGTTTTATTCCCGGTTTCCGGTCCGGTTCTACCCTCGCTTCCGTCCGGTACTGTCCGGGGGTCATGAGATTAATTTCTTTGTTTTCAACACAATGGATAGACTCTCTCGTTAATTATTTTATTCCATGTAATAAATTCAGAGATAATTTCACATACCAGACTCTGAAGTAATCAAATCAAATATATTTAAGTCATGTTAACTTACTAAAAAAATTTTAGTTTATTTTTTTTTTTTAATTGTAATTATATCAAAATGCTTTACTAGTTTATGTTAATGTCAAAATTCAGTTTTATATTTTGTTATTTCAGTTAAAGATTTTTATTTCTTTGTTATTCGTCAATTAGAGAATTTTTATTTAAATGTTTAGCCTATAATTGGTGTATATTTTGTTATACTATTTTTATATAAGCAATAAGAAAATGTATTTCATAATATATGACGTTGGATTCCTAATTACAGATACATATGATTATGCCTATAGCGACTATGCCTATACTATGCCTTTGGCGACAATAAACGGTACGAAACTCGCGTTCTTTTTTAATAAGGTTAATATTAACAATTATTATTGTTTAGTCCTACGATGGATCGATGAATATTCTAGAACATTGATTGGTAACCTTGAGTCATTTGAATATATATATGTGAAATTTTAAATGGTAAGGACATTTTCTGTTTAAACACAACTATTAACATAAAATAAAAAAATACGTATAGTTAACTTATTATTTTTGCTTTAGTTATATATATATATATATTAAAAGTAACTATCAATTCACTATTTCTAAATCCATTCGTATTTATTGAATTTATAAGTCATTTTGCATAAAAATATTGTGATTATATATACGGTAGTACAGACAGTCAGGCAGCTTTGTGATAAAATATCTTGAAATATAAAATATTTATAGATCTAAATGATTTTTTTTTATATAATTAAATTTATTCAAGGCCTTTTATCTCCGGGAAAAAACCCAGTAGTATCTACTATTTTTCACAAATCAGGTCACATAGTATATCAATATTTTTTTATAAAAATATTACTTAAATTACAAAAACATTTATAGTGTATAAGACACGTATTATACTTACTTGTATTATATTTATACTTTTCGTATATTTATTAATTTCATAACCAAAACTATAAGTAAATAGGAAAATAAGACATATTACCTTCTGAAATAACTTAGCATATAAGAATTTATCTCTAACTTTTTACTAATCTAAAGTAACCTAGCGAAAATCCGTATCAGTGACATTCCGACATGTGCGATCTTTTTAAGGGCTCTTACAACTTCCTTCCTAATTAATATCAATTAATTTTAGCTTCTATTGCATTAGAATAAGAACTATTTTGTAATTTAAATTTTTAATTGTACATCTGCTAAGATAAGTTTATTATCTGTGCCTTATTTTATCTGTCTAATGACGTGGCGGGAAGCATTTGGCGCCGTTTTTTTTTCTTTTTTTTTTTGCAAACCTCACACAAAGTTGACAATGTGATTAAAGGTAGATTAATGATTCATTCTTTTACAAAAAAATGTAACAAAACATTGTGCAATAAATTTAGAGAACCGTTAAATAGAATACGTATGTAAAGATATTTTGTAATTCCATAGAAATTTCCTATTGAGTTTTTTAGTAGAGAAATTCTCAGTCAGTCAAGAGTAAAGTTGTCGGCCTGCGCCTGAACTTTTTACGGTAGTTTTGCAATCCCATCGAATTATGAAGGAATAGTCAGTGTACTTATGATTGCACAAACACCTGTGAACTATAGTGCACTATTATGTGTCCTGCGCAGTTGGTTAATATCTATATAAAACATAATCATTTTGTAATATGGAGTATAAAGATTTATAAGAAAAGCTAATAAGTAGGTATTTATGTAAATGGTTGGCCCTCTCTTCGCTGTAAAGTAGCCGATAAATGTCCCCCTTCTAGGCTAAGCCCCCTTTCTTTTTCGAGGAGAATATTTAAAACTGGCTACACCACGGTATTACCACCACACCACAATAATAAACACAAAATAGTCACATTAAAATTCAGTGGTGCTTGCCTTTGTGCTTGCCTTGTAATTTGAACTCGGAATCATCGGTTAAGATTCTCGTCTTCTAACCTTATAAAAAAGCTGAGATGGCCCAGTGGTAAGAACGTGTGAATCTTAACCGATGATCGTGGGTTCAAACCCGGGCAAGCACCACTGAAGTTTTTCATGTGCTTAATTTGTGATTATAATTCATCTCGTGCTTTTCGATGAAGGAAAACATCGCGAGGAAACCTGCATGTGTCTAATTTCACTAAAATTCTGCCACATGTGTATTCCACCAACCCGCATTGGAGCAGCGTGGTGGAATAAGCTCCAAAAACCTTCTCCTCAAAAAGGGAGAAGAGGCCTTAGCCCAGCAGTGGGATATTTACAGGCTGTTACCGTATAACCTTATTATTTGTACCTATTATCAGTAACATTGTTTATCAAGACATTTTCATAAATGATTAAAGACACATACTCTATATACATATATAAATAAATAAAATTTCAGTGTCCGTCTGTAATATCAAAATAAATGCTTTGATTTTAATTAATATACAAAAACAACATTACTATTTACTACAGTTACTAAGTACGTAATAATTAAACGATTTTATGTGTACATTAGAATATGGATCATGTAATAACATTGCAGATTTTAAAAGATTTTCGTCACAAATTGATTTCCACGCTAGCGAAGCGGCTTTTTAAGAAGCGGCTAGTTGAGAAAAAAAATTACCTTAAAAATGTCTCATGTGAGTGAGTATATGTGTGAAAGGGTATAAGTATCTGATCCAATTTCTTAATAAATTAATTTTAACCACAAACAAACAAAAACTAGTACAAAATTAATGATTTCCAGCATTTTTTTCTAATGCATTAATTTTCAAGCTATACATAGATTTAACTTTATTTCATTGGATCTGTAATTGAAAAGGAGAAAATAAAAAACGGTATATAAAAATACGTTCATTAAATAAATTTCAGCAAGAATTCAAATAGGTAGGATACCTACTAATTCTCTATAGGTTTTTTAGTCATTAATACATTATTTTTAAGTTAGGTACAATATACGAAGACCATTTAATCCCGTTGTTGTTTGATACTAATATAGTTATGTTAATTTTAAATCAAAGGTATTTTTGTTAGTCTATTTTTAATCTGGCATGGCAGAATGGCATTTGTCAAACGCCGCTGTCGTATAGGTAGGTATATATTTTCAACCATTTGAATATAGATAATCACTTCAGATATCTGAATACAAATTGTAGGCCGTCATTAATAGATAAAAGTAATACACACACACGTTACAATAGACACCACACACTACAATAATACCAGACCTGGATCTATGTGCAGGCCTACAAGGCCTAGGGGTCCAGCCAGTCGAGTAGCCCTCAGCCAAAAATAATATAATTTTTCTCCAACCGTTTCAGAGAGGGGGAACCCCCCATGGCTGAAACGGATCAAATGTAAAAGTGCCTTGAGGCCTTGGATCCCAAAGCCCGGGTTTTGCGATCGAAATACATATTTATATGATTTAAATATGAGTAAGTATTTAAGGCCTTTAAGTGTATTAGCTTCGTTGTTTATAACAAAATCAGTGTGCTAGTAAAACTAGGAAGTCGGTTATAATCTATGTCTATATTCTCCATACGACAACGTATCGAGATGATATTATGTAGGTACCTACATATAGTAACTTAATATATTATACTATGACACTTATTCCAAATTTGGATGACAATATAATAATCAAGTACCATTGAGCTGATATTCGCTTAATCAGTCATATAATATTAAGAATAATATTTATTTTATTATTAAAAATGTACCCATTGCAAGTATTTCAACCATCTTGTCGTTATCAATGCAATTGCATACAAATTCTATAAGCAAAATAAAAAAATCACAGAACAGATTAAAAAAACTTATAAGTATGTGTGTACCTACCTATATGTCGTAATTAGTTGCAGGCGCACCTACTCCAGTGTGGGTAGGTATGTCTACATAAGCCCTTTATTTCTCTAGTTCTTAGTTTAGCTCTACCAATTAACTACATGAACACTTTATACATAAAAATACAGATAATGTCACTAAAAGTTTTTTTTATGTTTCCAATTACCCTACAGTAACTAAGCATGAATATTTATATTTGTGTGCTATGAATTTAGAGAATAAATATAAAAATCAGCTATTAAAACGAGGTGGTTTAAAAGTTAACGTAATTATATCTTTTATTTACTTAAACATTGAAATACGTATAATAAATTCACTTGCTACGATAACAAATTTATTAAAAGAAAAAAAAACGCAAAATTAAATATATGATCACGTTTAATGCGCGTTTTAGATAAATAAACAAATGTACAATTACAAAACATTCGTCCCCAGAACACGGGCAACACGCTTAAAAACTCTAAAGATTAACACGACTAGATTAACACGGTAAGAAAAAAGAGACCACGGATCAAAACCATAAATCATGCTCATTATATTCGAACAGGATTATTTTTTACCGAAGAAAATGTTCAAAAAAGCATCAAAAGGCTATAAGGGGGGCGCCATTTTGTGAGGGCAACGTCGATTAGGGCGGGAAAATGGGAAGCTAACGACGTATCGCGAGCCGACGTTTCGAAAGGCGTTCTAAAATTTGACCAATCCCGACGAAGGGCACTCTGCTCATGCGCTTTGGCGTCGATCCATAGAATTATAGATATAATACGGCAGTGTGGGCTTGGCCTCTGCCGTGGCGAGATGTGTGTGTACTGGCACAGACAGTTTTTTTTGTAAAAAAATAATATGCCGAAGTGCCTAATGACCGAGTGCGTTTTTCTTTAACAAATTTTAGTGTAATTTTTATTTTGTGATAGAACATATGTGTTACGTTTCGGACTGCTTTAGGTGTTTTTAAGTAAAATATTTTTTAAATAATTTTATTAACAAAATAAAACACAAAATTAAAAAAAAAAATAGCTAATTAGAGAACATCAGTCGATTGAGCATAGAACGCGCACGGCTCGGTCGTGGAGCGTGGTACATCACGGGGACAGTGACCATCATCAGTGATGGTGATGGCCAGCGGCGGTGGCGGGCTGGTGCAGTCCCCGCCAGACATGTTGCACCATCACACAATCATGGACACGTCGTCTCATGTCGAAATGATGCCCAGTGAGTTGACTCTTATGCTTTTTTTTATATACGTACTTATTTTTTTATCTACCTATGCATTATTAGAGAAGTTTAAGGCCCATTTAAAAAAAACTAAATTAGGTACGAATTTTAGAAATAATACTTATATCATGCTCATTAATATCGTTGACAAAGATGAATGCTATTATTTATTAATCAATGGATATAAAATAACAGTGACAATTATAAAAAATCCTAGTTTTTTTTCTAGAGTAGTAATATACTATTGAAGACTATTAAAAAAAAATGGAAGAATAGTTACTTGACATAAACAGGTGTGTTGAATGTCAATATATATTAGAAAATGACCTTTTTTTTGTAATATATTAATATCAAACTATTTTTTATTTTTTTTTAAATTTTTTTAATTAATCATAATATCAACTTTTATCAGTGGACTCTTGTATGTGGGTTTGTATATTCTAATGCTTCTAGCATTTAAATATACAAACCGCTAGACCTTAAAAAAAAATTCGTTATTCAAATATACTCTTATAATCACTTTTAAATAGAATGAGAGAAAAAATATCACAAAACCATGAATTAGATAAAGCAGGAACAAGGTTATAACATTTAACTTAGGCTTATTATTATTACGTACATTGTTTTGTTGCTTACCTACAATAAATAAATAAATAGATTTTATCTGAAAATTACTTAACAATTAAATCAGAATGTTAATTAATTAACATCGCATATTATCGTGCCTAAACATTTTTATTATTTTCTATAAACGGAGGGAAAAACACGGACTGTTTTTGAATATGAACCATCAAATTATTTCTAAGATGAAATGTTTTAAGGAAATTTTAATTGTTCTCAGCACATTTAGAGTATTATAAATAAACCATTAATTACATAATTCAATAATAGTGTATAGATTTATTTACAATCAATAAAATATATTATAATTTTTTGTTTTTAAATATTGAATCAGTTAAAATTATTTAAACACTAATATACTTAGTTATTTTAACTTATTTTTTATTAGCTTTTAAAAAAATACTTAAAATGATCTTTAAAAAAAAAAACTTTAAACGTTTGTAAAATTTAAATTTAGAACAATCTTTGAAGTTTCTTCAGTATATTAATCTTAAATAAAACGTATAATTTAATCATATCATCCTGAATTTAACCAATAAATGCGTAAGGGGAGGCCTTGATTGATTTATAAATCGCGGGGAGGATTCAACCCCGGCGTTATTTTTGCTAATGCAAGCGAGACCGGCCATTAGAGGGTTGGGAGATTTATTATAGTTACTTTGATGTTGGGTTGAAATCGAGCAGACGGGAAATAATCCATTGCTTAACCGTACAGTGGAAGGATTCGGGCCACCAGGTACCACGTGACTTGGCGTTACTTGTCTCACCAGGTACCTAATTTGGTTATACCGGGATACAACAAAACTATTTCAATTTTTGTTAGCAATTCGAAGACATTATTTCGTCACGATATTATTTTATGTAGAGAAGTCATTAAATATATTTAATGGATAAATTAAGTATTTAAATTTGAACCTATCGTTACGTTGAACACAAAGGTTTAATTTTTTAATGTTTTATTGTTGAAAATATACTATAGTCAAGACGAGCATATGGGCCACCTGATGGTAAGTGGTCACCAAACGCCCTTAGACATTGGCACTGTAAGAAATGTTAACCATCGCTTACATCGCCAATGCGCCACCAACCTTGGGAGCTAAGATTTTATGTCCCTTGTGCCGGTAATTACACTGGCTCACTCACCCTTCAAACCGGAACACAACAATACCAAGTACTGATGTTTTGCGGTAGAATATCTGATGAGTGGGTGGTACCTACCCAGACGAGCTTGCACAAAGCCCTACCACCAGTAATAACCATCGAAATAACTGACAAACAGCTTAGAACCTATTATATTTTTTACATTCCTATTTTAGTGTAATAATGCTAATGCATCAAGCTAGATTATATAACGATCGTCACGTGTGATAATTTTCAGCTCAATCGTTTAACTGGATCTGATTTGAAATTCAGTTTCTAAATTATTTGATTAACACAATATTATATTAAATTAATAAGAACTTATATTTACAAATACCTATGAACGCGATATTTTATATAATAGCTTGAAATATTACTTAAAATATAATGTTACAAAACTCAAATGGCCATTCCATTGCTATAACAAAAATGCACAAAGACAAACATACGCTCGCTTTAGCGAGGTTTATTGTACGCACTAAGTAGCCGGACAAACACAACAGCTTAACGGCTATTTTTAGATTTAACTCGTTTGAAGACTTGCATACTATTGACTCGTGCTTATAGAAAATCTATCTACAGAATGTTTTATTTTATCTGTGGCGATTATTATTCATCTGTGTATATTTATTTTTTAATCTGTTTTATTTTTTATTTTTATTACTAATATTTTCCAAAAATTCAGGTATTATACCCAATTATTTTATGTTGCTTAATTTATATGATTAAAAATTAAATCGAATATTAAAAATAAATACTAAAAAAGAGTCTGTATATGTCACAATACTTGTGACATTTTAGTTATAAAAAAATAAAAATAAAAAGGTTTTACGCTCAATGAAAATATCAATGCAATTTAGTCTGTTCTATGCGAAGACTCATCTGAATGTGATTTCTACTGAGAACTTGCAATAATCTTACATATTCTAATTAACTACCTTTAATAACTTACAATATTATCAGTTCATTAAAAATATTCATTTATTTTATTATTAAAATCATAAATACTTATCTGGATCTGAATATTTTCGGATTATTTCGCTACCTTTTTTTTAAATTTTAATAAATTAATTAATGGCTACCTCGTATACAATTTTGTAAGGATAAAAAACTGCAAGTTATATTGCCTACAATAATATTCAAATGCCTTCTGTCCACATATCTAAATTTAACCTTTAAATAACTGGTAACATATACCGAGTAATAATTTCAATATTTTACAGTATTTAAGCTTTATGAGGTAACATACAAACACACAGGATTAATACTCTACCTTCCTTACCTTATTCCTGATTATAAATACCTAAAGATAACATAACTTTAAACGAATACCAAATTATTTATAACATTATATCCTAATTGGTATTTTTTATAGGATAAAAAGGTATTCGTGCGTTTATCTGTTCTACCCTATACCTGGTCCTCATAAAGCGAGACCACCAGGGCAAGTTTTATTGGTGCGAAGTCGGTAGCGTTCGCACCTACCTCCTAAACATTTGCCCCTGCCGCCGACACAAAAAAATACTACGGGAAAATGCGTACTGTGTTTGTGAATAAAATGTTACTTATTTAAAAAAATACATTCCTTCTATGATTCTTTATTTGAATTTATTTTTTTTACATTTTTTTTTCAATTTTATAAACATTTTTATTATATTCTTAAAACGTTATTAGATATTGACACAAAAACTCCCATAAACTGACTTAATAAACTAATATTCTTGGGTAAATAGTAAAAAAAATAAAGTAATTTCAATGCAAGTTTTATTAGCATGTTGTTATATTATTTACTTCAAAGTTAGACCATACATAGCCGTCACAGCATGTCGTGTCCTTGTATCCCCAAATTATTAGGTTCCTTGTTTGCATGTAATGTAATAATTCGCATACTACGATTATTTAACAATTGTCATATTATAAATGTTATTTAAAACAATATTTTTAGGTAAAGCCGTTATTATCAAAATTTTTAATAATTAAGTTTAACGTGTCCATTTATCTGTGTGTCTGTCTGTGGCATCGTAGCTCCCAAACGAGTGGATTTTTATGCGGCTTGAAGCCGATGTGATCGAGATGATTCTTAGCTAGAAATTATGAATACCTTGTTCAGACGTTTTAAGATCAGCTCATTTTCTACTTTCTTTAAATATTTTCTAAATGATTTTATTATTAATAATTTATTTTTCATCTGTATAAGAGTTTAAAACTATTTAATATAATAGAAACGTGTTGATGTCTATGGTAAGTCACGTGTCGGCATCTATGATCACCGCGTTACCAATTTACGCCTTATAGCCGGAAATCACTTCGGGATCCGTCTAAGCGGAGGTGAAGACACATATTTATGTTTTTTTTTTTAATCTGTAACCAAAAATCCAACTAAGCATTGGATAATTTTTATAGTCAAATCGAGCTTAGAAAAAGTTAATTTTATTACCAAAATGAAAGTTACTTTGAGCTGCTGTAAATTTCTATATATGATATGACGATTTTGGTCAAATCAAATTAAAGTTATACTTTATTCGTACAGATTAATTTAATTTTAAGCTATCTTAGTTAGTACAGAAAGTAATTCCTCCCAGTAAGAATCGGCAAGAAGCCGAGTTCAGCCGAGTTAGGCTGTTTAACTTACTACTAAAACTAAGCATATAAGTAATAAAATATTTAATTATTGCTCAATTAAAATATATCTTGAATAATATTAAAAACTGACTGCCGCGTTGGTGTAGTGGCTATATATGGCCTCAGACCTCGAGGTCATGCGTTTAAGCCTCAGGTCGGGCTGATAAAAAATTATTGGGTTTTTCTATCGAAGAATAAGAGTAGCAGCCCAGGGTCTGATAGTGGGAAGTGTATACATTCCCGTGCCTCGGAAAGCACGTAAAGCCGTTGTTTCCGCGCATGAACTCTTTCCGGTCGTGTCGGATTGCCGTCCCATCGGATTATGAGAGTGCCCATGTGTTTGCACACACACTTGTGCACTATAATCTCTCTTAAGATTGGCCGCCGTGGAGGAAGTCGGTCCGGATCATCATCATTTTTTTTTATAGAACAGGAAGGTGGTAGAGCATATGGGCCACCTTATGGTAAGTGGTCACCAAACGCTCTTAGACATTGGCATTGTAAGAAATATTAACCATCGCTTACATCGCCAATGCGCTACCAACGTTGGGACCTAAGATTTTATGTCCCTTGTGCCTGTAATTACACTGGCTCACTCATCCTTCAAACCGGAACACAACAATACCAATTACTGCTTTTTTGCGGTAAAATATCTGATGAGTGTGTAGTACCTACCCAGACGAGCTTGCACAAAGCTCTACCACCAGTGTCTATCATATTCAATATAAAAAAAAATAGCAAAATAACTGTTCGAATTATATAAAATCATATATGTTTCCCAATAGAGTTTTCTATAATGATTACGGTGGAATATTGAGAGAACATTAGCTTACTAGATTGCCGTAGATGTGGCCGCGACAGGTAGCCCTAGACAATAATATTGTTTTTAAATTCTGTCTCGGATAACAAAGGAGCATTGCGCGTGCCGAAGACTGCGTTCACGGGATTAGGCAATGTTTTAGAATCATAATTGTTACATTAATAAAAACTTAAATAAACCGCCTTGGTTTATAAAACGTGAACTAAGGATTACGGGTTCAAATCCGAACTACATTCACTATGCTTTTATGCGCTTAAATTGATTTTTATAATTGCAATGTAATATCGGATGAAATTCTGCCATATGTGCATCCAATCCGCATTGGAACACACACACATACACAAAAGCCTTTCCACAGCAATGGAATAGTTTTTAGTCCAGGCTGTTACTTTTTTATTAAAAATATTAAGCACCCTTCAGACCGACCCAATCGCGTGGCGGAGCTAATAAATAATTGCAAATGATTATCTATTTATACTAAAATAATAAATATGAAAATAGTTGATTGTCTGTATTTTTGTTACGCTTTAACAGCTGAACCACTGAAGCGATTTTGATGAAATCTATATTCTTAAAAAATAAATCTATATCTTACATAGGCTAGTTTTATATACACACAGCTCCTATGCGCGCATGTGTTAAAAAATACACATGTTTAAATGCTTATGTAAAGAGGGCACAAAATAGCAACCAATATGATGATTCTAGATTACAGCCTAAAAATAATGATCCATAAAAGAAATGACCTATTTGAGGAGAAGGCTTGGAACTTACTCCACTACGAACTCGTAATTATCGGTTAACATTCGCTAATTCTAACCACTGAGCTATCACGGCTCATTATTTTATATTTAGTATCTACAAGATTTTAATAAAAACTTTTTAGAAGGTTTTATATTTTTAATTCAACATATTTAATTACCAGCATAATGCCGCAGAAAAACTGTTGGTAATATTTATTTTTGTGTACATAAACGTGATTTTTGTTTCCGTGTTTGGATCTATCCGCGTTTAGAATCGTCAATACGAGACATTGGTTCGTGAAAGCAGGACAAACACACAAACATACTTTCACACTTCTAAACATATAAATAATAGATGATGTTCAAAATATTCATTTATTTTCACATAATTAGTTTATAAAACGCATTAAACAGTAGTAGATTTATAGATTTATTTAAAAATTTACTATAATAATAGCCTATGACCTACTTAAATGAAGTATATTTTTATTTTAATATATATTTCTATATATATTTGCTAGCGCTTCGCTCGCGTTATATTTCAGAGTTACTAAATTCAAATTCTCTCTCTCTCTCTTTTCGGTAATAAAAAAATTTTAAACAAACTTTCATCTCCTTTATTTCTAGTCCACTGTGTAAAAGGAATCCATATGCAAATTTTCATGGTGTTAAGCTAGTAGTTTGGCACTGATATGTCAGTCAGTCAATTATTCTTTTATATAGAAATAGTATATCTATTATAAGGCTAAACGTGTGCTTTACAATCTAGTAGGCCGCAGACCCGGAGGTTCAATTCCCAGGTCGGGCCAATAAAAAGTTATTGGGTTTTTCTGTCAGAAAATTCTCAGTAGCAGCTCCGGAGTCTACGTGCCTGGGAAAGCACGTAAAGACGTTGGTCCTGCGCCTGAACTCTTCCGGTCGTGTCGGATTGCCGTCTCATCGGATTATGAGATCTAGGGAATAAAGAGTGCACCTGAGTTTGCGCACACACTTGTACACTATAAAATCTCCTGCACAGTTGGCTAATCTCTCTTGAGATTGGCTGCCGTGGCCGAAATCGGTCTGGACTACATTACAATCTAGTGAATAATATGATAAAATATAAGCAAATATATGTATATAGCTTTACTCTGAACATATGTCATGTGCTGCTACCTAACGATGCTACCTAAATACGTTCAATAATTTTGAGTGTGAATCCATTAAAAAAATGCTGGTAGGCCATGGGGTGTCGAGGGGGGCTAATGTGAACATATGTTTCGGAGATACGTTATCTAGTACAAACCTACACTACGGTAGTAAAACGCTAAGTAAACGCGAAATTATCTAACCACTATAAAACATACACCTGTAGTCGCTCGCATATGTTGAATATATTTTATTTTCTATTTGTTTTTCGTTTTGATAAACATTTCGGGGTTCCGCGGATGATTTTATAAAACGATCAACACACAAACGCAATATATATACATAAATATATTTCTTCAACAATTTGTATTTATAATACTTGGTGATAGGGCTTTGTATGTATTCTACCGCCAAACAGCAGTACATATTATTGTTGTGTACACGTTTGATGGATGAGTGAGCCGATATGGACCACTTACCGCTTATCTAATGTAATAAAAATAATACTAATTCTAAGCAAAATAATTATAGTATTAATATACATGAATTAAAATATGTATTCAACGATTCGATATTTATTTCAAAAATATAATTTTCTGGATCTGTTTTAAGTATATTGTGCTTTCCGAGAGACATTACTGGTGGTAGGGCTTTGTGCAAGCTCGTCTGGGTAGGTACCACCCGCTCATCAGGTATTCTACCGCAAAACAGCAGTACTTGGTATTGTTGTGTTCCGGTTTGAAGGGTGAATGAGCCAGTGTAATTACAGGCACAAGGGACATAAAATCTTAGGTCCCAAGGTTGGTGGCGCATTGGCGATATAAGAGATGGTTAACGTTTCTTACAAAGCCAATGTCTAAGGGCGTTTGGTGACCACTTACCATCAGGTAGCCCATATGCTCGTCCGCCTTTCTATTCTATAAAAAAAAAACAGGACACTTCCAACTTTCAAACTTTACGCTACTACGGATAATTAATTTATGATCAGATAAACTCGATAACTCTTTATTGACCCGATCCGGTGTTTGAACCTAGGACCTTGGGATCTGAAACTTTATAAGCATTAAGCCCTCGAACCGTTATTCCGTTTTAACTATTCGTTCTTGACCAAATAAGGAAAAAAGCTTATCTATTTTGTGCCTTTCTCTTTCAACTAATTAAAAATTAATGAATCTAATAAAATTTTACATTTAAATTGGTGTTTAACCTATTTCAACTACTTTGTGAATTGTTCGAATGTCACTTATAGTTCAAGATCAAAATACATTATGCCGAATGTCATTTTAATCTTTTCATCAATAGATGGCGTTAGATGTATTTTACATCGCGCTATAACAATGTTTTTTTGAAAGTACTAAATAAGTTTTTGTAAATTTATAATGAGAGAGATCAATTACATTATCTGAGCAGCAGTACATACTACAGTGATTTTATTTTAAAGTCTCTAGTACCAATACTTCCGGGTAACCCCAAGCACTTGCTGGAAATTATCAATAACCTTTTAAAAAAATGTAGGTTCTATATTCAAATATGTTTGTGCTCGAGTTTTATTTTCAGATAGTACAACATGTTTTTAAGTTTATATAATGGATACATTAATGTTTATATGTGTGCGTAAGATAGTATTTTTATATATTTTGTAATTTCTTCATTGTGTGTGTATAAAGCACATGGTATACAAGGGTATCGAAGAATATATAAACTGTTAAAGAACACTTTTAATGAACATATTTAGTGCTTTATATATATATATATATATGTTCCAATACTTAATTCCGTCGGTTCTTTAAAAAAAAAACTGTTAAAATGCACCATGCTTGGTGCTTCGACCACACTGCTTCAAAAGGAGCTTGAGCAAACTTGGGCAGGATAATTTTTGATATCATTTTATTTTGTTTTAATATATTTTCTGTCACCGCCAAGCATATGTATTATAACATACTAAGCTCATAAACAGTAAGTACTTTACGGAAATAAACCCGCAATCTTCAATTAAGATCCACATGTTTTATCCGCTGATCCACATCCGACCAGTAGTTGATAAAATATCTTAAATAATATCGATAAAACCAAAAGCATTCGAATTCGGCATCATCTTCAAAGCGACTCCAGTATTAAAATCTCATTCTATTTACAAACGCCTACATACATTGTCTTAGCACGTGATAACAATAAAAACATTATCGACCATATCGTATACGACATAAGGATCAATATATAACAACAAACGACACTGTCTGACCATCCAACCGGAACTAGTGAGATCTTTATCAGTACTTAAAATTGTTGGAACATGAGGCGCCGGAGATTTTGATCTAATTAAGCGAGAAATTAACGTTCTCTCGTTTAAATATCTAACTAACCCGGCGGTAGAGAATTGGACGTTTTAATGCATTTTATAAAACATTTCATTCGTAATTAATAATTAACTGTATGTTAAGGTGTGTCGAGTTACTTTTCTAGTAGACTTAGTAGGATTTTATAAAGAAAAAACTAGTATCCGGGTAGAGCAATCGTTGTGTTTCGCTTTATGTATTGCGAGTTATATTATATAGTATTGTTATGTGTATCAGAACCAAAAATATAAAAATATTAAAGCTTTTTTCGTAATAATAATTATTATTTATTATTGCAATTGATAATTAAAAAAGAGTAGTTATGTTTCTTGCCGGTTTTTGCCGGTAACTTTATATTAATATTAAAATTGTAAAATGTCGATTCAAATACTTGAATAAATTATATTTTGAATTTTTAGCTCATCATCTCATATGATGATTTAAGAAAGTTTGTTTTTTTTTTGTTTTTGAATAATTTTGTATTACCTCGTTGGTATGCTAGTTTATAATGTAGCAGATCGTAAGATTCAAAGTTCGCATTCAAAGTCGGGCCAGGATTTTTATCTAAGAAAATCTCAGATGGATTTAAGGCATGTAAGTTGTTACACGCCAATTTCTCACAAATATATTTTAGTTTCTGTAAGTTTAATATTTGTTTATATTACATATCACATCTCGTATACAAACATAGTCCTGTCACGTATACCAACCCGTACTGGAGCAGCGCGGTATAAACTCCAATTCTTAACAATCGTTCTTCTACGAATCGTTAATTAAATTGAAGATAATTAAACAATTAACATGTTTTCCTGATGTTACATTTAGTTAAATACATTTATGAACTAAGTTAAGTTAGAAATCTCAATAGATATCTAGTAATTTCAATGAAACCAGAACATTCGTTTTCAACAAGTAATTGCTACAGATTAAATAGATCGAGTGCCTTGTATTGAACTTGTTCGTTATGTGAATATTATGTAAATTATTCGCTATTGAACGGATTTATTAGATTGTTTAATTAAATAATACGATTTATTCAAAATGTAAGAGCTCAGTCATTTATAATATTGTTTATATTTTGATTTGTATCATTATATTATTTTATATATATTATCGAATTAGGTTAACATTATTTGGGTATCTCCAAGGGTGAATTGGTATTTTTTTGGCCGCGCGTATTACGGTGCTTTTAAGATGTGATGCGCCATACATATAAAATGTGCACAAGGCTATCGACGATATATACCATATACTTACATAATACGTACCTATAGGTATATGATTCTATTTTATTTATTGTAAGTTCCATAATATTTTCTAATAAAAACATAGTCAAAAGGTCTGCGTTAAAATATAAATCTTTTTTTTTTTTAAATTGCATAAAAAATATTGCTGAATGTCACGATTTGAGATAAATCAGGCCAACGACATTACTTACTGACCAAGATACGTTGGTACAAGAACTTAGAGCTGTTACTGAAAAATGAAATTAGAAAAATACTTACTTTTACGTGCAAACGTGGATATCGAGCCCGGGACACCCAGATCTACAGACGTAACTAAATATATATACTTATAAATCAATGTCAATATAATGAAATTGACCATTTCCTTCACAGTAATCTTACTTTATTACTATTAAATATAATTACACTAGACTCCAATTAAAATAATACTTGTTAATTACTATCAATAGATAAAGGAATCTATCTATCTAATCTATCCACTAAATCCTTAAATACTTGGTGGTCTGGGTCCAACCACTCATCTGATATTCTGCCGCTTATATACTTAGTATTGTTTCGTTCCGGTTAAGTTGATTTAGCCAGTGTAACTACAAGCACAAGGGACATAACATCTCAGTTCCCAAGGTTGGTGGCGTAATAGCAATGTAAAGAATGGTTATTATTTGTAACAACTCCAATGTATGTGGGCGCTGGTTACTTACCATCAGGAGTAAGTAACCAGCGCCCATATACGCACCAGTACCTATTTGTTCGTCCGCCGGACTATATAAAAAACATATACGGGACATATGCCGGACGTAAAAAAAACTATGATTTAAAAATGTGAATCAATGTGATAACTTTCTTTTTTTGAAGTCGGCTAATACAAAACACGCTATGCTATCCAATAAATAGTACTACGGCAATACCAAGGGTATTCGAGACGCCGGCGCCTCTTCGAACGGATGTCATTTGAGGCGAGCGCCGGCCCTTGGGTCACCAGACGGGAGGGACAATCATTTAAGTTATTTTTAATGATTTGCTAATCACGCGTGTGTCTGTCTGTGTGTATAATTAGTCTGTAATATTTCTATTAACAATATCATTCCAACAAGATAAGTACTAACAAAAAATGTATTATATAGGTTATAATAAATTAAAGAGCCGAGATGGCCCAGTGGTAAGAACGCGTACATCTTAACCGATGATCGTGGGTTCAAACCCGGGCAAGCACCACTGAATTTTCATGTGCTTAATTTGTGATTATAATTCATCTCGTGCTTTACGGTGAAGGAAAACATCGTGAGAAAATCTGCATGTGTCTAATTTCACTGAAATTCTGCCACATGTGTATTCCACCAACCCGCATGGGAGCAGCGTGGTGGAATAAGCTCCAAACCTTCTCCTCAAAAAGGGAGAGGAGGTCTTCAGCCAGCAGTGGGAAATGCACAGGCTGTTACGGTACGGTACTAAATTATATTTGAAAAACTTTACCGGGACTAAATAAGGCTTTTAATAACATAAAAATTGCATTCAAATAACAGAATTAATTATATAGTTGGATATAATGATAAGAACAGTTCATACAACACAGGCCATGTAAGAAATTTTTACCGCAACGAAACCGTTACCGCCAGATACCGTAAACTAGTTAAAACCGGTTCAAAACATTTATCAGTTATCGAAAATCATGTATTTTAAAGTTAATAACAATACTTAAAATAGAACTAAACGCTGATATCGGCGGCTTAACATACAAGCCGATGTACTGACATTCAGACGATATCTATCGGAGAAACCGGTCATAATGAACATCTATATATAGATATAATAGATAAAGCATCAAGAGCTCAAATGTAAACAAGCCTAACAAGAGATGTCACAGTCGCAGGTTCGATCCTGCAAACGAAATATTGTCCTCACTTCTATTAGGTTTTAAGTTTCGGATGGTAAAATAGAAATATAAGTAATATTTTGAAAGATTTGAAAGAATTGAATATTTAAAAAAAACAAGCGTGTGAATATATATAAGAACTGATAAGTAACTAAGTTACAAAATTATTACTAATTATGTAAAACCACTAATTCACAATTACAACATTTTACGTTTTTTTGTGTAATTATAATTATCCTCATCGACTTCCGTGTCCTTGCATATTTTGGTGTTTTGTTTTTGACTTAATATTTCTCTGCATTACTTACGAATACAAATTTATTAGTTTTGTGATCTTTATTAACTTTATTTACGTTGTGTGTAATAGTTAGATGGGTTTAAGCATGAGGACATATTTGTGACAATATTAGTTATTTTATCAGAAGGAAATTATAGAATCGCAGGAGATAGTCTTGATCAAATCGTTACAATAATTATTTAAGTTCCAAATTCAAGCAATTGTAATCGTTTATGATAATTATGTCAAACGAATTGTCTATGGAATACTCATAAATTGTCATAAATTCATAACAAATAAATCTATTTAATGAGTTCAAATTTTCGAATGTAGATTAAATATCCATATATAGAATTCTTGTTACGGTTGGAAGGGACTCGCTTAATATTTTTGTTTTATCTCACACATAGCAACTTCAACAAAATTGTGATTTAAATTCAGAACAGACAATGCCGCGGGCTCATGATATAAAACCTTCTTTATCAGCTGCGTAAATTCTGTCAATTACGAGGTTGGATTTTCGCTTCGAAACAAAAAAAAAGTCACCCCGCCTCGCTACCACTGGCGCCGGACTGAGATAAGGCCGGGTTTCGAAATCTTTTGTTTTTTTTTTAAATCTTATAGGTCTTTTATGGGGACACTCGATAAAGGGCGAGATTTTTTTTAACCCGTTCAGTTTAGTGGGCTGGGATTATTAATCTATATATTTTACTATTGGTGATATAATAAGAATGAATTTAAAGAAGTATAAAGAAACTTAATTTATGAGAAATTGATCAAGAATTACAACATAGTACCAGTGGCGTATTTAAAAAGATCACACTACTTACCGCCCACGGCTTTTCTCGCATTTCAGTCAAGTACCCTATGTCCCTTTCTGTAACAGTGCAAAATTATATGATCGTTGATTACTTAAAAACTGTAAACTTGACAAACTTACTTTAGCATTTATAATCTTAGTTAGGATGCTGTTAAAAAGTGACAGCTGCCATCTTGAGTTCCAATATTTTGTTTGTATCTGTACCTCGAAATAAATAAAAAATACATGTTTTTTTTTAATTTTAGCTATGTATATAACTTTTTTGACCCGAGTGTATCTGAATTGGATTAATGTAAATTGATTTTTTATATGTATGTCTATTTCTTTGGCACGCTCTATCATTGTAATCGGCTTGTTAGGTTTTGATATGAGTTATCGTTAAATTTAATTAATTTTGAAACGGAAACTACTGATCATATTGAATTACCAGCGAAAGAAAAAAATATCAAAACTTATTAAGTGTGGTATCGACATTATGGTAGTTATTTATAAGTCGAGAAAATATATCTATATAAATCTTGTACGAAACAACGGTTGCTTATTTAAATTTCTTACTAAATATTATATTTTAGATTATTTTTGACTATCTTCTAGATTGTGTCGAATGAGAAATCAATTGTATGTTACCTCCAATAGTACCTACCTTCCATTTCTATATCAAGAATCTGACGCATATTTGCCTATTTAAGTTTCATTCGCAGTCGGGTTTTTGGTTTTATGTTGTGTATTACAATATTTTTTTTACTTAATTTTATATTTTAACATAATTATTTTTTATATATTATACACTCAAAAATACTTATTAATTTTTGTTTCCATATTGCAGAATAATGTACTACTCACTACTACTATTTAATAGTCTTAATATAAAAAAAAACAAAAACAAATTCAACATGTCTATCATGAAACAAAAACGTACAAACTATGATCTAACGTGCGTAATGACGAAGCAATAACCAAAAAATACTTAAAAAATATTTTACAAATCACCGAAATCTATCATAACTACCGCAAACAACGCCCACTTTGACAGCTGTCAAATTAAACTGACAACTTCATAGCCCTCTGTGACGACTAATTTTACAACAATAGCCTTTTTTCTCGGGGATTTTGACAAGCGCAATTTTTTTTCCGTAACTGTGACGTGTCGGCAAAATATTTGTTTTTATTTTTTTTAAATCGATAAGTCTGGCGCCGCAAGGATTAGTTCTGTTGTTTTTAAACTTTCTTTTTTAATTTCGTAACGTAAATGCGTTAATATTATTACCTACATTATATTTTGATACATTTAATTTAGTAATTGTGAATTAATTAAAGTTCATAAGCTTATGAATGTTGTCAATGATAAATTGAAATATAAAAAATGAATAAATGATAATAAGCAATATTTTATTTCATTTAATAAAAGTATTGCTTAAATAATTGGGATGAAATGAATTAAATAAATAATATTTCGTTATAGTAGTATTAATTTACCTTAATGCTCTCAGGTGTTCTTGGCCGGATTCGAACGCACGACTTACGGTTCAAATCGGATAGGACCAAACAGGATTCTTCTATATTTGTTAATTCATCATCTACAATAAATACTAACTACAAAGAAATATCAACTAATCCACAATAAATGGCAAACTTGAGGTCTAAAGTTATGTCCCTTGTGCCTCACTGGCTCACTCATCCTTAAAACCGGTATTTAGTAATAATATTGCTGTTTAGCGTTACCTACTATATACCTATATATGTATATATATTTTAAACCAGTTATAATTTTTAAATATAAATACATTGAATAAATGACTTTTGATATTGAATTTAGCTCTATTTTTATACGTTAAATCTATTAAAGGAATCTTTATACTACAAGAAGTCTCTTCATTGTAAAATATTTGTTTAAAATAGTGATTTAGATGTTGAAAATAAATAATTCATTAAGTAGAATAATTTTAAAATGTTATTTTATTATTGCAATAATTAAAATTCCTAGCATATATTGATTTAAATTAAATACATCAAAATATTGTTCACATTATAGAATATAACACGGTGATAGTGTTCACGATTCGTTAAACTTAATTTATATGATTTTTATTCAAAATAAAAATATATTTTATTCAAATTGTATTGAAATGTCATATCTCTAGTCTACGGATATCCATTAGAATTCAAACTAGCAGCTCATAAATGTCTAACTAGGCGTATTTTTAAATTTAAAATACGTAGACAGACTTGCAAATGGGCCACCTGGTAAGTGGTCACCACTGCCCATAAACATTGGCCCTGTAAGAAATAGCAATTATCTCTTATATTGTCAATACGTTATTAACAAAGTTGTCATATAAAATTTAGGAACTAAGGATGTTATAGCCCTTATGGTTGTAGTTACGCTGGCTCACATCGTGAAGGTGACAACGTGAAGACTGGCGGTAGAAAATGTAATGAGTGGTAGCTATAACCTACCCAGAGGGGCTTACACAAAGTCCTACCACCAAAAGTATGTCAAGATAAAAGTTTGGAGATAAATAATAGTTTATTTGAAATTAAGATAAGTAGCTTGTTCAAAACATAATCACAGCAGACTCAAATTCCTAAACATTGTGACGCAGAGTACGCCATTATTTGATTTAGGCCTCATTTTTTTGTGAACTTGAAATTTGAGATGAATCCGTAAAAACAATAGCTCGGTGACAATTTGAAACTGCTTATCTGAAACGTTCAATTAGAAATTGAACCTTAGCACCAATCAGAAGAGTTGAATTTCGAAAATTTCGTTCTTTAATAAAAAAAACTAGGCGCCACACTTTTGTCGCCAGCTCTGATATCCGGTGTGTGAAAGAGAATTTTGTTTTTTTTTTACGTCTCCCGTAGGTCAGTGACCATAGTCGATATATTGTCTGTACTCGCCCTAATGATTTATAGGTCGGTGACGGTGGCGACACTACGATCACTTTTTTTTTTATTTCGGAAGTCCAACACATGTTGCTATACTTATTAAAGATATTGGTTTTCGAGAGTTTTTAAGAGGATCGAAAGAGGTTTTTGTCATGAGATCTTATTACGCATTCGTAATCTTTGTAAAAAATATCCAATCATAACTGACATTCGTTAAAAAAACCTGAAGAGTTTAAAGTTAATATAACACTTTTATTTAAATAGTTAATGTCATAATTTTATAAAACAATTTTTACTTTGATATTGCCTGAGCACTAATACAAAAAACGGTCTATCCCTCATCTAATGCATTCATGGGGCTGCAATCGGACACAAACGGAGAGATCAGGCGCAGGACAAACAGCTGAGTCGGATTTAGGAGAGGGCAACCTGGGCTTCAGCCCGGGGCTGGTCTTTAAATCCGGTCTACGTATAAACGGATTTGCGTAAATTCCAAAACACGAGTCACACAGACAAATTTATTTTCAGACTTACTGAGAATGTTGTCAACAGAAAAACTCGATAACTTTTTATTGATCCGACATTAAATTTGAACCGAAAGCCTAAGGATCTACAGCCTAACAAACCATTTACAACAAGAAGGCTCTTAATAAAAGGCGTAGGTTTAGGTTATGATAAGTAGTAAAAATATTCAATCGACCTCTCTCTAAGAAGTTGAAATGAAAGGTCACATTAATTCCATCACGTAAGCCTATCATTTACTATCAAACAATTGAACGTCGAACGAAAACCATTAATTAACTAATGATAAATATTTATATTTGCTTAAAACGAATTCTCTCACACGTCCAGTTAGACCAGCTTACTCATTGTTTATACTTTATACTAAATACTAATAAAGGTTGTTCGTGCAGCTTCAATCGCTTTAAAATAGCTCTTCAAAATAATAAAATGGCCTTGCCTTTATTCAAAACACTACGAATTGGTGGACATGTATGTGACAGAATTATATCGAGTTTTAATTATGAAAAAATCTCAGGTTAATCTTACTTTTTGCTTCCAATGTTTTTTGGTTATTGTATGTGTCGTATTATTAATAACTGTCAAACTTGTTCGCGCCTAAAATAATGCCGCGTCAATGTTGCCATTGCAATTTTCGTGTGAATTTTAATATTGATACCCGTTTTATGTATGTAAAATCATCTAAGTACGCAAAATATTTAAGACACAAACCAGTTTCTGTTTAGGTAACTTTGTGTAACAATTTACATTGTTTAGGAAAGTTCTATTACTTTTAAATTGGATGTTTTTTTTTTTGTTAAAATAAAACCCTGATATAAGCTTCGATAATTATTAAATATAAACCCTAATAAAGGAGTCAATCCAGTCATGTCAATGTGACACTTATTTTTTTGTTTAAAAGAAAAAAGGTTAAAACTTTTACAGCCTATGAGTTCGTTTCTTTTTTTTTAATAATCTTTGAGCCATCCTTCACATTGTCATAAATCCTTTACAGTAGCTCGGATCTGTCAGTTTTTTTTTTTATATTAGGGCGGGTGTACATTTGGTACATATTTTACCACAGTTTTAATCCTTTCGCTGTGGTTACAGTATTCATAAAATAATTCTTAATTATATATTTGTTTCACTTTAAAGCCCTCTTAATCGTTCCTTATTTACATTTTTTAAAATTTAAGAGTTTTAAGAATCAATAAAGTACGAAAACTAACTTGTTCAGAAAACCTTTACTGTGTAAGAAATTGAAAAGTTCAAGTGTAACCCAACCTTTAGTAATTCCTGCTCAGACACATAATCCGACGTGTAAAGTACTCAAATTGAAACAACACAAAAACACATACCATACAACGCAACGTAATCTTTATTTATTAAGTAGGTCAGACCATATTAGCATGCATATATTTTGCACTGATTTGCATAACTAGTTGACATCAATGAAGGACAAGTAATTTCGACCTAAGGCTTATAATAATTACTAGCACTGACCGCTTTTATTCGCTTCGACTTGGACATAGAGGAAATAAGCTATCGAAGTTATTACTTTCATATACATCAATCAATTGTTATGTACAACACTCTATCCATTGGTTAACAAAGTGCTTAAAAGATATATTTTAGCGTCTCTTTAGTTGAAGTTATATACAGATATTTTGAATAAATATTACACGTTAGTTAGTACTTTGTAATAGCAGAGTATTTGTGCGATAGTTATATTGATTAGTAGTATATTAGGTTACAGTATTTTTTAAAGAAATAGATAAATACTTACTTGGCCGCCTCTTCAATCAATTCTTGTAACAGTGCTTTCAATAGAGCTTGTAATAGCCTACTTGAATAAAGAATATTTAGAAATTGATTTATTTCTAGTTCCTCTTTTTGATATTTTTTTTTATTAATTCTTAAGCAATGGCAAAGAAAATTGTTTTTAGTTCCAAAAAGTATTTTTTTTAGATATAATCAATGACATGCAAACAAAAGCTACTTTACTTATTTTATTAATAGTATATCTATATAAAACCTTATTTCCTTTTCGAAACATTAAGATTTGTGTCGTCAATAAACCGTCAAATTTAATTGCTTTTTTGTTAAATTTATGATTATTCTAATGATTTATTCTTAATTAAGCCAATTAATTAATAGATAAAATATTGTTGTAATAAAGTTAATATATTATTGTAATAAATGACATCTAACATAGTATATAACTGGTTGAGTTTGTGACCACCGTTTTTCGGTCGCGAACACACGCGGATACATCTATCCGCCACACGGATACACCTACGTTGAGCTAAGCACGTCACTAAACTAAGTTCTTTCGTCAGCTCGCGCGAATAACCTGTCAGCTTACAGAGATGCTGTGGATTGGCGGATTTTTTACTTAGATCAGAGATTCCTAACGTTTTTCACTTTAACTATATAAAAATATGTTTATACTCCTTTTTGTATAGTAAGATAAAATCTTTTAGATTTAGTAAAAGAAGTAGTAAAAATTTTTCCTTGTAGATTACAAGTCTAAGGGCTCCCCTTAAAATCTCTTCCCCCCCAAAGGTGGCGCTCTTATTCCAAATCCGGTAAAATATCCTTTGCTTATATTATATTGTATTTCAAAGTTATAACCCACCACTATCTGCGCATTGTTTTCCTCGAATATCTTTCTTCTTCGTTTGCTTGCACGAGAAGCGAGACAGAATGAGAGAGTCATGTAAGGCTGTGGGTGGAATAAAGAAATCCCTTAACAAGTTCTGTGAGATGATTATTGGTGACGTCATTGTTTCAAGCAAATCTCATATACTTGTAAGTTACTTATAACAGAGCGTGGGTGTAAATATTAGAAATATTTAATATTATATTAGCATTATTTATAACAGCTGGTGAATGGATGAAAGCTCACATTGGAAATGAAACGATCGCTCCTGGATATTTCTTACGCACCCTAACAATTTTGAGCATTATAAAGCAAAATACCCCATACACTTAAATTAAGAACGTATTTTTTTTTTAAATAAACTATCTTATCGGTAGCGCTGTAGACGACATAGACATTGTCACTGTAAGAAACCTTGGGAACTAAGATGTTATGTCCCCCGTGCCTGTTACACTGACTCACTCAACCTTCAAACCGGAACACAACACTAAATACTGTTGTTTGCTGTGGGTGCTACCCAGACGAGCTTGCACAAAGCTCAGCCATTAAGTGTAGAACCTGCTAAATAAATCCTTCTAAAAATTAGGATTAGGTTATCCTCAGACTATACCACGGGTACAGTTTATAATAAAAATATCTGAATACCGATTTACAACCAATGCAGTCAACAATAATTCCTGACTCACCGTGAGAATAAAAAGGTACAAGTCATTAGGCTTTATCATACCAATAATATCTACATTGTACCTCGCTACCGGACTCTGTGTGACCGCTAAACTAGCGAGCTACACAAGCGATATGCACGAGCGGTAGCGAATGCTTCTTAATTCATATTAAAAATATTGATTATAATAAGAGAATTGGAAGCATAAAATTTTCTATTTATACATGTATATGTATATTTTCAAACATAAAAAAGATTGTAAATTACTTCAAAGTATATCTAATTACATCTAAAATATTAGAATGTTGAGTTAGAAGATAATGTTAAATAAAGTAATAATAATAATTTGTTCAAAGCGGATTCTACATCTACGCTTTGGAGTTTTTATCAATCACACATTTTCTCTTATATAGAAATGATTATTACTAATATAAATACTGGCCAGATTAAGTGTCCCTCTCTATCATTTTCCATTTGGACATTTTCCATTTACCGTTTGGAAAAAATAAGTCACAGGACTGCGAACTTCTTAACTCCAGAATGTTTTTCTGGAACTTGAACCTGGAACTCTCGAGATTTGCAATCAATATAAATGGTGTTAAAACTGTTAATAGTGTTAAAGCATCTTATTTCGAATGGCCCCATGTCATGGTTGTCATTAACTCTACCTTAGGCTCTGGGGTTGAAGTTCGATTCTCATCCTGAGTCTGGGAGTGTTGTGTAATAGTATGTATGTATTTATTAGTCGGATGTTACCTATTACACAGGCAATAAGTTTCCTACCACAGGAAAAAACGATTGTGTGTAAAATCATCAATCAAAATACAATATATATATATAAATAAATATATTGTATTATTCGATGCATTTTTGTACGGCATAAATTTTTTTTGGTTAATTTTTTTTAAATATCCACGAGCAATAACCAACATCTAATGGCCCGACACCAAGGCCGCTAGATTGAGATAAAATCTCCTTTCTGCCTCAATTTGACATCTAAATTCACATATCGAACGCCATCTTGAAATTTAAAATAAAAAAAAACATGGCGTCCCTGACTGTCATACGATCGGAGATAAGTCTGAGAAAACCCGATGAACTTATTACTGAAATTCTTACTTGTATTAAGAAATAATAAAAACATTCTCTTACCTCTATTCAGACACATCACAGCTTGGCTGAGGGCTTGCTTATTCCACCACGCAGCTTCATAGTTGGCTGATGGAGACTTGAGGCGTCCATTGTCACATGTACAGATTTATTCAAGATTTCCTTCACGGTGGAGCACTACACGAATTATAAGCAAACTAGTTTCCGCTCGCGACTTCGCCCGTATTTGAAGTGAAGTAGGGGGTTGAAGTAAATACCATGTCATTGTTTGTCTTTCACGACTTAATAGCTCAATCGATCGTCATCAAATTTTGCATACACGAAGTCAGGGATACAGAAAACGATATAGGGCACCTGACACCGCCCTCCTCCCCCTAACACGGGGGAAGTCGCGGGTGGGTACTAATGTAAAGAATACTTTCGTAATTATTAATTATACGAGCCAAGATGACGCATTGGACAAGTAAATCTCAGCCAGAGACTACAGGTTGAAGCCCAGGTAAGCGGCTCTTGAGTTTTCGTGTTCTTAATCAGTATTAACAACTCATCACGTGATCGGCAGTGAACGAAAACATCGTGAGCAAACCTACATGTATTTAATAAAAATCTGTAGCATCCACCAATCCAGAGAACCAGAATAGACATTACTTTTCTTTAAAAAAAACTACGACCAACCGATCCTATAAATAATTCTATCGACATACATAAATAAAAACAAAATACATTACAACCTTTTTGCAATTAAAATATACACTTCCGCGACGACATGCCTGAGCCTCGGTCACTAAATAAAAAAGAAAAAAAAAGTTAGTTTTTTTACCGCAGTACGTAAACACGGTATGCCGGCACCCTTTGGCGGTACGAAAAAGGAGCTGAGTGGACGAACGGGCAACTCTACATTTCTATATGTGTATATGGGATATTGGAGTTCAGTAAAGGATTGATTTAAGCATACATGGTTGTTCGAATAAATTTGTACGAAAAATAAACGAAGCAATTGCAAACGAAACAAACTCAATTTTTTTTTAAACTTTGAAGTATGGAAGGTAATTAAACTTTACTAAAAATGCCTTGATTTTACGAAACAAATGGAAGTGTTGTTTCAAATTAAAAAAAAAAGTAAACAACAAAATGTAAAGTTAATAAAAAAAATAGTAATATATAATTATAAACATTTGCTTACTTAAAACAGCGTACGCAAACATACATTTATTTACCTTAAAATTAAAAAAAAACTATCTACCCTTAATGATATAATAATATCCAGTGTCAGCCGGGATTCCGATACAATATACATCCAAATTAAACATAAAACTTATATCTTATGCAGCGTGCTTCGGAGAAAGATTTGGAACATATAATATTATGATATGACTTCGCAGTTCACCTTAAATTTAGAGAATTTATTAAGCAAATATAAAGTCAATGTTCTTGTAATTAAATTAAATTATTTCAAATTTATATAATATATTTATTGAACAAAATATGACCACGTGAAACGGGAGCAACACAAGTTAAATTTTTCCTGTTAAATTAAAATTCCGACTATCTGCGTTTATCAGTAGCGGCAATAAGATGGCGATTGTAACATGAAGTCAGACCTACAGATTTAATTAATTATATATAAAACATATTATATCATGACATCGTTTGTTAAAGGCGAAAATTTCTTAAAACACAAGTGCTATCCGTACTATAATAACTGAATCGTGAAATATTGACACCGACTTATGATATGCCATTTTGATGCGTGTATTTTTGAAATGTTATAATAATTATGGTCAATGTCGAATGTCACTTTCATTTTCTACGGTGAGCTTCCATCTCTTATAGAATGCTATTAACGATGGGAGCTAAGATGTTATGTCCCTTGTGCCTATTACATTAGATCATAATAATAATAATGTCCTCCAGACCGATTTCGGCCACGGCGGCCAATCTCAAGAGAGATTAGCCAACTACGCAGGAGATATTATAGTACACAAGTGTGTGCGCAAACACAGGTGTACTCTCTATTCCCTAACTCTCATAATCCGATGGGACGGCAATCCCGACACGACCGGAAAGACTTCAGGCGCAGGACCAACGGCTTTACGTGCTTTCCGAGGCACGGGAGTGAACACACTTCCAACTTCCAGACTCCGCTCCACTACTGAGAATTTTCTGACAGAAAAACCCAATAACATTTTATTGGCCCGACCTGGGAATTGAACCCAGGACCTCCGGGTCTGCGGCCTTACATCACACCACTAGACCAACGAGGCAGTCGATCAATTACCCTTCAAAACGTAACACAACAATATTGAGTATTGCTGTTTAGTGGTAGAATATCTGATGAGTGGGTGGTATCTACCCAGACGGGCTTGTACAAAGCCCTACCACCAAGCAAATTTAAAAGCAACAAATCATAAAATAACCTAGACTTAAACTAACATTACTACCTAATTCCTAACGTGTTAATACTCGTCAAACACCGGTCCAGCTTCATACAATGAGGTATTTTTCGACCAAACCCTATCTTTGTGTATTTATTCTATCTATTATAACTCGTGTAGGGTGACAACAATGTTGACGCCACTGCTAGGATAAGTCCTCTCTGATATAGCTTGTGTTTAAGCTTGTACGCATTGTAAAGTTATAAGACTTTTACATCTTTAGGCGGTGTACACGCTGATTTATTAAAACATATATGTAACGACTTATATTTATTTTTAATTTGATTTTAATATTTTCATAAAAACAATAATGACTGTCTACGATCATTATGTAGATCCTTTTATGAAATTATATTACATATATATACTTAAAGCAAATTTTAATTGACGAAAACCGGTATAACATTAAAGTTCATTTAAAAGAAGATATTTGAATTTAGAAGGACAATCAAGACCAAGAAAATTCTAGTTAAAATAAATTTAAATAATCCTAAATATATTTTACAAAATGGCTGCCCCATTCCCTTGGCCCTTTATTGGTGCCGCGGTAGTAGTCGCTAATTCAAACCCGCGTCCTTTACAAACAGTTTTAAACCAACAAGACTTTCCATACGGGTTATTATTCCGTACCTTACAACGACTTACTGATTCAATATTATTGTGTTTGCTCATATCTTTCACGGGATTTACGCCCTTAAATGCAGTGTAACGTGAAATGTAATTGTTTACCAAGTCATTAAGCCACAGTACCACTGTTTTATGCGTGATTTGAAGGTTATTGAGACGTTAATTTCAGACTTAAATTGGAATAACTAATCGTTTCATTGTATATCTGTAACTATTATGTATCTGACATTTGCCAAAATAGTAATAACTAGTAATTTTGCTATTTTACAAATTAACGCAGGACCAAGGGCTTTATGTGCTTTCCGATGCCCGGAAGTGTAAAAACTGTCAATATTCATATTCCGAGCTGCTATTGAAAATATCTCAACAGAAAAATCTAACAACTCTCTAATGGCCCGACCTGGGTTTTGATCCCGGGTCCTGGATCTGCAGCGTTACAGCTTGCAAACACAACGAGGTTTATCAAAATAATATCTTGATATCAATCATATGGCTTTGAACATTTCTAAGCTAAGAAACAGATATTCATTGAGGGTCATTGGTTCTATTCTCTGTGCTATCCCGATATATTGACGAAAGGTTAATAAATAAATGGATGGAGCTGAAATCTCACCAGTATATTGCTCATCACGCCTTTTCCTGATTTCACCTACATAATGCTATTCCCATTTGTGAATAAGTACCTAATAGTATGCCCATGTTAAAATAATAAGCGATTTCAGAAAATCACCAATAATCATACTAAATCGAAAAATTTACAAGAAATGCTGACAACGAAATAATTAGTAAAAAGTAACAGTCCTTTAAATGTTACATTGCTGGCATAACGCCTCCTCCCTCGCTCGTGGAGATGGTTGGGAGATAATCCCACCATGCTGCTCCAATGCCTATTGGTGGATAAACATGTGGCGATCACTATGTATTATATATCCGCACAAATTAAGCACATGAAACATTTTTGTTACGTGTAAACGAGCAGACGGGTCACCATTTGCAGAACCAAGGGCCAATACGTGGCCGACCTTTGAGGTATCTGTATTTCCTCTTGAATAGTCCCATATTGTAACAACACCAGTGTTGTGTAGATTTGAGCCGTCAATCATTATCACGGTTCTTTTGGATATTTATGTCTACTAGTCTATTAAAACAAAATCAAAACCCAGAAATACAACCCATACCACTTGTGTTATCCACTGGGTCATCTCAGCTCATTTAATAGACCGCTACTTTACTTCTGATCCATATGCAATACTATCTCCGACGTATAATTTACACAAACAGACAAATCTACTTTCTTACGATACATTCAGTATCAGAAGTGTAGAGTACCATCGCTACCCCGATGGTAATCGTGTAGATAGCGCGCCGCCTTTGTTGTGCCGACTCGGATTATTGACTCTAGGGCTGTCAAACGTTACCTTCTAAATATATATTTTATTTAATCTGTGAATCGTATTTTAATTTTACTTCTCTTTTAAAAAAATATTATAGCATTGGAATTAGGACTAAAATAACTTAAATAAAATTGTTTTATCTTTCTGGTGACTCATTACCTATAGAATTGAGAATTTTAAAAAAAATGGCTGCATATAACAATTCCATTGTTATCATCGACTTTGTATAAAATGAAAATGAAAAAAAACACCAAATCAGAATCTATTTTTATTTTATTCTAGTACGAGCGTCATCTATCTTACACTTTGATAACCAAGAAATCTTCACTGAAGTGTATTTTACAAAGTTTTAACTAAAACGATTGAACGATGTGTGAAAGACACGTAGCCTAGAACTGTTTTTAAAAGATTCACACTTTTTTTTTTAATTGTTTAAAGTTGGGTTAGTTATAACGATTATTACAATTATTATACATGCAATAATAATATTATGTTAAGTTAATATATTTATGTTAACAATTAAGATTTAAATCTACATTAATTTTAATTTTATCATCATTTTATTTAGGTAATTAATATATTTATAATATTATACGTTATATTAATTCTTTTTTTTTTGGTACTTGATGTAATTTTTTAAAAGTTGTATACATAGGCGACCGCGTCGCTTATATTATAATAATCAAACGATTTTTACAAATAAGTATTAATAAAAAAATACCCTTTGTCTAAAATCGTGATGTTATCGACTTTAACAAGCTTTTTTTCAGATTCACCTCATCGTCAGACCTTCGACCGTAACTAACAAACATGCTAACAAACTTTGGCATTTGTATAAAGCAGTTTTTTTCTTTTCAGAAGGCTTTTTTCTTTTTTGTCTTTTGTCAGTAAGTAATAATATATTTTTTATTTATTTACACCCAAAAGAATCACGTACACAATTTATTTGCAGTATTATTTAAATCTAGGGTTTTTTTACATTAGCAACACTGTTATACTTAATACACTGTTGTAGTTGTAGATGTCTACAGTGCCAGTGAAAGTAACAACTATTCGCTACAACAGTGTATTAAGTATAACAGTGTTGCTAATGTAAAAAACTGACGTCTATAATGTTATAGACGTCAGTTTATGCAGTCAATACGCTGCTGAAGTATGATAGATTAGATCTTCAAAAATAACTACGATTTGGTAGATTTATAATTTTACAATAAATATTGACAAATTATAGTAAAACTATTTATTTGAAACATTAAAGTAAATAATTAAATTTATTAATAGGCCTCTTTATGCACGTCTTTAACATTTTATAATCACGTGTAGGTTTCCTCACGATCCTAACTGATATTATGAACGCGAAAGTGAGTTAGTTCGTAAAGCTTTGAAGCCTTTACTACTTAACCGGTAATCATAAAATTTTGCATACACGTTGTCAGGGGTCCAAGGAAATAGGGCATCTATCACCACACACACGCAGGCAAAGCCACAATCGAAGTTGGTTTAAGAATAAAAAAATATATAATTTCTCGAAGTGAACAATAACGTACGAAGAAATTAACTTTTTTTTAAATTTACAAATTAAGGTTTATTTCTATCAAATATCCCCCATCCCTATATACCCAGATCCAAAGATCTCGGCGTCGGCGCAACTCATTATTGACACAATAAATTCTAACGCACGCGTTTTTAAAACCAGCTCCACACACGTTCGTTACGAGTGTGTGTGTGTTAGTTGTGTCTACACAAGTTTAACTAAATTCATTCAATCAAATCACATAACAATTAACTGTAATTTTTTTCATTTGTATGATTTTTGCCTTTATTTTAGTAGTTAACTATTATGAATATGGACATATAGACAGAAATGTATTGTAACAGCCTGTTTCCGTCCCACTGCTGGGCTAAGGCCTTATCTCCCTTTTGAGGAGAAGGTTTGGAGCTTATTCCACCACGCTGCTCCAATGCGGATTGGTGGAATACACATGAGGCAGAATTTCAATGAAATTAGACACATGCAGGTTTCCTCACGATGTTTTCCTTCACCGTAAAGCACTTGATGAATTATAATACAAATTAAGCACATGAAAATTGAGTGATGCTTGCCCGGGTTCGAACCCACGATCATCGGTTAAGATTCACGCGTTCTAACCACTTGGCCATCTCAGCTTTTTTTATGACAGAAATGTACACTCGTTACAAAACCACTTCTAGTTAAACCCAGATGTTCGGAATCCACTTAAGGGCTTCGAAGTTTGGCGTTCCTAAGGGTCCCTAATTTTATATCGTCAATGCTTAAAATTTTTGTTTTTTCTGAATCTGTATTTGTTGGCCCCGACTTTTACACTGATTATGGGTGGAAGGCGAGTTCTAGACTTTGCCTTTAAAGTGGAGTCATCGAGCCCCGACCGGATCGGCTGGGAAGAAAGTGTTTCTGCTCGTACCCATAGTTGAGGAATTCGATAATATCGAGACCTTATATACATTCTACCTAAGCAAACGTTAGCGCGATTCAGAATTTAATCATGCAAAGTTTAGTACAAAAAAAATAACATATTACATACACATTACAAGAAGAGTTTTTATATATTGTACAACGTTATTATAATGTCCCAGTTCGCTCTCACATACCTAAATAATCATGAATTTTACATTTTTCACTGATCATCGTTCCCGAAAATGAAGATCGCAAGTTCAAATTCAGGGAAATAGAAATAAACGAAGGCCTTAATTATTCTTACAGTGTCAACATCTGTAAATTCTGCGATACTCATGTTATTTCTGTTCCTAAACTATTCATCTGATAATGACAAAACGGTGTTATACGCCAATGATAATAAAGATTTTGGCAGTGACTTTCACTTGCCCTTTAGAATCCTTTCCTCAATGTACAAAGATCTGTATGTATGTAATATGTAATTTGTCATATTACAGTTTACGTATTATTGTAACGTCTATATCCAGATCGTACGTGAATGTTCCTATAAACGTGTGACTCAGTTAGCGCGAAAACTATGAAAATTAGCACAATATTATGAATGAGTTGATAAATATGCCGTTAGCTGGAATACTGAACTTCGGCATTATTAGTTCATCGGTATAAAGGCTATGCATAAGATAAATAACAGGTTCGATCCCTTTAAAGATTCCACTAAACTTAAGGTTACGCTTAAAATTGGAGGGAATAATATAATTTCTAGTATGCTATAGTTTCCGACCGCGGTTAACAAGGGGGTGAGGAGCTAAGTATTCTATATCGTTTTCTGTACTTCTGACAACATGTATGCAATGTATGATTGAGTAGTTTAGGCGTAGAAGCGCTATAAGCAAACTCACTCTTGAATTTATAATATTAGTTAGAATTATTTTTTAAGCTGAAGTTCGCGATTTAGTAAGTAATAGAACTGCTGGGCTAAGGCCTCCTTTTTTGAGGAGAAAGTTTGGAGCTTACTACCACGCTGTTTCAATGGTTTTGGTGGAATACACATGTGGCATAATTTCAGTAAAATATATGCAGGTTTTCTCGTTTGCCGTCAAGCACATGATGAATAGTTGTAAACACAAATTAAGCACATGAAAATTCAGTGGTGCTTGCCCGGGCTTGAACCCACGACACCACGACCCAGTACATTTACAGGCTGTTACCGTTACCAATGTCAATTGGCGGTGGTGACCACTTACCATCAGCTGCCCCATTTGCTAGTCCGCCTATAACCAGAAAAATTGCCGTATGGTGGTTTACCATTTACACTGTTTATTTCGTTATTCACAAGTTACAATGTAATTTTTATTACAGTTTGACATATAAAACTATCATCGACTATTTTATGTCGCAATTTAACTGTTAAGCTAAAGCTACTGCCACACTGGAAAATAATAAAAAAACTCGAGTCGTTAAATGAAGCGAGTCTTATTAAAATCGTTAAATTCATTACATCATTAACAAAGTCCTTTCGGCGTCTACAAAGTTAATGATTCTATCATTAATTGGATGTTTTAGTTAATTGTTTTTGTATTTACATCTTATTGGATTGATTATTTTTTTTAGTACTTTGTATAAGGACTAATCTTATCTAAATCAATTTGACCGTATCTTCATATTTAAGTGATATTACTTTTAAGTTTTCATTAGCATCGAAAATATCAGTATATGAAACATGCATTATATTGGCAAAGGCCAACACGTATTGTGGAAATAATTTGAATCTTATTCCACCTTGCTGCTTCAATGCGGATTAGTGGATGCAAAAGTGACTTTTATCGGGATTTCGTACAATCGTTCAAGTAAGATTATTAACAAACACATATAGTACAAATGTTATCCCGTTTATAGTATTCATAGCCGAGATGGCCCAGTGGTAAGAACGCGTGAATCTTAACCGATGATCGTGGGTTCAAACCCGGGCAAGCACCACTGAATTTTCATGTGCTTAATTTGTGATTATAATTCGTCTCGTGCTTTACGGTGAAGGAAAACATCGTGAGGAAACCTGCATGTGTCTAATTTCACTGAAATTCTGCCACATGTGAATTCCACCAACCCGCATTGGAGCAGCGTGGTGGAATAAGCTCCAAACCTTCTCCTCAAAAAGAGGAGAGGAGGCCTATAGCCCAGCAGTGGGACTTTCACAGGCTGTTACAGTATTCATAACCAATAAATCTTCTATACTTATAAAATCGTTTGTCGTAACTAACTATGAACGCAAAGAACGAAATAACTAAGTCCAGAAAAAAGAAATTTGGTTAAAAAAACATGGTGCACAAATGTGTGTGCAAACACAAATGCACTCTCTATTCCCTCACCCTCATAATCCGATTGAACGGCAATCCGACACGACGGAAAGATTTCAGGCGCAGGACGCCATTACGTGTTTTCTGAGACACGGGAGTGTACACTTCTAACTTCCGGTTTCCGGGCTGCTATTGAGAATCTTCGACAGAAAAAGCCAATAACTTTTTTATTGGTCTGACCTGGGACTTAAACCCATGACTTCGTGATCTGCGGCCTATTTAGCCACTAGACCAACGAGGCAGTCAAAGTTCTGCAAAAAAATTATAATAAGCAAAAAAATATATTCTTACATTTTAATGACCAACATATAAATGTAAATAAAGGTAAATAATATGTTTTATTGTTATTGGTACTATAATTATTTATCGACCTCTTCGATTTTACGATACATACATAAAAGATTAACATTTTCCAAGGTATGAAGCTGTGACGTACAGACATACAATTTGCTTAGCTTTTACTGCATCGTCAGTTCTGTAGCTAGCTGATAATGGATCCTGTGGTGTTGGGTTAAAGTCCTGTTTATGCTTATAAAGGCCTTTCTGCCAAGAAACCCTCAGTAGATTATATAGACCTAGAATTTAGAAATTAGAGGTTAACACTCTCGTGCATAGGAAAACACATCAGCTGTCGGTCTTGCGCGTTAACCTTACGGTCGTGTCGGATATCCGTCTAAACGGATTACGTAAGTAATTGAATAAAGTCTATGTTTATGCGCTCTTTTAATTAATATCTTTTATATATAACATGAATATAAAATTTTTAAGGCGGGTGAAACTACGAAATATATAATATTATATACTTAAACTAAAATTTTATTCGAATCGCGCTGTATCTTCTATTATATGTTTATTGGTTATGTATATTGGTTTAGTAGCTTTCTTATTTAGGTATTACAAAAAAGTCCATTGAGAATGGTAGCTGAGCAAAAAATTGCTGTGGAAGACATGAATTTTTAACTGTGTGTTATTTATTTATACCTAAGTCAATATTTAAATATAAAATTAATCGTACTAAATTTCTACTCTTATTACCCTTCTTTTATTAATAACACTAAAGCTCTCTTCTATAGCTAAAAAAAAAGGGAATCGCTTGACAAACAAAGGAGAAAAAGGTACTGTAGGGCTATTCGGTAAGAACAAACTCGAAGCTCATTACATTTCAAGAATACACGCATCAAAATAGTATATCACCATAAGTAAATTGTCAACATTTCACGGGTGAGTAATGAAGTGAATTCTTACAGAATAGGACCGCTGAACTGTTTTGTTTGTGCCTATTTATATAGTAATAGTTTTCGATCGCGATTTCGCCTGCGTGGAGAGGGAGGGGTTGTGTTAGGTAAAAGTAGCCTATAATCGTCCTTAGGCTTTAAGTTTGCTGCGTACCAAATTTTATCAAAGTCGGTTTGGCCGTGAAAGCGTAACAGACCGACAGAGTTACTTTCGCACTTAAAATATTATTTGTAAGAATACCCCAGTAAAACAATCCTTAACATTTACTTTTAACATTTCATTCTCTTCCACGCGTATCTTGTTATATAATTCATTACTAATTAATCTTTTTCAATTCTATTACAATTTTTATCGGAATTCCTGCAATCACCGTGGCAACCATCGAACGAGTCAATTTATCCGTGCTTTGTTTTTTTTTTATATATTGCGTAGTTTTCTTCGTTCAATAATTTCCAACCAGTGTTAATTTAGTTAAAAATATTACCATTATTTTCTAAAAATCTCAAAAATAATTATTAAAAATCAGTAGAACCTTACATATTATAGATGGATATTAAAAAGATATTTCAGGAAAAAGACCGTTAACATTAAAATAATCCTTTCTCCATTTGTTAGATTAAGCAATTATTCACATAAAACATCCAGTCTGTCTGCGAGATCATAAATTTTTATACATCGCAATGCAAATATTACTTTTAATTTGATGAAATATTAATTAATTTTCCCAATTAAAATCGCGGAAGCATTCACGATCGTAAAACTGCTTTTAAAAACTTAAAACAATCCATCAAAGTGTAATAAAGTGCAATTAATTATACAATTATTATTAATGTTCAAAATAAACGGTAATTTTAAAGTTTATTTTTCTCAGAAACGTCGACAGAGAAACGAAATTTACTGTTTGTTGTTTCAAAATTAACTTTTAAATAAATCATTATTAGTTTTATTGCTTTGAGAATTTGAACTTTTTAAATTCTCAAAAACATTACCTAGCATTTATTTACTCCTATTATATACATATGTATCTTTTAAAGACTTCCTCTTTGGTTTGGTTTAGTAAAAAGTTATTGAGTTTTTCTATAACAAATTCTCAGTCATATGTCTGAAGTTTATAAGTATGTACTGTTAACAATTGCGTGCCTCGGAAAACACGTAAAGCGTCTTGCCTATGAACTCCTTCCGGTCGTTTCCGATTTACCAATTATGACAGAAGAAATATATAGTGCAAATGTGTCTCCGTATTAAACCCGAAATGGACCAGCTATTAGAACGCGTGAATCTTAACTGATTATCGCGAGTTCAAATCCAGGCAATTTCATCTCGTGCTCGGCGGTAAAGGAAAGACATCGTGAGAAAACCTGCTCCTGTCTTTGTCTTTCTGGCATTGGACCAGCGTGGTGGAATGGAAAGGGAAAGGAGGCTTAAGCCTAAATCGAAAAAACACTCAATAAAGTATGAGTAATTGTATAGTGTTATAGAAAAGTGAAACGATATAGCACCTCGCAAAAAAAAAACTTATGAATATAATTGTAATTAAATTGGGTAGGTATAACTTTTGTGTTACCTGTGAGTTACAGCCAAAATAAAAATACCTATATTTCACTCTATTGAATTAGTGATATATTTTTTAAATTTCAATAACTCATTGGATGAATATTTTGCGCATAATTAGCAAACATACACGCTCCAAAAAAAAAACAAAATGTCACCACGACTATAAACAAACTATCGCAAAAAAATATCTAGACAAGCATCTTAATGATGTTAATAACGTCAGATTGTTTATAAATATAATATCTGTTTTCTTAAAAACGTTAATATTTACTCGAATTTAAAGATAAAACGCTCACCGGTGACATAGACAACGTATAACATGGAATTATGAATAAGTTATCTGTGCCCGAATCAATATCTGATGGGCGTGGTCTGTTCGAACCACACCCACTAATGTCGCCATCGTTTCGTCTCTTTCCCGCGTTTAAAAATTTAAACGTCGTGTTTACGCTAGCCTTTATGTATCGCCAAAGTAATTAGTTAATGCCAACCGTTATATTTCTCTTGTGATTAGAAAAATAAAATTATTTAATCTAAACTATAACTGGTTATAGCGATATCTAAACGCAGGTGGTATCGATGTTTTTTCTATTTATATATGCTTATCTTATATGTAAGTGTATTTTGTCCTTTTGTTTATATGTTATTGAGTATAATATAGCAGAATATAGTAGTCCTGATAATCGAGAAACCAGTTATGTGTCATTAGTATATTTCAGACAGGATCAAGATAAAAAAAAATTAATTTTTCAATCCAAGTTTGCTTGAGATTTGTTGACCTGGAAAAGACAATAGGGAGACACCTGTTCAGCTGGATCTTTAAAGGCTGTACATAATCTTTATTCCAAACTCTACCGTAGGTCCCATAGATCAATCACGCAAAAGAAACTAATCTCCAAGAATTATCTTATCAGAAATTAAGAGATTTCAAGTTTAACAAACACTTAATCATTTAACTGTGATCTTTACAGAGAAACTCCGCCTATCCCTCTGTGTGGGATGCGGCGGTCAAATCCACGACCAATACATACTACGTGTGGCGCCAGACTTGGAATGGCACGCCGCGTGCCTCAAGTGCCAGGAATGCCGGCAGTTCCTAGACGAATCCTGCACGTGTTTCGTGCGAGATGGAAAGACGTATTGCAAACGAGATTACACGAGGTAAGTGGACTTGTGATATCGTGACTGGTTGGCTTTTGTACCCATCTTTGTACCAACGTGGTACCAACCATTCATAAAAGGTTTGAAAGGCGTGTGAGCCGATATTATAAAGAGATCACGGAAAATATCATCTTAGATCTCAAGAAAGGTGGAACACTGACAATGTAAGGAATATCTTATACAATGCCAATGTAAACGGTTAGGGGGTGAATACATTGGGGACTTTGGGGACGTCCATTTGAACCTATTGCTGGCTTACCGGTTCTTCTCGATATAATCTTCATTCGAACCGTTATCAATACGTTTAATATAATCTTGTAACATAGGGATCCAAAAGTTCTTACAAGAGTACTCGAATTAAAATTATTTTGAGATGTTACAAAACTAGGTCACTTACGTTCAGTAATCGATGGGTATGTTTTAGACACTTTCAAGCGGCTGGCTCAAGACCTGGTGCCCATTTACAAGATTTGAAGCGCTCTTAGCGCTTCAGACGACATTGAAAAACTTACAGCAAACTTGATTAAATGTTAGAATTAAATTATAAGAAAGCTACTCAAGATTATTGCAACAATATATTGTATTTAGTTTTTACAAAACACACACAATCAAACTAGACAAAACACTTCGCTTATATACTTAATTTTCTTGAAGTATATCGAAAGAAATCTTAATCTTTAATCGGACGCTTTCTAAGTACCACATCAATCAGTGATTCGTAAGAAGATATGTTAAATCTTTTATCTCAGTTTGATGCGCTGCGATGCTAGATTTTAAAATTTCTATAAGATAATTATTTTTTGTTAGCCTTCTTTTGTAAACTATGTATTTTGATAATATATAAAATAAAAAAAATAAAAAATACAAATTACAAATTTATAGCTAAAAACACGCCGTCAAAAAAATTGTTAATATTAATAAATTATAAGATAATTTTTAATTTCTATGATAATTACGATTACATGGTATATTGAGGAAAGAGTTTCTTTTAAACGGTCAATTAACTCAAATGTTCATAAAACAAACAATCACTTCATTAATATTAATTACTTGAACTTCATCGCCCTTCTTATTCAATATAATTATTATTATCTATACAATCTTTATAAATTGCAAGCAACAATTGTCTCATCGACTGCCCTTCTTAAAACTAAATCTGTCTACATATACACACGTACAATTTAAGTTTGCCGCTCAGAAATTAGTCAAGTTGAGTTATTGTAAAAACAGTTTTTGGGCTTGAGAATAAAAAAAGGGGAAAGTATAAGGTTTGTTGATATTTTTCACTATTACACGCGCGTTATTAATGGCTCTCCGAAAGCCTAATTTCAGGCTAATCAAAATATAGATACTATGCGTACGAACTAATGTAGTATTAGTCAAGTTATTAAAAAATATATTTGTAAATGCCTCGCACTCACAAACAAACTAAAAGACTATAGCGTTTACTTTATAATTCTATTTATAACCCGGCTTACATCTCATCGCCTCCATATTTAGTCTTTGGTACAAAATAAGTCCTAAACTCATTTAAAAAAAAATATCCATAACATGTCAATCATAATTCATCACGGCGCCACTTTTTAAACACAGACAAAATCTAAAGATGAATTCACTAAAATAACTTGGCTGTTTACCTTTTCACCCTTCTATCTCGCGGCTAAAATATAGAATTACACATCAGCAAACAAAACTATACACGATTTTGTTCTTGCTAGCCACGTAACCTTTTTTCTTTTAGTAATAAAGAATAAATTCGTATGACAAACCTTGAAAAATTATTTAGATGAAACACGAATTGTCTTTGCCGCTTTGAACGGTGATGTGCCGAGAAAAACAAACCGGCATTATGTATTTTGGCGCCAAAACAAACGTCAGTTTGACAGCACGGCGGGCGGCGGGAACCCGATATGTCTATGGTTCGTTTCCGTTCGCCGGAAGATCGATTACTTTTTTCAGCCTAATGCATTATTTGTTTTTATATTTCTATGTTAATTTACGTGTTTTCCCATGGGTCGATCGTTATAGGTGTGATTATTTAAATTGAGTATTATCTATGATCATATTTGATATCAGTCGGTACATGATTGTTGATTGAAAATTTAGGTATTTAAACAACTTGGACTTAACTAAATTTAAAACAAATTGGCCTTAAAAATAGATGATATGATAGATACCTATGTCATTGCAAAATGCTATACTTTTTAAAACAGCTTCTATAATAAAAACTTTTTTTTAGTCAGTGTACATACATATTCTTTGCTATGAAAATTTGATACTCAAAAAAAAAAACAATGCAGTCGATATGAAAAGCAAAAATAAACAGAAACAAATATAACAAAATGGACATGTATGTTTACATATAAAATTTCAAACTAAACATCCTTACAGTATATCTATTAATATTTTTAATTAAATAACTCCGGAAACACACAGAGGAAGGACATATCAATTAATGACTAATTAAAGTAAGTTTATTTAAATTATATCTATAATTTATAAACAAAAAAATGAATATTATATATAATTGGACTTCAGACTTTAACCTAATCTGTGTTCTATTTTTAAAAACTTTGGAATCATTTTTTTTTTAAATAATACTTTGGTTACTGTGTTCAAGACAAAATCGTATTGCTTAGTTCGTTTTATTCGTTGCTTCTATGAACAATGACGTTTTGTAAGCAAAGTTACTCAACAGCTTAAACTCAGAATAAGCTTGTTTGTAATAACTAATTTTAGCGAAATTCTATGCAGAAGCGAGATTCTTATTTTTTTATAAGTCGTCTTCAAAATTTATTTTTGACAATCATATTTTTATATATTGAAAGCTTTATTTAAATTGCCTAATACGGACGTTATAAGGCTGTCGAGTTCTGGGTTTGTAAACCATGTAAACGAAAATTAACTTATATCTAAAATATCTCCATAGCCCGTAGTGTTTACACTATTGTGCCTCAGAATGCCCGTAAAGCCTGCATGAACTTTATCCGGTCGTCTCGGATTGCAATCCCATGACTTTATGAGATTGGGGCTAGCAAGTGTGTTTTAGCCCATACCTTTCCATTATGTATATTTAAATCAAGTGTGCACTTAGCTAGCCCTTGAGGGTGGCGACCGTGACCTAAATGAATCAAGAATTAATCACTATATAAAAGAGTTATTATTCAGTATGTTTAAAAAGTTTTTCAAATAGTGCCAAGAGATGAAATCAAATCGTAGATAACACAACCCTAAATCTGGACGACCTCACGCCCCGCAATTAGCGAAAGATGAGACAGCACGCGCGTCTCGCGTTACTGTGTATAAACAACTTTTGAAACGAACGAACACATATATATATATGTATGTAACTCGTACTAAACTACCTCGTTGGTCTAGTGGCTTGATATAACGCTGCAGACCCGGTGGTCCTGGGTTCAATTCCCAGGTCGGGCCAATAAAAAGTTATTGGGTTTTTCTATGAGAAAATTCTCAGCAGCGGCCCGGAGAAAGTAGGAAGTGTGTACACTCCCGTGCCTCGGAAAACACGTAAATCCGTTGGTCCTGCGCCTGAACCTTTTCCGGTCGTGTCGGATTGCCGTCCCATCGGATTATGAGAGTTAGGGATATTCCTCTATACTTATATATATCTTACTCTCTATAGAGTGCACCTGTGTTTGCGCACACACTTGCGCACTATAATATCTACGTAGTTGGCTAATCTCTCTTGATATTGGCCACCGTGTCCGAAATCGGTCTGGAGGACATTATTATTATATACGTAAGTTATATACTTACGTATATAATAATAATAATATGTACGTATATAAAAATATAAATAACTTATATACTCAAACAATGTTACGAAAACAACAAGGAAATAAATACTTACCCAGCATTCCTTATGAACCTTCTTAAAATTAAATGCTCTGTCTATAAATTATGCATACACGAGAACATGAAAATCACTCTCGTCACGTCAATTATAGTCTAGATTTAAAGCGGGTGATGCTGCGAAGCGCGGCTGCTTATGTACTAGTCTTAAAAAATATTATATACTAAACTATCTCCAAAACGAAATGTATCTTCTGGGATAAGTTTCATGTAAATTGGTTTTACAGTTTTTTTCTTTTAGACATTATAAATAAAAGTCTCATTTATTAATAAATAACGCATACATATGTATAATTATGTAATTTGATAAGAGAAGAGAAACTACCAAGTCTCTAGCTGGTTGTAATCTCGAAGAATCTATTTACATTGCAACGGTGACTACATTTAATTTAAATTTGTTAAAGTCTCTTTGAGTAAAGTATATAACATATATATATTTATGTTACCTAACGATGTTTTCCATTTCGCGTAAACTAAATAATTATGAACAAAACAAGTTAAGCATATGAACATTCAGCGGTGCTTGCCTGGGCTCGAACCCGCAGTCGTCGGTTAAGATTCTCTGGGCCTCGTCTCTCAGATAATTTAAAATACTATCTATAATAATATAAAAAAGGCGTATGTAACTCTGTTTATCTGTTACGCTTTCCGGCTAAACGGAATTGATTTTGATGCAATGTTCATGAAGCAAATTATCGCAGAAAGAACATAGGCTACTTTCTTATACCTAACAGCTGTCCCTCCCCCCCCAAACGCGGGCGAAAACTATTTATATTTAGGGTGATATTGGTATAAAATACGGCCAAGTAAAATAGGCAATATCATTCTCTTCACGTTTGACATCTCATGTGTGGTCGATGTTTTCACAGCTGCCTGTCAATCACTCCAACGAAGAACAGATGTTGAAGTCTCTAGATGGCGCTCGCGAATTCATCGTCAAATGAAATGTGTAAACTAAGCTACGCATTTAACTCTTTGTTTTTTTTTCAGCTTCGTTAATATATTGTTCGTTATTGTATTGTTTTTTGTACAAAATTAAAATTACAAACAACTCGATATTATACCGTCATTGCCCGGCAAAAAAATGTCATATCCCTTGTGCCAGTAACTGAACTAGCTCACTCGCAGACATTTTTCTATTAATTTATGGAGAAGGATGTACTATACAGATGTTTCTGCACAAGCCACCGGTAAAATGATGGACGGAAAATAAAACTGACTTGCTACGATCCGTGATATTACGGACGGACGCGGACCATCCCGCACCGACGCACTGACGCTTCTCGGAAAGGGTAGCCTCTACGTGAATATATAGAGGTCTTTGGCAAATTTAAATTCACTCTCTTTAATTATACATTATGAGTTGACAGACAGATAGGTCATGGCATTATTATATATAGATTCACGATATTATCGGTTCTTAGGGAAGATTTTTAGACACAAGGTGTTTGCACTGGTTGTATTTACCGGTTTTTGTTCCCTAATATTTTGAACCCTTTACTTTCCCTTAGGGATTGGATACTTAGCGATTCTCACCCCTGTAAAAAAATACCCCTTAAAGATGTATCTAAAGAATAATATTCTGGTTACATTTAACGTTATTTACAATATACTTTTAAGGTATATCATTCTAAAAAGCCCTATTGATCTATTCTTTGAGAACAAAATATAATTGTTCATTATTATCAAAGATTTATTATGATACGCTATATTAGTACTTATTACATTCAATTATATTAATTATTGTGTTCAATATCGCTTGAAAAATATCACTCTTTTACATTTAAATTTGGAATTATCTGAATTGCGAGTAAATTATTAACTAAGTAGGTGCTCCGCACCCTTTTACTCGGCTTAAGCATTACAGCCCTGTGAGTCTTAACGTGATTTTACATAGTCTATAACCTTTTTTAATAAATGAAATATCTAACGTAAAGTGATTTATTAAAATCAGTCTAGTAGATCCTGAGATAAGTGCGTACGAACAAACAAAATCTTTAACTTTTTAATATTAATCGTTACATACCTATTATATTGGATAAATCTATACAGATTTAAAAAAACAAAATAAAAAAAAAAACATTTCGTACTAGAAAAAACCCATCACAAAAAAAAACAAATTAAAACCTCCTTAGATTTAAAAAAACAGAAAATAACAAAATAAATAACCTGTTCACGGTACGGTTATCTGTAACGCGAAAATCGTAAAACCCTAACCGTAAACTTATTTCTAGGGGTATTGACCGGCACTTAGCAAAGGCACCCTCGCAATTTCGCTAAAAGCATCGCGTATAGCGCTTTATATGTAGCTCTATAGGATTCTATGGATACAAGTACATGGCTCGCATAGTGTATACATTTCATTGTGTTGATTAGAAGTATTTGAATAAGATTTGTTTTTTTTTTAATCAATCATTCTTCCGTGGGCAAGTTGTTTTAATAAAATTCCTCAAATACCATATTTACCTTTCTGAATTAATAAATTTAAATCATTTAAAGAAAACTTTAATTAATAAGGCGTATTATTCAATAAAAGATTAAAAAAGTATGGAGTTAGTATTTATGATTTCTATGTATTATGTAACTTGATTGTCAAGAGTAACTACTGAATTTCTTACCGGTTCATTTCGATAAAATCTACCTACCGAACCGTTGGTAGTTTTAAATTTAACCTAATCTTGTAAAATGATGATTCAAAAATGCAAGAGCCTATTTGAATCCTGTATCTCTGTCGGAACGCGATAAACCAACCAAAATTTTACCAACGGATCAGCAAGCGCGCTCCATCTTAGACTGTATCATCACTTTCCATCAGGTGTGATAAAAGTCAAACGCTAGCTTATACATTTAAAAAAAAACTGATAGAGTTTTTCATGAAGAAAGTTTAGCTGTATAATCCATTAAGGTTTTATGAAACGGTTGAAATATCACGATGATTGTCGAAGATGTCGGAAAAAATCATACCCACTACACTCGAGCTTTACTTGCGCGCGCCGCGTAAACCAATAGAGTTATATGTATTTATGATATACGTTAAATATACCCTTCTACCCGTGCGAAGCCGGGTCGGGCAGCTCTTTGTATATATAATGAAATTCAAATACAAAGCTGAATTTGGGTAAGGTTATATGGTTTGGGTAACGAATCTTATATATAAATATTTAACTTATGTATCGTATACTGTGTATTATGTACTTCTTATTGGATATTTTTATAAACACAATTTTAATTTTCAAAAACTAACAAAAAACTGATGATTATCTAGACAAGCTTATAATTAAATAAATATATAGGTATATAAAGAATGCAATCGCTGTCACCTATCACCGAACAAACTACTATTTACTATTTTTTAATATATAACGTTGGCTTCCGAATTAATAAAATAAATTAAAATAATGGCACGCAAAAAATTTACAGCTGGACTAAGACAGTTCTTCCGTTAAAAGTTCTATAAGATCCAGGCGACAAATCGGTTGAGATGGAGTCTAGTCCATTCTGCGGGACTACATGGCTCTACTGCGAATATATATAGAGCACATCATACCAGCTCGAATGAACATGAAAAGTGAAGCCTGCTCTACTACAAACCCACCTTCCTGTATTTTTTTTATAGAATAGGAAGGCGGACGAGCATATGGGCCTCCTGATGGTAAGTGGTTACCAACGCCCATAGACATTGGCACTGTAAGAAATGTTAATCATCGCTTACATCGCCAATGCGCCACCAACCTTGGGACCTAAGATTTTATGTCCCTTGTGCCTGTAATTACACTGGCTCACTCACCCTTCAAACCGGAACACAACAATACCAAGTACTGCTGTTTTGCGGTAGAATATCTGATGAGTGGGTGGTACCTACCCAGACGAGCTTTCACAAAGTCCTACCACCTGTAAATGTATAGTCTATTCCAATGGATTCTCAATTTATTAAAAATATATTTTATATAATGTACAAACTTTATTTATTAATTGAATTGTATATAAATTTGTCAACAGGTTATTCGGAACGAAATGTGACAAGTGCGGAGCTTCATTTAGTAAAAACGACTTCGTGATGCGAGCGAAGACGAAGATATATCACATCGACTGTTTCAGATGCTGCGCGTGCGCAAGACAATTAATACCAGGTAATGACTCCTTCTATTTATAGATAGCTAGACGAGATGAGCCACAAATCACTTTATGGTACTTGTACTGTCTCATTCATTATATATATTATATATAAGGCTATTATAAATGTTGTTTTTGTTATCAGTAACACGGATAATGAGGGATAGCTCGCTATCGTAATACATTGATGTGATAATCGCTTTGATTGAACTGATTTAACAAGCGGAATCGATTATATACACGTCCAACTGTATATAGTTTTGCGTAGTTAAAAAATCATATACTTAAGTTACAATTTGTAATGTTTTTTGTTGCAGGCGATGAGTTCGCGTTACGAGAAGGTGGTGCTTTATACTGTAGAGAGGATCATGATGTTTTAGAAAAAGTATGTATAGCTAATAATAATAATGTCCTACAGACCGATTTCGGCCACGGCAACCAATCTTAAGAGAGATTAGCTAACTGCGCAGGAGATATTACAGTGCACACGTGTTTGCGCAAAAACAGGTGCACTCTCTATTCCTTAGCTCTCATAATCCGATGGAACGGCAATCCGTGCAGGACCAACGGCTTTACGTGCTTTCCGAGGCACGGGAGTGTACACACTTCCAACTTCCAGACTCCGGGCTGCTACTAAGAATTTTCTGAAAGAAAAACCCCATGAATCTTATTAAATACTATTAATAAAAAAATATTTTATATGAAATTGACGTCGCGCAAAGCTGCTGATAAAACTCAACTCTTTGTAGTTTGTGCATAAACTATATAATTATAATATTCCAACAGAGCGCAAACACGAGCAGCAACAGCGGTAACGCGGAGAGCAACAACAACACAACACTTAGCAACAATAATTCACACCATCCCCACGAGCTGGGCTCCATGTCAGGTAAGTCTAAGATTCTTGGGGTTTATTTATTTACAATAACATGACATTCACGCTTGTCACGCCAATAGTCAAAAGTTAAAGCGAGTATTTTATTCTGGTATAAGTTTTATGTGTACTGGTTCAGTAGTTTTTCATTTCTCATTTATTACTCTTGATTTTACACTTTATTGCACGACCCAAAATATATGTAGGTATATTGTACAAACACACGTGTTAGTGTGGAGGCCACGCTTAGGGAAACGTAGTGGAGGATGCCCTGAGGCAAGGTAAACCGGTTAAAAAAGATGGCAGGTATAGGATGGATGCGCACTTCCCAAGATTGCGATGGTTGGCGTTGTATGGGGAGGCTTTCGTCCAGCAGTGGACGACAAAAGGCTGAAAAAAATATGTACAAAGAGCTGTTTAAATGCGAATAACATTATCTATCATTAACCTTAAGGAAGTACGTAACAGCATAGCATGCTATTTTATAATGCTTAAATAATAACGTTAATGATTACCATCATATACTCATCGTATATTACAAACCAAACAGTAATACTAGTATTGTTGTGTTCCGGTTTGAAGGCACATAGGACCTATCTCAGTTTCCAAGGTTCATGGCGCATTAGCGTTGTAAGTAATGCTTAAAAATTATTACAGTGCCTATGTCTAGGACTTACTATCAAGTGGTCATTTTGAGTTTTGTACGTCCTGCCTACTTATGTTATAAAAATATATATAATTTTTAACCAGTGATATATAACTGTATGACAGTTACACCCATCTACCTAGAATCTGTATATCGATATAAAATCACTCGGATGTTGTTTCTATTATCAGCAACAAGCATAATGAGGGATAACTTGCTATCGTAATAACATTTGTGCGATAATCGCTTTGATTGAACTGATTTAACGTACAGCGAGCGAAATAATATATTGTATATGTGTTTATTTATTTATATAATAAGAAAATCATACATTACTTATATAAATTGACATAGACACGTTTTTCAACGTAAGCAAATAAATGGAAGCTGCAATCGGTATGAAAATCAGTAATTAATATAAACCTACCATTCAATGTATATTATGCTTTTTAAAAAACAATGAATACTAACTAATAACTCCATACCTTATATAAATAATCTTATATAATAATAATTATATGCTTTTACTATTTACTACTTGGTCCATGGAAGTTTTTTGCAAGTTGGCAGTTGATCGAAGAAAAACTTTTTGTATCACGGTAGCATGCGCAGGCGATCCCGTGGCGTTCCTTGTTAAGACAGAAAGGGTACCGCTGGTTTTTAGTGGGTATGATGTTCAGGGTGCACTCGCCGCATTGGACACCGGCGATTCCAACATACCCCCCCGTTTTTCAGCGTTAAACAAATATAAAAACGGTATAACTTTTTGTAGTATAGTATAGAAATACAAAATGCATTATCATTTTTATTAAAGTGAACATTGATTTATCTATATTTTTTGTGAATTTGTATATCTGATACTTACAATAAATATATCACAATAAAACAAATGAACGGATTAAGAGAACGGATATATTAGTTATTTTATTTGTTTATATTAAAAAAAATGTTTTATGTTAATTTACAAAACTGAGTTATTAGTTAGCAAATCTAATGGTTCTTAAACATAAAAAATACAGGTACAATTTGGTACTTAAAACTCCAAAATTACATAATAATAAATCGTTAACATAGTTTAAAACCCCTAATTCATAACATATTTAATTTATCTGAATCTATACAATAAAACACACAAATATTCTTCTCTCTTTCTAAAAATCGCGGCATATCCAAAAATAATCTTTTCTATGGTTGATATCTCTTACGTGATTATAAACTAAACAATAATATTATAGTAATAATCAAAGAGCCGAATTGAAAACCCTCCATTTTTCTGAAGTCGGTTAATACCATTAAAAATCAAACATAGCTATTTATCAAAACATTTTCATATCAGTACCTGTTCTGTTCACTGTACGTTATCTCACTTTGATGTTAGCCGACAAAGCCGCCGCCGCCTTTAATTCGCCGCGTGAAAATTCGAGTGTCTTTTATCTAGTAATTATATTGTGCGACCTAAATCTGACCTTCACTGCCCTATTAGGTACAGAGACAATAAAATATAGTTAAGGATTTATACAACACGCCCCCTATCCCTTTGCTGCTTCATCGCTTTTAATTTTTATTTGTTTTAATTTTTTGTTACCTCAGTTACTCCCGTCATTTATGAATTGATTTGAATACCTAACTCTATTGTTTATTTGGGTAAGCATACGTTCCGTTTGGTCTCATTTAAATTTGAAGATAAATATGACCAACCAGGGGCATATACCTTAGGAGGGATAAAAATAGGGATTAAAAAAAAAATAGGGCTCGAATTTTATTTGAAGTCAGTTATGTTTTTAGATAGATATTCATACATAAATAACTGACGAAAATCATTCAACCTTCACAGTGGATTTTCTAAATATATATTAAGATCAATTTTAAAAACTGATGCAATTATATTTCTTTATAGTGAAATAATATGTTTGAGTCCAGTAAAGTAGATAAAAACGAAAATTATATGTCTTCTATATAAGATAAGAATTCTTATTAGTGATCGAAGGTAAAATTACGTAAAACAATTTTTGTATAAAATAATAGCAACATGAATAAAAAAATTCAATTGTCTAAAACATATTATAAGCAGAGTTACATTTTTTTTGCAACTAATCAACAAAAACTTAACTTTGACAAACATAATTATGATATTCACACTTTTGATTCATAATTACATTTGAATACAATCTCCCTGCACAATACACAAGTAACCCTTTATGAATTTATAAACAGGCGTCATACGGAATGTCTAATTAAGGATGTCCAATCGTCCAGTGACATTAGCTTAGGTGTGAAGTGGGCTTAATATGAGATTAAATACTCCCATGCTGAGTGGGGTTGTCAGCGCTTGTCTTATCCCAAAATATAGGGGATATTATTAAATTGTATAATATTGTATTTTTTTCTGACAATTTTTATAATATATCATGATTACTCTTACGTTTAAATAATATATAAAAATTAATTTTCTATCTATTATTCTATTAAATATCAGTTAAATATTTAAATTCAATAATATGTATTAAAAAAAGTATTCAAATTTCAAGTTTCATTAAAATCTTTTCAGAAGGGACAACTTTATTTATAATAATAAGTTATAAATGTGTCAACCTTTGGTGCAAATTTATTTTCGTTGTGAAAAGTGATTATTCAAATCTTATAAGCCTAGTGGGATTGTACTTTATTGTTCATATCGTGTACATGACGTATACATGACGTCATCGAAATGTACAATATAATACGCGCATACCATATGTCATTATATAGCATTTATAGGTAATTTTTTAAAACAATAAAAATAAATATGAATCATCATTGCAGATATCTAAAGGTGATCATTAATATCTTATATAGGCAGTTGATTAATATAAGAAAATACGATCTTACATTAATCATACAGATATCTGATTCGCCTTTATGTTTTAAATTTTTTGCGACTGTCTGATGACAATCTCCTTGTAGGAACAGATAATCTATCGAATATAGTGATCCGAGAGTATATTACAACCTTTTTTTGATGAAACTTTTTTGTGTTGCTAAAATTTATTTATGACACAGTTGGAGTATTATCATTATTTAAAATTAAAACTGTTGTTTCAGATTCGGGCAGTGAGTCAGGTTCCCATAAGAGTGGCAGAGCGCGGCAAGGAGCTGCCGCCGACGGAAAACCTACTCGTGTACGCACCGTACTAAACGAAAAACAGTTACACACGCTTAGGTAATTAACCCATTTTAAAACATTGATTTATTTTATAAGCATATGTCATTTAACCTTTAAAATAAACCGGTTTTTTAATTATACAGTTTCATACTATATCTAAATGTATTGGCGAATTAACAACGAATATGCCTAAATGATTTTCTATGTTTTATTTGAAATAATTATTATTTTAAAGCAGTAATTGCAAATCATAATGAAGTCTGTGAGTTTGTACATTCATTACACCGTCAAATATAATCGCTTATCGCGTCAACATGTTTTATATTATTGTATAATTTTGTAATTGAAATTAATTATTCCGAAATACTAATTAAACTAAATATTTGACAAGCTACTTGTATGCACAGTAGCAGCTTTGACGTTATTAAGCTTAGAGAATATTACAACTGATAATATCTTTTGGTTTTGTCGGTACATTGAAAACTTTAATTTAACAATAAAATAACAAAATGAATTGCATTTTTTAATATAATAAATAATAGAATTGAGATCTTACTAAAAAAGGGTTTGTTTTAACGTAAAATTGTCTGAGCTTATAAAACCGTAATATTTTTCGTGAAACTGTAACTTTCTTATGAAATATATTTTATATAATAAATTAAATAATTTAACGCTGTCTCTTATTTCTCAGAACTTGTTACGCTGCGAATCCAAGACCCGATGCTTTAATGAAAGAGCAACTGGTCGAGATGACTGGTCTCAGTCCGAGGGTCATCAGGGTCTGGTTCCAGAACAAACGATGCAAAGATAAGAAGAAGACGATACAATTGAAAATGCAAATGCAACAAGAGAAGGTGATAATCTGAATAAATGATTACATTTTGAATATTTCTGTTATGTAAATGAAATTTCACCTTTAAAATTTCATACAATATAATCTATTTTTACATAATTAATGGGAAGTTAATTGTCAAATAGGCTCCTGATGGTTAGTGATGTACTCAAAGACAATGGTCTGAGTGTCTTTCTTAATATTTTGTGTACATAAGTATAGTTTGTAATAATTATGAGATTTAAATTACATGAATTTCTCGAGTATATTTTGTTACATATCTCAATTTTGAATACTTTCATGATTCCTGATCGGAACATATTTAAAATCCTTCAACCACTGAACATCACGGAGCAACTCGTAACGAAGTAGACATAAGTGACTGTCAACCCACAAGGTATGATATTAACGGTGCGGTACAGGAAGGCCGCCGCCTGGGCTACATGTCCATGGGTGTGCCGCTAGTGGCGGGGTCGCCGGTGCGGCACGAGGCGGGCTCGCTGGCGCTGGAGGTGACCGCGTACCAGCCGCCCTGGAAGGCGCTGTCCGACTTCGCGCTGCACGCCGACCTCGACCGCGCGCCGCAGCACAGCGCCGCCTTCCAGCAGCTCGTCAACCAGGTCAGCGGCACCCTGTCCTCAGCTCACGCGACATGAAGCTGATGACCGACCTTGTATCACCAATGGTTGTCTGTGAGAGAGTTTTAAAACGATGAAACTTTTTTAGACTTCCTCTGGTCTTTACATAATGTACTATAAAGTGTATTGTTTATAACATAGCCGATCTCAAGTAGCCACTGCTAAAATAACGGTCTGTCATAATGTGGATGTTTTTATACAAACACAATTTTTCTGTGTCTACCGGACCAAGATATCCTGACATCAGACACTTTTTATTTGAAATTTGTCTCTTGTAGATTTAAGATGAGTTATTTCCGTTATTGAGGTAATTTTTATCAATTTCTAACAATTTAATTTTATGTTAAACGGAAATACGTTTTGTTTTATCTTTTTGGTAATTTTAAACGGATGCGAATAATATTATACAAAACAAGATCTATAACTCATTTTGAATTCAAATAATGTAAAAAAAGTGAAATTTATTTACGAGATTTAAAGTATTATCATTTATCTTTATTAAAAAAACAATTATACGTTTCCAGATGCACGGTTACGACATACCTTCCCTCCCGCCTCCACGGCCAGCTCACGGCGGGGAAGACAACTACGTCACTTACCTGGAAAGTGACGACAGCCTACCCCCATCTCCCTAGTGCCGTCTCACCTAACCCCCTTTTATAGGGGGAGGCGTTTAAAGACATTTATCAGTTGGAAACCGAGCGAATATGCAGCCGAGACGCGAAAGCCTGCCGCGAACGATATAGTGCTATCTCATATGAGATTCTCGAGTAGAGAGGGATAGGTATAGACTTTTCTTACTGTCAAAATAAATTAGCAACAATTCTCGACATATTATAAAAATATAAAAAAGTGATATGTGATTTAATGAAATTCTTTGATATCGCCTTACGTTAAACTTATAAGTATTTCTGAAGTACATCGTTATCAAGTATTATTGAAAAGCCTGAAAGATTTTTTTTTTTATATTTAAGTAATGACGTCACGTTTTTAATAAAATCAAACTTTTGAAAAGTGAAAACCTTAAAAATGTTGGTGATATATACTATACACACATCTCACCTGTGTTACTCTATTCGTAAATAGGGGTTTTTGCTATTTAAAAACTGAATTTAAAATTGTGACGGCACATGGGTCAGTGCAAAGTATTGTAATATATAGCGTAAGTGGACTTGCCAGGTTTATTCTGTATCATTGATAATAGTTCGAAAGCAAACATCACTGTCATATTTTCTTGTCGAAATCTTAATTTGTATGAAATGTGATTACAAAATAAGATTTTCACTTTTATCATTGTAAACGATTTGTTTACAAATTTTAATCGATTGATGTGTAAACGTCTTAGCTTGCGCGGTTACTAACTGAGACTTCGAGCGTCAGACGATTAAGCGTAAGATTTCGAGCGTCAGATGACGTCAGCGTAAGATTTCGAGCGTCAGACGAGTAAGCGTAAGATTTCGAACGTCAGGTGACGTCAGCGTAAGATTTCGAACATCAGATGACGTCAGCGTAAGATTTCGAGCGTCAGATGACATCGGTTTGTTATTTACACATTGATTCACGTGAGTACCTTGGCACTCACAATATATTTTTAAAGTTATATTTTCATGCTTATAAATCGTACTTAAACCATATTTTACTTAGCATTATTTACTGTTAACAATTATGTGATGTTTACCACTAGTTTTATAATAACTTAAATGTACTTATTTACTTTTTATTTAATATCAACTTTAATTCACTGTGAAGATCTGTTATTATTGTATATAAATTATGTGTAAATAAAGTGTATAAACGTAGACATAATATACATTTACCTGCGAACTATTGAATAAGCGTATTTTAAATAGAATAAGACTTACTGCTAATGCACAAACCAAAACCCTTTAAAATATTCGTATTACAATAAAAAAAAATAGAAAAAAAACATTATATTTAAAAAAAAGTTTTTAATTTTTTTCAACGATACAATAATACCTAATGAGATTGACGTAATTGTATAATATTGTGACTTATTTTATTAATGAAATAATCATTTTTTTATACTTTCGTAAACATAAAAGGGTGGTGTTGTACTAATCTTTGATAGAGATTACCAGATGTTTAATTTATTCTGTAGTTAAAACTATACACTTCTTAGATTGTGAGCATAATATTAATAAAACATTGAGTACCTAAATATATTACGGCTATTATTGCTTACCCTGCCCCAGCCCTTCTAAGTTTTAACATTTTTCTTCATATATAAAGCGAAAACTATCACAATCAATGATTCGAATAAACGTAAGTAAATAATTACGTCATAGGTTTTTAATGTTAAGATACTTTGCAAGAGTCGAATGGCATTCATGATTTTAACCATGCATAAATTATTTTATTATTAAAACTATATATATTCTGTACGTTGACTTTTTGTTTTCTGGGAATTAAACATTTAGTACACAGGAAACATTATCATATATACAATTTTCAAGTCAGTCCGTTAGTATTGCCGACAAATTTTTTAAACCTTGATATAGAGGTACAACATAAAACTTATATTTCAAATGATATTAAATAAAGATTATAATGAAATTAGGATCCCCTTAATCTTTACAAATATAATTTTATTTGCTTTAATAGAAAAATGTTTGAGCTATTAGTATAACATAAGAAATAATCCCTTAAGGGAGTTTGTGACTGAAGAGTAATGACTTAAAGCTTAGATTTAATCTTCATATAGACGACATGGTGTAAATCATTTAAAATAGATCTTTCCAAGCAATTGATCGCACTTTTGTAGACTTGGTAAAGCATGGAGTCCCCACCATAATATCTATTTTCTGAAAATCGAACGTATTCTAAATAACGTCTTAAGATATTAGCTTTTATTAGTAAGATAATTGAAATTTACTCTCATTACTCCGACCAATTAAAATACTTCAAAATAATTAATTCACTTAAAACTAGAAGAGATTTATTAGATTATCGAACGTTTTGGTTCAAAGATCTTGCTTAGATTGTCCTAAACAACAAACACAAATATATATTTTAAAAAGATTATCAATAGCACTTTAAAATTACCTTGTTAAACTTATGATTTAATGACATAAAATCTTTGCTTTTTATGTTATTTATACATAGTGCTCAAAAGGCGTAAACTTTTAATTTTTATTTCACATTTCAAGTTTTATATTATACGATATAAGGGTAACCTATTAAGACGATGGCAACATTCGTCTTTTGACATTGGCATATCAGAATGATAATTAATGATATTTGATAACATGAGCCAATAAATTAAGATAACGTCGTTATTGACAACTGTTCGTCTTCAGGTTTTAGATGACAGTTGTGTAAATAATTAAATATAAATATTGCTATCTGTTTAATAAAACGTTATTCGAAGTAAATAATTGGATAGAAAAGTGATGTTTTATATTAGAAACGATAACTCACCAACAAGTATGACAACAGTATAGTATTAAGTAAATTGGTAATACCTACCCACCGGTGTCCGGTATCGTTAATACGTTTTTCTAAAGAAATGTCACCGGTAAGTAAATATTCAAGATGATATTTTATTGTATCTTTTAATTAATTATTTTAATAAATACCATTGCATATTATTTAAATGTGTACTTTCTTATATAAAAACTTATCGCCATAGTCATTATCTCTAATTTTAGTAGAACTTAAAGGTACATAATATATTACTAATAACAATGGACTAAATTTCATTATCACATATAAAAAATCTATTTTCATACATATGCTAAAATTTTGTAGTTGTCTCAGTACATAGATAAATGTAAATATTATTAAATGTAATATTTAATTACATTTTCAAAAAGTAACAATTACTGCTAAAAGAACTGTCTCTAATACTAAATAAGAAGTAATTTAAAAATTTCCATTGACATCTACATACTATCCAAACCAAACCAAGACCAAAGTTTGCTCGGTATAATACTAAGCATGATTAAAAGATAGTGAAATATAAATTAATAACCATTCCTGCTAACAATAGTTATATATATTTCATTTAACTAATATTTTCTATATAGCTTATTTTATTAAGATCAAATTAAAATTTACTTTAGTACTTTGTTTTATTATTGTTTGATATTTACAGAAAAACAGACAATCTTTTGCTGGTCTTCCAACCGTCGAGACTAATGATCATGAGGAAAAATCTTCAGAAAGGGTTGTTATTCTATTCATATTTTGATTTATTTATAATGCATGAATTGACTAATTATTTTCATAATACCAAAGTGCTGACATGTTATTAATAATACATCAATAGTCAGGGCTAGATTTAAAAAATATTCATATTTTGATTAGTAGTTTACTCATATTTACTTACTTTAATATAGTATATAATATTTATATAGTAAATATACTAATTTATGAGTAACATTCTTGTTATTTACTAAACCGACATATATTTGTTTAAGTTGTTTGTTCCACAATAAAATCTTGAGTGGAAAAAAAATCAATTTATTTGTAAACTAATGCGGGGCTTCCCTTTGTTTCCTTTAAATCTAGCCCTGGCAATAAAAGAAAGTCAATGGCTTTACCTATAAATGTTGTTTAGGGGTTGTTTATTTAAATAATGATTTGTCTTCTTCTTTCGAATGTCAAATTAATGATGACGGAAAGCAAAGTCTGTTTAATTAAAGACTCGCTAAACATACAGTATATAACATACAGACAGATGATAGTGAACTTACTAAACATATATGTTTAAACATATTAGAAAAATATTCAAATATGATTAGTAGCTTTATAATGATCAGATCTGCATACTTATTACATAACTTAGATGCTCTGCCTGTTTCCACCATTTGTGCAGATATAAAGTACATATAGCGTGCATATGCATGTTTGAAAAGGATATTTCATTTTCCTTATATTGGGTATATAATATAATTTATCCTTATATTTCTTATTATGTGGTTAACAAGGTCTTAATAATGCCTCTTTTAAGTGGAATATGTGGCTTCTATAGGATATTGGATATAGTTAGTTATATGTGTATAATATAACTCATAATTTATATTTATATTTTGTTTGTTTTTCATATTATATGCATATAATATATTAATTTAGGTTGAAACATTATACAATTGTGGATGGCATACATTATGGTTCCACAAATCAATTCAATATTTAGTGTGTCAATTGTTTTGGTTGATTGTTAACAAAATAATTAAAAATACTGAAAAGAGCTGAGATAATCTAGTAGAGGTTCTGTGGTGGTTTGGTGGGTTCAAAGACGGGGAAGCACCACAGAATTTTCATATACCTAATAATTAATGTTCAAAACATACAAATTCATATATTTTTAATAATGATTATTATCTAAATTTGGTCAGTGTACACTAGTTTATATTGAAAAGTGTATTAAATTTAGTACAGCGCTGGCCCTGGCCCTTGGTACAGCGAGATTGTCTTTAAGTGCACTTGAGTTTCAACGCTTTCAACTTGCATGCATGCATAAATTGCTTTTCAGTTCATGTTATAAAAATAACAATTACCACATTACCTGGTGCCTAGAGCGATCGCTCCTCTCACTCTAACCTAGGACTCTCTCTCAACTCTGTTTCAATATAACTTAATAAAATTAAACAATATCTTTTTAGGTGCCTGGTCCATATATATTATTATTGTTTGGTTTCTACTTGCTACTTACATATATCATCATAGTTATCGAGAATGATATGCCAACGGTTATCCGTGAAAGAGACATACCGAGCGATGTAAGTAACAGTTTTATAATATTCACTATGTATTTTTTTTTTTAATTTAATTTAAAGCAGCAAAGGACTCTGGCTTGTGAGTCACAAAAGGAACTATCCCTATGATAATTTATTTTACCGTCTGACCATTATAAAGTATTTATTATTTATTTTATTTTATTTAATACTTTATTGCACACACAATGAAAGGACATACAAATAAAGAGAACAATTACAACAAAGACAAGAAAATAAGAGCGTGCAAAGGCGGTCTTATTGCTAAAGCAATCTCTAACAGACAACCTTTGGTGAAAGGATTTGCAAAAGCAGAAACAGGATAGTGCAAAAAATAAAAATAAAATAATATTCAAGATAAAAGAAAATAATGACTTATAATATACATACTAATGTAAAATATATATAACCTACATACGTTACATATAAATATAAATACATACACACATATAACATTTTATATATAATACATATTCAATAAACGTAAAAGTAATTGGGGTTTTATGTGAAAAAATTATCAGTAGCAGCCCGGAGTCTAGAACTGTGTACTGTGTACACTCTACTCCTGAACTCTTTTCAGTCGTTTTGGATTTGCCGTCCCATCGGATTATGTGAGTGAAGGAACAGAGAGTGCACTTGGTTTTGCGCTCGAGATTATTATGCCGCGCGCACATGGCTTTGGTCTTATTACTTCATTTAGCAACTACGGAGTTTCTTGTCGGTACTGTCGATAGAATCTGCATTTCAAATCGGACATTGTTCACATTTAATTCAAGCAACATATCCAACACAGAGCCTACTTGAATGAACAATGTTTTGATTGTGGATCGCTTACTATTATCTTGTTTGAAGAAGCACCAAGCCCAGCCCACTGGCTAAGCTAATAGTAATACAATAGATTGTCGTTTATATATTTTCTCAAATGAAATAACAATACCTATTTCAACCGAAGAAGGAGTAAACATAAACAAACCTCAGATTTATATATATATATATATATATATATATATATAATATAATTACCAACATGCGATTTTCGAACAGTTGATCAATTTATTTAACTACTTATAGCAACTTTAATTTAAGCTTTCAAAGTTTCGATAACATCTTCGATACCCAAAAAGCGATTATTTCGCGAATCCTAAATGCATACCATAGAACACCATGAACTGGTCCAAAAATATAGCTTCAATTCAATAACGGTATTTTTATGTCTCTCTATTCTCTTTGTGGTGAGAACAAACCATAGTAAACTATGCATTTTGTTGCATAACTATCCTTTAATTGTTTTTTTTAAATGTCTGATCACAACTCACTAGTCTTTTCTAATGGACCTAATCGAACTATTTTGCCAGGATTCGAACACATTTAGCGAAGAAACCGCCAAAAAATACCTCTATCGTATCCTCGGAGACCAGCCCAGGGTCTCAGGAACTTTGTACCACTTGATAAAAACGAGAGACATGAAAGATCTCGTTGATGAAATTGCGAGCAAAGCTAATATACCCATCAGAACTGACTGGCAATTTGTTTCTGGTAAGTATTTTTTTGTTATGGATAAGCGGACGAGCAAATGGGCGATGTAAGAAATATTAACCATTCTTTACATCGCCATTGCGCCTCCAACCTTGGAAACGAAGATGTTACCTTTGTCCCTTGTACCTGTAGTTACACTGGGTCACTCATCCTGCCAACTGGAAATTTTTAATTAATTTGTTGTTCACTTGTTCAGCGGTGAAGGAAAATATCGTGAGGAAACCTGTATGTGTTGGATGAAAATTTGCCACATGTTTAACGATTGGCATTGCAATCAGCTCCTTGAGTGCATAGGAGCTCTTAGCAAGGGATATTCTGTAGGAACAAACTCGAAACTCGTCGTACAAAATGGTCGTGAAATGTCAGAAAGTTTTATGCGATATTGACCATAATAATTATAACATTTCAAGAATAGATGCATCAAAATAGTATATCAACATAAGTCGGTTATCAAAATTTCACGGATTTGTAATGACGTGAGTTCTTAGGGAATAGCGCTGCTGTTACTTTTTTCATAAAAATGTATCATGACCTAATACTTACTATACAGGGTGACTGGTGAATTAGTATCAATACTTAAGGACGTGATATTTGACGACCATATATGACCAATAAAAAATATATATAACATAAATATTAATAAACTTGTAAGTAAAGTTAACCAACAATTATGTAATTAATTACGCGTCATGTGGACACCCTAGCTGCGCTGACGACACAACACAGTTAGGTACATTTAGTTATCGCGCGGTACTTTACCTACGTCCAAACGCCGCCGCGTGTTAACAGGGTAGCAGGCTACCTTTGATAAACAAGCATGATCCAATCCCCCTTCATACTTTAAACCTGGCTTAGAACAGGCAAAAATACCAAAATATTTCACTCGTTTAAGCAACAAATTTGTTGACTAGGTAAATGATATGAACTTGGGACAAAAATTAACTGTTTACCTATCTTGGTATTTCCGGCGTATTTAAAAATGGAATCATACTTATTTACAACGATTGTCAATCATTTAACTACCTATTTACCTACATAACTACACTAACCTTAACAAATGTTCAAAGTGAGCTCCTGCTCGTGCGATACACAGTTCGGCACGTTTACGCATATTGTCTTTCACACGCTTTAACACGAATGGGTCACTTTTAACAGTATTCTGCATTTGTGTATTGATAAGCCATACCTAATTACTAATGACGGGTCACACTCACACACGAAAAATTAGGTATACGCGTAAGATCGATCGCTAGGGGCGCGCGCGCGGGAAGATGGACGAACCTTACAGCGGCGCTCGCCCGACTAACTAGCCGCGGGGCAGGGGTTGCGGGGGGCAAACACCACGCCGCACGCGCCGCGGAAATATGTCCACACTTTATTTATTTAAAGTATTTTTTTTTACATTTGGTCAAAAATTAAGTACCTATTTTTTTACATATATCGAATGAGAATCATGTACCGATTATGCTCCTAAAATATTGATACTAATTCACCAGTCACCCTGTATATCTGTTATGGCTTAAGATTTATCTGCTCTATCCAGATTCAAAAGACCACATACTATACAATTAAGTTAGGGTTAAAAATATTTTGAAATGTATTCCAGGTGATTACTGGTTAGCATCCAGTTCCCCGCACGTGAACAGTTACCAGAACTTGTCGAATATTATAGCGGTCTTGGAAGGCGAGAGCGGCTTCCACCCCAACGGTACCATCGGCACCTCGTTGTTGGTCAACTGCCACTACGACTCGGTACCTTATGCTATTGGTAAGGATTCATATATGTCCTTGTTTAGCCTGCGATTAAGAGGGGTGGGTGGGTATCCCTGACAACGTATATACAAAATTTAATGCTGATTGGTTAAATAGTTGGGACGTGAAAGCGTAACAAACAACAGTTAACAAATAAACAAAGTCGCTTTCGCATTAATATTATTAGTAATAAAATAAATAAATTTGGAATATTCTCAATTTACTATGGAAACTATGTACAGTCATTTTTATAACATATAAATAAAAAAAAAAACAAAATACATATTACAAACTTATAGCAAAAACACGCCGTAAAAGATTGTCCTGTGGCATTGTACCCAAGACGCTGGCACTATTGCCTCTCTGCACCGCTAGACTCAGCCTTTGGGCTAAATAAGCGCCAGCTCTTGGGTCACCAGAGGTGTGGACCAGTTTCTTAGAAAGATCTTTAATGTTTTTTTTGTATCAGACGATCACGGACGTAATGTTTCAAAACCCAGCCCCGCAAATTCCGTTGGATCCGTTGTATCCGTTGGATAAAAGTGAATATTTGCGGCGCTTGAGTATTTGAGTGATATATTATTAGTTAATATGTTACTTGGTTATCTTAATGATTCTACGGCTTATATAACAAAAGTACTATATAACATAATATATAATTATTAAAACTTATATAGCAGAGAGGCTCATAAAATCGTATATAAAGTGTGCCTCAAGGATTGCATTTAGGTCCTCTATTTTTCATGTACTTTATTACTACTTGCAAGGAGCTTTTAAATGCGATAATATATGTATTATTTTATATTATTTAATTAATTTATGTATCAAACTGGGAAACAGATCTACATTAGTCTCATGTTTGAAACCACATCATTGCTATATAAAGTATCTTGGGTGGTTGAATAAGTAAAGAATGACTACATCCTCCCAAACACCACTCCAAAACCAATAAAATATATACTGTATCTAAACGGATACTTCAGACATAATAATCCTAATTGTAAACTTTTCTTTTACTGGTGGTAGGGCTTTGTGCAAGCTCGTCTGGGTAGGTACCACCCACTCATCAGATATTCTACCGCAAAACAGCAGTACTTGGTATTGTTGTGTTCCGGTTTGAAGGGTGAGTGAGCCAGTGTAATTACAGGCACAAGGGACATAACATCTTAGCTCCCAAGCTTGGTGGCGCATTGGCGATGTAAGCGATAGTTAACATTTTTTACAATGCAAATGTCTATGGGCGTTGGTGACCACTTATCATCAGGTGGCCGATACGCTCGTCTATCTACCTATACTATAAATATATATATATCGAAGCAAGCTCTCAATTCTAATACTAAGAACGATCTGGTCCAGGCGCGTCAGACAATGGCGTGTTTTGCGCCGCGATGGCGGAAACTTTGTCCAAGTTATCTCGAAGGAAGACAAAACTCAAACACAACATCATTTTTCTCTTCAACGGCGCTGAAGAAAGTATCCTTTTGGTGAGTGGAATTGATTTCTATAAGGATCTGGTATATGGGTGACATTTGGTGGACGGAACTCTAAAGTCTAGTCATTGATATAACTTATTTTATTTGGTGTCAGGCTTTGTGCAAATTTGTCTCACCCACTCATAGCATAAATTGTATCGCCGAACAGCTATACTTAATTTTTTTTTGTGTTTTGGTTTAAAGAGCGAGTACTTACTACTTAAGTACAGTAAATACATGCACCAGGCACACTTGGGGGTCAAAGTTGCTCACGTCCGTAGGTCTCACCAAAGACAGGTTTCATCCCTCATTACCCTACACGTGGCCCCTGGGTGGTGCTAATTGAGTAACATATTCTAGGTGGGAGGCTCCGGCCGTAGCTAGCATTACCACCCTGCGAACAAAGCCGCACCGCCATAGCGATTTGTCAAGTGGCTTGATTCACATTGTCGCGCAGCATTTCGTGTTCCGGAGCGAAGTTTGCAGCAGCTTACCATGGGGGATTGGGTCTGTATAGTTGTGCTCTGCATTTGGTGACAGGTTCTGACCGTAGTCACAGTGACGCCGGGCGGCTCAATCTCGAGGGCAGCGGGATCCGAAGCACGGTGCACCGCTGGCCGACCGCAGTTAGTAGGGGGCCCAATTAGTAGGTTCGCCATCTACGAAAGGCTGCCCCGCCAACTTGCGAAAAATCCTGGGATGGTTTCCACCGTGCTGGTTGACGACCAGAGAGAGGTCCCGGTGGCGATTCCCAGGGGGGTTCGGGCGTCCCCGCGGTCTCCAGTTGAGTCTACCATTTCCGTCTCTGCGGTAAAAGTCACGGTGTCCAAAATGCGGCACCTCGTACAACTTCCATTTCCCCATACCTATTCACGCCCACAATCAATGAGTTATAAAAAAAGCAAGAAGAATGTTTCACAGCGGCTGCACCACCTCTCATTTTCAGTGCATCTCTCTAATATACGAGGTTTGCACTCCAATCTCTTTGCGGTCCACCACCACCTTGAGACCGCCATGCCGCACTTGCTCTTTCTCACGGAGACACAAATCACCAGTCCAGCGGATGTAGCGTACTTACAGTATCCCGGATATTCTCTCGAGCACAACTTCAAACCTCGTGCTGGGGTCTGTATGTACGCTCATAATGACGTCTGCTGCCGGCGTCTCCGAAACTTGGAGGTACCCGATTTTTCGGTAATGTGGTGCGTATCGGATACAGGTTTGGAGCAGATTGTATACGCTTGCGTCTATAGGTCCCACAAAGGTGACCAGGAGACAACTCGGATGTTTGAGTATCTCAGCGTGACGGCTGATGCCGTCCAAAGTCGTTACCCGACTGCTCAAATGGTATTTCTGGGGGATTTCAACGCTCACCACCAAGATTGGCTGTTCCCATACCAGAACACCGACCATGCCGGGAGAGAGGCGCTCAAATTCGCAATATCCCTAAACCTCTCTCAGCTGGTACATGAAGCAACTCGGGTACCGGACGTGGACGGTCATACACCTAATTGTCTGGACCTTCTGCTGACTACCGACCCTGACCGGTTTTCAGTGTCAGTTGCAGCTCCCTTGGGCACTTCTGATCATTGTGTGATCAGGTCGGTCTTCAACTTCCACCCTCTGGACTCCGGTCCCACTGGAACCAGACGGGTGTGGCGATACAAGTCGGCAGACTGGGACGAGATGCGACACTTTTTTGCATCCTACCCTTGGCAGCAGATATGCTTCTCTTCCACTGATCCGTCGAGCTGCGAACAAGCCATATCTGAAGTGATATGTCAGGCTATCGAGTTCTTTATTCCATATGCTGACGTATCACTGGATGGCAAGATCCCTAGGTGGTACAACGCTGAGTGCGCCGCAGCTGAGGCCCGTAAAAACTCAGCGTTTGTAGCGTGGGCAGCAGCCCGCACCACCAAAGCTCCGGACATTGCGACTAAGAAGAGAGCCGTTAACTCTGCTGCCAAGTCCTACAAGAAGGTTCTCAAGAAGGCTCGTTTCAACCGAACTAGACGTCTTGGAGCCAAATTAGCTTCCTACCCCCGTGGTAGTAAAGCATTCTGATCTCTGTCCAAGTCGGTTGATACAAACTTCTGTCGTCCATCGCTGCCTCCACTGCTGAAGCCTGACGCATCCTTGGCCTTTACGGCAACAGAAAAGGCTATTTTTTTTATTTTTTTTTTATATTAGCCGGGAGGGCAAATGACTCTACTCCACCTGATGTTAAGTGGTAGTAGAGTCCAAACGCGAGGACGGCCAGTACAGTCGGGAAGAAGGTTCTGCACTAGCCGCCCTCGCCTTGCCGGCCCGCAAGATGCCTCTTCACGCCTCGTTTGAAGGAACCCGGGTCGTAAGAGGAGGGGAATACGTGAGCTGGTAAGGAATTCCATTTCTTGGCGTCTGCATAGCAATGAATGTTCCCGAGAGAGAGCATATCATTGATATGCAAAAGAAACAGAGTGGGAGATAGCACAGATCCCTGGGGGACCCCAGCATTCACTACATAGAATTGTGAAGCGCAACCATCAACTAAAACACGTAGGCTGCGCTTGTGTAGGAAGCTGGCAATCCAGGTGCAAAGCTGAGCAGCCAGACCATATGCCGGCAGCTTGGAGAGAAGACTTCTGTGCCAGACCCTGTCGAAAGCCTTGGAGATATCGAGGCTGACAGCCAACGATTCCCCATGCTTGTCGATAGCTTCACCCCAGAGGTGTGTTACGTACGCTAGAAGATCACCTGTAGACCGTTTTGGTCGAAATCCGTACTGACGATCATTAATCAAACAGTGATCTTCTAGGTAATGGATCAGTTGGTTGTTAAGAATCCGTTCCATCACCTTACAAAGTACTGAGGTGATAGCTATTGGCCGATAATTTGCCGGGTCAGATCGATCCCCTTTTTTGGGAACCGCTTGCACATTAGCTCTTCTCCAAGCCTCCGGCACACATCCCGAAGAAAGAGGAAGTTGGAACAGGCGCGTTAACACGGGAGACAGCTCCGCCGCGCATTTCTTCAGCACTATGGCTGGTATTCCATCGGGACCGCTAGCTTTCCGTACATCAAGTGATTGCAGCTCCGCTCGCACATCACGCTGCCTGATTTTGATGTCAGGCATCGTGTGGCCACAAGAAGGTATTACTGGTGGCAGAGCACTACAATCATCGATGACGGAGTTGTCGGCAAAGAGTTTAGCCAGGAGATCAGCTTTCTCTTGCGGACTGTGAGCTAGCGATCCGTCTGGACTTCTGAGCGGTGGCAGCGAAGGTTGGCAGAAATTGTTTTGCACAGACTTGGTCAGACGCCAGAAGCTACGGGAGCCCCGAGGATGTGAAATAAGGTCATGTCCCATCTGTACAATGCGCTGTGCGTCCGCTCTCGTGTAAGCCTTCCTACAGGACTTGGAGTTTTTATTGTAGATTGCTTTCAGTGAGTCAATGTTAGATGCCCCGCTAATGCAGCCGTTGATCCACTCGCGATATGCCGCCTGCTTAGATGATACAGCGTCGACACATTCGCGAGTGAACCAACGGTTACGCGCACGCCTACTGTCGAGATCTGAGCTAGGAATGTAGTATTTCATTCCCAACATGATCTCGTCAGCAACAGCAGCGGCACTAGCTGTCGGGTCATTCCCACTGAAGCAACGTTCCTTCCAAGGGACTGACGCATAGTAATCGCGCATACCGTCCCAATCTGCCGACTTGTAGTGCCAAACGCGACGTTTGCATACCGCTGGTGGCGGCAGCTTGGCCTGTGGCACGTTTTATTATATATACTAACTTATTAGCGGCCCTGTTTGCCGAAAATTCGCGTCTCGATGCAGGAAGTGCCTCACCGCCAAATATATCACCTTGCGACTCAATGATGCCAGAGATACAAATTCGCCAAAGAGAGGTCCTAAAAATTCTGCGCACCTTGAACGTGAATAAGGCCAGTGGCCCTTATGGGATTCCAGCAATAGTCCTGAGGAATTGTGCACCTGAGTTGTCCCCTGTTTTAACACGCTTGTACCGCCTCTCTCTTAAATCCGCTCAAGTCCCTAAAGCCTGGAAGATTGCCAACGTACAACCAGTACCTAAGAAGAGTAGCCGTACCGACCCATAGCAATCACCTCCATACTTTACAAAGGTTTGGAGCGTGTATTGAATAACAAACTCCAGGCGTACCTCGGAGAAAACGATCTCCTATCGGACCAGCAGTACGGCTTTCGTCGGAATTGATCAACAGGAGATCTCTTAGTGTACACTACTACACATCTGGGGCGAGGCCATGGACAAGTATGGTGAAGCGTTAGCCGTTTCACTTGACGTGTTCAAGGCTTTCGACCGGGTCTGGCATGCGGGCCTTCTTAGCAAGCTTCCTAGCTACGGGATACCTGTTGGCCTTTGCAACTGGATATCAGATTTCCTGAGTGAACGATCGTTTCGAGTTGTCCTAGATGGCTTCTCATCTGATCTAATGGCGATTAATGCCGGTGTTCCTCAGGGTTCAATTCTCTCCGCCACACTCTTCCTGCTGCATATAAACGATCTGCTGAAACCCGGTATCTTTGGGTACGCAGACGACAGCACTGTCACGGAGAGATACATATCCGGTCCCCGAGCTAGTGCAACAGAAACTCGAGAGCACAGGGAGGCCTTGGTAGAACGCATCAATTTGAGATTGGAAGAGGTTTCGAATTGGGGCGATGATAACAAAGTCAAATTTAATCCTGCCAAGACTCAAGCGTGTTTGTTTACTGCCAAGAGGAGTCCATTCCATCTGACTCCGACTTTCCGGAATGTATCTGTACCTATCACCGACAGTATTGAGCTTCTAGGAGTTACATTAACATCCAAACTCAACTTTGGACAATACATTGAATCCAAAGCTAAAACTGCTGGTAAAAAACTTAGCATCCTCAATAAGGTCAAACAGTACTTCACACCAGAACAGCTTCTGACTCTTTATCAAGCCCAAGTCAGATCGTGCATGGAGTACTGCAGCCATTTATGGGACGGCTCTGCTAAGTACCAGCTTGATACTTTGGATTCAGTGGATCGTCGTGCTAGAAGACTCATTGGCGACCAGACACTGGTTACAAAACTCCAGACCTTAGAACATCGTCGTAAGGTTGCCTGTCTGTCGGTATTCTACAAGATATATTTCGGCGAGTGTGCTCAGGAACTATTTGATTTGGTTTCCCCGTCACCTTTTTACCAAAGAACTGCGAGGCATTGAAAGGATCTGCACCCGTACGTGGTTGACGTTGACGTATTTAAGACACGTAAGAAACGATTTGCTTCCTCGTTTCTGATACGCACCGCCAAGGTCTGGAATACCCTCCCGACCTCCGTTTTCCCCACCACCTACAATATGGGTACCTTCAAATTCCGAGTGAATAGGCACCTTCTAGGCAAGCGCGCTCCATCTTAGACTGTATCTCACTTTCCATCAGGTGTGATACAGTCAAGCGCTATACATTTAAAAAAAAAAAAAAAAACTTTAGTTACCAAAGTTGGTGGCGTTTTGATTGGAATGGTTAATATTTCTTACAATGCCAATGTCGTTGAGCAGTGGGTACCACATATAATCGGTTAGTGCATTTGTCAGTTTGCCTACCTGCTTAAAATAAGAGCACTGAGTGTTTTTACTTAGATAATTTAGTTTTGTTAAGTGTCACTTGTGGAATATATGATATCCTACACAGTTCTCTAGTCACACTTAAGAATAGCCGACGTGGTTTAAACTATATGACATGGCAGGATATCACCATAATCATCATTATCATCATCGTCCATGTTTGTTGGACTCGCCATTTTATCATTTCTTAAGTCACCAAAGCTTTGCAATGTAAATTTGCAATTAATATATGGATACGTTTTTAATATTCAAATATTTATTGGTAACAAGTGTTGCCAGCCGTAGGATTGTAACTGTTGTTTGAAATACAAAACTTGTACGTTATAGCGAAACTTTTATAGGGAAGTCACGGGTTCCTGAGTCACCCGTGGTCTAAGGGCGTTACGAACGTTGTCAATCTAGATTCGGCTGGAATGAACGGGAAACCGAGCGTTTTTCAGGTGAGTCAAACTTTGTCAATTGAACATTATGAAAGATGAATGACAATCAATAAAAAAAAGTTGCATGTCAAACGGCCACTTTCAAACTCTTTGACCTTCTTAGCGGTATCAGAATTTAGTTTTCCAAAAAGCAAAACTATTATGACAATTTTGGCTTAGGAAGTTATACATAACAATACTTTCTGTATGAGTGGTGATGAAATATACATGTCTGTTTGTTTATCTACCAGGCATCAATACTATGAATAAATATGGTAAAGATTGATGGATCGGTAAGACAGTTCAATTTTTTACATAAAATATAAACCAAATTTTATTTTCATAATTCGTGCCTTGATGGATCATGGAATGGATTCTGTTTTCTAATATTTTCGATATCAGCAGAGATTATCCTACATATAGCATAGCCCATTTGTCTGCATGTACATTATAGATTAAATATATCAGACGAATTGTATATGAATTCATGCAGGTGACTGATTCGAGGGTGTTGGAAGCGTACAAAAGGACTTGCTCGAAACCGAACGCGCAGGGCTTGGGGGAGGTTTTGTTCGCGTCGGGGATCATACCTTCAGATACTGACTTCAGGATTTTCAGAGATTTTGGTGGTATACATGGTGAGTCTGGTTATGTACTAAAGCTCGTTAACTCGTGACAAATTTCTTAAATATAGAATTTTATTTTTAATCTGTAATTTTTCAGGTGTAGATATAGCCTTCATAAAGGGCGGTAACGTTTACCACACCCGTAACGACAGGCCGGAGCTGATAGAGGATGGAGTCATCCAGAACGCCGGCAACATGCTGCTGAGCCTCGTGAGGGAACTCGCCGACAGCCAGGAGTTGGAGAATAAGGTTGGTGAATAGGAATCAAAATCAATTATATATGTTTATTTGACATTTTTACAGTATAACTTGAGAAACTTGAAAATTGTCTAAATTGTAAAAATCTAAGTATGTTGAACTTCCAGGAGTCTCCATCCTCTGCGGTCTACTACGACTACATGGGACTGTTTCTGGTGACGTACTCCAAGAGTACCGCCCTTTTCGTAGATCTCTTCATTGGTTTCCTGGGTCTGTCCAGCGTGGTGTACTTTCTGTGGCTGTTCGGAATGCGTGAGTTGTTTTCTATATCCTTTGATAATAGGTAACAGCTCGGAAACGCCCACCGCTGGGCAAAGGTTTCCTCTTATCTTTAATGTTTATGCAAAATTTCATTATGATCGGTGAAGTCTTTAGTAGACGTGAAAGCGTAGCCAACAAACTCAATTTAAAATTCATAATATTCGTTAGGATTACGAACTAGAAGAATGTAATTAAAGTAAAACTATAGTGAGTATATAGACGAAATCTAATTGTGCACAATGAGTGACAGGCCGAGATGGCCCAGTGGTAAGAACGCGTGAATCTTCACCGATGATCGTGGGTTCAAACTCGAGCAAGAGCCACTGAATTTTCATGTACTTAATTTGTGATTACAATTCATTTCGTTTGTGATGGTTAAGGAAAACATCGTGAGGAAACCGGCTAATAAGAATCTAATTTCACTGAAATTCTGCCACATATGTATTCCACCAAACCGTATTGGAGCAGCGTTCTGGAATAAGCTCCAAACCTTCTCCTCAAAAGGGAGAGGAGGTTTTAGCCCAGCAGTGGGACATTCACTGGCTGCTACTGTACTACTGTATATGTGTGAGTGCGTGCGTGTGTGTGTAATAAAGTTTCTTACACACGAGCGAAATCGCGGGTGGAAACTGATACAATATGTGTTTAAACTAATTGTATAATATTTTTTGTATGTGTATTTTTATAGAATAGGAAGACAGATGAGCATATGGGCCACCTGATGGTAAGTGGTCACCATCGCCCATAGACATTGGCATTGTAGGAAATGTTACCCATCGCTTACATCGCCAATACGCCACCGACCTTGGGAACTAAGATGTTATGTCCCTTGTGCCAATAATTACACTGGCTCACTCGCTTACCTGGCTCACCTTCAAACCGGAACAAAACAATAACAACTGTTGTATTACCTATTGAATAAATATAATCAATAAATTGCAGGATGGTCTTCAGTCAAAGAATTGCTTTGGGCGGTGGTTGGTCGCGTCGTGTGTGTGGTGTGCGGCCTCGTGGCGGTCATCCTGATGACCGTTGTGATGGTCGGCACGACTACACAGATGAAGTTAGATTTTTACCATTTTTTTATCTTTATCTTAGTCCCAAACTACTTTAATCTTCATTATGGTGATAGTTTGATCCGGTTAGTGGCTAGATATGAGGCCGTAAATCTCGAGGTCCAGGGTTCAAGTCTCTGGTCGGGTAGGTTAATAATGACTGGGCTTCTTCCGTCAAAAAAATTAAGTAGCAACCTGGAGTGTGGACCTTGGAACTGTACATCCCGTGCCTCTGAAAACACGTAAACCCGTTGGACCTGCCTTCGAACTCTTGCCATTCCATCGTATTATGAGAGTGATGGAATAGAGAGTGCACCTGCGTTTGCGCACAATCTTGTATATTATAATATGTCTTGTGCAGTTGACTAGTCTTCCTTGAGATTGGCCGCCGTGGCAGAAATCGGTTAGAAAGGACATCATGGTATTGTAACAAATAGACAGACAGACTTGCATACGCATTTAAAATATTATTTTTATTTTGTAATAATAATGTTTAATCTGCATAAATGACAACTTATTCCAATAAAAAAATATTTGCACGCTTTCACATTGTATGTTTCAGATATCTATCGGATCAGTGGATGGTGGTGCCGCTCTACATGGGGCCGTATGTCGTAGCGATGACCGGCGCCTCACACGCCTTCGACTCGTGGAGATCGACTAAGGTAGGAAGGTGGACCGTCGGATGGGTCACGGGGTGGAAGAGGTGACCGGTCATAAATGTTGGTACCACAAATGAGTGTCATTCCTAGTGGGACCATAGGACCACTTATTTCAATCTCCCCGGAGGACACGCGGGAACGCCGGGCTTAGCAGTTTTTAAGGCCCCAAATTTTGGCGGGTCGGTCAGTGTTCGCGCGCGTGCGCAGGCGTGCTGCGGGCGCGGCGTGCGGGCGGCGCGCGCGGCGGCGGCGGCGCGCGCGCTGCTGTCGCTGGCAGCGCTGGCGGCGCTGCTGGCGGCGCCGCCCGCCGTGCGGTACGTGCTGAGCGCGCCGCTGCTGCTGACGTCACTCGCCGGCTGCGCGTGCCTGGCGGTCGGGCGGCGCGGGACGCTCAGGGGTAACGCTGCGCGCCATACTTTCGTCGCTTCACGCGGCAAACGAAAGAAGTCGTTTATAGCTCGTGCGGCCAGACTAGTTAGGTAGTATGTGATCACCTCTGCCTGTAGACGCTGTCTTTACGAGACATATTCCCCGTTCCTCAAACATCGATGCACAGCTAAATATTATTATATGAAACCGCATGCTTGAACGATATGACTCGCCCTTCATAACCCCCCTCCCCCCACAGCTATACTCAGAATGGTTGTTTATCAGTAGGAGTAAAGATAAACAAACCGTAAATTTACGAATTGCATGCGATTCTCTAATTGTTATTTTGTATTAAGCACTATAAACAGGTATTGATTAATTAAACTTTATTTATAATACAACACTATTCCACTTAACTAATTATAACCACATTAATTTAACTTTCGAAATTTCAATTACAACTTCACAGACATTGAAAGCGCCATTTTTTGTGAACCCATAGTGAATATCATAGATTATAGATCTCGACCAATGATATCACGTCAATGGATATCGGTGTCAATTTATTTATTTGGGTTTACTCCTCTTGTAATTGAAATGGGCTATAAGTAGAAATACTGAATATTTGTTTTCTAGATATATAGAACTAGTAGTAATAATTCTCCTCCATAGTTTCCACCGCTTATTAGAGGAGGTTCAAGTGTTGGATTATATAATATAGATTATAAAAAAGTAGAGACAGTAATCATTTTTATGTAGAATAAATACCTTCAATTGTGTGTGTACTTTAATTGAATAAATACACATATTGAGTTTCGACATGAGTTTTATAACAGTGATCTACTTAAAAATATATCTTTAATTTGTAATGTTCGACGCCAGGCTGGCAAAAGTTGGTGCTGGGAGTGGTACTGACGCTGCCGGCGAGCTCGCTGTGCCTGTCGCTGGCGGTCCGCCTGCTACCGCTGCTGGTGCCCATCATGGGCCGCTCGGGCAGCGACACCCCCGACTACACGGTGGCCGCCGTCAGCGTGGCGCTCGTCACGCTCGCCGTCGCCACTGTCGTGAGACCCTCTCCGTTTTACTCGCTACTAATTCAGAAACGTTTCATACCATCACAGCGCTACCAAAGTGAGATGAAAAGTGAAGAGTGTGAATTTTTAATAAATGATCCATCGACCTGAATGTTCCTCATCATCATCTCATCATCTGAGGCGTTACAGCCGCGGGGAACCCGGTCCAGTTAATCTCCCCAGTCCCGATCTATTTGTGGCTTTCGTTCTCCAACTTGTCATCCCTAAGATTTTGGTGTCCCGTTCGACGCCGTCTAACCATCTTGCATGTTCTTAACCATCTCGAATGCTCCTGGTGCAGTTTAAATAAAACTCACCAAGGAGAATTACCGAGAACCCGGCGCCCCGGCTAACGCGCGAGTCAGTCAGGGCTGGAGCTGCTGTTCGGCGGGCGCGTGTGCGCGGCGCTGCTGTGTGCGTGCGCGCTGTGCGTGTGTGCGGCGCTGGTCCCGCGCAGTCCGTACGGCGGGCACGCCACGCAGAGGCATTACTGGTTTGTGAGTACGCGGGGGTTTTGTTACACAATATTCTCTACAATTATATAAAATACTATATTACAATAGCAGAAGATATCAAGACAAACAAACTAAATTATAACGCTCAGTTATATACAACTACAAACAGTTCTTGGTTATTATATCTTTATTCATAATACAATACTATTCCACTTAAATACTTATGTACATTTACTTCAATTTCAATAACAACTGCACCGACATTCAAAACGCATTTTTTTACGAATCCATAGTAATTATAATGCATAGATCTCGACCAATTATATCATATCAATTCAAAGTGAAAATAGTTTATTTATCTTTATTCCTGTTGCCGTTGCAACGAATATAGTAACAACACTGTATTTGTTAGATAGTCCCAATTCGGTAATTATATCGCCAAACATTTTTATAATAATTTGTATTACTCTATTATGATTCGAAAAGTGAGTCAGTCGGTTTCATTAAAAGCATAACTTACATACAGTAACAGCCTGTTAATGTCCCACTGCTGTGCTAAGACCTCCTCTCCTTTTGAGGAGAAGGTTTGGATCTTATTCTACCACGCTGCTCCGATGCGGGTTGGTGAAATACACATGTGGCAGAATTTCAGTGAAATTCGACATATGCAGGTTTCCTTACGAATTTTTCTTTCACTGTAAAGCACGAGATGAATTATAAGCACAAATTAAGCACAAGAAAATTCAGTAGTGCTTGCCCGGGTGAACTTTGCAAGATTCACGCGTTCTTACCACTGGGCCATCTTGGCTTAGGCCAACATGCATAGGCTTAGCTTAAAGCCATAACATATTCGTTACCTCTATATCTTACAGTGCTAATGTCTGTACGGTGGTGATCATTTAACAGACCGTCTAATCGTTATTTGACCATATGTTTACAAAACACAATAGTTTGAAGTGAAACTTATTAAAATATAGCTCTCTTTCTTTCATCATATCTTTCTTCTGTCTCATGTAAAGAAACGTTTAGACAAACGTGACGTGATTTGTCCTTTAAATTTCACACTCAATTCTCGTCCACGTATCCGAATTTCACTTAAAAAAACATTGAACTGTAATAGTTGGTATAAAATAACAAATTAATTGTAATTGTTTTCAGCACTCACAAATAACGACGTACGACAGGAATCTTACGCCCGTAGAGAAAGTTACGGGCGTTCTCGTTAGCAAACTAGACGTGTACTCGGTGCAGTCCGCGCTACAGGCGATCAAGGAGAGTCCGCTCTATGAACAGGACAGCGGAATGAAGAAGATTGAACGCCAGACGAACAGAACTGTCAGTCGGAACAACGGCGATGTGAATAGTTTCAAAATAACTGACGCCGACTTGAATATATACTCGTCGGACAAATGCGATAAATATGTGTATTGCGACTTGCCGCTCTACAGGACGCGGTTCGACAGATATATGTAATTTTTTGTTTTACTAACATTATTGTTGCATGATCATTTATTTGAAATAATAGTTGAAAAGTTAAAGAGTAATAGATTAGCTTGGTATGGGCATGTGATGAGGATAAAAGGCATGTTACCAAATGGGTGATGAGTATGAATGTTGATGCATATAGGGGACGGGGGAGGCCGAAGAAAATGTAGATGGATTGCGTAAGGAAGGATATGTGTATGAAAGGTCTAAGTGCTGATATGGAGAGTGACAGAGAGAAGTGGAAGGAAAAAAAAACCAAAAACATTGTGCCGACTCCACGTAGTGCCGTGGGATAAGGGCAGGAAGAAGAAGAAGATCATTTATTTGAAATATTTAAAAATGTGTTAGGGCTTTGTGCAAGCCCGTTTGGGTACCACCCATTCATAAGATATTCTACCGCCGAACAGCAAATTGTATTCAGGGTTGATGGGTTAGAGGCACAAGGAACATAATCTTTTAGTTTCTAAGGTTCGCATTGGCAATATTAATGTATTTTTTTAGTGACCATTTATCAATAGGTGGCCCATTGGCCAGCCTACTAATTTGCAATAAAAAAAATTTATAGAAACCACAAGAAATGTAATCCATTTTATGCATCCTTAAATGTCTTTGTCTTAAATTCTGACGAAGGCCTAACACGAAGCAGTTCACAAATTCCTCTAACCAACAGTGGAATAAGTTAATAGATAAAACTGTTGAACAGCGAGACATATAAAACACATATATACATAAATAAAAAATATATATATACTGGGTCGTGATAAATAACTGACCCCGTGTAGGGGTGCACTAACAAGAAATGAAGTCAGATTATAATGGGTGGGCCATTATGTTCTTTTTGTCACATATCAGAATATAATTTAGTATTTCGTTGCTATTGTGTTTCGGATAAATATTGTCAGTTTTTTTTATTGACTAGGCTAACGCTTGACCGCGATCGTACTTGAGGGTAAGTACTGACGCCGCGTACGAGCACGCAATATCCTATTAAAGTTTCACTCATAACGTTACATATAGAAAGGTTGCACTCGGTTTCGACTTCAACCCAATTACGTCATATTTGAAATTTTCAACTTAACTGTTCAAAGATAAAAAGCACCGTCTTATTATTTATAATAAATGTCATGTCTCACTGCAAGACCTGTTAAGGAGTTTTGGATTCCATTACTCCAATATGGCAGAATTTAAATTTATTTTAATTGCGGCGGAAAATAACATATCTAAACGAAAATTTAAATATATTAGTAAATAATATGTTCTATTTTACTGGAATAAGAGTCCTTGAAGTACTAGTTTCCTCCACATTGGCGGCAAAGAGGAGGGGGAATTGATACCTTATTTTCATTCTTTATTTTCCGTACAATTGATTGAGTGAGTAATTAAGACGTGGAAACACACAAACATCTTTTTGCATTTATGATATAAGTAAAGATTCTTTTCATCTATCAGTGATGTTATTTTTTTTGTGCTCAGTATTTACTGTATCGTGACGTCAAGCTTGAGGAATGCTCGTTGTGTGTAACGTTGCTTCACTAACTAACTACTATACGTGCATTCGTTGCTAAGGCTGCTGGTTGTAACAGAATTGTATCTCTGCTACTGATTGTACGAAGGGAGTAACAAAAATTCAGTTTCCTGTCGGTTCTTTTCGGTGTATCCCAAATTCGATTCGATTCGAAAATGCTTGTAGCACTGCATTGTCAATTAATTGATTGAATGAGAATTGAATGATTGATAATCCGATAATGTCCGTCTCTTCGATTTCCTTTGTAAAAGGATTTTGAACATCAACCTCGAACGCAGCGATTATATTATGTTAATTACTTGTTTTGTCAATTAAAACCACTAACGAAAAAAAGTTAATTAACCTAACCTGACGACAAAACCAATAACTGTATTAAATATAGAAGCATTACCCTTGTTAATACATTCAATCATACACTGAAATACTGATTAGCTTCCTAACCATAGACAATAGAACACATGAAATTGAACATCGACAAAAATGTAGATTAAAAACCAACTTTGTTTCTACCTTCGATATAATTTATATTAAAAAACTATTTATATACATTTATAGAAAAAATATAGTATACTTGTGTTTAAAAGTAGCGTTATTCGTTTCGTATTTAGGAAAGGCAGTTTGTTCATAACAATGGGCCCGCCTGCGGAGTTCGAACATTCTTTGAAGTTGGTGAACAGGTCCTGCGTTGAAGACAGCTGTGTACTGAACTTCATAATGCACGGTAAGAGTTTTACATATTATAAAGCTTTCTCTCTCTTTCTCTATCTCAAGTCTCTAGTTTAGACAATATATTATATACTATATCTTGTATCTGGTTTATTTAACTAGCCCTTACATACGTGTTAATTGTCAGAGTTATACTGAGATAAGTCCTACTCACATGTAGCCTTATGGCATATTCGCAATGGCAAATTAGCGATCAACCTCGGAATGAATAAGCTGAATTTTCGTATACACCTTCATTTTGGCGTTCTTAAAGTTGTCTGAATAGTCCTATTGTGATATCTATTTTATCGCGCACGAAGAAACTTGGTAACTCTATGTCGCACCTCCAAAAAATGGAATTCTTCACTAACGCATCACTCTCATAACTTAAGTTCCTTAAAACGAGCGTAAGGAGGTCGTCGGCGCGTTTGAACTCTACTACCACTTACATCAGTGGAGTGGAGTCGTGGCCAATATAAAGTAAACGACCACCCCCAACCCCCGCGCAGGCCCCGAGTACAGCGCGCTGTCAGTGTGGCCGCGCCCCGGTGTACGGCTGCGCGCGTGGTCGCTGCGCGCGGCACCGCGGGCGACGAGCGCGCCGCTCGGGCGGCCGCTGTTCGTCGTCGCGCACTCCGTGGCCACACACAGCGACGTGTTCCAGCCGCTGGAGTTCTCGCTCACGTTCTCGGTGAGTATCGGTGTTTGTCACTCGCTTGACTACTTTATTTATTTAACTTGATAAATTTATCCGACTGCATTGATATTTTATATTATATTTTGTCGTTGGTTCGGTATTTTTGTAACTATAAATATACGTTAGATGAGCGTCCATTGAAACGTTAGCTATTTGGGTTTTTAATAGACCTGCAGCAGCTTTATCTTTCTTGTAGGAACATTATTCAGAAAATATGTTACTACTGGAAGTGGCACTCGATTAAATTGCTTAAAAAATCTATATCAATTTAATTCATATTCCATGTTAAAATGTATATGGACTTCGTAGTTTCTTGCCGGTTATTCTAAATAGAATCTGCATTCTGAAACGGTGGCTTCATATTAAATTTAATCTTGCGTAAAATGTCAATTCGAAAAATCTTGCATTTTCAAATTGGTAATATAACTTGGATAAAGTATATTATTCTTTGTATCCGCCTGCAGGTACCGCGGCACTTGCAGTCGGACATACTCGCGGACATCTCCCACCACGCCCACAGATTGTACCACCCGGAACACTTCACCGCAGAGTACCGGATGTTGCTCGACGTGATGCCGGAATACTTTAATATTGCGACATTTTTATCTTTTAGGAGTAACTATGTTTTTTAATATTCTGTATAATTATAAAGTCATGTTATATAAATCTTTCGGGGTCATAGAAAATAATCGAATTTACTGCAAGTATATTGGTTTAAATCGTTCAAATATAATTTACATTAAATTAACAAATATGAAAATTCAATGATGCTTCGATGTGCTCAACGCAATAATCTGCCACATTATGTATCCACAAACCGGTATTAAAGCAGCGTGGTGGGAACAAGGCGTACACCTCTTCAAAAGAAGAAAGCCTAGACCAGCTGGAGTATATTTACGGGTTGTGAGCATAAAAATTGATCTTATAGGAATGTTTTTTTTTCAAATTGTATAATTAAATTTACGTTTTTTTAACATTCATGATGATCTCTATAAACATATTTTCATTCTAAAGTTGAGTCTACAATTGATAGAACTTTAAAAAAATGTGATTTTTAATTTAAAATAATAATTCCTAAAAAAATATATACGAGACTCGAATAAAATAGGGATTAATGGGTATCAATTTATTTCTTATTCAAAGACATAGTTTAACATAAAGGTGATTATTGATATTTCACTTATGTGTACTCGTGGTGAATAATGTCACTAATTTGTATCAAATAAATACATAAAGGTTGTTCAAATAAAAATACCAAAACATATTTAAGAAGTTTTATTTAAAAAGTCAGTCTTCATATATAGCAGTGCTCAGAATATTATACTATTCACATATAATATTGTAAACAGCGATTTTATAAACTTAATTAATTACTGGTAATGACTTAAATATATTTACAACAGGAATTGCGATTGAAAATATTTATTCATATTATATACGAATAAAATAATTAATTTAACCTTAATAATATAATTAAAACACAACAAAAATGTTCATTTATGATTATTTTATTTGAGATCGTCTCGCTCAGGTTACAAAATAATAAACTTTTATAACTATTCATATTTTATTTGTCACAGGGTTGGATCGTTAAAAACCTAAAACTCTTAAGACTTACTTATATCGACTGTTACATGTTCAAATTTTCTCAAAGAAACTAACTAGACACGAATTGTAAGAACAAATATTTAAACGAAGTGACTTTATACTGTAGGAGCTGACAATGTCCTTGAAACACTAATTCCATAAAAAAATACCAGGAGCGGATTAAGGCCTTAGTTAATTTGGCGTCTTTTTGTGTCGTAAAACTACAGATATAGTTTTATTTTTATAATTGAATCTACAACAATTAAATCATCCATTGAGTTATATCGTTAGATTATACGAGCAAATTAAAAAGTATAAAAATTTAGTTTTAGTAACAGTCAAAACCTATCAATTTCATTTCGGTCGCCTTAAAAAAGCCCTAAATCCGTCGCTAGTCACTGCGTTACAGATATTACTAAATATCCTATACAAAGAACAGTGTTAACAAATAAAAACGTGCACTTACATTAGAACACTAAACGAAAATAAGTCTTAACACTTATCAAACAATCTGTTTGTCAAATTTCATTAATCGATTAAAAAATACATACACTCAGTGTAAAATTTATTTGATTTCGTTTAAACGACACACAAATTACAATTTATATACAGAACCGCTCTTACATATAAAAGTAGTTACAAGTACTGTATCTTTTCTGTATCAAATTACTGATGACAAAGATGATGATGTGTAGAGATACACACAAGAGATACAAACGCTAAACAAGGTATATTAGTTAGATAGTAATAATACCATAAGCACCTTATGAATGTATGTATTTAATGCAAATAAGAAATAGTACGACAAATCGCTACTACAAGTGCAAGAAAGTCGTTTTAAAAATTGAATAGTTTAAATTCGTAAAATGTTTTATCTAGTATTTATTACTAAAATATTCATAGATTTTCCTCTGCTGTTTCCAGGGTAACTTATAAAACAATTTCTTAAATAAATATACAGTAACATACAATTTTCTTTCTACAATGTTATAAATTGGAATTTTATTTTTCATATTTCCTTTTGATAATGTTGAAATTCAATATATTAATAAATTATTAATATATAAGATGACTTTGTTTTTTTTTCATTTAGTTTACATACATATATGTATTATATAGCACTGTATAACCAATTTATACATCATTGATTTTTGTATTATATTTTTGTGTGACCCGTTTTGTTTTGTTGAGTTTATAACATTAGTATACTTTTATAGTTTACTAAAAATCATAACCAAATTAATTTAAACTGTGACTAAATTTGGTCAAAATATTTTTTTTATTACTCAAATAAATCACAATGTAACATAATAATATTATGTTTGTTACCTAACATACTTGACTAATACATACTTTTGTGTTAGAAAAACTATAAAACGAAACATAGTATTTATTCATAATGAAAAAAATAATACAAATATGTAATAATAATATCCTGGGACATTATTCACACAAGGCCATCTGATCCCGAACTAAGCAGAGCTCGTACTATGGAAACCAGACAACTGATATACTACATATACTACTTTTCTTTTGTAAATATATACTTATATAGACAATTACACCCAGACTCAGGATAAACACATATGTTCATGCACAGAAATGTCTGTCCTGGGTGGGTATCGAACCCACAACCTTCGGCGTGAAAGGCATGTATCTACCAACCACGCCAACCGGCTCGTCATCTCAACTCAAAATCGTCAACTCATAATAATTCAGAGTATGTGAGTATGTAATATTTACTTATATTTTATTCTATTATTAGGAACCGACAACGAATTGAATAAAACATAATCCAGTGGTTCAATTATTCAACAGAAAACTATAAAATACTTATTTACTAAATAGAGATGTATAGAGAATACAAAAATATAATGAATTGGTCAAAAATAGTGACCACAGACAAATGCAACATGGCAACACTTTGGATCGAGCAAGTACAACATTTTAAAATTATTTAGAACTGAATAAATCAATATATATTATCAAATTTTACTTACAATTTACAGTTGTGATCACAATATCGTTGTTCTCGATAAATAGGTTTTAAAAGTTTTTTTTATTTTTTTAAGTTAAATTAGTTAAATTAGTTAATTCAAATCTTTCATACAAACAATGTCATAAGTCACATAAAGTGAACAACTTACGGTGAAATCCGTTTAAAACGACTTAATGTATGTGTGCGTATGTTCATAAGCGTGTGTGTGTGTATGTGTATTTGAATCTGACATAATAATAATAATAAGAAAGTGCATTTAGTTAAAAATCGTTTTAAAAAAAAAATAACAGTTTTAAATTGTCTAATATTCCTCTTTTTATCTATGATTTATTCTAAATATTATTGAAACTTTACATGAAAAATATTTAATTAAAGGGGTTAAATTGTCAAAGTCGTTGTAAACGGATACCGCGATAATTCATTTGAATTTAAAATTTAACATAATCAAGGACAAAAATTATGCGTGTATGTTTATCATAATTACAATAAAGTCACTCGGACTACATCTTGTCGTTTAAGTTTTAGTTTATACAGATTAATTTTCAAATATTTAACCAAAAACTATATGATAACACAGAGATGTGTGTTCAACACGCATTAATGCCGACACTTGTTCATACAAGTTCAAACATTAGAATTGGATTACAATAATTATATATGGCTTTTATTTATATATATCTATAAAGTATATTTTTACCAGAAGAAAAAACAATGATAAGGAAATTCTTTAAGAATCCAACATACTCGTGGATAAACATTTGTAAAGCTACGGTCACACCTGAGCAACTGAACGACCACAAACACTTTAATGACCTCAATTGACATTCAAATTAATTTTCCGATCCGGTTATGATCGGCGTTTCAGAAATTTGAGCTTGATAATATAAGAGGCGTATTTTCAAATAATCTTAAAATTACAATGGTGTTTAACAGTACTCTATTTAGAAGAGACAATACAATTGTCTATGGTATTCTTTAACAAATACATTTTTTTTTCATAGTATAAATTTATAAAAACATGTAATATTTTATTATGTAAGGTAAGGTCCTCTAGACCGATTTCGGCTAAGGCAGCCAATCTCAAGAGAGATTAGCCAACTGCGCAGGAAATATTATAGCGCAGAAGTGTGGGCACGAACACAGGTGCACCAACGGCTTTACGTGCTCTACAAGGCACGGGAGTCTAAATACTTTCAACTTCCACACTCCGGGCTACTACTGAGAACTTTCTAACAGAAAACCCCAATAACTTTTTAATGGCCCAACCTGGCAATTAAACCCAGGACCTCCAGGTCAGCGGCCTTATACCTAGTCACTAGACCAACGAGGCAGTCATTTTCTTATACAATTACTGAAAATAAGAAAACGGTCAGGATGACACTTACGACTCGACAGACCTAAATAATACATCGCCTTCAACTAACAGATTAAAAATAGTAACGATATGGCAAAAAGCAGGTGTGGCAGTGGCTTTACAAATATTTGAATGTTTAAACAATACTATTAATTAACTTAAATACGTTATCTATTGTAAAGTAACAGTCAAACGACTGGCGGCGACCATCTTGTTGTTGAATTTCTTCTTAAAATTTTCAGCCGCGAGACCCGTTTTGAATATTATTATAGCGCTGCGTTCCTCTTTATCCAAACTTAAACTCTGCAACATTAATCCTTTGGTTTTGACTGTTGGCTCTTAGACTACATCTACTTATATCATATTATAATATAACATATAACATTTATACAATTTAGAGGAAATAGGAACAATATTATTTGTACATTAGTATAATTAATACAGTTATAATATTTAAAATGTTCAATTGACACGGAGTTAATAAGATTTTCTCATTCTCTCTACAGTTAAATAACAATTATTGCAATTTCTCGAGTTGTCTAATAAATGCAAAAGCGTTAGATACACTTTTTGTACAAAAATGTATATAAATAATTTTAATAAACATAAAATTTTACACTTTGCTACATAATGTATTATTTATGACCAAAACAGTGATAGTTTGTGAAACTACCCTCGTAATAACATATGGTTTTTACATGATCTTTAATATTATAGATATTTATTTATATTTATTTTAATAAATATAGATTAATAATTATTAAAATATAATCAAAGCTGAATTTCGTTTTTTCTAGAACGTAGCTCGTAAACAATTCTTGCAATTTATTTAAAATATTTTTACACACTCAACAATGGAATGGTTCCTTCATCCTCTAGTACAAAAAACAACATCAGAACGAGATGAATAATGTTGTACAACCATGGAATACTTTACACAGTATTTAAATAAGACAAAACTCAAATAAATCGCGACAATCTACAGCGTTATATATATTAAAAAAAAAACATTAATATTTTTCCTACTTCTTCTAAAATGTAAATAGTATGTAAAAAAATGTAATATATTCAAATGATGATATTGAAATACATCTTTTAATAAGAAAAAATCTGATTTAATTATAATTTGTTTACATACTATAAGTAAGTAAGAGTTGAACATTTTCCATTTAAATTTTTATATCAGACAATGGTCGACAGAAATGTACAAAATCTCAACCAAATATGTTTTTGTACAAATTCGTTCACGCTAGTACTACACGTTTTATAATATTATTTATAAATTAAGTATAAATGTATTATTTTTCAAGTATAAATGCGATTTCTTTATGTTTAAAAGAAAAAAATAATATAATTAAAAATAACAAGTTAATACCAACCATTCAGAACTGACATTTTTTTTGATCTATCAATTCCAATTGAAGAGAGAAAAATTAAAAATAAGCCTAAGCTAAATTATGAGTGATTGAAAGAGTTTCTTTGCTAGTCTAGTTTCACATTACTTGATTAAACTGAAACTCATTGTAATTGAGAAATAGCGTTTATGTAATAACAATATTTACTATATTTTAATAGACATTTTTTGGAAGTATTTTTGACAAGTTTTAACAAACACAGTTTAGACAAAGTGAATCATCTCGTCATCTAAGTTGTTTGTATATAGTAACAATAAAATAAAAAAATATTCACTTTTAGCCAATCTTGGACTAAATTTCTTAAGGTTATAAAAACCTTCAGCTTCAACTAAAAATATAGCTTCAGTCGGAAAACCGATATAAAATTCCAATTCAAATAATTTTTAACCAAATCTTTTATCATTAATTAATTATTTATCTGTGCTACATACAAATGATCTATGCTAATAATTGTCAGTTGATGAGAAAATTGTAAAACTACACAAATAGTTTATTCAAATTGTAATGTTTTTGTAAATCAATCAAAATTTGGGAAGTAATTAAATAAATGTCGCACGGAATTTGTACATACATCAAATTTTTCCGCTTTTAACTTTTCCTCTCTTCAATTGGTATAGACTACAGTAGAAATATTTATATTAAATTAAATATATATTTCACAGATAATAAATGTAAGAGGGTATACGACGTCACTTATTTTATTAGAATGGCAACACCACACAACGTGATTGACATCTTATGGGTAACTGGTCGGTTGTCAGACGTCAAGTTGTGAAAAATATAAGACGGGTATTTTATTATGCAGCCGACTGATGGAAATATAAAATATAATGGTGTGTCAGTCGGTAGCGCGCGTGATCGTTTGTCTAGCGACCTCTCGTTCTCAGGACAGCGCCACTGACTTATTTAATAAAAATCAACATATTGGACGACAATGGTATTTAAATGGCAATCCGACATATATACTAAACAAGCAGCTTGCAAACAACTACCTGAAAGGAACGTATCGCGTCGCGAGTTTAACATGACTACTACAGCTCAATATTGAAATATTCTGTGCCGTCAGCACATCTCCTTTTTAGTTGTACTCCATATTTGGCATGACGAAATCATAACAATTTATTATTAGATTAATATAGTACATTAATCAGTCAGTCAGTACGGGGTACTCAAACAATTGTGACGTGTCGTAAATAAAAATATATTATTCCTTCGGTCTTTGAGTATTGGCTAGCCTCATACCTGGATCCGTCTCTGAATATTATATGCCTCAGTATCTCAAGATAGCCTACACGCCAAAATTCATTATTCGAATACGCCCATAGACGCATTTTTGAATCGCCATATTAGAGTATGGAATTAAACATAAAGCTAACATCGGTTCGAAATGTAGATTCTATCGAGAAGAACCGGCAAGAATATAACAACTAAACATGTTTGTACCTTAATTATAAATTGTACGACAAACAAAGTTTACGACATAGGCGGATGTGTTGTTTTAACGTCTGTACAAGCTAGCGCTGTACACGTGCCTGTAAGTTCTTTGACACTTGACGTCACACAATTCGTATGACCCAGTTACGATCATTATGTTATTACATCTTTATATGTACTTTTAGTGTAATAAAGACGCTCCGTAGTATCGGTTGGCTTGACAAACATATTGTTTCCTTTGCTTGACGACAACCCCGATTGCTCTCCGATCTACCTGACATCTGATATCTGACCGTAGTATCGGTTGGCTTGACAAACATATGGTTTTATTTGCTTGACGACAACCCCGTTTGCTCTCCGATCTACCTGACATCTGACATCTGACGAATTAAGTGAACGTGTGCTAACTAGCCCGTTCAACGTCCATTGCCTTTAAAGCGAACAAAACAATGCTTCATTACCTTTTAAGCAAGATATGTTCGACCATAAGGGATTCGTTTTCTTATAAGGTCCCGGCTTGTATATTATAGTTTTAGTTTCTGGCCCTGTATAGAACTTATTTCAGATATATACTTTTTATAACTCTTGAAAATAAGAATTTCAACTTAGTATGGAGTTATTTTTTATATTCAACGTATATATTCTTAGAATCATTGTCAGCTAATGGTTGGTCTTGAAACAAAAAAATATAGTTAATTATATATTAAATAAATATAGAAAAATCGCATTACTAACTTATAATCTATCTTATCCGTACAATTATATAATACGTATAATAGATACATAAATAATATCACAGTTGATATCACAGATAAGTATGGAAAACTTAATTTAAACAATTAACGCATAAGTTATAACTTAAGCGACTAAACTAGTAGTAGAAAAATATCTGTGGGGGCCGACGAGTGGGCGGAATCGGTTTGCTTTGGTGATTGAAAGAGCATTCCCTTTGTATATTGTCAGTAAATCATCTAATTGAAAATATATTAATATTTAATAAAGCGTGGTAATCTCGATGATATACAAGTGAAATTTCATACGATATTTAGGTATTAGGTAATTAAATTTACCCTTTAAAAGATGACTGGACAGATAAATTTCCCAATCATAGATTGTGTGCCATATTGTCATCATGAAAACGAAATATGACAATCGAATTTTTTTCCTAGTAAAATTTATGATAAAACATATTTAATTTTGTGTTATAGTTTAATGATAGTATGATTTTGTTAAGATTTATTCGATTTTTAACGGACCAAGTACATATGTCAAAATAGCCCCATGTACCGTTACGAAAGTCGTTACGTACAGTGCGGGCCGTCAGTCAGCCACCAAAGCGCCGCGCCACTCACGTTACCTGCGAGTCGGCGGCCAGCGTGCGCAGGCGCGTGTCCGTGATGCCGGGCGGCAGGTTGCGCACGAGCGCGGCGGGCGGCGGGGGGCCGGCGGGGGCCGCGGCGGGCGCGGGGGGCGCGGGGGGGCCCGGCGCGATGGCGGTGCGCACGGCGCGGCTGAAGATGCTCGGGGTGGGCTGCGAGGGGTCGGCGTCGGCCGCCTTGCGCAGCACCACGCGCCGCGCGGGCGCCGCCGGCCGCCCGACCTGCAAGCGCGGTGCCGGTTAGTCGCGGGACGCCTGAGTGCTCGGACTATATCAGTGCCCGTGTCAGCTACCTAGGCTAAGCGAGTGTCGCCGTGACATATCGTCTACTCTACTTACATCTTTTTTGTCAAATGTAATCTTTTGCCTCGACTTAATCGTAGTGGCGTTGACTTCCACTTTCGATTTTGCCTAAAATTAAGAAAATATATGAGTGATTATGGTTTGAATACTTTGAAATTTAAACCATTTTTTTTTATTAAAAAAATAATAGATTTAACGTCACAGATATCTTGTAAAAGCCGTGATATTATAATTCCACTCACATAACATTATCGTCATGACCATTTGAGCCTACTTTCACCTTACCCATTGCTGGGTAAAAACCTCCAATAAATTGTAATAAAATATTTTAGATTTGGGATATACATTCAAATTTTATCCAACACACAACTATTCAAATATTATATCACGACTTTGACAATATACCAACTTAAACAAACAAAATTCTAGTACTGTATAAGAAAATATGTACAACAATATAATTTACTTACTTTACTTACTTACTTTAATACTTTATTGTACACCACAAGAAGAAAAATAATACAAAACAAGGATACATATATAATAAAAGTAATATACAAATTGGCGACCTTATCGCTACATAGCGATCTCTTCCAGGCAACCAACGGATTAAGAGAATAACTCATAGGATATGAGGTAGGTGGTGCTCTTATAATACATAAAATAATATTAAAATATGATTAAACAAACTAAAAAAAATAAATGTAAATATAAAATACATATAATATATATCAATAAATAAATTATATTATAAATACATATATAATTACAAGTATACAATATAAATACATACTATAAACAATAAGAGCGAATAAAAACGATAAGTCCTCAAACATAGCAGAAAAAAAATTAATAATAATAAAAATAAAATATTTAATTAATTAATGGTGATAAGGCATTTGAGACAAAAAGTGATCTTTCACAAGTTTTTTAAAAATGTATATGGATTTAGCCTCCCGAATATTTAAAGGAAGGTCATTCCAGAGCTTAATAGCCTGAACTGTAAAAGAATTATTATAGAAAGATGAGTTATGTTCAGGCACCCTTAAGATCCATCTCTTCGCAGAACGAAGAACTTCTCCAGGATTCCCTAAAAATAAAAACTTCTCCTTCAAGTAAGGGGGAGTACCAGCGTGAAACAACACACAGTACAATATAGATAAGATGTGCATATTCCGGCGAAGTCGAATGGGTAACCAATTAAGACGAGAACGAAATTGTGAAACGTGGTCATATTTGCGTAATCCAAATATATACCGAATAAATGTGTTTTGTAGTCTCTCAAGCTTATTTAACTGGTCTTCGGTTAAGTCAACAAAGCTTGCGTCTGCATAATCAAGGATAGGAAGGAGTAGAGACTGTGCGAGCATAATTTTGGTAGGAATTGGAAGAAAATGTCGAAGACGACGCAAAGACCTCAGCGCAACAAACACCTTCCTGCTGATTTCATTTACATGGCGAGTCCAGCTAAGAGTATTGTCAAGGAAAACTCCCAAGTTTTTAACGCAGTCGCAATAAGGGATGACAATATTGTCAAACATTATTGATGGCAAGGAAGACCAGTCGACTTTTGACAATTGTTTCCGGCTGCCAATAATTATGGATTGAGATTTGCTAGGGTTAACATTAAGACCAAACGATTTACTCCATTCAAGAATGATATTGAGGTCGTTATTCATTCTTGCGATAGCCAACGGAAGATTCTCCAAAGTCGACTGGGTGTAAATCTGGACATCGTCTGCATACATGTGGTAGAGAGAAGATAGGTTATGAGTTATTGAATTGATGAAAATAGAGAAAAGTAATGGTGACAAGACGCCGCACTGCGGTACGCCAGCAGAAATATCGCACCATGATGAGTAAGTGTCATCAGTGCGAATTCGTTGCCGACGACCGCGAAGATAGCTGTGAAACAATTCAATGACTGCAGGGGATATGTTAAGAAAACGCAGCTGACTAAGTAGGACATCAAAATCAACACTATTAAAAGCATTGCTGAAATCCAACAAAGTCATAATAGTGAGTTGCTTATTGTCCATAGCCCATCGGATGTCATCAGCAACTTTTATAAGGGCAGTAACCGTACTATGACCAGGGCGAAAGCCAGATTGGCAGGGATTGAGCAGGTTGTTCTTGTTTAGGAAGAGATTTAACTGAAAGTGAATTAGTTTTTCAAGAACTTTTGACAGGAAAGGTAAAATAGAGATAGGACGAAAATCAGAAAAGGAAATAGGATTGGCTTTCTTTGGAAGAGGTATAACATTAGCGCTCTTCCAAGCTTCAGGAAATATACAGCATGAGACACATTCATTTAGAATATATGTGATCACGGGAGCGATAATATCAAGAAGAGGAATGATCATAGTACGACTTACATTATCGCTGCCGATGGCATTAGATGAGACGGACAGTATGTTCTTCTTAACATCACACACAGTGAACTGACTTAATACGAACGGAGGATAAAGAGGAGTTGAAGTTGTAGAAAGTGAGTGAAGAGTACGCGATTTAGCTGAACTATCAAATGAGTTCGAAGGAGTAGAAAAATACTGATTTAAGAGTTCTGTGTTAATATTAAGAACAGATGAGTTCTGAGAACCTTTACCAACTCCAACAGTCTCAAGAAATTTCCAAACTCTGTGAGAGTCGCCGTTCTCGACTGAATTATGAATATGGCGTCGTTGTGCATCCCTACATAATGTATTGCAGCGATTCCTAGCTTTATGATACTTCCTTCGATTTTCTTCTGAGTTGTTTAATTTATATTTTGTTTTAGCAACGTTTTTCCTGTGTATACTATTTTTGATGTCTTTAGTTAGCCAGGGAGCAGGAAGGTGTTTCAATTTGACTGGGTGAATCGGTGCATGAACATCATAAAGTTGAGTGAGCAACGAACAAAAAACATCAACCTTATGTTCAATACCAGACGCCGACTCCACTGCTGACCAATCAATATTGCGGGCATCAGCACATAGTCGTTCGACATCCATTCCAGCAAAATTACGCCGCAGAAGTGTCTTAGGTTTAAATTTGGGAGGGCGTAATTTATACGAGAGAAAAATTAAATCGTGGTAGGAAAAAGCATCGGCAGGACACTGACCGTGCTTGGAAACAAGATCAGGAGAAGACACAATTATAAGGTCAAGAAGAGAAGGGGTGGAATTTGGAAATCTGTGGGTCGCCGTAAGGGGTAGAATATGCATATTACACGCTTCGCATATAGAAACAAGCTTATTAGCCCTATTGTCATCCTTTAGTAAACATGTATTAAAGTCGCCCATTAATATGGTGTGACTATAATTTGGGACAAACGTTTCTACAAGGGCTTCAAAAGATAAAAAATAATTCGTTAATAGAGAGGGACTATAGAAAACCCCAAGCAAAATTTTTGTTTGGTTTAGAGAAACTTCAACCAGTAAGTGTTCAGCAGAATCAACAGGAGGTGGTTGACATGACGAACTTACAATTTTAAAAGGAATGTAGGATCTAAGATAGATCGCCACACCACCACCAGTCCTGCTGTTACGATCATTACGAATGAGATGGTACCCTGGCAAAGAATACGATGTGGACGGCAAACAGGGCTTGAGCCATGATTCCGATACACAAATGGCGTGAATATTACGGGACTCAAAAGACGCAAGCATATCAGGATAATGAGCCGGAATACTTTGGGCATTTATGTGAACAACGTTGACATTTTTCACACAATCAAAGAAGAGTGAATTGAGATTGTCGTTAAGTGGAAGGGAATCAATTGCACTTTGAAGACTTAAGTCACTCAAAGACTCATCACCTGAAGACACCGACAGAAATGCATCACTTTGTATACTACAGTTTGAGGACATTTTTATAGTAAAATAAATAAATTATAATATCTTTATAATTATAATACTAAAAAATAATAATAATTAATAAAAATTTAAATAAAAATAGATAAAATAATAAAAATATATATGCATAAAAAACGAGAATAAAAAAATGTATATATATATATATATATAAGTTCTAACCAAGGCATATTCTCTAACCCGCCAGCAGTCTGTGAGATAGCATTTAAAGAATAATAATAATAATACTAATTATAATAAACAATAAGAGCGGATACAATTATAAAGATTTAAGTAACACGGTAAAAGAAAAAACAATTAAAAATATATATATAAAAAAAAAAAAAAATAAGAACATACATCAGTTTTAAGAAAAGCTACACAACAAGTAACCATTAACCATAAAACTATTATGATAAGCTATTAAACTATTAAACTAGCTCAAAAAACAAGAAACATTTTAATAATAAAAATAAAAGGGATATAAAAATAAATAGATAAAAAACAACGGCCAAAATGCAAGAGTCCAAAGCCATGCAACTACACTTAGCAAGTAAACTTGTCAATTTACTAAGCTATTTAATATCCTATTATTTGAAAAACTTAAGAAACATTTATTCTAAATCGTAACATAACCTATGCGATTTTTGAGCAAAGTAAAGAAAAATTAGCAACTTTGATATTGATTTGACGCGAGGTCTTGAATAATCTACGAATTTGAGAAAAAATAAGGAAATACCACTAGAAATCAATATATATGTTCAATGTTTGTATATACCCGTAAAATAGATAATTATACAAACACTCGAAGATATATATATTGCTTATTTACGAACATATCCCAATATGAATGTATCACCTTATCGGTTTTAGTTTCAGCTTTTACAGCGTGGCTTGTTTTGTTCGAACCCAAGCCAGAACGCCGTACTGGTGATTTATCTGGAAATATTACAAACATTAATCAGTACGGTTAAAAATAAATAATGTTAAATTGAATATATTAATATGTTAAATTACATATGGAATTAATTAATATTAAATCTATAATGGTTTACCGATATTTGATAACATCGTTCGCCATGTCTAGCACCTGCACAGGACATTATAGTGCACAAGCATAAGTGTTCGCCTAGCACTCTCATAGTATGCTAAACTCAGAAGTGCTACTGTAAATTTCTCTATGAGAAAACTTAACTAAACTTGTTATTGGTCTGACTGATATAAAATCAAGACTTTTGCAGCCTTTACAGCTAGCCCATAAAGATGATGATCGTCACGGTAGTATGCGCAAGCGATTCAGTGACGTCCCCCGAAGACGGAGTAGGTACCGCTGGTTTTTAGCGGGTATTCCGGCGCCTTCAGCTCCGCCGAATCCCATTTCCCCCTCCACCTCATGTGGGGGAAACGCGCAAATGCGTATTTCCAGCGAAAAAAATACGGATGATGATGATGTCTTCCAAAACGATTTCGGCGACTTTGTGACGAATATTCTCAAGGGAGACTAACCAACTGCGCAGGGCTTATTATAATGTACAAGTGCGTAAACACAGATGTACTCTCTATTTCCCTCACTCTCACAATGCGATGAGACGGCAATCCGACACGACCGGAAGAAATTCCGACGCAGACGTACGTACGTACGGATACTATGTATATATATCGCGCACAGGGATATACATATATATAGACGAGTCTACCTTTTTTTCTTTTATCTTCACTGTTGTCATTAAAAGTTATCTTCTGTCTCGGTTTTTTTGGTTCGGCGACTTTAGGAGGTAATTTTGAGCGGAGGTCGACTTGCTTTTCAACTGTTTTTGGCCCTTCGTCCCTGAAAAGTAATGAGTAGAGAGTAAGAAAAATGTTTATTTTAATTTTATACTTTGACATAGACAATGAAAACAATAAAATTTGTTTATCAATTTAAATATGTTTTTAAATGTCTAATGTAAACTTGCACGAAATGCAAAACTTAAACATATAAAACTTTTATCCCACAACTATGCAGTTATAAGATAAGCAGTTGAGAAAAAAATCTGATTTTTTTTTGTCTTTTAGTTTTGTTATCATAATAGTAGCTTATTGTACTGTCCCTACTCTAGTACCTAATTGTAATTAATTATTTTAATAATAATGGATAGGCACAAGGAATTTTTCGAAAGAATTTAAGTAAGATTTTTTTTTTAAATAAATTCAAAAAACAACATTTCGAAATAGCTAAAGAGAAACTGGATCGCATTAGATGTAGACTATGGATGATGAGTGCACGGACTTGCTGGCCTTCTCCTTGAAGCGGCCGGAGTCGTCGTCGTCGGAGAGGATGTCGTCGATGTCGTCGAGGATGAGGTCGAGGTCGTCGTCGCTGTCGAGCGGCGCGCGCGCGGGCGGCGGCAGCGGGGGGGTCGCGCCGCGCTCGGGCGACGGCGGCGGGGGGGTCAGCGTCTCTGCCGGGGCCGAGAGATGCAGTTAGTTTGGGGGTTAAAGAAATGGCTCACATAAATTAAATATGATAAGACTGAAGCGGTACTAAATATGTCAATATTAGGCAATACTTGTGTAAATGGCCTTAGTAGGTGGAGCTTACTAAACATGGCCGATATAAAACTACACATTTTATAAATTTAAAGACGCATACTTACATTATTATATTTAAAATAACTATAATAAGTACGGGTACTATACATCTGTCTTCTAAAATTTTTTTTTTAACATTGCAATGTCATAAACAATTGTTTATGATTTTTTTAACTTATCTTATTTGATTCACCAGTTATTTAGAGAAAATAGTTCATTGGAATAGGTCCAAATTTATAAATTTTTATTGTTTCATTTAGTTAGAAATGTTTAAAATGAAAGCCGAGATGACCCAGTGGTAAGACCGCGTGAATCTTAACCGATGATCGTGGGTTCAAACCCGGGCAAGCACCGCTGAATTTTCATGTGCTTAATTTATGATTATAATTCATTTTGTGCTTTACGGTGAAGGAAAACATCGTGATTCACATGCAGGTTTCCGCATGTGAATTCTACCAACCCGCATTGGAGCAGTGTGGTGGAAAAAAGAGGAGAGGAGGTCTTTAGCTCAGCAGTGGGACATTCACAGGCTGTTACGGTAGAAATGTTGTATCCAATACTCACCACAAGTAGAATTAGCCTCAGCGCTCTCCACGACCTTGATGGGAGACCTATCTCTCGTCTCTCTCTTCTCTTCTACTGTCTCCGTCTCCTTCTCTCTCTCCGGTGTCTTCCTAGTCGTGTCCGGTTTCACTTGTTGAGTATCGTTTGCGATGCTCTGTTTCTCTTCCTTCGTATCAGTTTGTTTTATTTCTTCCTTTGGAACGTCTTTGTCCGGTTGATCCTTATATCTGTATTTAATTTAATCGATTAAAGTTTTATCGTTTATTCGTGTTTTGTTTTGCGAAATGTTTATAAAAAAGTTATCTAATAAGCTCGGTGGATAGAAAATGTGAATCGTAACTAAATGAAAGTGAGTGTGTGTATGTGCGTGGTCACCTGTCGGCCAGGTCGCGCTGCAGCGCGGCGGCGCTCTTCCGGCGGCGCAGCTCCTTGGCGCGCAGCACGCGCTCGCGCAGGCACTCCTGCTCGCGCACGCGCCGCCGGTACTCGCTCTCCTGCACGCACGGACACGGTTACACACGGTGACGTCACCTTGCCGCCGGTGGGGGGGGGTACTCACCTCGTCGCTGGCGCGCGGGCGGCGCTCGGGGCTGCGGCGCGGGGACGGCGAGCGCGGGGGGGAGGGCGTGCGCATCCTGCACACACAACACGTATATGAGCTGCAGCGGTGTACTCTTTTTTATCGATGACTAACAGTTTCCTATATACACACTGTCATAGCGGCCTCCACGATTGTAATTCGTTTTAAACAAATACTCCTTTAACTATCTATATATACTTTTTTTACCATTGGATGGCACATAATATTAAGTGAACACCAAAACCCTTTTTTTTAATAAAATATTTATAATTCTTAAATTTTCCCCTCCAATTAAGCATAAAGCTAAAAGTGAGTACCTCACTAGCGCAAAAGTCAGATCGCTAGTGGCACGTGAGCCATAGTAATGTAACTACAACCCAACGCGTGCTTATATTACAGCTGTCAATTTAATTTCTTATAAATTACAATGATCTATATTCCATCTAGGTTCCAATACTAGTATAAGAGAAGCGTACCGTCTCCGCAGGCCAGCTCTGTTGGCGTTGATGAACTCCTCCTGTTTCCGCAACAGCTCGCGATCCTCGCAGCTGCGTGCGAGATCGTTCTCTATCTCTATTGTAGTGTTCTCGATGTACCTGAATCGAATATGTGATATACGTTAACTTTTAGAATGATCTCAATACTTATTATCAAAATAAGATCGATGAAGTTGGTTAATCAATACATTTATTATATTTATAAGGGAATTTACATATCGACATCTCCGAGCGCATGCCTCTTATTTACACGTTTGTATTACTAGTAACGTGCGTGTGTCGTGTAACGTCACGTGCGTGTGTCGTGTAACGTCACGTGCGTGTGTCGAGTAACGTCACGTGCGTGTGTCGAGTAACGTCACGTGCGTGTGTCGTGTAACGTCACGTGCGTGTGTCGAGTAACGTCACGTGCGTGTGTCGTGTAACGTCACGTGCGTGTGTCGAGTAACGTCACGTGCGTGTGTCGTGTAACGTCACGTGCGTGTGTCGAGTAACGTCACGTGCGTGTGTCGTGTAACGTCACGTGCGTGTGTCGTGTAACGTCACGTGCGTGTGTCGTGTAACGTCACGTGCGTGTGTCGAGTAACGTCACGTGCGTGTGTCGTGTAATGTCACGTGCGTGTGTCGTGTAACGTCACGTGCGTGTGTCCAGTAACGTCACGTGCGTGTGTCGAGTAACGTCACGTGCGTGTGTCGAGTAACGTCACGTGCGTGTGTCGAGTAACGTCACGTGCGTGTGTCGTGTAACGTCACGTGCGTGTGTCGAGTAACGTCACGTGCGTGTGTCGAGTAACGTCACGTGCGTGTGTCGAGTAACGTCACGTGCGTGTGTCGAGTAACGTCACGTGCGTGTGTCGTGTAATGTCACGTGCGTGTGTCGTGTAACGTCACGTGCGTGTGTCGAGTAACGTCACGTGCGTGTGTCGAGTAACGTCACGTGCGTGTGTCGAGTAACGTCACGTGCGTGTGTCGTGTAATGTCACGTGCGTGTGTCGTGTAACGTCACGTGCGTGTGTCGAGTAACGTCACGTGCGTGTGTCGAGTAACGTCACGTGCGTGTGTCGTGTAACGTCACGTGCGTGTGTCGTGTAACGTCACGTGCGTGTGTCGAGTAACGTCACGTGCGTGTGTCGTGTAACGTCACGTGCGTGTGTCGTGTAACGTCACGTGCGTATGTCGTGTAACGTCACGTGCGTGTGTCGAGTAACGTCACGTGCGTGTGTCGTGTAACGTCACGTGCGTGTGTCGAGTAACGTCACGTGCGAGTGTCGTGTAAGGTTGCGTGCGAGTGTCGTGTAAGGTCGCGTGCGAGTGTCGTGTAAGGTCGCGTGCGAGTGTCGTGTAAGGTCGCGTGTGTGCGTGCGTCACCTCTGCGGCTCGGCGCGGTGGCGGCGCTGCGCGCGCGCGAGGGCGCTGCGCTGCTCGGCGATGAACCGCTCGGCCGCGTCGTCGATGTCCTTGATGGGCCCTGCGGGGGAGCGCCGTTAGAGCTACGGTCACACTTACGCCGATTGACTAATTCGGATTTGTTCCGATACAACAGTTAAAAAGTATCCTGTATCCAGGACCCAGGATATTTTTAACACTGTATATTAGTTTCTAACTTCTTCGATTCACAAAAACGATACGTTTTAATTAATACAAGAATGCAAACGGCAAACTACTTACATATTATATACGACTCAAAATTTGTACGTGTATATAATATGTAATATATGTAATAAACATAAACAAACTGATGCTTCTAAGTGGTACGTAGAACAAAAACGATTGATAAATAATTAATTTCATGACCTATTGTTTCAAGTCTCTAAATACGAATATTACACAAATATACTTATAGAAACGCCATTGTCGTACGGCACAATATTTAATACACAAATGAAGTACAAACAAAACATTGTAATTGTGATATACGTATATAATGTTTTTAATATAACAAGCAATGCTGATACATACGAAATTAACTTATAACAATCCTTACAATATTCATTTTCTTTATTTCAAATATAAACAAGATATTGAAGTTGATATAACTACAAGTATATATTTTATATATTATATATATATTTATAATAAGTATATATTTTTTTAAAATTTTTTTTAATAAAATCAAAATCCTAACCTTAAATAGCAAATAGAATCAGCAATATTTTATATGCTATCTCAGCTTACTGGTGATTAACCACACTAGTTAAAACATTATTATACATGCAAGGATAACATTGCTAGAATATTATCATACTACTTCTACTAAGAACAAACTTACTATGACAAAAAAAGACATAATTGAGTGCAAAAGATGAAGTGCTAAGTTTAAATCAATAATTTATTTTATTTATAAAATACAAAAACATTTAACAAACTCTAAATATGAAAAAATATATAATAATTATTTTGTTGTAATATAAAATAACTATTGTTTGTGTTTATAGTTTAATGCAAGAAAGAATACTCAAATTGAAATGGAACTTTGTCATTATTAATACTTTAATTTCAGAACGGATAGACACAACCTTGTTACCTTATTGTATATTTTAGTTACTGGTCATATACAGGTAATAAAAAAATATTGTTTTTTTTTTTTTTTTTAAGTAAATCTCACCACTAATTTGAAAAAACAATTTTAGTACTATATATTTGTTATAATATTAACCCTTTTACATATAACTTTCATTTTATTTCTTATTTATCTCCCATGATATTATTGTAAGTACAAAATTTTATTATATTACCCAGACTATGTCGAGTCAAGTCTGTAACTAAACAACACATACAAATTTGCATGTTTCGAAGCTAAATGATATTCTAATTTTTATTTGGATAAAACTAAAGATTGTCAACTGCTATCAAACAAAAAAAACAAATCGTTTGACAAACAGAGTAGAAAAAGGTACTGAGATGTGTGTTTTCTCTTTCTTTTTATAGAATATTCTTTTATTCGTAACTTTTTCTCACTGCTTAAATATTTGAAAACCCACAATAATATAAAGATAAAAATTAAATAATGGCAACACTATAAATAAAATAAATGTGAAAATGGTGCATGATGATAATATAATATTAAGCAGGAAAGCGGACTTTATTATAAGGTGTTAGGGTACAAAATCAAACGTGCATACAAAACGTAACGAGCTGTTACCGAATTTACTCTCCAGTGTGGGACTGAGAGGCGGACTCTTTTGTATTCTCGTCGGAACATATGTTGGGAGCCCTATGATAGAAAATATTATTGTATTATAACAGACTATACTAGGGTAACTTTGAGCCGTGGTCGAAATTTAAACATAGATTTTAGAATTTATGTCAAACCGAGTAAGATTGCATGAGTGTTGCCACTGCGAAACAATAACAATACATAAAAAAAGGCGCGTAAAATTGGGATTTCAATTTTTGCAGGTTTTGGTTGTACGGTTTATATTTCAGTTCTGAATTTAAGATTTAATAAAAAATATATATATATAACTTGATCCGTTAGCATTGTATGTTTTCTATTAAATCCTAAAAAACTCCAAAAAAAAGATCGACTCGATTTTGCTCAAATCAAAAAATTCGATTGCTTCAAAGTTACCCTAAGTTCATGACAACCCCAAATGCAATGAAATGAAAATATAATGCTTTTGGTATATCACATCGATATAATAGGAGTTATAAGATCACCAATTACAAATATAAATAAAATTTACTCAAATATAAAAGGGTTATATTAAAAAAAACAATATGGCCGAGTTGATAGAACACATGAGTCTTAACCAAAGGTTTCATTAATTAATTTGAGCATAATCATATCATTCATTTTGTTTTATGAAGGTATTTTTGAATGAGGTTTGAATGAAATCTATGGGTCAGATTAAATTCTGCCAAACGCAAACCCCATGAAGCAGTGTCGTGGAATAATTAATAGAATAATCCTTATGAGGATGGCACAGCGGTGGCACATAGATGTTTTGATACTTGTTTTAAAAAAAAAGGAGTATTTAAGGTAGCTTGAGTGCTTCATTTTATAATATATTTGACATGGAGATCTTATAGCTTTCATTATTGTATTATATCAGATATACTATTTACGTATTTGTTGTTTTTGAGGCATAAAGCTGATTCCAAAATGAAATTGTTTTATATAATATGCCGAAATATTTTCTTTGATGGAATGGATGAACTTAAACTAATAGAGGTAGTGCTTACCTTCAACAGGCGGTTGAAAATTCCCTTTAAAGTGAGGATTGATCAAAACTTTCTTCCCTGCTAACCCACCAGGGGGTAAGTTCGGTAAGTTCGGGGGCAAAACTGGCAACATCCTTACTTCCGGTTCCCTTCCCTTTGGCAGGTTCACTGTCATTAATGGTAGAGGTTGTCTTATGACTTGGGGCATATTATTGGGCATTATATCCCTTGGGCCAAATTGTCTCGGGTTGTAAGGACGTTGGTAGAACATTGGACGTTCGAAGTTGGGCCGAATGTTTGGCGCAAAGTTCGGCTCCTCATTCCTGAACTGGAATCTTTGGAAGTTTTGATTGAACGGTCGGTTCTCAATTGGTGGATTGGGAGGTTGGATTATTTCGGGAGGTGGAAGGGGTCGCTCGGGTGATAACGCTCGAGGCATTTGCGGTAAATTCGGACGATTGTCTGGTATATCTGGTCTATTTGGTAGTTGGTTTGGGATCGGCGGTCGAATGTTTGGCGGAGGGAACGACGGGCGCTGAGCGAAGTTACCCTGAAAGTAATAATGACGATGAGATTAAAGATTAAGTAAAGAAAATAGAAACGCCAGCGACCTCGACTGTCACTAAAAAATATTACCACAAAAAAAAAAAATTGTCGAATTTTAATTTGAAGTAGACTGATTCATTATGATGTTTTGGTACTTTTTTGGTAATATATATTTGGTAATATATTTTGTGGTATTTTATATTGTATATTAATTTTGTAATAATATGTTCCATATTCAAATAAGATAAATACTTTTAAAATAAAAACTCACCCTGAAAGTGTTATTACGCCTGTAGGGGTGGTTCTGTCGGTAGTGCGGGTTCCTCCACGAGCTGCGACCGCGGCCGTTGTACGAATTCCGCGGTACGAACACTTTATCTGTTAGATTGTATCATTTTTAACTACGGACATTTTCATACATATCAAAAAAAGTATTTAATGATAAATAAAATAAATTGAGCCACTTATCTTTGCAAAATTTTCTAAATATACATTAAATAGCTGAAGTAGCAATATTTTCTTTTTTTTTTATACACATCAAGAAAACTAAGAACATTTTTATAGAAAGCTATGTAGGTCAACTTGTTGGAATTTTTCTGTGATGAGTCATAAAAAAAAGGAAATATAATATAATAAGTTCTGCAAAAGATTTTGGGTGAATTGATTTATATGGATGTATGCAATAGCCATTGCAATTAATTCACCAGATGTATTCGATTCATGTTCTGATAATCTACAATGCACCTGCCAGTGGCATGGTACCATCAGTATGGGAGCAGTTCAGTCACCTAGCGAGTCGGGAATGTTGCGCGTTCGCGGGGAGCGCTGGCTGGCGGACTCTGGAACAACACAAGCGACCGTTATTATTTATTTATACCATAAAGTAAGATAATATAGAGCTTACTGTACTGTGTCGTGATATGGCTTGCCTAACTAATTCATACCAAAAGCTTATCAGTTTGTATGTTTAGAACTCTATATGCGGTAATTTGTAAATCTCGATACTTACTCGGTGCAGGGGGCAACTCCGACGGTACGATTTGTGGTGACTCCACGGGGGCGGCCGGCTGAAAGAAAATTGAGTATATAATCGATTACCTAAAGTATGAACTACTCCAAGTCATCATGCAAGATGAAAGGCAATAGGTTTTTTTTATAGTAGTATCACCACAGCCCGTTGACAACATTCATTAACATTCATTATATTGTCAATGCATCTCTAACCTTAGGAACTAAGATGTTCCTCGTCCATGTAATAACATTAGCTTGACAACACCCATTAAGCCAGAACAGAATTTTATTGATGGTAGAATATATGATGAGTAGGTGATACCTACTTAAACAGACTTGTACAAATCTTTACCACACAAAGTGGATTACTTTAGAAATACCTTATAATGGTTACGAATATTACTATGCATCGGATTCTTCTTCATTCCAAAATAAGCAAATTTATATCATGGCCAACCATACAATATTATACATAATAGACATAAGAGTTGAAGTATTGCTGCTGTTGTAAATCAAAGATAATTATTACATATTCCAATGGAATAGTAGATTTATTATATTCAACTTTATAAGGGACAAATAACTAAAAACATATGCTTTGACTTATTTTTAATGCTATATATGATATATATATGATAACAATAATGCTTATTTTGCTATGTTAAATTGATATATTGCTTCTGAGTCATTGTGTACTATGTTGCTCAATAAATAAATGTCAAAAATATATAAATATTTGTATTTGCCCACTACTCCGCGAGCATGTTTCTGCAGAGTGCCAGATATAAGTTAAGAATATGTAGTTTGTACTTGGGGTTCAAGCTTGCTTCATAAGAAAATTTCATCAAACTCGGTACAGTGGTTTAACTGTAAAAGCATAATCGACAGACAGTGACTTTTGCATTTACAATGTTAGTATAGATAACTTACAATGGCCGGTGGTACTGCATGTTCTTGCTCATATGGCTCATTGAATGGTGCATATGTTGTGTGCTCCGTTTGTGCTATGTTCGGTACTTCCACTATTATATTGGGGACAACACATTCTGGCTCTGGTTGTGTGTATGGCGCTGGCTGTTTAAACAATGTACAATTAATGTCATAGTTATTCATTTAATTTTATTAATTATGAAATTTATTAAAAAACGTTAATACTAATCTTTATTGAATGAAATTTAAAATTCCTTATTATTATTGTAATAATTGTAGACAAATATAATAAAATACAGTATATATAACCAATAAAATATTATTATTGTATTTTATTTTAACGAAAGGGATTACTTAAATGGTGTTATAAGGCAATGTTATATCAGCTAAATAATTAGCAAACCAAATCTTGTTACGTTTTCCTTATGAGCTGTTTAAACTATCTGGATAGTCTGTTAAATATTCTTGGAAACATATACAAACTTATAATGTAAAACTTGTTATTTTATGGGTATATATGGTACCTGAGCATATTCAATGCCTTGCACTGTAGGGACTGTGTCCACTGATTCACTGTATGAAGAATTGTTCGAACTGGGAACATTTTGTGACGGGCCACTGTCATAATCATCAGCGAGAAGCTGTTCCTCTTCTTCATTTCCGAGGTTATAATCTGTGAGACTGTGGTCTCCTAAATCATCGCCGAGTAAGTCATCGCTGTGAAGAAAACAATTTCTTATTGATTAAGGCTCATGCACGTAATTTCTTTGTAGATAAATTGTAAATTAAACACTTGAGCTCGAGTATTAAATTTCGATGGACAAACAGTTTTATATAATGTATTCACAATATTTGTATTTAAAACGTTAAATTATTACAATAGAAAGTTAAATATTTAGAATAATAAAAATACACTAACTTGTCCGACATGTTGACAAAAATACTTGCGTTCTAATTTATAGCACAGATTCCGAATTCATTTTATTACTCATAACTCTACATAGTTTCTTGTCCATGAGAGAATCATCTATGGTAATACGATAATTTTTGTTTGCTCATTAGAAATGTAATGTATTTTATACAATAATGGTATATGAATAAAACAACAAGCTGCTTTAATTGTTATCAACGATATGGAATACCAACAAAGTACTTTTGTACTTTTATTTTATTGAAACTTGAGATTGACAATAATTATTATTATAAGCTCATGCTGTCATTATCATCACAGAGTACATAACCATTTTATCAAGCATTAAGTAAGCATAAACTGAAAAGTATGTTAAATACGTCAACGTTGTTTTTAAATTCAACTTTAAAAAATTAAAAATATATGTTCATTTCATTTTGTAAAGAACGTAGGTGTATACCCAATACCTATTGATTCTCTTATTCATTATCTTAAAAAGTCTTTATACTAAAGTACTAAATAGTTACGAAAACATGACTGAGGACGAAGATTGTGAGATAGAATTTTTAGATGAAGACGCCGATATTGTTCAACAATGTGTTCAGAATGTTGAAAATGAATCCGATATTAAGCCTGCTTTAATGGAAACTACACTGCTTGTTGAAAGGGTTCCTAACGAGAGACCCACTAGAAAAAGACGTAAGAAAGAAGAAGACTCAGATTATGATCCCACAGAAGACCTACCAACACGAACTAGAAAAAGAAAACTTCAACATTTTCCGCGGCAGAGTGCCACTCGTGGACGTCGATTCGAATCGTCATACGTTCATAAAACCGATGTAAAAAGCGAACGCAAATATAAAAAGTCGGATTCAAAGTCAGTTTTTCTTAATAGAAAGTTACTTAACATTAAAATACCTGATTATGACGATCCCTTGTGTCTCCCAGTCCGAGCTATGAAGAAAGATGAATGGGATGCGAGGAAACTAAAGAATTGGAACAATCTGTGCTTAGAACACTTTAAACATTTTGACAACCCTCTAAGAGCAGAGAAAGAACAGACTGTATCATCAAAAAGAACAATTGTTTTAAGAAATATTCATAACAAAATGACAGGTAAATTGTAAATTACTTGATGATAGCTATTGCTTGGTGAGCTACTGTAACTACAGGCTCTGGGGACGTAACATCTTAGTTCTTAAGGTTGGTGCATTGGCGAGATAAGGAATGGTTAATATTTCTTATAGTGTCAATGTGGTTGGTGGTCTATGGTTTGTTTTGATCAATTAAAATTAGGTGGCCTATTTGCCATCTGTCTGCGTAACTATTTCCAAAAAGATACTGCTATCTTTCAACTAAGTATTATTAGTTATATAGAAAGTATTTTAGTTAAAAATGAAACTTAGATATAACTATACATTATACAATTATGTACTTATTAAAATTAACGTGATTTTTTTTCAGGTAAAGTGGAAACAACTGTGTACAGTAAAATTTGTGTTGAAAACAAAAATGAAGACAAAAGATCGGAAGTTGTGCAGTCCGTTCTTCCCAAATACAGAGAAAAGAAAGTTCTCAATACATTCAGAATATCTGATTACAAAAAACGTAGAACATTCCATCACAAGGATGAAGTTTTATTAACCAAAGAGGTCAATAAAGAAGTTGAGACCTTAGTCGTTTATAAGCCTGAAGATAAATTATCATTAGTGTACAAAATGTTTGACAAGAAAAGGTTGGTTTATAATGATCACACATATGTTTTATGTTCACTAGCATGTACAATAATACTCATATTAATTTGTATGGTCAATAGTACAAACATAACAAAAACATATATTGAGTCAAGTAGTTAAAATTTCAATGATGACATTATAGTTTCAGGTTTTATGTTGCCAAGGAAACTTGTTAATTTCTGTCTGTAGTATCTGCAAAATATAATCAAAGAATAGATTTCAACACAAATACAACAGTAATATGAAAAAAGGCACATATTATATAAAACAACCAATACTGTTCGTTGTTTTAATTTTGCTTACCATAATTATGTGATAGGGATATTTGCTCTAATAGCTTGGCTACAGTATTAATATCAATCAGTGTCCAGTGCAGGTTTTTTTACTCATCAGTATTGTTTATGTCGACTGCCTTGTTGGTCTAGTGGCTTGATGTAAGGCCGCAGACTCGGAGATCCTCGGTTCAATTCCCAGGTTGGGCCAATAAAAAGTTATTGGGTTTTTCTGTCAGAAAATTCTCAGTAGCAGCCCTGAGTCTGGAAGTTGTTGTGTAGTTGGCTAATCTCTCTTGAGATAGGCCGCTGTGGCCGAAATCACTGGAGGACATTATTATTGTTTATGTTAACTGAGATTTGATTTGTTCTGATTATTGTCACAAGTATTCACTAAGCTCACAGTACCAACATACAATTTTTTAAGAATAAAATTATATTTTGCGAGATAAAATAACAATTCTTTAATAAACAAAAAAATACTTACAGTGACAATGATAAAGACACAGATGAAGAGAATAAGAAATATTTGAAAGAGGTTGCTAGTTGTAGAACCTGTGCTCCCTGCTATCAAACTTCTTGGAGGGGATTTAAGAAGAATGACAAAAGTAAGATTTTATTATTTAGTACCAATGTAATAGCAGTGGCCGATGTCAAGATGTGCAAGTAATACTACTACCCACTCATCAATGACAAGTTAGAAGTTCTAACAAAATTTAAACATTCCTGTTAGAATGGTGAGTGAGCTTTCGTGATGATAGGCAGAAGGGGCATAACATCTCAGATTCCAACGTTGCTGACGATTTGATAGTGAAACGTGGTAGGACGAACATGTGATAACTTCTTGTGGTACCAATTTCTATATGTGATGGTGACCACTTATCACCCGGTGATCCATTACCTGACCCAGTGCTGTCTCTGTTTTTGAAATTATTTTTTTATATTTATATCATCATATGCAGGGAACATCCGGTGCCAAGTGTGCATGCGTCCTTGTATAAGTGTCTACAACCTGCTGGCCCACCTTAAGAGCCACTCTGAAGAAGATGTACGATCCAGTAAGCGGGCCATCGCTAGGAGTCTGGCATCTGTATGTACAGTGATTATTTGTATGTTTTAAATATGAAGCTAATTATTTCTAAATATGGTTACAATATTCTTCTTAGGCAATTGTACTATACACTCTAGTTAGTCTATTTTCATCTCAATAGTCTTATGTCTAGCTTATAAGACTGCAGACCCTGTGATACTTGTTTCAAACATTATCTGGCTAAAAGTTCGAAAAGTATACAATTCCGTGCCTTGGAAAGCATGTAAAGTCGTTGGTTGATCAGAAAGAATTCAAGCTTCTTTTTGATCGTGTCGGATTAAATATCCCCTCAGATTGGGATTACAGTGCAGTTATGTTTGGACACACATTTGTGTATTATAATATGTCACGCATATGCAGATATAGGCCTTAACCGATCAGGAAAAACATCAGTGTGTTTTTAAATGGACAATTATCAGGCTTTCCAAATTATACAAAAAAAATTTAAATATTGGTCTATACATAATACAGTATGTATTATGTTATATGATTTATGATGAAAGGTATAACAAAATTTATACGGTTAAAGACATTTATTTTCTCCAAAGATTTACATTTAAATCACTTACAGAGAAAATTACAAAACAATAAGAAAAAAAAATTAAATCGAATAGGTGTACATTTATACAGTTATACGATGAATGTTACAATTACCTAATAATATCATAATAATATCGGTCCAGTGCAAACAAGTATGAATAGTTTGTGACGTAAAGTAGGGTAGTCCAGTAAAAAATATAGTATGTATACAAAGTAATGATAACTAAGGGAGGTGACACAGTAGATTTATCTGATGTTTTTAAATTTTAAATTGGTGTGTGATTATTTATTATATAGATAGGCAATGTATAATATATAATGTTAGTGTATTTACGCTTATGCTTATAAATATATATATAAATCAACTACTTTAATATTAAATGATTATTGTCATATGAAAAATATATAATTTCTAAAAAAATCTTAGTATAAATACATAGTTGAGTAGTAGTTTTAGTTGTTACTTTACAAGATACTTTATAAGATATATCCATAAGTAATATTATTTTAAGTTAGGAGTAGTGTAGTGTTATTAGATATTATATTAATTACAACTTTGTTTATTTAGTTTAATTTTATATAATATTAAATTGAATTTTAAGAAGAATCCTTCAAAATGTGGCTTTTAAGACATTTTTTTTAAATTATGAAGCGATTTTATATCTTTGATATCCTTCGGCATATTATTGTAGGTGCGAGCTCCTTTAAACAAAATACTTTTCTTACCGTAGTTTGTCCTTGATGGGCCTGAACATATGTTATTAACATTTCTAATCATTTGCTTATGGATATTTTATTTTTCGTGAAAGTAATTTGAGAGTGTATATCTTTTGTAACGATTTTTCTAATATGAATGCAGGTGTTATATTTATAGATTTGATTTAGGTTCATTAGTTTTGTATTCTTATCAATTTTTGTAGTAGGTGTTAAGTAGTTGTATTTAAATAGTCTTTATGAGTTTATTTTGTGTCGTTTGTAATTTTTGTAGATTGGTTTTGGCCCAAAATTCAATTAGATAGTCCAAATGTGGTTTAGCTAATGAATTATATATACTTATCGGAAGGCATCGTATTATATCTCGCACAGCACCGATTGTTGAGAGAAGTTTAAGAGAGGCAATATGAAGTTTCCACGTAAGCTGATTATCCAGGATTAAGCCGAGATATTTTTGTGTATTGATTCTTTTTATGAATTCCTCGTTAATTGAAAGGGGTTTGAAGTTGCCTATCTTTTTGTTTTTTGCAGCCAAAATTCTGTAAGTTGTTTTAGACGCGTTGATAGTCAGTAAGTTGGATTGGAACCAGGCATTCAAAGTATCTAGATCTTGTTGAGCTTGATTAACCACAGCATCTATCGAACTACTATAGTAGAACAGACTAGTATCATCAGCATATAAGGTAAGGTCCCCTTTTAGTCCAATTTCATGTACATTGTTAATATAAATTAGGAACAGTAATGGGCCTAAGATTGAGCCCTGAGGAACGCTGTAATTGATCATTTGAGGCCTACTCTGGTGATTATCTAGGTGAACAATCTGCATCCTATTTGTTAAGTATGACTTAAAAATTTGATATGCCTGGTCCCTGACACCCAATGCCTCAACTTCATCAAGATAATTTAATGGTTTACTGTGTCGAATGCCTTTACTAGATCTATAATATTTCTAAGGCTATTTTCCTTTTATCGATTCGATCGTTTAGTCTTATATTTGTCACTAGATCGAAAGCAGCTGACACAGTATTTGATTTAGATCTGAAGCCATACTGATTCTCGTAAAGATACTCAATAGAATTGAGAAATTTATTGAGCCGGCTATGTAGTGCTTTTTCAATTATTTTTGACATTAGGGAAATATCCCTCAGTGAAACATTTATTGAAACTTTTTTTTAAGGATTTAATAACTTTTGTCGTGATTCCATCCACTTCTGAGCTGGTATTTGAGTCAAGGTTATTTATAATATTTAATAATTCTCGTGATTGGGTCTAATTTTCTTAGATGTTTGTCTTTGCTTGTTGACTTGCACATTGTAATTGTATACGTTAAATTATTATGAAATTTGGAGGGAATTTTATTGGCAAGTTCACTTCCTACTGTGGAGAAAAATGAATTCTGGTTAATGGTCAGCATAGATGTTGATTGTAGTTTTGACGGTATATAATTGATATCGTTTTTATTGCAAGTTAAATTATTAATAAGATGCCACATTTTAAGGTATTCTTTTGACAATTTTTAGTCATTTTTTGACATTTAGCTGATTGCATGTTTGTGACAATAGGTTTTCGTCTTCAGATGCTTGCCTTGGTCACGCCACAGTTGATTTTTTTTATTTATTGATGTGATTAAATTTTTATTTATCTATTCTTTACATGGTGGATTTAGTGCTTTAGTTTTTATTATTTTATTACTAGTGATATCACGATGTAATAACGCTTGTAATTCTCCATATTCAGTAATTTTGGGGTTACCAATAATATTTTTAACTGACTTCACGAGATTCGTGTAGTTTTTTGATTCATATTGACGTCTCTTTATACGCGCTGGTTCTGATCTTTTAATGTCGAGGTACAATTGCTTGTGGTCAGATAAAGCAGATTCAATAATAGCTAGGTGAAAAGTGTTATTAGTTAAATTTGTACTCACGTGGTCCAGGATCGTTTTTGACGATGTTGTTTCCCGGGTACAATATTCATTGCTGATTTTATGGAGGATTTTAATATTGTTTGTTTCATGGAGGATGTCTTTATAGTCTTGAACTGATTTTTCTTTACTGAGTAGATTCAAATTAAAATCGCCAAACACGACAACACGGTTCCTTGTATAAAGGAATTGGTTGTAGTTTTCAAGAATTTCATGGAGGCTAGCCGTAGGTTGTTTATTGACGACACCGACGTCAAGGGAAAGTTTTTCTAAATGTACCCAAAAAAAGTGATTGCCATCATTATATTTTTCATGTACCATATTATGCTTAAGATTGTTGTGTACGTATACAGATACACCTACGCCCCTTGTGTTTTTCTTGAAGTTAAAATAGTGCATATAGTTTTGGAGTTTGAGTCTTTTTCCTTGACCTTATATTCTGATCCAAGTTTCAGTAAGTACTAAGACATGAATAGTAGTTTAAAAAGACTCGATTATACATCTTAATTCTTCTAGTTCGCCGGGCTTTACTAAACTCCTTTTATTAGCGTATAGAAATTTTAAAGTTACTTCATCGTATGTATTGCAAACTTCATGTGTAACGTAGTTGTATTCTTTATTATGTATTGTAATTTCTCTTTTGTTTAGTTTTTTGGCTGCTGTTGTATTAGATTATTTTCTCCATTTTCTGTAAGCTGGCGCAATTCTTGCCGTAAATTCAACATGGTTTGTCTTTAGCTCGGTGTCTGGTCTGAATACATTTTGATGTTTGGCCAGTTAGATTCAATTTGCTTTTAAGTATAGATTTCGATGTTTCTAACAATGAGAAGCATACTTTAAGCGGACGTGTCTTTTTATCGTATTTGCCTAGTCGTAATATTTTTATAGGTTCTGGACAATCAGGGTGAATGGTAAGTAGCAGTTTCTTTGCCTCTGATTTGTCCAGTTCTCTTTTATTCTCCATGCTGTCCATATGTACCTCTGTTATACCCGTTATTATAATATTCTTGCTACGTTCTAAGCGTTCATGTACTTCAGTCATAATGTTATCATAAGTTAAACTTGTTCGTCGTTGCAATGAAGATGTCTTTATTTACTTTGGACTACTTTGGAGCATATGAAGACCATTTTCAAGAACCTTAAATTTTTCTTGAGTATCATTTACATTGTTTTTGAGATCTTCGATCTGTCTTTTGAAGTTATTATTCTCAGCAATTAGTAGGTGAGTTGTATTCTTTATATAGGTCATCTGTTCTTTTATTAAAGAAATGTCTTTTCTTATCAGAATAGTATGATCGGCCTGAGATCTTTCAAAGTCCTCCTTTAATAATCCTCCTTTAATATTCTCCTTTAATAGTCCTTCAAATATTTCCTTCTTAAATTCCTTAAATTGGATTTCGGAATTATCATCGCATCGGTACTTTCCGCTTGCGTATAGATATGTTTTGAGTCTTAAGATCAGTAGCATCAAGATTATACAAATCAGGTTGAGAGCTATTATTACCTTCCGGAGGATTCATATTGATGGAATTAATTGATAATCTGAACCAAAAAATAAATAAATTCTGTGGAACGTACAGTGTATCCGCTCCGTTTGGTTTCCCTGTGCGTAAGCCTTAACTGAATACCACTATGCTACGGCGCGCGCGGCAGTGGGTCGATTTGTTGTTTGTCCCTTTCGCTCAGGTACTTATGAGTTGTTTATTGTAAACAAATAATGCGTTGTACATAAAACATTACACTGATTACTATTAGGTTAAAATTAGAAAAGCACGTAATTTTAAAATGTAAAATTTAGTCGTTTTAAGTGAGACACGTCACATTAGATGAAAGATAAATACTATAAATAAAAAGCCACCTTCATTTTACTATGTAATATATCATAAAAATTATATTACAAATCATACATTAAAGTATGTTATATAATATAGTTAATAATCTATATATGTATAGATAAACAGTAACTTTGATGACTAAGACTAACATTGAATAGTTTTTGGAAATAAATTATTCATAGTGTCATTATTGTTGATACAGAGGTAAAATAAATGATTTCCAAACGTTTGTCTTTATGTGAAAATAACAGGGCGGATTTAAATGAAATTTATTTATGCAACACACTAAAACTCACAGGTGATTTGAAAATAGAATATGTAAGAGTTATCTAAATTATACTAAATTGTCATAAGAGTCCGCAATCAATAAAATATAAGAAAAGGGTGTAAGCTTTTTTTTGTCATATTTATTTGTCTGCATTGATTAATTTATTGTTTCAGGTAGTCGAATATCATTACAAGTGCAGGATTTGTCAGGAACAATTCTTGAGTATAAAGGAATTGAGACAACACGTCAATACGCATAAAGGTACTTTTATTTGTTTTTTACTATGTACATAACCGCTTGTGTGTGTAATAGGATGGTCAATGGTGAGGCTGAAACCTGTACAACTACGAGTTTCGTATCGTTGTGTTAACAGCCGCTAGACCAAAATATTTGTTTGTTTATAAGGCTACTAATATGTTGAGAGGTAGAGATTATTATGTAATGCATTTGTATGTACTGAAAAAAGTATGTTATTCATCAAAACTGGTCCTTCGAGCCGGATTTTGCTTTACGTAGCATCGGTTGGTGGTAGGGCTTCATGCAAGCCTGCCTGGGTAGGTACCACCCACTTCGTCGCATATTAAAATCAAATCAAATTATTCAAATAAGCTATACAATAAAGCGTTTTTGAATCATATCTAACCATTAGTTTACGTAACTAACTAAATATATTCGGGACAAATATAATATTTTATGGTTTAAAAATTAAAAAAAAGAATACAATATCCTTTATATATTTGAGAAAACAAGATTAACATACTTAAATATTATATATACAACGTACGGACGGTACACAAAAATAAAAAACAACAAATTAGACTTCACTTAAAATAATGTGGGTATGACAAAAATAGATGCAATATTACGTAACGTTTGTGTTATAGCAATGGATATTATTTCCTTTAGCTAATTTACACATTAAAATTTTGTAAGAAAAATACAATCATAAAATAATATATCAGATAAAGAAAAATACAATAATCAAATAAAAGTGTAGAAAATTAGATAATATTAAATGAAAGTCTTAAAACTATTTTATAACAGACGCAAATACTTTAGGGCCTAGATAACTGTTTTAAGATGTGGTGTTTTAGGGCTTTTTAGTATAAAGTTAAAGAATGAATTTCCTTAATGCTATTAGGTAGTTCGTTGTATAACCGTCCTCCTTCATATAATATACTTTTTTTTACCGTAGTTGGTTCTTGGTCGTATGAGATAAATATTATTCATCCGTTTAGTTATCAGTCAGTTATAAAAAGTAGCTTTATGATTTTGTTTTGTTTTATTTGTAATTTTTTTAAGTTAGTACTTGCAGAAGTTCCCCTAATTTCTATCAAATATTCAAGGTGAGGTTTTACCATTGAATTATATATAAGATATCGTATAGATTTCTTAAATTTGATGTTATTGAACATAATTTATTTATATGTATGTCCCATGAAAGGCGGTTATCTATAATATAATCCTTTTCTTAATCAAATACTTTTCTCAATAAACTCTCGTTTATGGTTTCTTATTGATACAAAAGGCTGGTGGTTATCGATTAATTATTTTTGGAGCTAAATATTATATAATTTGTTTTTGTTGAAATTGTCTGAAACCATAGATGTAGACAGTCCAAATCCTGTTGTGCTTGATTAATTATAGTCAATTTTGGTGTCAAAGTAAAACAAGCTGGTGTCATCAGCATACAGTGTTATATTTCCCTTTAAATTTAAGTTATCGATATTATTTATGTGAATAAAAAATAGTAATGGGACAAGAATTGATCCTTGAGGAACACCAAACGTTAGTCTTACTCTTAGTTTCGCCAATTTGAACATTTGGAAAATTTATATAACTATTTATTTCCAATCGTTAATAAGATTATATTATTCTTTTTCAGGTACAGAACCATTTAAGTGTGAAGTCGGCAACCATCATACTACTTAATCATGTAAAATAATGAATAAAATGTATTTTAGTACAAAGTTGTTATTAGTTCTCCTTATAAATACGAAAGACACATGTGACACGACACTCCTCAGCTGCAATTCCCTAGGGTGGTTGATTAGGGACGAGACCTGCGTTGAGCAGTGATATATTTCTGTGTATTTAATGCTATTTGTAAAGAGTATAAAACTACGTATTAGTAATAATTAAGTTTAAACTATGCCTATATTTTTGATCTTGATATACTAATCTCTGGACTCAAATCTATTATCGTCAAACTGAGAAGGTTTGAACCTGAAAAATCCTGAGCGACACTATGGAGTGTAGAAGTAGGGACAGCCGCGGATGTATTCCTAGGCCCTACAATGCACCGCCCTGTCAGCCGGGGGCTCCACCCAATCAAAAATAATACAATTTTAATCTGATTGCTTCGGAATGGGAGGCCTGAAATGTTAGTGCCTTGGATCACTAAGTCCGGGCTTTGTTATGGTGTATAGAATGTGCCCTTCAAAATGAATTTAATTTGTCTATGCTGGAGCTAGTGTTTTTTTTTATCTTCATTTTTTTGAGACTTGGTCCATTTGGACATGTTAGGTTTACAATACACAGATCATTCATTAGAGTATAAAGAGACTCACTAACGAGAAGAAGCAAATCATATATGGCTACCGCAGCTTCCGTATTTGGAAAACAGAGAATACTTTGCGCAGCACCTAAATTCATATAATTAACATTGTATCTAGCCATTAGGGACTCCCTTTGTACTTTATTCTTTCCATAATCAAATGCTACACATCTTCTAACACATTGTAGACATCGCAATTTGGTGAATCAGTTTTTTTCATTAAATATGCAAACTTGTTGCCGTGCCGATCGAATCCTTACTGCTAATTTGACATATTGAGAGTGAAATTTGAAGAAAGGCGCTAATACTCGACAGAGTAAAATGGAATTAGAGAAAGTAAGACATCCGCATTCAAAGGTGACTTTTCAAATTAATATCATTTTAATTTCAGGTTATAACAGCAGTATGGTATCTTGTAGTGCTTCATACATATGAGATAATTCTCCTTACATCCTTATAACACTCCATAGTCGATACATTTAGCGTCCCCTGTTATGTATAAAGAAAGTAATTGACTATGTGTAAGTTAGGAGGTAGGAATCCGTTAAAAGAGCCGAGATGGCCCAGTGGTAAGAACGCGTGAATCTTAACCGATGATCGTGGGTTCAAACTTGGGCAAGCACCACAGAATTTTCATGTACTTTATTTGTGATTATAATTCATCTCATGCTATACGGTGAAGGAAAACATCCGTGAGGAAACCTGCATGTGTCTAATTTCACTGAAATTCTGCCACATGTGTATTCCACCGCATTGGAGTAGCGTGGTGGAATAAGCTCCATACCTTCTCCTCACAAAGGGAGAGGAGGCCTTAGTCCAGCAGTAGGAAATTTACAATATATCCGTCAAAAATATTCTGTTTAATCTGGATTAGCCAAAACCAACAATTAATCAAATCACAAATCAATTCCGTATTTTAATTTTGATAATGATATTTAGATTTGAACACTCGCTACTAGATGGCGTCAGTTTAATCATGTTAAAGCTTTTGATATGAACAAACAAATTCATAAAATAATTCAAGCGTCTAAGAAACTGTGTGTTTGTCTGTGATATCGTTACTCCCATCGGCTCAACAAACAAATTCATAAAATAATTCAAGCCTCTAAGAAACTGTGTGTTTGTCTGTGATATCGTAACTCCCAGGCGGGTGGACCGATTGAAGCGGTTTTTTTTTGTTTGAAACCTGATGTGATTTGGGATAGCTCCTAACTATAAGTTATAAATCTGCTCAGACGTTTGAAGATCATCAGCTCATTACCTACTTGACAAAAGGGTCTTACCAAATTTTACATGTTTGACGCTTGTATTATAATATTACTAGGTACTTACAATAAAGTTAAAGGGCCAATACATACGATTTTTTATTTTTTAAAGGTCTTTTTTGTATCGGGGTTTATTTTACTTTTAAATTAAATTTTAGTTATGTAGTCTGCATCAATTAATACATTATATATATATATATATATATATATATATATATATATATATATATATATATATATATATAATATGTAATTATAATATTTATTTAATTAGGCTATTTTTTTCTCAATAAAATAGTATTATTAATAATACTGACTCGCTTAATTTATTTATTTACAATATAGATAAACGTACTGTACTAGAATATATACACAAACTTTTAAAGCAACGACTTCAATAATATAGAAAAAAAGGTCAGAACGTGGTCGTTGACATCCTATTATTTGGATTAGATCGCATTATAGGATTAAGAAAATTTGCAGTGAATCAGAAAATTAACAACGGTGGTTTAATGGTACATTATAGAACATGAGTGGTAACCCCCCATTGACACTGACAATACATCATCCGATCAATTTAATTTTAGTTTGTTAGTTGATTTGACTTTTTATATTATATTATAAGTAGAATAAGTCAATCTTTCCGAACGTCATACGTCAAGCTGTCAGATTGGTTAAAAAAAAATAATACAGACTTGGCGGGAGGCAGCGCGAAATACGGTCAGGCATATCACTAATATAATTTTTATAATAATAATTTATAAACCAGATTTTAATAAAAGTATTAAGTCAATAGTTCTTATATTTTTCCAATAAATGCAATAAAATTCACTTTGTTTTGTTTATAATATTTTAATAAGGCAAAAGGAATACATATTTATTTAAGGATTTAAAAAAAGAAGGTGGTTCGCAATTCGGTTTGATTTTTTTTTCAATAATTGAGTTGTTTTGGCGTATAGTTCCGTTCGGTTCTATTAAAATTTAAAATATATACCACCAGCAAAGTGTGAAGAAATTGAGGATAATTATTTTTATGGGCTCGAATTTTAATAAAACGGGTTTTGTTTTTATACAATTATTTTAGATGTACTTATATTATTTATTTAATAATATATTGTATCATTTGAATTGTATGCTTAACTATTAATTTACTTTAATTTTGCATACGTACTCAGTAATAATAAATCTTTAGTGAGCCGAAAATTTTTTATTTAGAGATTATTGTATTTATGGTGTTCTGCAAACAAATAGAATTCATAGCAACTCAACTTAAAACAAAATTATCAGACCGGACGAATTTCGGCTGCATCTATTAATTATTTCTTTCAGCTAAAACACAAGCGACCCTTATAGCAGATATGATGTATGCAAGGGTGGTATTGATTTTTCACCCTCCCGTTCATTTTGATTACGACCTTCATAGATATATCGACTCTATTATTAGAACGAGATAGAGATAGATTTGGTTGTGTACTGTGGATGGTAGAATTTAGTAATGATAAAAAACGAAAGGGTCACTTTTTTAAATACTATTAGTCATATTGCAATAATAAGTAACTAGGTACTTATGTTTATGTAATAACTTTAATTGTGATTGTAATAAAGGAAATTGTGAATAAAATCAGCTCCAATCCGGAAATTTAAACATGGTTGCTAACAGACTAGACTGTATATGTATTTATACCGCTGTTGTAAAGTTTCAGCTGGACCAGTAAATTGTATAAGTAGTAGATAGTAGTGTTAATTTTATCATACTTTTTTGTTTAGTTAAAACCGTTTTCTTTTTTCTTTGTAAACATTGTGTCTTGTTACTTGAATAAATAAATTATTATTATCAATTTAAAAAAAGTCGAAACGACAGTTTTTCTAATTTCTTGTGAAATTAGAAAAATAAAATTTAGATTACATTTTTATTTAAACCTTTCATTTTATTTGTCATTGAAATTACGTCGTAATAATTTGTTTATATAACGATCAACTGTAGTTGTTCGTTATAAGAACTTAAGAAATGAGTAGGTATTGTTGTAAATGCTTGTAGTGAATCACACGGTACTATCCTAGAATTGTCGATATTTTTTTGAATACGACGTTTTTTTTTATAGAACAGGAAGGTAGACGAGCATATTGGCCACCTGATGGTAAGTGGTAACCAAACGCCCTTGGACATTGGTACTGTAAGAAATGTTAACCATCGCTTACATAGCCAATGCGCCACCAACCTTGGGACCTAAGATTTTATGTCCCTTTTGCCTGTAGTTACACTGGCTCACTCATCCTTCAAACCGGAACACAATAATACCAAGTACTACTGTTTCGCGGTAGAATATCTGATGAGTGGGTGGTACTTACCCAGACGAGCTTGCACAAAGCTCTACCACCAGTAAACGTATTTATACGATATTTTAGTGAATAAACTGTGTTTCTTTTATCTAAAACAAAAAAAAATGCTATACATATGCGAAAAATTGCTACCTGATGGTATATGCGCAACTAACCTTGGGACTTACGATGGTATGTCCCTTGTGCCTGTAGTTACGCTGTCCCACTTACCCATCCGGAACACAACAATGCTAATTATTGCTTTTTGGCGGTAGAATATGTTATGACGAGTGGGTACGACGTAACTACCCAGACGGGCATAGAGCCATCAGCAAGTAAACCTACATTAAATAACTAGATTATATAAATTAGTGTATAATATATATAATAGTGTGTGTGTGTTTACGTTAAGTAATTATAAATTCAATTTAAATTTAATTTTGTATTTATAATTGTATGCGCATGCCATTATCATGTACCTTTTAATTTGAATAAAATATTTATAAACCTAAAATCCAGTTTTTGTTCAACAAATGCCACTGGACCTCCATGATAGCCCTAAAAGTTTTAAGATACCGTAAACATTTAAGCTTTAGCTAGCTTTTTTTTCTTTAATTAATTTAGGGACTTTTGTCCTACAGTAGTAGAGCTTTGTGCAAGCTCATCTGGGCAAGTACCACCAACTTATTGGATATTCTACCGCAAAATAGCAGTACTTGTTATTGTTGTGTTCCGGTTTGGAGAGTGAATGACTAGTCACTACAGGCACGAGGTACATAGCATCTTAGTTCCCAAGGTTGGTGGCGCATTGGTGATGTAAGGAATAATATTTCTACAAAGCCAATGTCTAATGGTGATGACCACTTACAAAGGCTCATTTGCCCGCCCTGCCTTTATAAAAACTACTCATAATAAATATTTGTAAGCTCGACCCATTATAAACTAACGACCAGGTACTCTCTCAGTTCATATGTCTATATGTCCTATCGCTCCCTGATGCGAAGTAATTCCACCTTCACATCGATTCTGTAAATAATATAATGTACTTGCAGCGTCAATGTGCCTCTAACCATGGTAACTGCTATGTAGGCATATTGTTACCATGGCTAGAGTGATTTAGTTATACCTTAAACCATAGGTTATGCACTCGAGTTTTTAAAACAGATAAACCAATTATATCTTTAAAAAATTTAAACTAATAACAGATTAGCACATTATATTATATATTCATACAATATGTATAGTTTTTGTGTGCGAGCACATAACAGCTGTTCCTGTGCTGGTGATTACACTAGCTCACTGACCATTCAAACTAAAACAATACAAACTGTTGATGTAAGTAGAAAACTTTTGAGTGGGTGGTATTTTTAACCACACCTTTAATTGTTCATGTGTTTCTATTTCTAGAATGATTAAATGTGAATTCTAAATACTAGGTTTAAAAAAGCACCGTACGTCCTTATTTTGGGTTCAAGTTTGGTTTATACCAAATTTCATCAAATTCGGTGCAGTGATATAACCGTGAAAGCTTGACAGACAAACAGAGTTACTTTACAATATTAGTATAAATTACTAATTTTATTATATGCTACTAGTGAGTTAAATTTCTACTATATTATTTCATATTTCTGCATGCTGTGTTTGTATATAGTAGGTAAATTCAAATTCTATTTTGATTTGAAACATTCATATTATATTGATGTGTGTGCCACTTAAGTTATTGTATCTAGTTTTGCGAAATAAATAAATAGTCACTTAGACGACCTGCACAAAGTCTTTACCTCATAGTAATGAAATAATTAAAAAATATTTAAAAAAAAAAACGATTTTTTTTATTGATTAATTTGCCTACGGAATCCTGATGAATTGCTCGATACAAACTTGTTCGAATTTAACTTTTAAGAGCATGTTTTGCATGCCGTTCCCTGTCATAATTAAGTTGCAACCCCTTTTAATTTCATAATTAAAGGCCTCCCCTATTTGCGATTGGTAATTGAATATTTTACTATGGCAACCCTTGCTGTCTTTTTAAATCGATATTGCTAAAGAGTGAAGTCCATTACAATTAAATTTATACAGAGTATAAATATAAAGTTGAACATTTCTTGAATGATATGAAGTATTTTTCATTCATTTTCATAATGTACGAGGGTGAATCGTTTTTGATATACTGTATAGTTATAATCGTTTTTTATATATGTATAATCGTTTTTATATACTGTATAGTCTTCTTGACTGCCTCGTTGGTCTAGTGGCTTGAAGTAAGGCCGCAGACTCGAAGGTCCTGGGTTCAATTCCCAGGTCGGGCCAATTAAACGTTATTGGGTTTTTCTATCAGAAAATCCTCAGTAGCAGCCCGGAGTCTGGAAGTTGGAAGTGTGTTCACTCCCGTGCCTCGGAAAGCACGTAAAGCCGTTGGTCCTGCGCCTGAACTCTTTCCGGTCGTGTCGGATTGCCGTCCAATCAAATTATGAGAGTTAAGGAATAGAGAGTGCATCTGTGTTTGCGCAGACACTTGTGCACTATAATATCTCCTGCGTAGTTGGCTAATCTCTCTTGAGATTGGCCGCCGTGGCCGAAATCGGTCTGGAGGACACAGTCTTCTTATAGTTTAATACATTTGGAATAACGTATTTATAAATTTCTTATTGCTTCCGCAAATAATTAAAAGACATCTGCCAGTAGCCGCTTCATCATCATCTTCGTCAAATTTAGTTTAACTAATATGCTCCTTTAATTTTGGGAATACGTGATAATCGCTAGGGGTTATGTCCAGAGGATATGGTGCGTGGACAAGGATACCGAATTCTGCTGCGGATTGTGGAGAGCGCAACTTCCGATTGATGAGCAGCATGTTTATATGTTTCCGGTAAAACTAGTGCTATATTTTCAAAGAACAAAAATATTAAATGATTTTGTTATGAGCGGTGACATGTTTAAGCTACTTTTTGCAATATTTATAATAGCGACACACATATGGCGCCACATAAATTATATTTTTCACGCACATATTCTCCCTAAGATGTTTACCCTTAAAATAGATAATAGAGGAATCACCCCCGAATGAGCGGTCAATGACCCTGGGGACAGTAAGTACAACGACCCTATATCTGATATATCCGCGGAAATGAGATCCCGCGATAATAACGCTCGTCTGAGGGTTGCATTGTGTTTGTAACAAAGTAACGTACGTGACAAATTCACAAGTCACAAGTCATTTCTATATCACAATTGACTCACAAATGTTTACACACTATCGTGTGACATGTACAACATACAAATACAATCCACTTTTAAATATGGACTCAAGTAGAGCTATTATGTAAGAACAAACTAAGGAACTCAACGTGATCATGAAATGTCAGAAAGTGATATGCGACATTGATTACAATAATTATAATATTTAAAGGATTTAGGCATCAAAATAGCGTATCACCGTTAGTCGGCTTCCAACATTTCACGAGTGCCATACAAAGTGAGTTAAAGAATAACACTGCAGGGGCCTACCATTAAAACCTCTGTTTTACCGCCGCGGCAAAAGCCTCGTATCCCCTTAAAAGGTTCACAGGTTATTTCACCACTCGTCCAGAGCTGGTTTTTTTTATAGAATAGGAAGGCGGACGAGCATTTGTGCCACCTGGTGGTAAGTGGTCACGAAGATTTTGGGACTGTAAGAAATGTTAACAATCGCTTACATCGCCAATGCGCCACCAACCTTGGAACCTAAGATTTTATGTCCCTTGTACCTGTAATTACACTGGCTCACTCACCCTTCAAAACGGAACACAACAATGTATTTTTGTTTTTCGGTGGAATATCTGATGAGTGGGTGGTACCTACCCAGACGAGCTTGCAAAGCTTAGTTGGTGGAAAATACCAAAATATCACAAAATAAGTAAATGTCAGAATAAACCAGTTAAACATGACGTAGAAATTACCGAATACCTTTTCATTTTTAACTTAAAGCTCCCTTAACACAGTATTCTTTAGAGTAGCCATTGTATTGTATATATGTCTTTTGTCTTGTTTATTTACCTATCCGCTACTTACGTCTTGATTTTTACAGAGCTATCCGACGTAGACTCCAATCACACGTAGCTTTGTGACATTATATTTAAGCGTCTAGTTATCAATGGTGAAAGTCATCGGAAAACCTGTATGAGCTAGATGAAATTCTGTCACATACATATATCTACGAACCCGCGCTGAAGTCGCTTGGTGGTATAAGCTGCAAGCCTTTTTGAAAGGTGGTATTTAAGGTTACTTTATTTCATTTAATTTAATACAAAGACAATGAACAATAATAGAAAAACATCCCCGAGCGACAGACGGATTTGTCGTTCCTTTCATCTTGTTATTGTACACATAAATACGTCAATAATTAATTTGCGAGGGTAACCGAAGGGTGTTGTCTCGTAGGGGATGGTATAGGGTGGTGTTCGATACCATTGGATTGTGAAGGGGTGTTAGAGTGAATTTGATTTTTCCATTTAAATATTTTTTATCACAATTTTTTATCACTTAATTTCTTATGTTCCTATCGTGATTTTTTCAGATGTGAAAGCTGAGTGAGCTGATGTAACTACGGGCAAGACATAACTATCTATGTAAATAAATGTATGTATGTCCTCTGTTTGTGTATGCGTTCCTAAGCCATTCCTCAGATTTTGATATTGTGGTGAGTTGTTTGTTATGCTCGGAAATTTTATGGCCCTGGTTCCTGAATAATCGAGATTTATTCTTAGTATGATTGTCCTTCAATATAAACGTTTATGTATACAATTATATTACCCGTACGAAGTTGGGATGGATAGATTTAATTAAAATCATATAAAAAACTTCATATTTTTAATACATTAGCTAAACAATCAAAGCGGAATACATAAATACAAAGTACAGATACAAAATATTACTGATTAGTAGTAGACTATCAAAGGTACCACCCACCTACAGGCAGGGTAAAATATGAGATATGCAATTTTCACCAAAAACCCTTCATACAACAACAAACGACAAGAAGTGAAAGCCACTCCTTATATCGACATGTTCAACCAACCATTGGATCCAACATGAACTTGTTGGTGTATAATTCACCACATAAACTATTTATAACATTACTTTGTACCTTATTATGTAAGTACTACCATATTAGTTCTTATAGTTATGATTATATAGTAATGCTAAGTATATCTTGTCTAAAAAGGTTATATATAATCATGTATATAAGTATTTTTATTTTACTTTATACTTTATTGTACACCACAAAGAGAAAAAAAATACAATATATGGATACAGCCTAAATAAAAGTAGCATACAATTTTGGCGACTTTATCGCTACATAGCGATCTCTTCAAGGCAATTAACGGTCTTCCAGGGAACCAACCAACAAATATGAGTAAACCCTAATAATTTTTTTTTTGTTTTATTGGAATGGCACCAATATCAGACGGCTTTGTATTACATATAAATTTTAAACAAAATAAATCCAAATCGAATTAGGTATTAATCAGCTTTAATGCATTGCTGTTATTTTTGAAGTTAGTAAAATTATTTCATTCCATTTTATTTCTGCTAGTGTTGCCTACACTACCACTAAAATACTACCTACCCTTATATAAAAGATTATAATATAACCTATTCTTGCTTTGATAGCTAGTAGAGCAATTTAAAAAAAAATTGTACCGTAGGTTTTCGCCGTGTCCCTCAACTTTGTTTAATTATTTTTTCATAATGAATGACGTCTAGCAGAATATATTGATTTAAGTGAAAAAAAATTTTTTTTTTTAAATTATACATAAATTCTCGATTATCAATCGAGATTAAATATGAATTCTACAAAGATTTTAAAATATTTAAGACCATCGAATTTACCTCGTGTAATTTAACTCGTGTCCGATTATCTTGATAATTACAATAATTTCATGTATGTAAATGGTTTAGTAAATATAATTTCATCATCATCATATTCAGTCCACATTAACCCACTTCTGGACATAGGCGCGCCGATTCTCCCGGTCTAATCGCATCCATTGAGCACCCGCCATTTTTCTAAAATCGTCTATCCCACAATTTTTCTAAAATCGATCTAATTTAAAAGTTAAAGGTGTCAAAACATTTATTTTTATTTATGTTCTATTTAAAATAAATCTAAAATAAAACCGAAAATTTGAGCTAACCGGAATATTCCGTATTGTAACCGTTATTTTTTCCAAAAAAATCTTCTAAATAAGGAACAATTGGACACGAAATGGCAGCACATATATCATTCTTCATAGAGAGACGCTATTGTGCTTTAATTTTCAAATTAACTTTGGCCAGCGCGGACGCAGTGTTGAAATATTCTGTGTTTCAATTTCGTTCCTCAGGTATGTGACCAAGTTTTACATTATAATATTATAAATCACTTTTATTTAATAATTATTATTGTTGACATGTTGCAAAATATTTGTAATATTTGATATCAAAAAGTTAATAATCTTAAGTAGTATAGGTCATTGTTCAACAATTTAAAACTACAAGAACGTTCTTGCATTATGTGACCTCGTTTTGTGACTTATTCTACGGTCAAATTTGTTCCATTTAATCCGCAGGTCACAACAAGTCGGAGTGCACAAAGCTTAGTTCATATTGCACCCGACTGACCAAATAAATGTATACAGTAACAACATGTTATCAATATAGATAATATGTGTATCAGAAATAATGATAAACCTTTTTAATTTCTTAATCATTATCATTAAAATAATATGTTTTTTGATAAAAGTAGGTATCATTACAGTAGTACTGATGTTCCTCACTTTCTAGCAAAAAAAATGTAAACGTTGTAAGGCCCGATGCTTTTCGAATTTATCAGGCTACAGCTACAATTATGAAACTAAAAACACAATCGGACAAAAACATGGAAAAGAAAATAAAAGTATATATGCTCAACTGGCATTATATGCCATAAATTTAACGTTTCGTTTCTAGGTCGGAAAGCAAAATGTATGTCATAATAGGTACACATTTAGGCAATTTTGAAATCACGTGAATACAACCTTTTCTTTTAAGACTTCCATTTTGTCACTGTGTCCCTTCAAAATTATGAAGTTAAATCTATGAAATCCACAACTTTTTACGATTTAATTCCGTGCGGCCATAATTATGTATCCAGTAAATATATTGCTTTTTGAAAAAGCTACTCACATCAAGTAAAATATTATATTTAGGGAGTAAAATTAAAAAATAACAAAGTTAATAGCGACAGAGTCATAAAACTGAATAAAACACACTAATTTGTGTAAATCCTTGAAGCTACGGCTATTTTCTTTGATTTATCAAGTGATAATACGGATCACTGGTTTAGTTAAATTTAAAAAAGGCTTATTAGTTTCATACTTTTCTTTAATTTTGCTTTTAAATATAGTCGCACAAAGGAATCAATTACGCTACAAAGTCCGTTTTGTTTCGATATTTAAGAGAAAACACCTCAGATTCCGCGTCCTTCTTATCTTTTTCTATAATAAACTATATTCCCTAATACGTTTTGGTGAAGTTTGTAATAAAGAACAACATTACGAATAAAATATTTTTTACAGAAGGGTTCAGTTTCCCTTCTGTCACAATTAATAGACAGATCAATGGGAATATGTAACATTTATCTTGCAAATCCTACTTCAGAGCTAGCCAAAATTATGTATAATATAGGTAAACATAATATAAATAAGCGAAACTAGACAATATTTTATAATTAATTTATGGATAAGAATATTTGTGTAACCTACCAGAGCAACATAGTCACCTAAGTGACTCAGCTCTTTAAATGAGAATAAAAAAAAGAAAAAAAAAGGGTTCAGTTTATTTTGAAATTGCTCAGTAGTGTTGGATAAGGACGCTGTTATATATAATAAGTATAATCAAGTGTAGCGTCATTAATAGCAATTTAATTTAGCATATTTGTTGAGTTTTTTCATACACATTATTTTTCAGGCATTTGAATCGATATATGAATGGATAGAGTCCAGTAAATTAAAGTTCAACAACACTGCATTTTGATTTATTGTGTTTCAAATTCGTAAGAATAAAGAAGGCTATTAAATATTAGGTCCTTACATATGAAATTAGCGTTTTGTCGTACTGACCACTTTGATCTGAAATATCTCCTCTTTGGTTAAAAATTTCATATTTAAATTTATAAATTCATTTAGCTGGTACATTTGAGTTTTGAAAACAGTCGTTCATTTGTTTTTTCCTGATTATTTTTTTCTTTGGCGTCGCTTATTACCGCACAATGGAAAATATGAAATATCGGTATATTTACGAGTATGAGTTCTATCGTTGCACCAGTGCTGCAGAAACAGCTCGAAGGATTAATGATGTGTACGGCGCTGGTGGCGCAAACGAAAGCTCGGTACGTTTTTGATTTCAACGTTTTCGTTCTGAAAATTTCGACCTTCAGAACCAGAACCCCGTGGACAGCCGGAGACTAAAGTAGAAAATGAAGAATTAAAGGCTATTGTGAAAGCAAATCCATCATAAAGCACTTCAGAGATAGCTGCAGGCTTCGGGGTAAGTGATAAAACTATCCACTTACTAGTATTAATCCACTTGAAGCAAATCGGGAAAGTAAAAAAACTTGATCTTATGAATTGAGTGAATCGAACTTGCAAACACGCGTCGACTGCTGTGTTACTTTGCTCAACCGACACAATAATGAAGGGAGTTTAAATCGAATCATTACTTGTGATAAAAAGTGGATACGATATACTGTACGATAATTGAAAGCGCTCGTCGCAATGGCTGAACCCTGGAGACCCAACGAAATCCTGCCCTAAACGAAAATTGACTTAGAAAAAGTTACTTGTGTTTGGTGCTAGTCCACCAAACACAAGTAACTTTTTCTGATACAATACACCGGGTATTTCACTACAGCTTTCTAAAATCTGGCCAAACGATTACGGCAGATATCTATTGTCAGCTCATTGCAAACCATGAAGGAAGAACTAGCTGCTAAACAACCGAGATTGGTCAATCGCTCTAGACCATTACTGCTTCACGACAACGCAAGACCACACACTGCACAACAAACAACTACTAAGTTAGATGAGCTACAATTGAAATGTCTGCGACATCCACCGTACTACACGGACCTTGCTCCAACAGATTACCATTTTTTCCGGAATTTGCACAACTTCAACTCTGATGCCGCAGTCCAAACCGCCTTCAAAGAGTTTATTGATTCTCGCCCCATGGTTTTTTTAGTTAAGGCATCAATGAAATACCTATGAGATGGCAAAAGTGCACAGATAACAACGGTGCATACTTTGATTAATTAGACATATTTTACAAAAAAAAGACTATATTCCTACCGTACAAAACGCCAATTTAATATGTAAGGACCTAATAATTCGCTCACGTTATGCCTCTCTGCATACTTCAAATCAGTTGTTAAAATTCCTACCAATTACTTATCTAACATTAATTACTTTTATTTACAATTTTAAAACGTAGATTTTTGACATAATACGTGGCTCTAAGGTCAATTTAAAAAAATATCGATTCATATGGTTTGCTTTTGGTATATCAGAGGCCCGGATGTCTGCCACATTGTTTTTTTTTAAGCGTTTTAAATTGACAACGCGAAGGCATTATACTGGCAGCCTATTTTTCTGAGGTCAGCATGTCAATAATCAAACAGGTCAGCTAGATGAGCTCATCATGTACATTTTAAGTCGTAAATAAATAGATTGTTACAAATTTCAGGGGTCTTATTTCCTTCACTAATTTTTGTAGTTTTCAGAAGGAATTTAAACATCAGCGTGAGAGTTAGACATTGTCGGCGGCCGTCGATTATTTCGAATCATATCTCACCTTTTAGTTTAGTTTTGTTTTTTTATAATTTTTCAACTGAAAACTGAAACTAACACTTGAAAATATTTAAAAGGAATTTGCAATATCATACAAATACAATATAATACAAATATACTTTATTGTAGAATAAAATAAACAGATAAAATAAATGTAATATAAAAATCTCTTATCGATATATATCGATAGTGATGTCTTCCAGGCAACCTTTGGGTAGAGGATTTCAAGTTAAATAAAGCGATGAGTTGGTGTAAATGTAACATTTTTTTTATTTGTAAAACCTCTTACAACAATTGATATATCCATTTAAAAATAGAATACAATGTAAAGTATATAAATGCAATTGGCTCACAAGCCTGATCTCTGCTACATACACAGTAGATAGATATGTACGGATGCCACTTGGCTAGAAAAGAAGAACCAGCGCCTGTTTTCTTGTGTTTTGTTTCTTGGCATATAGAATTGAATTTTTCTTCGAAATGAATGATTTTATAATACTTACATTTAGTTGATTAAATTTATGATTAAAAATGAATAATTAATTGTTTGTTTATTTATTTATCTGCTGATGGTGCACTACTACAAATGCAAAAACGTCTTCAAGATAATTAGGCTTTAGAACATTATAAATATTATTGATTTATTTTCTACAATATTCAATATATTTTTGCAAATCAACTGAAATAAAAACTTTAACCTAGAAATCGAAGATCTAGATCGACAGTTCAAGTTAAGTTTTTTTAAAGCCCCTCGAAGCTACACAATATCTAAAAATCAATCTTCTGTGTTCACATGCATTTTGAAATGTAATATCTGTTGTGCTATTCTATAAGATCTCACTCCATTACTCACCCGTGAAATTTTGACAACCGACTTATGTTGGTATACTAATTTGATGCGTATATCCTTGAATTTATATGATTATTATGTTCAATGTCGCATATCACTTTCTGACATTTAACGACCATTGCCTGCGGTGAGTTTCGAAATTGTTTATACAGCATAGCCTACAGTACTAATGTCGCAGAACTTTAACTGGCACTCTCGATGACCTCACGATATTTTCCATCACAAATTTAACACGAGATTAATTAGAAACACCGTAACCGTAACCGTAACAGCCTGTGAATGTCCCACTGCTGGGCTAAAGGCCTCCTCTCCTCTTTTTGAGGAGAAGGTTTGGAGCTTATTCCACTTACAATGCGGGTTGGTGGAATACACATGTGGCAGAATTTAAGTGAAATTAGACACATGCAGGTTTCCTCACGATGTTTTCCTTCACCGTAAAGCACGAGATGAATTACAATGACAAATTAAGCACATGAAAATTCAGTGGTGCTTGCCCGGATTTGAACCCACGATCATCGGTTAAGATTCACGCGGTCTTACCACTGGGCCATCTCGGCTTTTTGGGCCATCTCGGCTTTTTTATTTAGAAACACCAATCAAATAATTTATTCAAGTGGGCTTATAAGGGAACCTTTAAATCATTATGTTACATATTGAATTAATGGTAAATCTACCACCGTTTCGTAATGTAGTCACAAATTAAGTTACATTAAAAATCTGCGGGGCTTGTCTGTTTGTACCACCTATATTAAGTTAGAATTTACTGTCCTATGCACTTGTGTGTTATTTTGGCTATTTATTATCATCATTCATCTGGAAACAGTCTAATGAAATGGACTTTAAGTACGTACCTGATGGTGCGGTGATCACTTCGTGCGACATGGGAGCGGTGAATCTCAGCTGCTGTTTCATGTACTTTAGCATTATATAAATAATCATCTTTATATGTTCTTTAACATAATTATATCTTTTGACGGAATATATTTTGTTGTATGTATGTTTTGCCTTCATTTATTTTCTAGTTTATACAAAATTATTATTTTCTTAAAGTATTAAATGGAATTAAGAATTATGTGAGTCTATGTGCCATAAAAAAATACTAAAACGATTTTAATGCAACTAATCGAATTGAAATTTTACTTAGAGTTTAGTTTAATAACCAATTGAAGCGAACTATTATATAATAATTACTAAACAAAAATTGATGCAACATATCACATTATGGTATGAATCTTTTCTTAGTAATTGTAATTATATTTGTAAATAAAAACTTTTTTTAATCAAAATATAGTATTTTACTTATTATTATTGGTGGCATGAATGGTAAGGTAATGTTGTTGTTATATTTTTTGTCTCTATCACACATGCATGATTTGTTAGGATGAAAAGAGAAAGCAACACGAATTACTTTTATTATTTTTACCAACCCATTTTAGATATGTAATATATATTTTCGTTTGCATTGTAATTGTACAAAAATAATGTAATTGTAAAGCTACTGCCGGAACGAAATGTAGATTCTATCAAGAAGAAATAGAATAGCTATCATCTTTTATTGGTAAAATATTTGTTATAATAAGAATAGCTATCCAAAAAAATTTATTTAGTGAAAACTTAAAGCTTTTTAATAGTAATAATAAGTAAGTATATTTTTTATAAAAATAAATGAATTTCATATCATGGAAGAAATTTTGTTGTTTTTTTTTTATATTTTATCAAGAAAATATTCTTCACGGCTCTGATCTGAAAAAAAAATGTGTATTTGGAAAAATAAATAAATCTTAATTTAAAAATTTCGAAATCGATTCTCTAGTCTTTGATATTTAAAAAAAAATATGTACAGGAATGTGTTGGGGGATGAGGGGTTGAAATGAAAAAAAATAAAATTTCGGGTTTTTTATATATTTAGAACAAGAAATGTATAGTTACAACCATTGAGGATATTAAATATCATATTGTAAAAACTATTGTATAAAGTGAAGAAATGTGACAATTTTTCATTATTTTTTTTTTATTCAATTATAATTAATTCCAATAAATTAATAATTATAGACACATAAGTTACGTGAAAATATTAATTAATGAATAAATTACTTAAAACAGCCAAGTCACCACTACTGATGTAAATATTTGGTTAATAATGTCTTACTTTAGGAATGAGTACTTTAAAAAATGTCTACACCGAGCTTCAAAGAAAGTACGGTTCGATGCGATTTTCCAAAACGCAATATAATTTTCATTTAATATCAACCCGGTAGGGCACAGCTACGAGTTTGGAAAACCACAGACTTACAAAATATAGGGAACAACATTTATACTACTAGGCCCTGCACAGGACCTTACTCGGTCGTGGCGGATAAGGACGGAGCTACGAGAGCGAGGGAGAGGTCCATATGTACGCCCGTATAGCTCCGTCCCTCTCGCGCGCTCTCTTCACGCGACGACTAAGTAAGGTCATGTACGAAGCCCCTAAGATGATACTAAAACTGACTTCGCTCGGAACTTTTCAGTTTTTTTTAACGGGAAATAACGGTTGCATGACCCAGTTACCTGAAAACACATATTTTAAAAAATAGGTCATTCGATATTTTATATTTGCTTTAAATTATCGCTAAATTAAACATTTATGCTAAATTGTACTTCATTGTATTTGTATTATGGCTCATATTAGTTCAACGAACCGAGGTTAATGGCGATTAGTCCCATTTTACCGTGTTTCCCCGTTAAAAATTCAACTTCGGTCACTGTGCAGCGGCATCAGTGACTATATCGTTAGCGCCTTTTTAATTATCGTGTTAACCTGAGCACTTGTGCGACTCACGCTATCGTCTTTATTTACTGTAGTCCGGCTTGTCATTCCGTAAATATTATATAAGCAATTTGGATTTTTATCGAAACAACATCGATATAATAATAATAATAATAAACGAGCTATCTAAAGACGCCTAAATTAACCTAATCGCACATATCAGCTCAATTACAATTCATGACAATTCTACACGTTGCTATTGCACAGATAATGGACATACGCACAGACCGACGTCGTAAATACACAGACGACACGATATATAAAAAGATCGCTAAATAGTTCAGGTTTAGCCTCAATCTTATTCTCACTACTATCTTGTGCAAATAAAACATCTTCACAAAAGCTATAATGAAGAAGAGGTAATTGTTTAAACAGACACAAGAATATAGAAATACCTATCTCTTAGGTACGAGGCAACGCAACCGCGACCCGTGCACGCGACTATGGATACAATAGCCGTTATTTTAACGACTATTATCGCGCGCGCAGATCGCCCTACGTCACGGCACAACAACTAAATCTGTTAGTACGACCAACACAGATACCTACGTCTTAAATGTAATTAAGAAATAGACGAAATGAAACGCCTTTGAGATTTCGTTTAATATACATATGTATGGGAAGTATTTCGTTTATGTTTCAATCGTTTTATAAAAAACGTGTATCAAATGAATGTCAGCGGGTTTTAGGATGTCGACTGACTGATAATATATTTATTTATATATATATGATTGCTTTATAGTTTTCATTCCGGAGTTTTGGTAAAATACTTACACAATACTATGAGATAATTTTTTTATCTTACGTTTGCATTTCTCTAATTACTCGCTAGCCTTACACGAATTGGAAGTCGGGATTCATAACACCATTTGCAACCTTCGGATATTTAAGGGCGTATGAAAGAACTACTTTTTTTATAATGTATCACATACTACGCTGCTTCACGTGTTTGTTCCCAACCCGTTGGAATCGATGAACGATATTTCACTATTGATGCCCGGTTTAAGAATTAGGCCTCGTTTTGGTTTTTCAATGTGAAACAATGAAACCTGGGGTGATGAACGGTGCACCATGATGGCGCGGTCTTTCGTTGTATGTTCAAATGTCACGAAATGGGAACGAACCGTTGTGCAGAAGAGGAATCAACACCGAAAATAACCTAATAAATAGACAGTGAAATTGATATTACATGATATTACTTTTTTTTTTTTTTAATTTAAATTCGAAACTATTTCGGTTAACCCGAAGCTGCTCCTTTGCCTGTTTATTTACATATTTATTGCAATCGTTTGTTCAACCGAAAGCTTAAATCGAAAATTACGTTCAGAAATCGAGTACGTTTTTTTTTTTAATTTTACACGTTATAACCTTTTTCGCTCCGGTTTTTACTTTCACTGTCTATAATGATATTTGCGATTACATACGGCACCGATTTGTTATCTGTGAACAGGAAATCGATACAGGGTGTTCTGAAATGTGATATATCTTAAGGCTATAGATTTTTTTAAATAGAATCTATTTAATCTTTTCTTTGTTTCTGCAATTGGCTCGGTTTAAAAACGCTGTCGTATGTTCTCACAATGATAATGAACATGCGATAGGGAGTGGCTATATATTGTAAAACTATTGCAAGGAGTACGCTAAGTTAACTACTAGAGAAACAGTTCCAAAAGGCAAGGAAGTACGTAATGAGCAAACGTATTTTTTTATTATTTATTTTTTCAATAATTTTACAACAATAGCCCCCCAGATTAAGAGTAGGTGTTGTGCAATGCAATTACTCAACTAGCATTTCGACATATGAAGTAATAGTAACACATTTAGTCGATGTCTCGAATAGTCTGCGATGTCCAAAAGATTCCAATTTATCGACGTTGAACCGCAGTTGCGTCACAACACTAAATGCAACATTAATTTTTGAGCATTTGACTAGACTTGACGCATCCAGTGTCGACACAACTGAAAATTGAAATATTTTTACGCGCAGACGTTAAACTTACGTATTATTTCCTATGGAAGATTTCATTTCTTCAATTTGTGTCTTAACTATGGGAATAGCGTACGACTCGGCCATTTATATTGTGTTTTGTGCTTATGCCCGAGACTAAGGCCATTCCATATCACCTATACCACGAATAAGCTTACTGAATAGAAAACGCTGTTAGCGTTTTCCATTTATATTTTTATTTGGACAGTCAACGGTCATGCTATATCATCGGATAAGTCAATTGATTTACTTATTAAATATGGGCCATTAACCTTTTGCCTGTACGCGTGATTGAATGATTACCGGACACAGAACGACAAGTAGAAATGCCATCTGAGTGTAATGGAACGTGTCAAACACTCACGCCCGCCGTACGCACCCTGTCTATTAGATGACAGCTGTCAAATTCGGAAAAAAGCGCGAATTTTCAACGCTCACATCTCATTTCTACCGAATATTACAAAAAATACTCTATCATTCTGTGATACCACTTAACACGATACTTTATTAATTAAGATCATTCGCCACGTGTATTTTTTTTTTATTTTTATTTTGCTAATTTCACAGCCTCAATGTCAATTAGCCTATGCATATTAGAGTATTGTTTCTGGATTGCCAATAATTAAGTTTATTTTTAAATATTATTATTTTTTAAATTTCTTAAAAAATGCATCAAAACACCATTCAAAAAGTAGCAGTTATGCTATTGATAATAGGTTCGAATATCCCTTGTCTCTTGTCGGATTTCACGTATCGACGATACCCACAACGCTATCGGTATAGTTTTGTAGATATATTGCGATCTTAGAGCATTAATGACTACCGATTTCGGAACGTACTTTTCTTTGCCTCGTCCGCGTCCAGACTGAACTTTCTAAAGTTCCAAATGGTGTTCTATAACGTTTTATTGCTTTTAAAACAGCCTTCTTAATTTTTAAAACTTATATCGATATTTCGAGACGACAAGTCGATAGTCATAAACGCATCAATCACAAAATAATTAGTAGAACGTTTTGCAAGTAAGCCGCTTATATCTATGAAGATATGAATTACAGTATATTTAAAATACATATAAAAATATTAAGTTAATTATATTGTAGCATACCTACTCGTGTGTGGTTAAAAATTCACAATTTATTTTATTATTGCTTTTTTCAGTTTTTATATTTATACTAGAAACAGGCTCGCGCCCTCTACCTATTGAGCACTATTATTAATTTAACATTAATATTATTTTTTATTAATTATGTCCGAAAGAAGAGAGGGAACGTGCAAAACATTCTACTAATATTATCACTAAGCGACTATTTCATCACCTACCAATATCTTAACCAACGTTTCGCTCCAAAATATTTTGTGTTTTCACATTTAAATTTATTTATTATCTAAAAAGTCGTTGAGTTTTCATTACAATACTTTGGTGTTATTGTTTCGATTCAAACGTACATCTTTTACACGAACATGCAAAATTAATATGCAAGAAATTCATATACAAACGAATCATTCAAAACATTTCCAACTAAACGGATGAAACGAATTATTACCTTTAAATACGTAATCGATTAATCGCCCGATATATTTTCCCTAATAAATAAATCAATTCGGGTCACCCCCCTTCACCCCCCAAATTTAATAATACAAATTATATTAAATAAGTTAAATGCACACCTAATATAATATAAATATAAGTGAAATATACAACTAATTGCACATACACTAAATGAATGAAAGTTAATCTAAGAACAAATATTGTTGAAATAATTATCGTTATAGTAATTTTTTTAACATCGATTCGACTCAGAGAAACATCAAATAATTGTCCGTTAGCACGGTTGACTAGTATAGATACAGATACTGAGTCGAAACATCACAACACAACAACTAGTTTAACCTAAAATACGACTACGATTGAATAAATATTGTTAGTTTGCAAAACTTGTGCATCACCTCGACCACTCTGACCACTCATACAGCTCGTCACCACCGTACGAACCTTTATTAATAAATAAATCAAACATTTAAGTAAATATTCCACGCGTCATTCCGTCGAAAAAGTTTTTTTTTTTTTTTAAATTTATCATATTATAAAAATTACAACAATTCAACGATTGTTTATTTGTCTCGCGACTAATGACGCGTGGTTTTAGGTAACTCACAATTCATCTAAATTAATACAATACGCCTAATAATAAAACATATTATCACTAAATTGGATGTCAAGCATATTTCAAGCTGGATCAAAGAAAGCGATTTTTTTTTTTTAAATTTTTCATTAATTAGATAAAGAAATCGAAGTCGCGGCTCGGGTAAACGAGTTTACAATAAATAGTAAACAAACGCGGCACACGTACTAACCCACACGACATTATGTCTAGCAACGCCTCTTCGAGTCATTTGTTTAATATATTTTTATTAAATTACTGACTATCAGTTATTGCACGTTTTACATTTATAATAAATATATAAATACTTGTAAATTTAAATCTCCATCTTTGGTAATTATGAGTACCTATTTATTAATATCTGAAATGTTACAAAACTGTTTTTACATATATTAAGTATATATTTTTTTTTACAAAAATCGTTAGGGTCGTTAGGACGGCACGATAATATATCTATTCAATTTCGATGTTTTCCGGGTTGTATGTCTGTGTTCGGTGGCGTATCTGACGCGAGAGCTCTATTTTTATATATTTTTTTAAACATTTTTTTCTCTATTTACAAATTTTCATTTAAACTAAGACAATTAAAGCCTACTTCGAATAGACGCAGGGTCGCATCCATACATTATTAATATAACAGGTACCGATCATAATATGTTTAGACGTCGATTCACTAAACGACATCTTTAGACTAGTATGCACCATTGTTCCGCGAACGGACCATTCTCGTCACCCGTGTGACCGGCTTGAGTATTCCGTCTCGCTCTTGCGCGGGCGGTGCGGAGGGGGGGCCTCCGCGTCGCCCGGGCCCGGGAGAGCTGCATCGATTTCGCATCCTCTTTGATTGCGCGTGCCATCCGACACCGCCCTTAAGCGTAATCCGATTTCTAGTCACTTCAAAATGTTTCTCAAAAACTAACCTAGCTACGCTCTCCGTGGTGACGCGGCCGCCCGCGACGGTGCCGTCGCTGCGAACGTCTCGCCGACCGCCGTACCACCCCCAACTTTACATTTCGTATCCCGAGATCTTTCAAGATTTATTTTTTTAAAATTTTATCAAAACCTATCACAGTTTTTGATTAGTTTCATTCTTAATTAGATTAATATATGATTAAAATATAAGTATAGATAATATATATTTCCAATCATTAACAATAACTATTTTATTTGCGCCGATCGCCTCCCCGCGGAGGCCTGGCCGGTCTACAGTGAGCGACAGACGAATACATTTGGCAAACATTATCGATTTGAGCCGAGCCGGCCGCTGTACATAAGATATGATCGCCCATGTGAGAATAGCATTAGGCTATTATTGCTAATTACTTTTATTTATAATCGATAACTATTTCTCGATAACCACAACCTTTCATAAGCGATGATTGTCATTATGTTATTGACTATTAACATGTATGGTTGCTGTCAGAGCATTTGATGCCTCGTCTTAACATATTATTGCGCGCTCCGGCTCCCTGCCCGGCGTCGCCATTTCATCCGGACATGCGCAATCACTTTCCGCCATTTTGATTTCCGTAACACTTAACCCAGTTGCCTGGGGGAAAATGGCGGGCGCCGAACAAAGAGGTACAATGAGCAAATCGATTAAATATACAATTAATGTACAAAATGCCCTTGCGGGCGGTCTAGTCGGGAAGACAGTCTGATCAGGTCCTTTGTCTGGGCGGCGATGTCCTCCGCCAGTATTAAAGAGTGGTATGTATGGGTGCGCGCCTGCTGTGCCGTCCTAGCGTCCAGCTAGGCCGTATCCGGGACGACTTAGATCGTTTTGATCTTGTTCGTCTTAAAACTGACCTGCAGCACTCTGTTCCCGAGCGTGTAGCCGTTGAGGGACTGAATGGCGACGACGGCCTCGTCGTAGTTAGTCATCGTTATAAATCCGTACCCTTTACATTTATTAGTCTGCAGGTCGCGGATCACTTTAACGCTCTGGACGGCGCCGAACGGTCCGAACAGCTGCCACAGGACGTTCTCCTCGGTCTCGGGAGCTAGGTTGTAAACAAAGATGCACCACTCGGAGCCGACGGCGCCCGGCAACACGCCGCCGAGAAGCTCGCCCGCCAGCGGGCTGTAGCGCTGTAGACCTTTATTGATAGCGAGTAGGGACTTGCCTGAGCTGAATCTCCCAAGGGGTGCCGGGAAGCGCAGCGCTGCCGGTAAGTAGGCGGCGAGAGGCGCCAGCGCCTTGCCGTTGTTGCTCGGGTTATTTGCGAACTTCACTGTGATCGGCTCCGTCGCTCCCTTAGGTACTGTTCCGTTCAATTCTTGAATAGCCCTCTCAGCCTCCACTCTCTGATCGAAGCGGATGAATCCGACTCCCTTTGATAGGCCCTGCTCTCCTCCAGTGAACGGTCTTCCTCCGGAATTCTCACAAAGGATGCGCGAAGTGATGATGCGGCCGTACGGACTGAACAATCTCTCCAGCTCGGTCTGTGTCATCGTTTTCGGTAGGCCGGAGACGTACAGGTTCGCCCCTTTGATGGCCTCGCTGCTGGGTCTGGCGTACGATACCTTGATAGTTTTGTTCTGCAGGCGCAGTCCGTTGAGAGTCGCGATGGCCTTCTCTGCATCCTCGGGGCGGTGGTAGTTGACGAAGGCGTAGCCTAGGCTCTGACCTCCGCCGTGCAGCGCATGGTTCAGTGCATCGGGGAAGGCCGCCCCCTTATTGCGTATTAACTTGCAGGACTCCACCTCACCGATGCTCGAGAAGAGGCTCCGTATCTCTTCCTGGGTCATGCTCTGCGGCAGGTAGTTGATGATGAGGTTGGTCTTGGACTCCTCGCCGGAGCCGTTTTGTTGTTCACCGTCGCCCTTCGACATGGTGGCTTAAATCATAAAAGGAAAGAACGAAAGGGAAACAAAACGCGGTAAAAATAAAACACGGCACGTCCGTAACGGCGGCCCGCGAGAACGATTATGAGAGGGTCGTTCGTGGGGTGCGCGCATGTCCCGTGCTATCGATCCCACCTTACATAACCCGGTTCGTTCACCCCTCCCGGTTGGTATAGTGTCCGAAAAAACCAGATACAAGTCGGGATCGATCCCGTCCCGGGAGCTAGCTCGTAACTCGGGTACCGTTTACGTTTCTCGAGCGATTTTCGACCCTAAAGACTGAGGACAAAGAAATTACCGCCCTCGCCCATCCCCGGCGACCTAAAAAGCCCGGTTCTTGATATTTCAGTAATAAAATGTGACCCTAAAGATTTCTGGAGCGCTTTGAAGTGTTAGTATTTATTACAATTGTGATAACGAATTGTTCCCTGCAATAATCGGAAAAGACATTTGGCAAAAGTTGTCTGTTAATTGTTTAGGATTATAACATACATAATACATAAAATATATGACTTGGTTGGAGCATATAACCATATATATCGATAAATATATATTTATATATCTTCAAATAAATTAGGAAGATATGTTTTATGATTTTTGAAATGTATGTAATGACAATATGAATCTAAAACAACAAATATTGAATTTGTATAGTATTAAATAGTATTCCGATATAAATGAAAATATGTAAAGTGTAATTACATTCTGTTTAAGTTTTTTAATTTATATAAACAGAGCAATACTTATTTTAAAAATAAGATAAAAATGCAACCAAAGGCACGGACGAACATGTCTGTGGTTAAAAAAAGTGCTTTATAAAATATACACAGATTATACAGAATTACAGATATAGAACCAAATAAAAAATACTGGCCAATTATTTTATTATGTTAGTATAATACCAATATTATAAATGCGGAAGTGAACAAATTCACTTGTTTGTTACGCTTACCTACTGAAGTACTCAACCGATCATCATGAAATTTTGCTTACACCTTGTCAGGGGTACAGGAAAGGACATAAGTTAACACCCCCCCACACCTAACTCGCGGGCGAAGAAGTCAGCGGAAACTAATAAATGATAAAAATAAAGTATATTTAGAACACAAAATGTGTGGTATTCTCATGATTCTATAAAAGTAATTACAATCGACACAAATATAATTATTATTTATTTCAAGTGTATGACGTATCAGAAATATTGCGTTGAGTTTTAATAGCTTACATGAATATCGAATGGCGTGAAACTAACAGCCAATCAATGTCCAATTTCTGATAAAAAACTATTAAACTTTTGTATTTAATATTTTTTTACCACTGTCTTAGTTACTGACCAAAATCTACTACCGTTTTCTTAAGACCTGAGATGAATCAGCGATATGTATAGCTATTTTATAATATTTATCAAACATTTATGTTTTACAATTATAATATATTAACGTGAAAAAGCGCGCTACATTCTAAAAATTTTATAAATTTATTTATTACTTTAACATATAGCATAAACGATCCATAGTACCCAATTATTTTTTTATTTTTACAATTGATAATTTTGACGTTTACTGGGAACCTATAGTAAATAATAAGATTAATCATTATTCCCATTCACGGTAGCATGCGCAAGCTTATTAAGACGGAAAGGGTACCGCTGGTTTTTTAGTAAGTAATCCGTTTTTCGGGGCGCACTCGGCATCTAGGACACCTTGTTTTTCCAGCGTTAAAAAAATGGTTAGTTATTTCTCTCGATCACGTGACCTAGGTCCAAATATGTTTTTTCTTCCGCGACCATATTGAGCCCTTTGTTAAGGCTTTCTTATTCTCATATATGTCCTACCCGGTACTTTGCATCACTCTCTTATTAGACTAAACCTAACCTTTTTCGTTATGACTTCTTTTGACCGGCATGTTGCTCTAATACATTTACATTGTTCAACAAAATAATTAAATACATTTAGGAAAATAATTATGACCAAAATGTAAAATATTATTGTCACATAAACAATCATTTTATTTATCAGTAAGATTAGACAGATGTGGTCTCCGCGTTTAAGATTTTGTGGCTGTAATTTTACTGACTTACTCTGGCATCTTAAACATAACAGGAAGCCTTATAAAGTAATTAAACGTTTAACTTACGGAGTTATATTATGTTTCTTTTTGTTTATTCAGAAGCCTACCTGTATTGTGAATACATTATAAAGAAATCAAAATGTATAAGCAAAGCTTCCTTTGAAATTCAGCAGAATTGGGACAGGCGACTCTTAAAGTTTAAACATTCAAGAGTTTTCCACGGCTTCTCAGTTTTCGTGGAAAACATTCCTTTGTACAAATACCTAATTGAATAATATCACTTAAGAACATATAAATTTATAATTTTGTCGTTTCATCAATGATTAACTATACAGGAAAAAAATGTAGAAAATTATTGGAATTTCGAGTTACCAAAATAAAATTAAAGACTTTCTATTAAATTAGATACATGATTAAATTAATTGCAAAACTGGCAAAAACTAATCTATTAAAATAATTATAATATTTGCCCTTACAAAGACGTAATATTATATTCGTAGGTACATGAACGCAAATGAATGAATGAAAATATTCACATGAGCAAGATATCTTGGTAGTATAAAGATAGACTGTATTTTCATTGAAGGTTTTATCTATTCCTTAATAACATTAAAAAATAAAGAATATAACCTAAATTAATTTTGTAAAATTCAAATAAAAACACATTCTAAATAATACAACAATATCAAAATAAAATAAATGACGAACTGTTTTTTTATAACACTGTAACAATGAGTGTAGTCCTTGTATTTCTTATTATAAAATTGTCTAATACTATTTCTATAAATAATTTAAATTAAATATTTATGAACTTAAATTAATTGTGCATATCGAAGTAATATATAAAAATCTATAACTTATATTAGTGCTCAATTGAGTGAAATGTAATTTATCTTTTCATTGGTTAAATATATTTATTATGTATATATACATATACACATAATAACACCTAAAATATATCTTCAATTTTTATAACTTAATTTATAACGTTATATTTTCAAATTTTATTTAATACGTACTGGTATTTGAAACAAGTTTCAAACAAGTTATTTGAATGGTTGAACATAAACAAAAATTGTGTTGTAACTTTAAAAGAGATTTCTTTCATCCACCTAAGTAAAGTATGCGTAAATTGATTACGTAATTATACTGATATAGGCACAAGCAAAATAATAAGATTATTATGTACATTACAGGTCTAGTAATGTGAATCATAAAATTAAAAAAGAAATAAATCATAAAATATAATAAATGAATGTATTAAAGACAAACAAAATTATAAAGTTACATCTTATACAGACTCTAGAAAAGGATCAACACTACACAATCCGGTGGTACAGTAGATTCAGTTCTCCATCAAAATATGGCACACTGCCCAAAAGGCCTGCATTACCTCCCAAAAGGGCTATCTCATCTTCAGCCAAGGCTGTCTGCCAACACTTCGAATAGATTATAATTGTGTAGCTTTTGTCTAAAATTTTCGTGACTTAGTTTAAACTTACTAGTTTAATCGTTGAAAAAAATTATTATTATTATTATTATATATATTTTTAATTAAAATAATTAACCTAGCAGATTATATTAATAAATGAAAATAACATGACGAATATCATTGATAAATAAGGCTAATTAGTAAATGAAAAACGACATAGATGAATGCATGATAAATATAATATAACAATTTTAATTGGTAGAATCTACATTTCATTCCGGTGGTAGCTCACATTACATTACATTACATTTACTTACATTCCGTAACATGAATATGAAAAAGTAATTTCATTAGCTTACTAGAATAAAAAATATATTGTTACCCAGAAATTAAAGCTTTATGCAAAATGTTAGCTCAATCGATTGGTTGGATCTAGTTTAAAATTCAGATGCAAAATTTGACCCAGATATACTAACAGGTGAAGTTAGATACGAGCTTATAAAATGTAGACGATATTTGATTCGCTTTTGTTTTTTTTTTATACAAATCATAAAATATCTATAGAGGAGACAAAAATGGAATATTTGTAAGTTTTTATTTGTTGACGATAGAACATTGAACTACTGAATTGATTTTAATAAGAATAAGATTTTAATGAATATTTTTGTTGTACTTATATTCTAAGTTAACGTAATATTTTTTAATAAATTAATAATACATAAACTCGATTGCACCTAAACAATACATGATTTTAGCACAGCATACAAAGCTGGTTGAAAGCATGCAAGACTTATCGCTTTATCAATGATATGTATAAATTAAAATGAAATATTATCCAGATAAGCGTCTACAATACAATATTTTACTATAATTAAAAAAAAAATACACGGAAACCTATACAAAATGGGGGATACCTATTTTAAAAGATATAATTTTTTTTTATATTTAACAATTACTTTACATAACATAAATTAAATAATATCTATACTTTCAAGTATAACAAGGACTTTTGAATCGAAATTTTACAAGATTATATTCAATGTAAAACCGGTACGTAATTTAGATTCTAATAAAGAACCGATAAGAAACTTAGTAGTTGCTATTTTTAAATCATATTACGTCATCAACTATTAACATTTGTATTTATATATCTTGCATGGAAATTAAGCTAATATTAACCGCATATTAAAACATTAATATATTTATCTAAGCAGAATATTGTGTTTATCACTTCGCAAAGTCGAAAATATCTGCGCGTTTTATTATAACGCATTCGTTAACGTAACGGACCTTGTCCCAGGAAGGCTGTATTGATTTTGCGAAGTCGGAAGCTTTCTGCTATAAGTTTATCTATGCTGGTGGTTTTGAAATGATTGTCACTGTTCATATCAAAATAATCGTTAGTCAAAGTCAATTATTATTATGTAATATATAAGGATAACATTTACTTATTTGATTATCAAAAAAGATTTAAGCAAAAAATAACCTAAAAAAAACCTCTGTCAGTTAATGGCTTACATTTCTTTATGCTATATAGGTACATATCAAACGTATGTAATAAAAAATAATACATAGATATTCGTATTTAATATTGTATGTGTGTAAAACTTGTAATAGTTGTTAATATGTGTACAATAAAGTCGTTCAAGGTCATTTATGTTTCTGATTATATATATTATAGTAACGGACGATCACCAAGTCAAAACATTAGTAACCTTAAACCACAGGCTCGGCTTCCGGATATATAATATTCGTGGGTTTAAGTTCACGGGGTTTATACGTCAACAATGTTGATCAAAATGGCTCATTGGAAAGAATTGGAAAGATTAGTTTTTTTTAATAAATTGGGCATGTGCTTAACCGCGTTCACACTAGGTTGCTAGTGTGAAGACCAAGATGCTTATTCATTATTAATTTATGAGGGTTGTTTCAACATATTATTAGAGTTAAATATCATCTTAACATATTGGTAAATAAGGTTTATAACTCGATAAAGGATTATAGAAAGCGTACGGCAGGATTTGAAGATTATGTAGGAGAAATAATAATTTAATTAACATACTTATGTAAATGTGGAAAAGAGTAAAACCGGCTAAACTCAGGTTTGTTGCTGGTTCTTGTAGAATCTACATTAGCATTAGATTTAGTTTAATACTGTAACATTCAAAAATGCTTTAAGGATCTAGTTGAATAAACAATAGTTTGACGTAACGTTTTTGTGAATAGGAAAGATATTCCAAAATATATATCACAATATAGGAACGGACCACAATGGATCGGGGCGTGGCCTTTTATATTACAAATTGCATACCCGTTTCATGGTTTCTTTCTACTAAGAGCAGCATACATTTGCAAATATATCTCCAAACCTTCTCCTCAAAGGGAGGCCTTAGCTGCGGGAGGTTCAGGCTGTTTACTATTCTACAATGGGAACTAAGGAACTAATTAAAACGATTGTTATCCAATAACTTTTTAATTTTACAATCTGGGGTTCAAATCCATTGCCTATTAATTTGCACTCGTATAGTCTAGTCACTATGCGCAGTCTATTGTTTTTAGGTAATAATTTGCTCATTATAAACGAGAGACCAGCGTCACCCAACGTCCCTCTGTCAATGTCACTTAGCAAGTTTGATTGGACGTTCAATTTTACCTGTCCCTACAAGGGTTGGTGACGTCTAATAAACTATACATAATAAAATTAAATACATTAAATAAATTTAAATTAAAAATAACTGCTGTACAAATCATGACTGAAGAATGGAAGCAATGCTCGCCGCGTTCCCCGTTGAATCGCAATTCCGTTTGTCTCGACGAAATTAACCAGCCTGTCAGCATTGGAGGCAATAAGACGGGGTTTTATGTGTTTTATAAAATGTTTCTGCGGTATTACAATAAGTCTGAAGCGTTTCAACTACACAAACAACAAATATATAATTTGAAATATATATATGCGTTTTGAAGGGACTGATTGATTGATACTTATTATTTAATTTTTATTTGAATATTGTGAATATATTTGTTCGATATTGAAATTCAATTTTAATTTATACTTTATTAGATTTAATTTTCAAAAACCATCATTTAAAGCAAGGCTAATAACGCCTGGAGTGGGTTAGAGATAAAAGGGAGGCGTGTTTGTCAATAAGAAAGACAGTCTTTTCTGTCAATTCTCAATAGCAATGCGAATGTAGGAATTTGGCAGTATATTTCACATGCCCTAGGTATTGGGCCATTGTGAACAGTATAAAGTTTATATCAAAACATAAATAACAAACAGCAGATTATATATAAACAAATCTTCAATAATTTTTATATGAATAAATCTTCTGTACAAAAAGCTGGGCAAATTTTGATAATAAAATTGTGCGTGTTTCAGTTTTAGGTTATGGGATTTCATTTATATTCTTATTTCGTCTGTACATAGTCGGGACTATTTTAACTGACTACTATTAAATTACCGATTTATTATCGATTCTTTTAAGTACAGACTACATTCCGAATCGGTTATAATTTTACGTTTGTGTAATGAAAATTCAAAAGTTGTTATCGACTTGAATAAAGCTTTTTTTGTTAGCTTAGTTTTGAAAAATGTTTATGGATAGCTTATTTGAATGAAAAATAAAACAAAAAAAAGTACTCTCCCAGCCCTGTGTGAATTCTGAAACAATTTAAATGCAAATTCGGCTCTAGAGCTAACTGCGCGATCGCTACAAGTATACTTCAGCGGAATGAGCGCGTTTTAATACGAGTACAACTAGTTGCTAGCAACTCGACTCAAATTAATACATATTTTTTCATTTGAAATAAATATCTGAAAATCGTTTTGTTTCATTAAATAATTCAACTCAAACTCAACAATTGCTCATTGATAGTCAAAAAAAAACTACAAACGGTTGGATATGACAATACCCTGACCTGAATAGAACCGGCGAGAGAAATTTACATTTTTGTCTTATTTTATTTGTGTACGATTTTCAATATGATACAGTAATAGCCAGAGGGCGATCGCTTTATTCCCAATGTGTGCTACGAGTAGAGTATCTTTTCACATATAGTTTTTATTTTGGAAAAAGAGCATTTTGAACAGCTCGTATAATAAGTTGATGGACTAACCGACATGATGATATTATCCTCACCGATTTCAGCCACGGCGACTCATTCTCAAGGGATACGAACTAATACTTAGAACATATTGTGTACAAATGTTTGCGCAAACACAAGTGCACTCTTATAATCCGACGGGACGGCAAATCCGACACGACAGAAAGAGTTCAGGCGCAGGACCAACGGCTTTACGTGTTTTCTGAGAAAGGAAATACGCACATTTCCAATTTCCAGATTCCGAGCTGATATTCCAATAACATTTTATCGGCCTGACCTGTAGTTTGAACCCAGGACCTTGGTATCTGTGGCCTTTAACTAGATATCAGATCAACGAAGCAATCACAAATCTTTTTATTTATTTATTTAGGAAACATACAGTATATTCATTCTTAAAACTATAATATTAACTTTAGCACACATACCAGTCAAGTTTCCACTTATGACTTAAACATAATTAGAGCAGAACAAACTAATGATAATAAAAAATCATGAGAGAAGGGGAATTTTAAATTAAAGAATTAGGTTTTAACACAAACTTAATAAAGTTTATAAAACTTAATAAAGTTTATAAATATATCTATATAAACAAATAAAGGGTAGACAATATTAGAAAGTGGCAAACCTTGTACACACTAAAGAAAGATTTAAAAATTAGAATTATATAATTGTAAACAACATAGTAGTTAAAACAGCATCCACCCCAACGTGGTTTAAGAACCAACCAATTCAATCGCCAATGCGACACCGACCTTAGGAAATAAGAAGTTTTGTTTCGTGTCTGTAATTACACTGGCTCAATCACCCTTCAAACTAGAACACATTACAGTACTCAGTAATGCTGTTTGGCGGTAGAATAACTGATGAGTGGGTGGTACCTAATGGCTTGTATACAACACTAACATCAATTAATATAGTATAATAATAATAATAATCAGTGGTCATTGGAAAAACCTTTAGTCAAGAAATTATTTTGTTTATATTTTATATTTTAGTCTATATTGGAAAACTGTGAAATTTAAATAGTGTGGTATGGCATAATCAATAATTCAAAATCGAATTAACTTTTCTTAGTTTCAAAAACTTCTCAATCTTATGATTTAGCTCTTTTTTTTATAAAATAGGAAGGCGGACGAGCATATGGGCCTCCTGATGGTAAGTGCTCGCCAAACACCCTTAGACATTGGCACTAAGAAATGTTAACCATCGAATTTTATGTCACTTGTGCCTGTAATTACACTGGCTCATTCATCCTTCAAACCGGAACACAACAATACTAAGTACTGCTGTTTTGCGGCAGAACGTCTGATGAGTGGGTGGTACCCACCCAGACGAGCTTGCACAAAGCTCTACCACCAGTAAACAATCCCTACCTTCTCAATCTTATGACTTAGCTAAATGCTAAAACAGTTTACACACACAGCGGTGCTGCTTATCATATACATACGAGTACGTTTACGCACACTGCTGTAAAACGAGCGGAGTTATCGTGTAAATAATATTGATCCTTTTTAATAAAATATGTAATTCAAATTTAACTCGGGAAGCCACAAGGCACGGCCTGCTAATATATTAATTAATTAGTACTAGATTAGCTTATTATTTCATTTCGAATAATGTTCTATAATAAATATTTTGATGTAGACTCTGAAGTTCTTTATATTAAAAGCGTTATCAAACAATTGTTACATTTTCTTCCTATTTCGCATTAAGACCCTTATATTGCAAACTCTTAAACAGTATAACAATGAAAACACGACTTTAATATTAAAACATAAAGCTTAATTTCAAATAACAATAAATATAAAACACGGAAATTGTAAAGACAATGAAATAAGAACCTTATTCGTGGTAGTAAAAGTTCTTTTTTTAACGTGTGCTGTAAATGTTTTATTTAATGGAAATGTTTTGATGATAAGTGAAAATGAGACTTAAGTTCTAATTATTAAGGTTGCATTTTGCTTGCAAATGTCTTTATTAGGGGCCGAAGCCTTTTTCAGCCACCGTAGAGGGTGGAAGCTTGTTTCCATACAGTAACTTATTAAAAAAATTTATTTTAAAATTAGCTCTTGAGCAAATAAAGTTGATGGAAGATTTTTTATTTTATTTTAGTATATAATATTTTACATACTTTTACTGGTTATTTACGTTTTATTATGTATTCGCCTATGTATATAAAATAATAGCTGACTGTCTGATTGACATATCAACACAATCAAATGGGGCTACCACCATGAAAATTTGCATACGGATTCCTTTTACACAGCAGCTTAGCACTGAGGAAGGATTTCTGACACTGTAAGTAATAAAGGATGATGCTGAAATGTTTGTATGCGAATCCTTCATTTTTGAAGAAAGAGCTGTGAAGTATTTTTCAATTCTAAATTATGACGCGAGCATAGCCGCGGGTCAAGCGCTATTCTGTATATAAAAGGTGTGCTTACCAGTAACTAGTTTTATGTTATGCTAAAAATAATAAAAAAATTCCCTAAATATTGTCTTTGAAATTTTCTCATCCACAGTACAAAGTGAATCACTGATATAATTTAATTAGACATACCTTCCGGTAATGGTTACCATTAGGTTGAGTAGTTAAGTTCAGATCAATATTAGGTTCATTACTTCCTGGGTACCAAATTGCTTTTTACAGAGGGGAGAGTGGGCCAGTGTAATTAGTGTCATACCATAGACATCTTACAAATTATGACTCCATATTATAATAAGCTATTAGCCAATTAAGCCGAGATGGTCCAGTGGTAAGAACGCGTGAATCTTAACCGATGATCGTGGGTTCAAACCACTGAATTTTCATGTGCTTAATTTGTGATTATAATTCATCTCGTGCTTTACGGTGAAGGAAAACATCGTGAGGAAACCTGCATGTGTCTAATTTCACTGAAATTCTGCCACATGTGAATTCCACCAACCCGCATTGGAGCAGCGTGGTGGAATAAGCTCCAAACCTTCTCCTCAAAAAGAGGAGAGGAGGCCTATAGCCCAGCAGTGGGACTTTCACAGGCTGTTACATTACATTACATTAGCCAATTGAACTTAGTACCCGATCTATATCCTTATAACTAGCCACCCACTAACAAAACTAAACTACTACAAACATGACGATTTTATATTTGATGAGTGTACTACTTATATACATATATACATATAAATATAATGTAAAGTGCATGCGTTAACTTATGTATTTGATTTAACATTATATTGCAATGAATTTAATAGCAATAAAGGTAACAATATGAATGAATATTTGAAACAATATTTTATACATGAAGTAGAACGATGTAACCCCAGAAAAATAAACCCGCGTTCTGCTTGAAAAGCGTATGATTTGTTCTATTTTAGCTAATAATACGAACTGAAACAATATAATATTGTAATTAAAAAACAAGAAATAAAAAATCATTTGCTTATATTTGCTTGCTCGTTTGCACGCTGTGTAGGTGGAATAAATTAAAAAAATTTCATGATCTGTGTACACATCATTGACACGGATATTATGAATTGCTTATATTATACCGTTGCTTAATTATAAATAAAACCCAATGGTGGAGCTTTGTTCAGGTGGATACTATATCATATTCTACCACCAGACACCAATACTTAGTACTGTTCTGTTCCAGCTTAAAGAATGATAAGTCCAATATAATCACTCACAAGATACATAAGTTAGCGGTGTATTAACAGCACAAGGAGTGGTATATTTGATAACTCTCAGTGCTAATGTATATATAAACAAAGACTCTATTTACCATCTGGTCAATTAACTCGTCCTTTTTCTCAGGATATAGCATTAAGCGAGCGACAACTCAAGGCATAGTTAATCAATACCCATAATATATAATAAGATAATTATAATTAATAAATTAGAAACTTTTTCCTTTTTTTTTAGTTTCTCTTTGTTGCAAATTCGATTTTTTCAATGGTAAATCCTGATTTATAACCCATCAGTATCTATTAGTAGTTCTATTCTAAGTAAAAAATATAATTTATCATAATTGTTTGAATTTTTTTCATCGACAAGTGATGTAACAATGGAAACTCGTAATGCAATCAGGGTGGCCACCCCGATGGGTTCAACGACCCATCGCTCGGTTTTGTAGGCCGAATGTAAGTGTTATTTTAGGATATAACAGCTTATAACTTATTATTAAGATCATTTTTCATACTACTTATCTTCTAACCTTAAATAATGGATGACTTGATGTACATTTTTTTATAATGGGTCGGTATGATATGTGGTCACCACCTCCCAAAGATATAGGAACTGTAAGAAATATTATGCATCCCTTACATTACCAATGTGCCATCAACCTTGGAAACTAAGACGTTATGGCCGTTGTGCCTGTAGTTACACTGGCTCACTCACCCTTCAAACCGGAACATAACAGTTTACTAAGTATAGCTATTTGGCGGTAGAATATCTGATGAGAGGGTTGTACCTACCCAGATAGACTTCCACCACGTTATTTTTTTTAAATATAATTAGAAATGCTTATACTATGTTATGTTTTTCGTCACCATCCTCATTTTTCTGTTAAGAAATAATCAGTAGAACTCCGGAGTTTTATAGTTACACTCGGATGTGTCAGAAAACTGACAAAAGCTGAAAAATTGATTTTGAGGACGTATGAACTGCTAGGTGAGTCTGGCTGTAATTTTAACGAAGATTTATTATCTATGTAGTTTAATATTTAGTATTTAGTAGTGGCTGCTGTTCACAATATTGTAAATGTTGCCTACCAATATATCAACTGCCTCGTTGGTTCAGCGGCTGGATATAAGGCGGAGGATTTGGACTATATCTTACTTATATAAATTACTAGATAATCATTATTGTACAAACGGATTCAAGATAATTAGCAGGTATTATGGTAATGGATCGCACTTTGTGGCATGCTTTAGGGGAGCCTATGCTGGGAAGACAATCTTGGCGAAACTGGTGTTAAATAATAAAATTTAGTATTTAGGAAAGAAATGATGTATTACGAAAAATTATGGTTAAAGAAATCAGTATCACCTTCCTTTTAGCATCAAGGAAATCGTTTCATCCTTCCGAATACAGTACACCATAGACCACGAAACCAGAACAATGGAGATTAATGCAACGTGTTTTTCTGATTCGATGCGAGTTTATTATTTTGAAATATAACTCATATGATTTGTTGCAAATTAAAAAAAAAATGTTTAAGGTTTACAAACACATTGCTTTTATAATATCTCGTGGACGAAGATATAAGGGCAGCACTAGTTTTCTAAAGTTGTAAATGTTTCAAACAGAATGACGTCACAACAATATGTCACAGGGTCAGCTGTTTCGTAATCGGCCCGGGAATCGAACCAAAGCCCCGAATTATGGTACAGTCACGCACAACGTAATATCGTTTTTAATGCAGGGAATTATTCAACAGGACATAAATTTTTCGTGCTAGCCATTTACATATAACCACAGAGTAATTAGCATACAGAGAATTGCAACTGTCAAAAAAGACAAAAAAATACACTTACATATATATTTTGAAAGGTACTAATTACTACTAAACATCTTTACAATTATTTTTTATGGTTTTCATTATTCTTAAATCTGTCATTAGGGATATTAAAAAGTAAATATTGAGTGGCGTTAACTTATTTATATAGATAGTATGTGTATTTAGGATGATAGTGTATTACAATAGATAGGATGTATGTGTTATTACAATGTATAACTAATATGTCAACATTAATCAAATCCAACAAGTTGTTTGGTCCATTGTTAGTAATATTATATATTAAAGTCTTGTAATACAATCTGGCATAGTTCACTACTCTGCGCCGTCCTCCCCGGGCGAGGCACGCGCCAAACATGTGCAGATTTATCACAGACGGATAACTTATACGGAGAAGGAATTTATTTTTATATATGTATATATGAAATACATAACATGACAACATTGTGAACTTATAATAATATGTGGTACAGTTGAAGTCACAATATTTTTAGTAACAGTAACAGCCTGTGGTTGTCCCACTTCTGGGCTAAGGCCTCCTCCCTTTTTGAGGAGAAGGTTTTGGAGCGTATTCCACCACGCTGCTCCAATGCGTGTTGGTGGAATACACATGTGGCAGATGAATTATAATCACAAATAAGACATGAAATTTCAGTGGTGCTTGCCCGGGTTTAAACCCACGATCATCGGTTAAGATTCACGCGCTCTTACCACTGGGCCATCTCGGCTATATTTTTAGTGGAAAATCTTTAATAATCACGTATTTTATATAGTATTATATAATACCAAGTTGTACTTCGCAAAGACAATACACCCTTCATGAGATGGTTACCTTTGTCTTTATAATAATTGTTTATAGATATTTTTAACTTTGCCTATTATACAATACAATATATATAGATGATAAAAGAGTGAAGTTGTGATTTTCATACATAGGCCATATTTTAATTGTATTTGTATTTACTTGGTGGCTTTGTGCAAGTCACCCACATATCACAAATTCTACAAAGCCAATGTAGATTGAATAAGCTGGTGTAAACACATGCACTAGGGATATAACGTCACTTGTCAATAAAAAAAATCCATACAAATATGATAAATTATAATTCTTACTTGAATAATATATTACTATTTATATTTTAATATTTTACCGATGAAAATTATCGAATTTGTACCATTGAAAAACTTTAAAAAGTTTCTAATTAATTATTATAATTATCTTATTATATATTGGGTAGGTATTCATTTTTTATAAACTTGCAACGATTATATACTCTTATTATAAAAAAAGTAGCAAAATGAACTGTTGTATTATAACAAAAGTGTTCTCCATACTACTTGTCGCGTGTCCGAATGCGTGTGCGCAGTTATAATTAGTTTACGCGGTGTCTTTTATCTCCCCTCGCAGAGGGACGCGGTTTCACCCTTCTAACTTTTTATAATCTAGGAGGCTATTTTTGATATAAAAAACTGTTTGATTTAATAGAGATATAATTAGAATCTGACGTCATATTCTAGATAGCTTTGTTACTTATTTAAAACTAAATAAAAACAATGGAAAGCAATATTGTAAAAATATACCTTCTAATCTGTAAATATAATGCGTGAAGTATTATTCATATATATTTTTTAATTAGTTAACGGGAAAAATAGCAATTAATAACTTTATATAACAATACATATACAGGTCAATTTACGTTAAATGATAAACTCACTAACACAACTTAGCACGACTAATTATAAACAATTGTTTTTTTTTTAAATTTTCATTCTAAATTAACTGCTCCGTTCACAATTTTTTGCCAGCTCACAATCAGTGTATTAGAATCAGTTTATTTACGGAATTAACGGAATTTAAGTAATTTCCGATGAAAGTGCACTAAGATATGTCCTGCGTTGGTCAGCCTCTCTTGAGAACGGCCATCGTGGCCGAAATCGCTGAGGAGTACATGATCATATCAAAGTTATAACTACGTGTTTCCGATAATCGGACCACATAACAAACTTCTATTATAATTCCAACTTTGTAATAAGTAGAAAGTATGTATTAAAATTAAACTTTTTCATTTCAAAGTCTGCTCTTTAACTATGTTTTTGGGGTGCACCAACCCTTCTTCATTAGCATTTTAAAACGGGGGCCACTCGATCAAATGACGGACTGTCTAACTAATCACGATTTAAATTCAACCTTCGTATATAACAATAAGAGCTATACTCCTATATCATTGACTGTTTTTTTTTAAATCGACATAGCAGGGACCGCGTCTACGAACGGTTTTTATGTGAGATTTATGTAGGTCATTTCGATTTTCTTTACATGACATATTGCGTTGTATAAGCATTGCTTTGTTGTAAATTTTTAATGTTTAAATCCATTGTTAAGTTATTATTCTGTGTGACGTGGATACAGTTTCGACATGCGTCAAAGCACTTGAATTAAATATGAGATTTGCTTCGATTAAAATTAAATATTAAATAAAATAAAGTAACGGACCGTGAATGGAACTTGGCAGCCGCTTGGCAGAGGTCTTTCTTTTTCCTTAAGGACAATTATTGTAGCTTATTCTAGCAGTTTTATCCAAGGCAAGACCCATGTGGTAAAATTTATCTGATGTAGGTTTACCTACGGTGTTTACGGTGTGCAAAACACTGTAGACACAAGTTGAGAACATCAAAACTCGTGCTTACTCGTATTTGGATCCGCAATCTTCGATTGTGTAAATCCGTCTGGGTACCACCCACTCATAAGCCCAAACATCACCACAGGACATCAATGGCCATGGTTACTCTACACAAGGCAATTACTTTGTTTTTTTTTTGTTTTAAAAAAGTTTATACATATCGAAAATATGTATATTATTAAAATAGTTTCTGTGTGACCAAGCTTCGCTCGGCTCTAATGTTTTTGTGAAGATTTTTTAGAAAAGATAAATATATGCCAAATCGTTAGAACCGTTTTCGATACACTCATCAAAATAGTATATCACCATAAGTCGGTTGACAACATTTCGAGGGATAAATGAAGTAAATTCTTAAAAAGTATTACTACGGTTTATTTTTGTATAAAATTTTATAGTAAATAACGTGAACATTATTTTTATATTGATATACAAAGGTTTAAGTACGCCATTATATTGTACCATACCAACACATCTGTGCGTTTTTTTGGGATTTGTAATAATTGCTGTTGACCCTACTGACTTGATGACAGTGTCATCTGGGGATTTTATTCAGTCAATAAATGTGACCTTCGCGCAGAGGCTCAATTTGCACTGGACTTCCCGTTATATCACACCTCAGTTTTAAGCATAATCGGTAATAATAATTGATTTCAACTCCCATGACACCCAATCATGTTAAGAAACTTTTAAAGAAAGCACTGAATTAGCAGCAGCATTCGTTTTACTTATTTTTTTTAGTTTGAATGTTGTCTGTTTGTTATTTATTTCTACCTTCATTTATTTAAGTTGATTGTAGTATAAATGCCCTGTAACTGTGGATATTTACTGGTGGTAGGGCTTTGTGCAAGCTAGTTTGGGTAGGTATCACCCACTCATCAGATTTTATACCGCAAAACAGCAGTACTTGGTATTGTTGTGTTCCGGTTTGAAGGGTGTGTGAGCCAGTGTAATTACAGGCACAAGGGACATAACATCTTAGTTTCCAAGGTTGGTGGCGCATTGGCGATGCAAGCGATGGTTAATATTTCTTACAATGCCAATGTAAGTTGTGTTTATCTTTTAAATGTTAAGTTTAGTCTATGCGTTGGTGACCATCACATGCTCGTCTGCCTACCTATTCAAAAAAAATATCGCAATTAAATTGTATGTTTTAGTGTAGTTATGTTCATATTGTATTTTGATATATATCTCTCAAATTCATAGAGTTATATGTTGACGTAGGGCTCAAGCAACAAGCTGAAATTTATTTTTGCGTGGTAATAATAAAGTTCAAAATCCTAAGCATCTGTACTTTGTTGCAAGGGATTGTAAAATGTATTTATAATATTTAACCTAACCTGTATCATAAAGCTAAAATAAGTATTTACCAAAGCAATACCTAAGTATAAATATATGATGTGTGTGTGATGATGTGTATGAAATATTATATGTATATTAATTGTTTTTATTATTAGCATGTATGTATATAGTGAAACGGGCAGGCGGCAGTAAAATGGTAAGACGGTAGTAATGCGGACGGTAATAATCAATTGCAGGACATTAAAGAAGTAACTACAGAACGTAAATATTACAAATTTTAAACAATCATAATAATATAATATCCTAATATGAAGAGATGTTGAATTTTTCAATAATATATATATATATATATATATATATATATATATATGAGTGAATAAATCATTGATGTATGTAATTAACATAAACCATAAAGTTTGTATACAGTAACAGCCTATGAATGTCCCACTTCTGGGCTAAGGCCACCTCTTCCTTTTTGAGACGAAGGTTTCGGAACTTATTTCACCACGCTGCTTGTAATTTCGTTGGCAGTGAAATTAGACACATGCAGGTTTCCTCAAGATGTTTTCCTTTACCGTCAAGCACGAGATGAATTATAATCACAAATTAGGCATATGAAAATTCAGTTGTGCTTGTCCGGGGTGAACCCACAATCATCGGTTAAGATCCACGCGTTCATACCACTGGGTCATAAAGTTTGTATACGAAATTATTTATATTTTAGGTATGTAGAAGTAGCCGGTAGCTGTAACAATAGAAACGTTGAAATGGATAATAATAGTTATTATTATATATTGTTGGCTTAAAATAAGTTAAAGTACCTTATTAGATTTGTGTATTTTTATATCGATGCAATTATTGGTTTGTTTATTCAGGAAGTCTATGTCAACTAAGTCCTATATCTCATCTTCGATTAGCGCATATAGTTACAAATTTCACCGCCAATAAATCCGTTATATTTTTAGATCCGTAACAGTGCGAATGCACTTTTGGCAACCCACTCTTCCTCATTGCTATCGGCATTTCGAAAATGTTCACCCATTAACGAAAATAGAAGCTTACTCTTATTAGCTATAAGATTGATTTTCTATTGCAGGATTTAGGCTATGACATTTCGTGCTCGGACACGTTGAAATTTTAGGATAAGAATAACAAGTGACACACAATTCGATCAGATGCACATAGAAAGTTGTATTGATCGCACGTTGTTAGATTATTTATTAACTTTATTTATGGGTGAATAAAAAAGTGAAAGTGTATTTATCATAAAAATGAATAGCAAGAAAGGTAAAACTAAAAATCGGCCTAAGCCATCAAAAACTTCTCAAAATGTAGACGTAACGAAAGAAACTGAAAGTATGAATAACGCTGACGAAACTGTTAAGTGCGAAAGTCTTAATAAAGAAGAAATTGCTTTACCGGAGTGTCCTATTGAAGCTGCTCCTGAAATCGAAGAGCAGCCTGTTACAGCAGCTATTGAAGCTCCTAAAAAACCAAAACGAAGTAAAACTAAAAAGAAACAAGACACGTTGATTGAGCCGATGGCACAGGAAAATTCGAATACAAATACTACAGAAGATGATAAAAAAGAAAATACTAATTTGCAAGAATCTCTTGATGTAGTACCAGTCGCTCGTAGAAAGAAAAATAAAAGTAAGAAAGTTGTGGACCAACCAAAAGTTGATATAGAACCACAAACTTCAGAATGCGAGGTTAAGACAGTGGAAGAAAAAAATATTAAAACTAATTTGGAAAATCTTCAAAAAGAGCACATACAGGATGTAACAACACAGGATGTAGAGCCACCTAAATCCTGCGAATTATTACAAAAAGAATCAATAGTTTCTAAGAAAAAGAAAAAAAAGAAACATCGTCATGATTCAGAAAAATCGGACGTCAATGACCCTTGTACTCTAGCTTTTCAAAAATTGTTAGAATCATCAGAAGATGTTAATGAAGAAATTGAAACAGAAAAAGTATCCTTGGACACTATAAATAAAACGGAGGATACGGTCCCTATTCCAGTACTTGTCGCGGACTCAAGCCAGTCTGGAGATTTACAAGGAACTGTAAAGGATGAACCGACGAAAAGCAAGAAAAAAAATAAAAAAGGTAAAAAACATCCCCTCGAAACAGAAACACATGTCAATAAAGAATATAAGCCGGAACAAGAAGAGGATGTCACAATGGTTACAAAATCTGAAAGTATTACTACGGAAAATATTCAATTAGACACAACAACTGTAGACCCTAACTTAAAACCAAAAGCAAAAATTGTTAAGCCTGTTCAAAAGAAACGTAAAGCAAAATCAGAATCTCAAGACGAAAATATCCCTGACTCATTAGAAATTGATTCAGATAATAAAATAAATGAAAGTACAAAACATATACTTAATGAACCCAAAATTGATAGTGTGTTTGACGAAAAACAAATTAATAAAAGTAGTCAAGAAAGTGAGATTACTGCTGATAAATCTATAACTTTGAAAGATGATACAAAGGATATTGAAAACGAAGTTTTATCAGAACAATCTAATAAAATCGACATTAGTGGTGCAAACCTTGACAGTAAATCATCATTTTCATCATTAGATGTTATAAGTAAAAATGAAGAAAAAAATGTTGTTACTGAACAAACATTGAATTTACCTAAAATTGTTGAAAACCCACAAGAAAAAGACATAACAAAAACAGATATCGATAAAGGGTCAGACAATTTGGGATTTGTTAAAGTAAAGACAGGTAAACAAAAGAAAAAACGACAGCAAAATATTGACAACGTACCTGAAATTATAGAATCTGTTGGTCCATCGACAGTAAAGGATTCTGAAAAAAAATTATCTGAACATGAAACAAAAACTAATATAGATCAAAAAGAAACATATTTTGATGCAACACATTGTGATTTTATAGAAAATAAGCAAGATGAACTAGAAACATTAAGTATAGCTACTCCTGATTTGATTCAATACCCGAGATCTACCAGTCAACAACACATTGACGACAATAATAATAATACAGTAATTGAAGAAATAACAACAACAGATGAGGTAAAATTAGGTATTCCTATTTATACAGCAGCACCTATTATTCAAGGTTCAGGTGAATCACCAGATGCTAAAACTCTTACTGAACCAATAACTGTTAAAGTTACCGAAGTGGCTTCACCAACCCTTAGCGCTAGTAATGAAAAGAATGATATCAAGTCCAGAATTATTGAAGTAAATAAAGATATGGAAGAATTAAGGCGATCTATTGAACGATCATTGGCAGAGTTAACTGGTGCTGAAATATGCACTAGTGAAGTGGATAAAGAGTTTGAGGAATTGTTTCAAAATCAAATCGAAGATACACAGGTTAAAAAACCACCAGAGGATAAATTAGAAAGTTTGCAAGCAGAACAATCAATATTGCCGAAGTCTTCTGATGATGAAATGATGAAGTTACAGAAAGAATGTGTTGATACAGAAAAAACTGAAAGCATTAGTGTAAATAAAATGGAAACATCTGACGAAAGAAAATGTGACCAAACAGACCCAACAGATCAACCGATACTTACAGATAATACTCAAAAGCCAGATGTAGAATCGGATGTAAAAAGCACTGTTCCCATTTGTCCCGCTCGAAGTAAAGGCAAAAGCAAGTCAAAGAAAAAAGGTAAAAAAGAAGCTTTATCTACCAGTACTAACAATTCTTCTACACAATCAGACGCAACAAATAAAGACACATCTAAAACATCTAAATCTAATAACTCTGAGAAATCTGATCAAAAACCTGAATCGTCAAAAGAAAAAGGTAAACAACAATCAATAAATCCTAACGAAGGTTCTGAGGCTGATTCGAAACATTTAAAGCTGGATTTATCTTTTGAGCCAATAGAAAATTTTGAAGACGCTCTTACATCAAGCGCTGATGATGTTAATAAAACTTTTGAAATAATTGTTAATGAAGCAACCGAATCATTACGTCAAAACAATCCACAAATAAACATAATAGCGCCAAAAGAAGATATCGAAGAAAATAATAAAGAAAAGAAGCGAAGACAGAACCCTGTATCGCAGCCAAAAAACTTATTAGGCAAACCCAACATTCCTGCATCATCGAATAAAACTGATTACAAAAAAGAGAAAAATAAACCTCCCAATTCTATACAAGCTAAAGTTAAAATAAAGGATTCGGTAGAAATAGAAAAGATCAATAAAGAATTAAAAGAATCTCATACCGATAGTAAAAACAAATTCATTAAACAGACTGGTTCGGATACTTATTCATATTTATCCAATACGAACGAAGATTTCATTTATAAATATAGTTTCCGTAAAGTATTCCTGCAAAGTAGTTGCCACGTTTGTAAGAAAGCGTTGACACAAAGATTTCCTTGTAAGTTTTGTTCATTGGTATTCTACTGCAGTCAAAAACATCAAGACGAAGATTGGGCTAAACATCAGTTCTTGTGCTTCGCTGTTTCAACAATCGCTCATCTAAAAGGTATCAAAATTGATTTTTAATAAAACTGAATAGAATATATATTAACGGCCGTACTTATAAACTTTGTAAAGCTGGTGATTTTGAATGCTGTGTCTTCTTCCTTAGAATGTCAAATCAGTGATGACAAGAGATAAATCAGTGTTTAACTAAACGGCTTAAATTTATTTACCAAGAGGTCGGTTATAATTAGGTATATATAAGTAAAAATATTATGTAATGTAACCAATTTTCGATTAATTTTACCTGTTAGTTGGTTGGGGTTAAGTCCACTTATCCGATTGAGCTGAAATTTTAATATAATCCACACATAATAGTTATTTGTTCTCAATTGTTACAAAATAGAAGCTTGTTTTAAAAATATTTTATTTTATATTAACTTACTTCAATTCAATTTAATTCAATTCAATTCAATTTAATTTCAATTATTTTTTATTAAAATATGGCAAAAAGAGTTTTTTTTTGTTCTTATGTTGTACAGATTTAAACTATCCTTCAAGCTGCTTCAAATTACATTAAAAAATTCTGTGTCATTTACACATGATTTTTTAAGCCCCTTTTCATCTATATTATAATAACCATAACGATAAATACATTTAAGATGTATTCTATCTAAGTTAATTATGTTGTTGTAGAACAAAAGCACATCTACGCCGATGTTCAAAATATTACCGGACAGGATTATCGAGTGCTCAGAATGCAAATGATACTGTCTTGTGAGAAGATTCTAAAACGAAAGCTGGTACCTTGGGAACAGGAGGCCTTGCTGTATCCTAGACTTTGTGCGGATACAAATTGTAGGCAATGGAAGCAAACGAAGTTAAAAGATTGCGAGGGATGTGGTCAGGTAATGTAAAGGCTTTAATCATATCCACCAGACAGATTTTGACCATGATGATGATGATTTTGAACAGACTCTCACAAAATATACAGTGTGGCACGGTCAGTGGGCTTAACCACAGGACGAGGCGTTTAAGTGCTTTCGATATCGCGTGAACTTCATAATTACCAACTCTAGGCTTTAAAGAAATATTACAGAAAAACACAATGACACAATGCTTTTTTTGGCCCAATATGAAATTTGTATCCCATAAATCATTGTCGACAGTAGAGTTACTAGTATTAATTAACTTGTTGCCCAAAGAGGTTAATAGATATACATATGATTATCAAAATGCGTTTCCAAATGCAATAACATCCATGGGCTTATGTGTATACGAGATATTGTCGGACACATTGACTGACTTATTTGAAATGTTAAAATGTACATTTTGTTTTTATTTTAGTTTTAGTTAGACTATTTAAATAAAAAAACATATTAAATGTAATATGAACATATAAAATGTAAATTTACCATTTATATTAGTCTTGCAAATTTAATTATCTTCGCTTTGATAAAGGCAATAGAATTGGCAATGCGTTATAGCAAAAACATTTCTTAAAATTACAGATATCATATTGTATTGAGCATCCAGATCACCTGCCATTATCTCATCAACGTTGGTGCAAATCCTATGCCCTGTATCAGAAACTTGTGAACTATCAGCAAACGAAAGGGAGACTGGAACCTAAGCTCCCCACCAAAGTCATGGAACATTACAGAATACCAGAGAAAATTAATGAGGTGCTTGGAGCTATGTACGAGGAAAAAATCGGTAAGTTTGATAATTAACCATGAACATGACACTTCTGCTGTATAAAAAGAAAATCAACAACTGGGGAAAATTCTAGTAACAAATTGTCACTTTATTGCAATCGAAGCGAAGCGTACCCGGGTCGGACCATAAAAATAAACAATTTTCTGCCAAACATTCTTATTGGCACTCTGAAGTTCGGAAGTTGACATTAATAACAATCTCGTGCTACGAAAAGTACGTTAAGCGTTGCACCTGAACCCTTTCTTGTCATATCGTATTACCATTCCCTCAGATTAGGAGGGTGAGGGTATAAAAATTGCACCTGTGTTTTCCCACACACATGTACTATAATATAACTCGTTAAGAATAGCTATCATGGTAGAAATCGGGATCAATATTCCTATTTCATCCCTACACTATCGGAATTAGTGTCAATAATATTAGTTCAGATTGAGCCTGCAACTTTTGCACAACTATGCCTCGTAGACTCGTAGACCGTAACGCCACAGTGACAGTTCAATTGATGAATGTCAATGTATGATACGGAAAATTGTTTTCAAAAATAGAATCTCACTATTCATACTATTTCATTCATTTACGAGAAATTTCTTTGATGAGATTGAAGCTGATTCGTTTTGTTAATTAAATCATTAAATATTTGATATCGTGCCAAGAGTGCGTGAATTATCTCTTACATCCACTTAAATGACACGTTTTAGATGAAATATCCATCAATTTAAAGAATAATTTGAATCACATGCTATTTATAATTTTTTATATACTATATGTGCCCATAACTGCTTGTTGAGTTGTGAGCAGCACTTAGTATTCAAACCCTTCATTTATTTTACATAAAATTCTGCTTTACATTTTAGGAGGTTTGTTTTGAGGCGTAATTATCACAAGAATTGTCTGCCTAAAACAATTAAAAACAAATAGTTTATCTTATATACTATCACTGTTTCTAATATTATCATTGACGACTTTTTCGAAATAGCCCAATATTGGTTAAATCGCGAAATATTAACCGAAGATTCATTACCCGTGCAAGCAACATTTTTCATCTCGTGCTTAGCGGGAAGAAAAACATCTTAAGGAAACCTGCATGTGTCTAATTCGCATTGGAACTGCGTGATAGAATGAGCTCCGAACCTTTTCCAAAGGGGGAGAGAGGGCATTAGCCCAGCAGTAGGACATTTCCAGTCAGTTACTTAACTTTTCGCTTTAGGCATTAATAGCAAATTTGATTAAAGCAGACGGCTACAAATAATATAACAAAATATATTATATATTTAAATATATATATATTTTAATCAACAGATATGGATGAGGTCCAGTACGCAGCGTTGACCCAACTTGCATCAGCTCCTTTGACAGCAGCGTATGGCTACCAGCTCCACACTACCAAGATGAACTCGACGTGTGCTAATGGAGTCTCAAAGGTACAACCATAATTTTAAGCAGTTCATTCATAAAATAAATACGTCCGTGAAAAAAATATAAAGTAAGAAATGTATTCAACAATAAAGCAAGTGAGTTCGTTTACTTGTTACGCTTATGCGTTTTAACTACTCAGTCATTACGAAATTCTGTACGAAAATACATGTTGTAAGGGATACAGAACATAGAGTCAAGCACCTGCCCCCTTCACGCGAAGCCGTGGGCGGAAACTTGTTTGCTTATAAATTCGGTAGTTTGTGTTTTTCTTGCTTGAATATATCAGATACATAATACAAAGCTTCGGCGCGCGAAAATCGTCCGTGACGCGCTAAGAAGAATGGAATATAATGATCCTCATGTTTAAAGAAGGTTGGTTGGAATAATTTACACGATATACAATTTAGAATAATGAGTTTCTTTTAAGTAAAATTTCTATATAGAGGAATTTCAATATGTTCGTTTCTAACTTAGTTTTGGTGTGATTCAGACGGCTAGCGGCGGATTTGTAGTTTGCATAATTATAACATTATGTATATACCAGAATATGTATATACAGAAACAGTAATTGACTTAAATGTTCCACTTCAAGTCTTAAATCTCCGTAAAAGAAAATACTAAAACAATATAAACCGACACGTCAGATTCCTCATGTTTTCCTTCAACACTGAGCACGAAATTAACATAAACAAATGAAGTATATAAAAACTCATTGGAGCTTTCTAGATTATAATCCGCAATCATAGGTTAAGTTTCACTTTTTCTAACCGCTGGGTCATCTTCATCAGATACACTTCATAATAAAAATAGTTTTAAAAGTTTAACATTATTTTCAGAAAGTTACATTCACCATCCATGCAGTGGGTCCAGATCTTCAGTTTGAAGCTGATGCCTTGAATAAGTGGGAGGTATTCTTCTTACACTTGCGGCCTGATGTCCAGGACTTGAGAGTGGTGCTGGTTGGACCAGATCTAAATCCTTCTGAACTTCCTTTGGATTTACTCGGGAAAATTAAGTATGTTTATATAAAGGCCGATAACAACGCTATAAAATGATTTATTTTATTTTAGCAGGAATACAGTCAAGCATTTGCTTATTGGCGAATACGGAATCCCTTACCATAATTGGCTCAAATGGGCCGCCCAACGTTGGCACTGTAAGAAAGACAAAAATCTTGGGTGGTTTAGATAATGTTAATACATTTCACACGTCACATTATGATAATTTAAGAATAATAAAAATAAAGTTTGAAACAAAAGAATGGCACATTTTACTTTTAAATTTTAAAAGTATTGTGTATTAAAAGAAATCTTTAAAGAAACAACAGGACAGGAATATGAATAAATATGTTCTCCTGTTACTGAGATAATTTGTCTAATAACAAAAGTCTAGACTAGACGCGACGGAGACAACTTTACGATATGACAAGCTCATAAAATAAAGACAGTGGCTACTTCGAATTCTTTGACAATATATAAAATCAAATAAAGATTTTAATATTAACTACTGCGTGTGACAAAATATTGTAAAACATTTCTTTATTGATTATAATATAAAGAATATGCGTTTTAACTTAGTTAGACGATCATGGATCTTAACTTAAAGTCGCGTGTTTAAATCCGGGCAAGCAACATACATTTGTGTCTTGATTAATTTTGTTTATAATTTATCTTGAGCTAAAGAAAATATAATATAATACTTGCATTCATCAGATGTCGTTCTTACATGGTTATCCAACTCGCTATGAAGTAGTATGGTGGAATAGAGGAACCTTATGTACATATATTGTACCAATGTATATTCATATACTTGTGGTAATATATCCAACGCCAACCGCGCTTGGCATTGAAATTGGCCGCTAATTCGAAATTCGCTCTGAATGAGAGAAGTTGTTCTTACAAATAAATATAGTGGAATTATTAAATACAAACATTGAAATTTTATAGCAAAATCCTTGTCAAACGATTATAGCTTAATGTTCGTGAAATCACATATTTCTCACTTATTATCCGGGTACACTCGGGTACACCCGGGGACACTCGGATGATAAATATACACCCAGTCAAGATTCCTAATTGTCTAATAATAAAAAGAAGAAAAATATATTAGATTACATAACTCCTGTATACACTCTAAGAAAGAATTACTCTTGGAATCCTGAATTTTCTAAACTTATTAAAAATAAGCTATAATTAATAAGAATTATTACACTATTTTATATTCTCTCAAGCATCAAATGTTTGTACAAAATTTCAGCTTAAAAACTGTTGCACGAGTTGACCCACAAATAAAATTCAACTTAAATAAACGCGTGTTAACATCAACATAAACATTAGACGTCGGTTTTTGTTAATTAATATTTCCATTTGTTCACAGGTTATGTGAGAACTGTCGCGTAAACAAACGTAGAGTAATATTTCATTTCCACGATAAGGAAACGTACCACGAATATTATTCCAGCGACGACTTCATTGCGCCAGATATCAGTAATGTATTCATTTGTTTTTAATTAATAATTATAAAAGAACACATTTTTTTATCTTTTATATGGAATAGTTAGGGAGATTGGCAAATCGTCAATGCGCCACCAATCTTGGGAACTAAGATGTCATGTCGCTTGTGCCTGTAGTTAGACTGGCTCAATCACCCTTCAAATCGAAACACAATAGTACTAAGTATTCCAATTTGGCAGTAGAATATCTCCAATAATATTTCACAGCATTAAGGAAACAAATACAGCTTCTTCCCTTCCTTTTAATACATAGAAGTAAGTAAATAAGTAAAGACGGGACAACTGGTAAATAAAGCTAATGTCTGTCTAGTCCCATTTTTCTTTGTCACTAATAACTAAAAGACCACGACTTTATATACTAGTGCCGCCATCTTTTAGTTAATTTTAGTTCTACATTTAATGAAAAAGCTTTTATTGTCTTTGTTTAGTAGCGCCATCTATTGCTTATAATAAAAACTAACTTCTCAAAAACAATATTTAGAGCCAAGAAACTTGTATATTGATAAGTCTGTCACTCAGTCAGTAATTCTTTTGCATACATATAAAGATATATGATTCAAATATTTCAGTTTGCGCCTTCAACCCGAACATACAAAGATCTTCCATGTACAATGTTAATGATAACTGGCCGTCAACAATAAACAGCATTGTGAAACAAAAAGTGCCTTTCATCATAACTTCGTTCAACATTGAAGAGTTGGAGAGGGACATGTCGAGAGTGAAAGAGATATCAAGATACAATTTCAACGTTGTTTCAGAGCCGAAACATAATCCCTTCAGTAGTCTGAGACCGGATAGAAACTTCATTACGGATCATGAAATTCCTTTGTTATTCAAAAATTATTGTTTTAGTATACTGTGTGGTGTTTTTTAATTGTTAATGTGTAAACATTTTAGCGCTCGGTACTAACTGAGAGTTCGAGCGTCAGGTGACGTCAGCGTAAGATTTGTTATTACGCACATTATATACGCACACATTGACACACCTACAGTGTGTCAATGTGTGCGTGAGATCGGTACACGAGCTCACATGTTTACACATCAATTCTCGTGAGTTCTAAACTCACACCATTTTTTATTATTTTCTTGAATGTTATTTATTTCTTATTAAACATTTGAATTTTAATGTTTTTTTTTTAAATAAATTTCCTGTAATTATCCATTAATGTTAATCGAAAATCTCAGATTCAATACTAGAAATAAAAATAAAGATATTCTATTTGGCTCCAAATCTTCCTTCCGGGTGAGATGGTCTTTTCCATAGCCATTTTTAGTTATACATTTTGTAGTACTATTTGTCACTCGAGGACAGCATACATGACTTTGACACATTACTATGTACATTGAAATAAAAAAAATAGTTTCTTTGATAAAATATTATATATTATTGATAAAATATTACAAACGAATTCGATAAAAGTATCTTAAAAACTATTGTACTTATAAATATACAATAATAATAATAATAATATTTACAAAAGTAAAATTATCTTATTGTTACAACACTATGGCGTATCACAGATAAAATATAAGTGATGGAATTATTTAAGCAGTTATTTAAATTTTGGTTTAAATTTTTGTACATTTAAAAATTATAAAATTCAGATTTACAAATTGTAAATTGAACACTATTTACTACTTAAAAAGCTTACTTCCCTGTTGACATTTTGGCGCAAACTTAGATTAAAGATTGAAAATTTTAAACTAACGTTGTTCTAATTGCATGTGGATTGATAAACACTGATATCTCTCCTTCTGTCATAGGTAGGTTGAGATTTGAAAAAAGAAGACAAATCTTTGTTTAACTATTGGGTAGTTACGACATTTAACATAGTAGCTAGATCAGTTAACATAAATGTTTCAAGTTAAGGGGAATTTGAGAAAGAAAATGTTTTTTACCGTAGAGTAGTATCATGGAAAAACAATCGCTCTAAGTGGATTGCTTGTGTTAGATAGAGTGAATATTGAACAGTAAAGCTTCCCAATTACTGGCGTATGAACCACGTCAGAAATCATTTGAGAGATTGACAGGGACAAATGAACGATATGAATGAGAGCGAGTTTATATTTGTAAAGGAGAAAATGTAATATATGTAAGTGAGCAAATCGATTGAACAAGGACGCACATTTTTAGTTTATCTAATAGGGTTAAAAAAAAAATAAAAAAAGGATTTGCTATACTTTTGTAGATACATGAAATAGAGATCTTTAGTTCTGTCAAATTATATTAAGAGAATGTAAAACATAATATACACTGTTGGTACACACGTAATCATCTTACAGAACACCCCTACTCGAATTTCATTAAGTCAATCTAGTGTGAAATAATTTTAACCTCATATTTATAATTGCAGAAGAATACACTACAAGGATATATAAAATATAATGTCCATTCACATTACAACATACAAGGAGTATAGTTCGTTACAGTTAAAATATATTGGTAACGTCTGGCATTCCTGCAATTGCTGGCAAAATGTCTGAATAGTGTTTTGTTTTAATAGACAATTAAGTAGAAAACATTGTTATTAAAAATTTAGGTCGAACACCTTTTGAGACTCTTGAAGTATAAAATAAAATTATATTTTCACTTTACTTTATACATCATCAGTATTATCACCACAGTCAAGAAATCCTCACTGACTACATGAAATCCACAATCATGAAGAAGAAAAAATATTAAATGCAGTTGAACCGGATATATTACATATTATTGATAAATATATTATTAAAAAATATAAATGTATAATAAATATAGAAATGCATGGAATTCGAGTTGGACCCCAAAGCGAAGCCGGATGATACACTCACCTAAAGGAAAATATAAACAATAAAATACATGACATAAATAACAATTTCAATATAAATGAAACTTTTAAATCAAATGTTTACGTTACAGAAAAAATAAATACACGGTTTCATATTGTTAATTATATAAATAAAAATAAAAGTATTAATGACTACACTGGTTAGTAACAAAGAATTAAAAAGAAAATTGTGCAAATATGACATTTATAAGTATGTATAATAAGCTTTTTTTAGTCAACAGAATCTAAAAATTAGAATATATTTAAGAAGCATAATAAGTTATCACAAACGTAAATATTAATAGAACTGAAAATAAAACTGATGACAATATGGATACTAAAGCTATTCTGTCAGAACAAACTCGAAACTCACCATAGACAAGGATCGTGAAATGTCAGAACGTGATATTGACGTAATGTTCACCCTTTAACCGTAACTCAAGTCATATCGGTATTACAAATTAAATAATACAAATTATATTTTATATATCAGCTCGCTATGCACACACACCGTGTTCACTTCGCACCAATAACAATATATATTTTATTTTCCCGCGCTCCACGATGTGTCATTCGAGGTGACAGATGAATAGTTACACAGATAATGTATATTCAATTTATAAAATACTAATTAATATATTATTGTAGATGTGTCTACACTACATTGACTACAATTATTATAACATTTAAAGGATACACCTGTAAATATAGTGTATGTCGATTTTCAATTCCTCGAGTGAGATACGAAGTCAGTTTCAAGAGAATAGCTATTCAACCATTCATAAATATAACATTAATTTCGTCTTTGTTAAGATGCATAAAACTACTAGTAACATTAACTCTTGCAATTAAAAAATATTAAAATATACATACAAAAACTTAAGTGGTAATTCATGCTTTAGCAAAATAAAAGTTAATATAATTAATTGATTTTGTTTTGTCTCTTATGCGAAAAAACTTAATATTTCAATGGAAGATCATATAAAAATTATCACAGTGCAAATATATTTTAAAATTCTATAACTAATAATGAATTAAATGTAGTGAAATCAATTTCGAAACAGAGACGATTAATTTGAGAACATTTATGTCACGGATAATAAATATATGTCACAACCTGATCTGATGCAGCGTCCGATGTAAATAACGATTCGTTTTTATCATCAAGTAAAATTTCATCTTTGTTTTCATTTCTAATAAATTCATTTTCTGTGTTTTCTGTCTCTGTTACGCTTTCACTCGTATTCAAATCTTCTGTTGTATATCCAATTGCATCAGTAGATGGAATAGTATTTGTAGGAGACGACAGGTTAACTGTTAATAAAAATAAATTGTCTTCATTATAGCTCGTTCCTACAGTTTCGTCGTATGGCGTGGTTGATTCAATATTCAAATCAGTGATATTTTCAATCATAAAATCATCAAATTCTTCATTCAAGTCTATTAATTCTTCATTTTCTATTGATGAAAAATGTATTGATTGATTTTTTTCTAAATTAATTTCGGTAGTCTGATCCACTTCAAGAGTGATTCCTTGAGATTCTATTTCATTGGGTTTTGGGATATCCGTATAGCTTTCAGTATTGCTATTCATAAAGTCTTCATCAGTTGTGATGATTTTATCGAAGTTTTCCGACTCATCATCCTTAATTAATTCTTTTAATAATAAATCTGAATCTTCTGTAAGATTTTTTCTTTCATTAAGTGTGCTTTTTGTAAATTGTTTTCTATTTTCATTTTCTAAATTGGAATTACCATTTAACAACAAGTCTAATATATTTATAAAGATATTTTCATTTGTAGATTTAACAATTTCGTCTTCAATATTAGAAGGATCTTTCAGAGAAGTATCGCTTTTCAATGTTGTAGTGTCACTTGCAACATCAACTGTGAAGTCTTTGTTAGATACAATATCTGCAGCAGGAGTAAAAAACTGCTTTTGATTTTCTTCAATGGGTAAGATATTATCAATGGTAGAATCATTTACTCTAATTTCTTCATCATCTTTATATTCGTCTATATTTATAGTTTCATCGAAAAACTCATTTTTTTCTTCTTCTAACGCCAGATTTTCTATAAAACCCAGTGGATCTTTGGTAATTAATGAATTCAAGGAATCGGTATCCTTAATAAGAGGTGGTTCGGTTACTTCAAAGCTATTGTTTTTATTTGAAAAGACTGTTTCGTTCAGAATATTCCTGGTCGTTGGTTTGCTATTTTCACTTTCATTATAATTATCGGCTTTTATCAAAGCATCAAATATCATATCAACAACAACACTGTCGTTCAGCGTCTTTATTTCAGTTCTATCTTCTGTTTTATTAAAACCTTTCTTTTGTAATTCCTTTTCGACGTTTTGAGAAATATCCTGAGTGTAATTCTCTGGGGGTATCCAATCATATTCTGGGTCTATTTCTCCCTTTTTGACAGGGCTATTGGTGCTTTCTTCAGCAGATTCAATGCCACTTGTCTTATTGGTAATATTTATATCACTGGTGACGGTTTCATTAACGAGATTAAGTTCAGGCGGTGTTTCAATAATTACGTCATTGGCTATGTTTATTTTTTTAATGTATTTCGCAATAGTCGGTCCCAAAACATTTTCGACGTAAGAGTATAAATTTTTGCATTTGCTTACTGTATTCACGTCTTTGGAACTTCCCCATATGACGAATCCAGATGCGTTTGATTTGTAAAAAGACTTAAGAACAACGTTTAGGTCTTCCTGAAAGCAAATATAAGCAGTTTTATTTATGATCAATTTAAAGGAAGGAAAGAAGGTCTATTGGCGCTAAGAACGTTAATTAGAATAATAGAGGTTTACTTGGTGGTAGGGCTCTGTGCAAATACGTCTGGGTACGTACCACTCATTCATCACGTTTTCTACTGTCGAACAGGAATAGTAAGTAATGTTCCGGTTGGAAGAGAGAGAGACAGTGTAATAGGCGCAAGTGACACAACATCTTTAGTTTCTTAGTCATCATCTAGTAGCGATGTCAATGAATGGTTAATATTTCTTACAGCATCACTTACCATTCTTTGCCCGTCTGCCTACTTTTATTAAGAAAAATAATAATTGTACTAGCACTTATCTAGTGAAACTTAACATAAAACGTACATTTTAATCGGATAAAATATTAAGAATGTTTATAATTTGATATTGATCGTTTATTTTTCGCGATTTATTATCTATATATATACTTTAGTAAACATACTTCAGTCATATATCCACCCTCCCGGTATCTAAACCAATAGTAAGGCAGTACAGGTGTCTCGTATCGTCTAACTCGATTAGCTTCCCTGACCCGGCCTCGAACTAGTGACCCCAGCTGATCTGAAGATAAATTCCGTGAACTATACACCGATGGGTACAGCGCTGTGCTCTCGGACCACATCCAGTAAGTTCTGAAAAGATAAAGTATAACTTTTATTATTCATGTAATATTTTATGCAAATAATAATTAATTATGAATATAGATCCCTTACAAATTAAATACTAATCGAGACCGTTCGTATAAATCGACAGCATAATAATAATTTCCAACCTCAGGGGAAGTAAAGACAAATAAACCTAATGGTAAGTGGTCACCACCGCCCATAGACATTGGCGATGTTAGAAATATTAACTATTTCGTACATCGCCAATGCGCCGTCTGCTTGCACAAAGCTCTACCACCAGTAAATCTAACCAGTAAATTCTCTATTTGTCAACCCATTTTTTTTTAAATGTATAGGCTAGCGCTTGACTGTATCACACCTGATGGAAAGTGAGATACAGTCTAAGATGGAGCGCGCTTGCCTAGAAGGTGCCTATTCACTCGAGACTACATTTACTTTTTTTGTTTGGTAGCTATTGACAAACAGAATGTTATATGGAATCGTTATAATGTATTTTTTTTCTTTTATATAATTGTATACCGTGTATATGTACTATAAATACTCTTCAATTGTCCTTTATTTCTGTAGAAGATTCAGTGAATTTAACACTTGGTATTTACGCTATTAATTAAAAATTATTACTCCGGTTCCCGTAGTGGGTCGTAGCGTAACGATACTTGAACCTTTCTCAATAAATTGGCTAACGCGAAAAGACTACGTAGATATTGCTGTAATCGTAAATATATATATGTATAGATTTTAAATTTTAAAGAAACTAACTTACATATCGTTTTCCGCTAAAACGTTCGGCGCGCAATCCTCCTTTAAATTTTGCCCCGCCATGTTGAAGCAGTAAGGAAACCCGTAGTATCCCCAAAGCGCTTTAGGGCGCATCTGCTTCGCAATAGACAACGTCGTCTGCATAAATGTTCTAGCAGATGCTTCGAAGCGTTGCTTCGCCTGGAATTATAATCATTATGCTTTTATTATTTAAATTGTCACTAAATTATAATATCTTTATAATTATATTATCTTTCAACTTTAATTGATCGAGATATGGCATTCATATTCAATATAAATATAAGTTTGCATTCGACGTCCTGAAGTCCAGGAGATTTCTTCATTAGCTCGGAATATGAGCCAGTTGACATCCTTGAAGTAACTTTATTTGTCTTCGTGGGATTCTGGCTCCCTTAGTCGGTCTGGGTGCTACTATAATCCAGGATCTCCTCGTTGCGTAAATATTTGACAAGGAACAAACGCATCAAACTAATTCCCATTAAGCGATGGTTAATAGGTTACGTCGTTGCTCTAATTACAACATTGCATTATTGAGGGCGAACAGATTTGAATGGGATTGCGAAACGTTATGATATACAAATAATAGGTCGGTTGTGCTTCTAAATAATGTTGATAAACACGAACGCTATTAAAAACATTACATTTTTTTTAAGCTTTGCTCTACTGCAATCGACTGAGTGGAGCTAAACAAACCTTAGATTTGCGTACTTTATTTCCTTTTACTTTATATTTTATTGTAAACCACAAACAGAAAAAAAAATACAAAACATGGATATATCCTAAATAAAAGTAGCATAAAAATATTTTGGTAGTTATCGCTACATAAAGATCTCTACCAGGCAACCAACGGTGCTACTTAAGAATATACAATATTTCAAACGATTTTCTAATAGCTCTACTATAATATTCAATTTGTATAATATAATAAATAATATATTAATCAAGAACTTTACTTTATAAGTAAAATTAAAATGGATGTATGTAGAGAAGTGGAATATTTTTATTACAATAATATTCGATCAATTTCTTCGATATTCGAAACGCATTTTTTTAAATTCATTATAAATACCATAGATTAATCGAGATCTCGACCAATGATATCGCGTCAATTCAAGGTCAGGTTTTATAATCCATGGTTGGCTATAAATGTAAGTATAAAGTTACATATCACTTACACGCACTTTGGAATCGCTATTCTTCAAGACTATACATATAGGTTTGTTAGTAAGTAATAAATAAGCAATCACAATATCGAAGAAAAATAGTCTAATTCTCTAGATTTCCATATTATACTTGCAGAAAGATTTATTTTGAAATCATATATAACAAGCTCTTCCCGTAATTGATATGTCTTATTCAAGTTTCTCTCTCAGTCGTTTACTTCATTGCTGAAGGTCATGTCCACTCTGATCTAGGGTCCGGGTCCTTCCTGTCCTCAGCTTTCCTCAAGGCTGTCAGGTCACTTGGAGACCAGTGAGGTTGGTAACTTGGTCCGACCATCGTGTGGGGCAGCGGCCACTTGGTCGATTCCCCTCTACTTTGCCAAGCACCATCAGCTTGTCGAGGCTGTCAGGCTGCCTTCGCGCTATATGACCGCTGTATGACTATTCAAGTTTCAGGCTACCTTAATATGATATTTCATTACGATCAGTTCAATAGTATAGTACTAAAGATTCACAGACAGACTTATTTTTGCATTTATAATATTAATATAGATTATAGATAAACAGATACAATCCTATCATATTTCAAATATATAAGTAACGTGTACTCACTTTAAGCTATAATTATCTATTTTATACTAGCCTGCGACCTAGACTTTATAAAACATACAACACTCGGCCTCATTGGCTCTACTAGTGACTGAAGGGCTGGTTCATTTATCGCCCAGACAATTGCGATTCATGGGAAATGCTGTTAGCATTATTCATATTATTCGGGTCGTGCTTGATGGTGAAAAAAAATCATAAGCAAACCTCAAGAAGAAGAGAGCCCTTTATCCTGGAAAAGGTTTTATCTAAAGCTAGCAAAATAACCGATTTCACCCGCGGCATCCTTTATCCGCCTCTCCCGTGGGGGGATCTCATTTCTATGCTTCTGTCTACAACGGTCGGTGGTATTATTTTTAATTATTTTTTTTGCGTTTTACATATTTAACAAATCATTCTAAAGGATATGATAGTTATTTTACTTTAATATGATAATTAAAACAAAGCACATTTTTTTCCGTAGTCCTCTCATCTTAATAGCTGTTTTTTTTATATCGAGAAAGTTAATTATGTTGTTGATCAGACACAACCTTTGATAATATCGTCTAGTTTTTTTACTTTGAACTAGACATATACAAAATCAAATAAAAAAATAGAAATTTTGCTCAAAAACTTAAGAACAATTTGAATTACCTCAGCATTAATCCAACTCTTGGGCCACCACCAATGCAATTTCTTCTCAATCTCGTACGAAACATCCTTGTAAGGAACTAGCGTGCCGAAGTTCTGACGAAAAATGGGCCGCCACGATTCAAAGTCTATTATTCCGATGCCTGGATATCAAAACGAAATAAAAATTAAATTACGAGTTTATTAGAACGATAAATTAAATCAACACCGACTTCATACTTAAAGTGAAATTGCATAATTAATATTGTATAACGCCAAGCTACCTCATGATAATTGTATATAATTACATACATTAGAAATCTAATTATAAATAATTTGGCATTTAAACTCTGTTAAACTTAGATGTACGGTGTGCTAAGCTCTTCGAAATTCCTCGATCTATGGCTTTTTGTTTTATACCTTTGTATGGTTTAAAGCAACACATTAAATCATGTAATACTTCATTCTTTGAATCTTCGTGGTATGTTTCTGGGAAATGAAGTTGAGATTTCGTTTCAATATTCGATTATTCGTTTTGTAAATAAATTGAACGTAGGTCTACAGCTAACCGTTGTGATTTGTTTACGAGGACATAGAGGATTTGTTTTATCATCTTTATTGTTTTTATTTTGGAACAAAATGACAAAACAAAAATTGTACAGTTGTACTATACTTATGCGCAGACATCTGTTGCTTAAGCATCACTTTAACTTTATTTTCTGAATACTTGTTCTCCATAAAAAGCGATCTAAGTCGAAGTAATCAAGATTCCATAAAACGTAGTTAAAAAAACGGTCAAATGCGAGTTAAGTTTGCGCATTAACTGTTCCGTAGAACACTTTGTTTTGGACTTTATTATTTATGATGATCGCTTAGGTCCAAGTATATCTGTGAAATGGCAATTTTATCTAACTACTCTTCTAATGATACCCGTCAGATTAACACGCAGACGATATAGTTTCAGTGACAGCGTTCCATCATTTGTAGAAGGAATCCTGGGAAGCAAAAATGTACGACCAAAAATGAATACGATGAGAATGTAGCTGGTTTACCAGACATCGGCGCCCGTTTTGCTGTGCACTGCTGGCGAGGACATTTTATATTTTGAAGCAATTTTAATAGCTATACATATTACACGACATGGAATTTGAATCATACTAGTACAGAATTTCGTAAGCCTACGTCAATAAACAACTATGACGTATATTATTAACGCTATTGGTTATAAATAATGTTATTTATTTATCCTTATTTTAAATGTCCTGACTGACTGACTAATAATGCACAGCTTCAGCTATATGTTTTAGAAACTTGAATTTCGGTAAACCGCAATGAGTCCCAGTAAACTTCCACCGTTTTTTTAAGAAGATGTGAAATTACAATTTTAAGTAGTGATAGGATTTTAGGCTCATATAGTCTGTATATGTCTGCGCATTTTAAAACGGCAATGTTTTATAATATCTCAATTTTAATAATATCCTGGGACATTATTCACACAAGGACCCCAAACTAAGCAGAGCTTGTACTATGGAAACCAGACAACTGATATACTACAATTACTACTTCTCTTTTGTAAATACATAAGCCGATATGGCCCAGTGGTAAGAACGTGTGAATCTTAACCGATGATCGTGGGTTCAAACCCGGGCAAGCACCACTGAATTTTCATGTGCTTAATTTGTGATTATAATTCATCTCGTGCTTTACGGTGAAGGAAAACATCGTGAGGAAACCTGCATGTGTCTAATTTCACTGAAATTCTGCCACATGTGTATTCCACCAACCCGCATTGGAGCAGCGTGGTGGAATAAGCTCGAAACCTTCTCCTCAAAAAGAGGAGAGGAGGCCTTTAGCCCAGCAGTGGGACATTCACAGGCTGTTACGGTATAGATAATTACACCCAGTCTTAGGACAAAGAGATATCTGTCCTGGGTGGGAATCGAGCCTACAATCTTCGGCATGAAAGGCAAGTTTCTACTAACCACCTCAACCCGCCCGTCAATTGTTAGATGTACTTAGTCAATGTTATATTTAGTTTATTAATATAAAACGCTTAATGCCTTAAGGCATTCTCTGCCAGCCAACCCTTAGGCCCATCAGTAATACATACATGGGTACGCTACGACTATTAAAACAATACACACATAGGCAACCAACCTAAAATCAATACTTGCCACTAAAGTCTGGATTAGGAACAATTTCTGCCACATCCTCTCTAAAGGCCTTCAAATGCTCCTCCAAATTCCCTTCCTGCGGTACTCCGCCGTTCCTAAACCTGTATTTCCCACTGGTTTCGTTCTTAAATATAGCCGGAAACAGCCCCGGTTCATACATTATCGTGATTTTTTCGCCATTAAAATGGTCGCCATCATTCTGGATGATGCCATATTTTTCATATAAATTGTCGAATGGTATCTTCTTTGATTTGCACTGAATTGTCGGTACGTTCCAGTAGACTCGGAAGGGTTTCCTGAAGTCTCTGCTCATTTCATCTTCGAGCACTTCGACAACGTAATAATTGTTGCTGTAACAATAATATTGGGTTTAGGTTGAGAGAATATAGACTAACGTCGCTTACATGAGAGCAATGTTAAACTTAAATTTAGTTATTACACTCGTCGTTCGTTGTTACATTAGTCGAAACTTTATTAATTCATACTCATTAAACACATTGTGACTTCTTGCTTAGAAGCGAATGATGTTTTTTAAGATACGCGGCTAGTCGTGTCTTAAATGTTTTAAGCGAGTTTACATTTCTTATATTTGAGAGAATTTTGTTAAAAAGTTGCACTCATTCAAATGTGATCATTTTTTTTGCCATAGTCCGTTCTTATCTTTGGTAGGACAATGAAACTCGCTCTGTAATGAATTATTGAGTTTTATTTACGGATTTAATGAAATTAAGATATGAAATCCTGAATCGCATTTAAGTTTGTTTCAGCGTAAGGTATAATGCCAGTTTTAGTGCTGTTTCAATTGACATTTACGAGAATTTATTTTTACAAGTGTCAACCAGTGGTTTTAAGTGTGTATTTAACGTTTTGTTTGAAAATTTATAATTTATTTTAAAACCATACAGTTTTTTGACGGAAAGATTTTCCCTTCTAACAACAATTTGAGGACTGTAATGCTCTATACATGATTTGATTTTTGTAAGTATTGTACATGAGTATAACATATTTAACGCAGCATTAATTATAATATATTTTAAAGGGCTAAATATTATGTGTAATTTGTGCGCAAACACAGGTGCTCTAGCTCCCATTCTCCCAATCCGATGGGACGGTAATATGACACAACGGTGAAAAGGTCAGGCACTAGCCTAAGCCTCACGGCGCAGGAATTTGTATAGCATTTATTTTGGGGACGGTATGGGGTTCGTTTCAGTTCTAGGAAGATCTGTAAGCCTTATAACCATTAGAACAACGAACCTGTCGATACAGACGTAATCATATATATTAAGTAAATAATTTACATTTAGATTATTCCAACTTGTTGTCCTCGTATGTTTAATTAATAGCTTGTAATAATACATAAAATATCACATAAAATTGCATTATTAATTTCCGCATCAATAGTTATCTCATAAATACCATATTTTATTGGGAACAATAGACGCAAATACAATATGAATCTTATATAAATAGCCTTGACATTGTATTAATAGCGGAGTTGAACGACCTTATGTCACGTCTCGTGATTGTTGAATAGTTTAGTATGTATGTACATATGTATAAAAAGGTATTTAAGTTAAGTTGTTATAAATTGTTATTGGGTCGACTTTTCTAACTAATTTTCGGCCAATTATCAATTACTTATGATTTACTACTTTTAAGCTATAATCAAACATAACACGAACGCATATTAAGTTTTTTTTATAACGTGGACCAATTATAGGAAAAAGATATGAGATATTTTTATGGACATTGATCAATCAGGACACAATTTGAATAAAATCAAATACAGTCGAATAGTTTGGCCGAATTTTTAGCTGTTCTATTTCTCATCGAATATTTATATTGAGTTACTGGGAATAAGTTTTAAGTATTCGTTAAAACTCTAATATTTATATGTTATATTTGAGAGACAGTCGAGTCTTGTTTCAGGGTAAACTACTTAAAGAATTTCAAGTGCTAAATTATTATTCGTATTTTAATTTCATGTTCGGAGTATTAGATTATCATGCACTTATAAAGAATCATACGGCCCCTATAAATCTGGTCAAATTGTCTTGGAGTAGAGTATGGGAAAGACCTTGCGTTCAACTAGCGCTTATTTAACCATCGCGGAATGCATGACTGTACTATAAAGATTGAAATGAGTAATTAATGGAATCAGCCTATCGGTGCCTGTTTAAAGATATGGTTTGGACCGTATTCCACCACGCTCGAACACGGGTTGGTGGATACACCAACCAAAACTAAAAACCATTTTAAAGTTTATGATATCATTGGCAATAATCTAATTTTATTTTATGTCATTTGATTTAGTCTAATTTAATATAATTTAAGGTGATTTCTTTTGATTAGTGAATTGATTGAATTTAATTCAAATTTAATTTCGATTTAATTAATTTAGATTTGATTTGATTTTAATAATTTAATTTTAATTCGGTATTATAATTTTAATTCGAATTGATCTAATTTATAATATGTAAAATATTAGTATTGGAATTTTTGTCTTTTTACTATTTATTGTATATTTTGTATTTATGATCCCTGTTTGGTCGAAATAAATATTATTATTATTATTATATTATTATTATTAATAAAGATGTGCTATTTGTGAAAATATTTGACGGTGTTTTTAAAACGAAGATAAATAATATACATTTAAATAAGACCTAACGATATTCGTTTGATACGTTTTATTTCGATACATTGACCCAGTAACAACGTTCCAAGTCAAAACACTAGATAAGACGATTATCGTAAACAAGATTGGCGGCACGCTGCAGGAATGAACTCGATAGCCAGTGTCGAACTCGATCTTGAAATGTCAGAGTATTTGTGTTATTATTAGTACATTAACTACATTAATAAACTTTTTACATCATGTTCATTACATATACATTACTAGTTTTCAGCCGCGACTTCGCCCGCGTGTTTGAAGGGGGCAGATGTTAGGTATAGTGGCCTGGGTCCTTCTTTGGACTTCGAGCTTGCTTTATACCAAAATTGATGAAAATCGGTGCAGTGGTTCAGACGTGAAAGCCTAACAGATAGAAAGAGTTTATTTTGCCTTGCCCCGGGAATCTATACTAATGTATATAGTAATGTATAGATTCCCGAGACAAGGCTTTTGATTATATAATAATATCCTATTTACATTTTTATATGAAAGCCAATTCATAATTATAAAGTTTATGTTATAAAACATTAATATATAATTCCCAACGCGCGAATCGTAACCGATGTTCGTGGGTTAAAACTCGTGCTTAATTTGTATTTATAATTCATCTCGTGCTTGACGGTGAAGCCAAACATCGTGAGGAAACCTGCATGTGTCTAATTTCATTGAAATTCCGCCATATGTGTATTCCACCAACCCGCATTGGAGCAGCGTGATGGAATAAGCTCCAAAACTTCTCAAAAAAGGAGAGCAGTGAAACATTTACAGGCTGTTACTGTACTGTATATAGACCATATTATTCTGTTTAACGCAATATATAAATATCAAAACAAAATTTACGAAACAAATCTAATTCTCTGCATATTAAATCATATATATTATATTAGTTAAGTCCAAGGTCCATTAATAATCAGACTAATTCATAAAAAAAAGCTTATTTTGAGCTTTAAGTCAAATATGTTAGCAATTTGTTTAACTTCATTATCAAGGCTATGTTTTATATTTACTGTTGTATTACGGATCACAAGTGCTGTGACGAACAAAGAAACTGTTTGGACTTGGGCTTAGTAAGTCAATAGAAAGTCGTTCTTACATTGTCAACATCAGGGATTTATATCAAGCAGTCAGTTGAGTTCAATTGTTTTGTTATAATAAATATGTGTTCACGTTTGCTGTAATCATATTTAGGTTTGTATTCGCTCGTTCGTTTGTTATTTTTTTGTTATCTTATAATCTTTGTTCATCTTAAGGTTGTGTGGAAGAAATTGCCTTTCAGTATTGTCTGATGTTGCAAAATCTGTGAAAATAAATAATAGGTACATTGACAATGCGTTGTTCTAAGTTTGTCAGTTTAGAGACAACAACAGACAGACAACAGTTTTGAGAGAATTACTAATATATCAGCGTTTGGTGGTAGGATTTTTAGGAGGATGCAAACTCGTCTGGGTATGTATCAAGATTTTTAGTATATCTGTGATCCGGCTCGAAGAGTGAGTGAGCCAAAATAAAAACATGCAAGGGATATATCGTTGATATTCATACAGAATATATAAATGTAATTGTAATAATTTAATTGTTAAATACAGTAACTACGAATTTTCTTGCCGGTTATTCTCGGTAGAATCTAGATATATACGGTATTTTTACTGGTGGTAGGGCATTTTGCAAGCTCGTCTGCGTAGGTACCACCCACTCATCAGATATTCTACCACAAAACAGCAGTACTTGGTACTGTTGTGTTCCGGTTTGAAGGGTGAATGAGCCAATGTAATTACAGTCACAAGGGATATAAAATGGTCAACTCATATGCTCGTCCGCCTTCCTATTCTATAACAACAAAAAAAAAACATTCCGAACCGGTGGCAGCTTTATGTGAATGAAGTATATTTTAACTTTGCCTATAACATCTAGTAATGTGATTAAATATTAAACCATAATCATATCTTCAATATACTTCCGACTCTATCTAGAATTACAAAGGATAAGTGCGGACTGCTCTGGTATAATCCTGATATTATTATTTTGACTGACAGACGGATGTAATCTGCTTTAATATATAGAGTCGGTAAGAGTTCCTTGTGTTCGCTAACAATATTAAACAGGATTCATTAAGATTTATTGAAGTCGTGCGGTCGTGATCTCAGCAAGTTAAAAGTTAAAATGAATGAATGATTTAAAAAAAATGATACTTAGAATTATCATTTATAACCCGATAGAGCTCAGTGGGTAGAATGCATGGAGCTGAACTGAAGATCGTGGGTTTACATCTTGTGAATTTGTGAACGTATTTAACAGAATCACAAATCGGTAAATACAACCAATACTAATAAAAAAAGGAATAATAACTACTAAATTCTAGAGGAAATTTAGTTAAACACCTATTCCTCTTTTTCTATCATTTTTGATTTGACATTCGAAAGAAAAAGACACAACATTGTTTAACTGGTCACCCGCTCCACAACTTTTATAAGTAAAACCGTTATATTATTTACATCGAATCAGTATTACTTATCTATCTCTCTATATATATATATATAAAGGAATAATTAACTCACTTTCATATCAACGCACAGCCCAAACTACCGAGTTTTACAAGTTTTTTTAAATTACACAGTAGATTAGCACTATGGATGGATTTTTGAAATGTAACCCCTAAGGTAGTGATAAACGGGATGAAAATTTATATGAAAATCCAACATTTTAGAAGAAAGAGCTATCAAAATTGGTATTTAGTAATTCTGAATTGTGACGCAAGCGAAACCGGTGATGATTTTGTTTGTTTGAGAGCTCTAGTCGCAATATGTACCAGACAGTTTTGAAAAAAAATACTATTTGCCCTTTTATTATGGAACGTTACAGGCTATATAGCATTATGCTGTGACCCACAGAGACAAGCTCGCTTGACGCGGGTGTGACCGCGCGAAACAGCTAACCAAACTGCTGTTGTATTATAATAAATTATAAATATCCAGTGATGTATCGAGTAAGTAACAGCTTGTTAATGTCCCACTGCAGGGCTAAGGCCTCCTCTCCCTTTTGAGGAGAAGGTTTAGAGCTTAATCCACCACGCTCCTCCAGTCCGGTTTGGTGGAATACACATGTGGCAGAATTTCAGTGAAATTAGACACATGCAGGTTTCCTCACGATGTTTTCCTTCACCGTCAAGCACGAGATGAATTATAAACACAAATTAAGCACATGAAAATTCGGTGGTGTTTGCCCGGGTTTGCACCCACGATCATCGATTAAGATTCACGTGTTCAAACCACTAGGCCATCTCCGCTTCGTATCGAGTAAACGACCTACATAATTATAATAGTTTTGAGAGCTCACTGATTTTAAACAATTGTCTGACCTCTGCAACCCTTGGCCTGCGATATCGTGTTGAATAATATATACTGTTTTTTTTAATGATGTTAGGCAGGCAGACTGACAAGGGGGCCCATATAAGGGCATAAGGGGCTTATTATAATATTTTAAATTGGTTTTTCAAGTCTGTCCGAGTTTTAGAATACAATACTGTTTATTGTATACTGTTATTATACAATTGTTGTGAATTTATAAAATTAGATAATTTTGAAATAACTTGTCAATATATAAGGTGTTATATATAAATAATACCAAAACCCGCGGTCTTCGCCAGTGATACAGTTTGTGCAGAAAACTTCAAAATATGCTTTTTCACCGTACATAGCGTCTATTTTAATTATATATACGAAATATTAAAAATTATAAGTTAGCAGCGGTAGTCTAAAAAGGGTGGTTGTTTTTTTGGTTGTGGTAACTCGCCAATAACCACATTAACACATCACAGACAGAAACTTCAACTTTATTTATTATTATACCGTTTGTTGTTATTAATCAACAGATAATATTTAAATTGACAATAAAACTAATGTTTTTTTAATTAAACGTTAAATTACAAACAATGCTATTTTATATTCATTTTATAATAATTTGCGTCATTTTATAATAATAAGTATTATAAATGGCGGAAAATCGTTTGTCATCACTGGCAGACTAATTACACCTCTGTTGCACATTATCTGTTTAAAAAAAATGAAAAATAGAATTCGTTCGAATTTTGAAAAAAATATATAAAAATGATGTTTCAATAACGCCAACTCTTATAACAATATTAATATAATAAGTATAATTTATTCCTTTAAAATCATATCAACAAAAACGATTAATCTTTGGAATAAATAGTACTTTACGCCATATATATAGAACATAATGTTATATAAGAATACATAACATTATAAGAACGTATAAATGGACATTGTTAATGTTATAAAAATATTTATACAGAAATAGGAAATGTAAAATAGGTCGCAATGGAACACGCGATAGAGCCATTGAAGCAAATCTGATAAGAATAAATGTATTTGTACAGAGCTGAGTTTAAACTGTTTTAAACTTATATTATTATGTTGTATCAATTGTAGTATAAGCGGAGATGTGCACATAAGTCTTAAGACTTAACCGATAGTAATTTCATGCCGGTCAAGCACCGCAAAATTTTCATGTTTTCATAATTCATCTTGTGCTGAATCCGTAATTAAGGAATTGGAGTGTCGTGGTGGAATCAGCAAAATATTTTCCGTAGGATCACAGAATTTGCAAAGCAATGGAACATTTGCCGGTTGTTTTTTCTTTGATAATGGGTTCGATTCCCATCCAGGACAGACATTTGTGTGCATGTCGGTTTGTCCTGAGTCTGGGTGTAATTATCTATAAGTAAAAGTATGAATTTACAAAACAAAAGTAGTATATGTAGTATCTCAGTTGTCTGGTTTCCATAGTACCAGCTCTACTTAATTTGGGATCAGATGGCCGTGGGTGAATATAATAAGTTTTTTTTTGAGTTTTAAAATCACGGGTTGACTTCGCATACTCCTGTACAGTAAGTAATAGAGGTTTTAGTTGTTGAGACCATTGTCAATAATAAACATACATATACTCTGCACTTCGTGGTAGGGCTTTGAGAAAGCCTAGCTTGTTGGGATTGGGTTCGAAGGGTGAGTGAGACACTGTAGATACATGCACAAGGGACATTAGATATTAGTTCCCAAGGTTGGTGTCGCATTGACGGAAACGCAAGGAATATTTAACATTTCTTTACAGTGCCAAAGGGTTATTACCATTAGAACGCCAATCTGCCCCAAAAAACTCTGTTACATTTCACATTGTTACATTCTCATTAATAATAATGAAATTAATCGTTTATAATACAGGTTTCATGTAAACTGTTTACTAATAAAGATTATCGTTTCTATAACGTTATCGTGAAAATTTCCTACGACGTAAAACTGTCAACGAAGCTTGCACTATATGGGATGGATTGTTATCCGAGATTATTGGTCAGCTCCTCAAAAACACCGCAGTCTCAATTTTTAATGACCATTTTTAATTTATAATCTCGTATAGCGTTGCTCGGAACACTCTCAGCCTTCCTGATTAATATAATTTTTTTGTCGGCGCATAGAAGTGTAAACCGCTAAACGGTAAAAATATTTAGATTACGTATTTATTTTTCTTTGTCGATGTTGAAATCTTAAAGTAAAGTATTTCGTTATTTTTTCGATGATTTCGACATTTTAAATAATTATATAACGATTTTTATATGCGTTATTTAAAAACAAACCAACTTTGTCTGAAAAGTGATTATTTTTCTTTAATTTCGAACCTCAAAAATAGAAATAATGTTACTTGTTTTTTATTTTACTTGTTATATCTAGTTAATATTAATTGTAATCATTCTTTGTCTTCTGAAATTAGAACAGATAAGCAAGAGTCAGTATATTATATATATATAAAGGTAATGACACGTTATTCGTACAAAGAGGAAGACGTCGTTGACCTCCGGCGAATGCGTTGAAAATTTGGCGCAAGGCCGGACCGGGGAGAAAGCGGAAGTGATTGCATGTTTTATATTAAAACATGTTTATTAACTATTTTTAGAGAGTTTTAATGTTTTTTTTTTTAATTAACACATCTCCACGAACGTGTCGACCGTGCCTTTTGTTTATTTTTTTTTTTACTGAGTTGGTAGTTTTTTGTAAGTTTTTATTTCCAGGCAACATTACAATCAGAAGTTTATGATTTTATTGATGACTGTACAAGTTTTAATTGGAATAGAATTTTTCGTTGATCGGCTAGTAGTGTTCTTGGTTCTTGCAAGTTTTAACGGTTTATTTTATAGTTTTGATATATTAGTAATAAAAGTAAAAGAATAAGAAAAAGAATTATTTTAAGAGAGAGAAGAGATGCCCCCAGTAATAGTAATTAAAATCTTACCCGAATATTAAGGGTTAGAAGGTAGTGACATAGTTGCTAATGATACGTCGCGGCTTTATTTAAGATTACGTGTATAAAATAATTATACTACGAACAGGTTGATTGAAATTTGAAAGAGAGTGAGTTTGCGTGAATTAAAAGTTTACAAAATTATTAATCCGCTTTTAAATTACGAAAGTATACAAATTGTTGTTTGTATCATTGTCACAAATGGAGAGATCTATTATTTGTTAAAGAACTTTTTGATAATCTGGGTGCTGTCCAAGTCTCGAGGCCTATCAGCTAGATTTCTTTAAACTCACTGTGTTGGGTGAATGAACGCGTTTATTTCTAGATGTGTCATTAACTTAAATGCTGGCAGTATATTGTCAAAATATATCTCTGAAACCGACGTCCTTTGGTTGGAGTGACGAATGACGTATAGGAATCATCTGTTTAGACAAAATCTCACAGCGATCGTCGATTTCATTTTTAGAAAAGGACAAAATGTATTTGTTTGATAATATACGTGTCACATTCATTTGTCTTATTATTATACAATTTTAATAAAGATATATTATATTAAAAGATTATATACAAATATGAAAACATTATTATAAATAGAGAGTAATATATTCAATTTTTATTTTTCGTTCTGTGTTTGTTAATTTTGTTTAATATCATTATAAAATTATGATTAGTCACTTGTTAAATATGCGCTTTCATTTATTTATTATTATTTCATTTATATTATCACTATTTTCCGCCGCGGCGGCTTTGATCGCATGTGAGGGCCCCTCACAGTCAGATGTGACGTAGACTATTTTTTTGACTCGTGATGTCGTGTATGCAAAATTTTATGATGATCGGTGGAAATAACTACTCTTAAAACTATGGTGAGATCATCAAAATTACTAAAACAATCATCATCTATAATTTCTAGAGGATATAGAAATGAAGAAGGGTTGATAAGATAAAAATACTAAGAAATAGAATTTAGAATATTTTAATTTGGCTGAATAGAATGCACGTGTTCCAATTAATTTGAAAGGAAAAAATATAAATTCACAAATCGGAAATACCGGTATTGGTGTCAAGGCTATGAATATTTATACATTAATTAAAATAAGAGAAAATTACGTTAAATAGTTACGGTGTTTGTTTGATTACCGATTTGAGTTTATCTATCTATAAACAATATAAAACAAATTCGCAAATTTCCTCGTTCTCGTATTTCCGCTAACTGCTTTTAAACCATGAAACGGATTTTGATACGGTTTTCACTAATAGTAATCATATAATTGATATATCTTTTGCACAAAATGAAATATGTCGGTGTTCTGTAGATTTTTTTTTGTAAACGATGTATAATTTTGGATATTATATATGGAATAAGGATTTAAAAAAATTATCAATTTTAACTTCATGTTGACTAACAGTTATACTTGGCAATTCGAACCAGTCATTTTACAAATACAAATACGCAGGGAGGTTGTACTATGATTTATGCGTATATATTATTTTATGCCCTTAGAACTGTATGTACGGATGTGTATGATATGTACGGACAAAAAGATCGACTATCGAATGTTTATATCTCATTGATTAAAAAATTGTAACTCATCCGTAAGTCGGGACGAGTAGCTTGCTATATTTACTTGAACTCTGTGTTCCTGAAACGTTACACGTACAAACGTTGTATGCTACTTCGATAATGACCAGTTGAATTTTTCAGTTGTGAAAGCTCCTAATAATCTTTTACAGTATAATGTGCCTTATTTATTAATATTTTAAACAAGGGCTTAGCGATTTAAGAACAAAGATATACCAACCGTTTTGTGTCATTGAATTTTTATATATACATATTACTGGTGGTAGAGCTTTGTGCAAGCTCGTCTGGGTAGGTACCACCCAATCATCAGATATTCTACCGCAAAACAGCAGTACTTGTTATGGTTGTGTTCCGGTTTGAAGAGTGAGTGAGCCAGTGTAATTACAGGCACAAGGTTGGTGGCGCATTGGTGATGTAAGCGATGGTTAACATTTCTTACAATGCCAATGCACAAATATACATTAAACACTGCCAACTGCCTAACTCGCGAGCTACTAAATATTTCTCGTCTGAAATACCAATAACTTATTTTGGCTCGACTCAATTCGAACCCATGATCCTCTTGATCCTCTTTATTATCCACTAGACAAACGGGTTTATATTTATTATTGTAATAGGAAACGCGTTGACTATCGTAACATTTACGTATTAAAACGCATCATTGGCAGTATAATGTTGATGGGATTTAAATAAACGTGACAATAACACGCTATAAGAGAGTGTTACACGAAATGTGCGTTTACATAACAACAATTCTATAATTAAATAAACAATACCTAATAAAAGTATTCGTATGAAAAACTCATGACCTAATTATATAAATGTTGTTTTTTTTTTTTAATTTTGATGTATAGTCGAAGGCTAAGTGTTTATTGGTTCAACAAACAAAATGATTTCACACTGTCATGTGGCTGGTCATCCTTAACAGGTTACTCTGATAATCTAGTTAGGATGACCAGCCTGTACTCTAAAATGTCTTTCTTAACTTTAATTATTACATAAGTTATTTCTTGTCTCGACTGAGTAAATTTATAAACCCTTATGTGAAATAAAAAATATTATTATACATACGTACAGAATAACTTACTGTTTAAAAATATTTATTTGTTTATAAATATTTATTAGAAACTTAACAAAACAGTCATTTTAAAATACTTCGTAATGAGTTTATAGGACTTTCGGTAAAAATATCATATTTTAAACCAATACGATTATAAGACGAACACATGCGTATAAAGGCAAGTGGCTAAGTACAAATTTGTAATATTTAGCAATTAAAAAAATTGTGTTTTTAGGTAAACCATAAAAAAACTTGTCAGTAATATTACACATATAAAGATATTATAAGGTATTTTGACAACTAATTTAAAAAAACAGTAAATAACATTAAATGTCCCACTACTGGTCAGAGGACCTCTTAACGATTGGGTTTTGTAGGGTTTGCGTTGCTTCTATCGAACACACAATCCTCCGTAGAGATTCACTTGTTCAAGAAACTTGTTAAAATATCTATTTATTCGTTTGTTTGTTCCGCTTTCACGTCTTAACTATTCAAGCGATCAATTTGAAATTTTACACACGTTTTAAGGGGTACCTATATTCTTCTCGTGGAGAAGCCGCGGTCAGTTGCCCTTAACTGTTTATACTCGAAATAAAGAAGAAATCTTGAGATAAAGTAAACTAGCATCTGGTCCTTTTGAGGAGCAGGGTTGAAACTTAAGGGAACCGGAAATCTACATAGTTATGTATATAGAATGAAAGCATAGGCTAGTAATATATATGAAAAGCTTTATCATTTGTTACTCTAAATATCACTAATCACTTGTTTATATAAACTTATGTATCTTTTTATATATTGTAAAGGTTGCCTTATATATATGTGATATCATATAACCTGTAACCAGTAGACGAACAAGATGCTTCTAACTATACCCGATTCACAAAATTATGATTTGTAGTTTAGGAGATATAATGCGGAAACAGATGAACATAAATATGTACCGTAGTCAGGTGATACTATTAATTGTAAACAAAGTGTCAGTGTCGAAATTATTTTTGTCGGAGAATGAGTGATCCAAAATAAATAAGATTTCAAAGTGGCATTCGAGATTTCTTTCTTTATATTTTAACCAGTAAATTAAACTGGTAAATTAAGGGAATATTTATATAGAAAAATTGTTGTTTTCTTTTAATTTATTTAGATACATTAATCTCTAATTTTTTTTAAATAGCGCTTAGGATATTAGTTTAAATTAACAATAAATTCTCCTTACCTAACATCATCGCATTTCACCGCACATAATATAAAAATTGAAAACAATATAAACTTCATCGTAAAAACTTATTATACAAACACAAAAAAAAATTAATACACTAATTCCATTGTCTTAAAAATTAAAAAAAAAACAAATTCTTGTTTTTAGCGCAATTGAAATTAACGTATTTTACCGCCAATTTTTGACATAACATGATGCGTTCATAAAGCGCGCTCGTACGCGACTAAGGTATGCTCACTACATGAGTCCATTAAATACTTCTTATAGATTGTATACTCGGAGAGCTTGTGCATTATTGTCGTTTATAAGAAAATGTGTTATGAACGATGTTTTAAATAGTAATGTATTTTGATGTATATCGGTTTTAAGTATTAGCGTTTATTGAATTCTAATTTGTGTGTTAGAAATGTTAATCATATAAATATTATAATAGTTTTACGTTACAAATATGATTTAAAAAATAACTTTTAATAGTGTTAATTTTCTGTTTACATAATGTTATTGAAAATAAAATTCTTTGGTTTGAATAAGCAGAATTTATTTAAAATTAGTTTATATTAGTAGTATGTTTGTATTATTACATAAAAAAAACTTTCTATAGGTATCACAAGCAACATCAATTGTATTGTTCATTAAGATCGCATCAATTGATTTTCGCATACACAAATTTCAAGAGCTACTCATTGCTGTCGTAGAATTAATATAAAAAAGTTTCATAAACATATTTTATTATACAAATATTGTACTCTTTAATTAAGATATTTTATAAGATGCTCTATTACGTGTAAACAGAATAATTAGATGTTGGAATGGAACTCTTGACAGTGTTAATTGAGAAGATTTTGCAATCGTTATTGTTGATTGATACAATAGGAATTTTACATATTAAATCTAAACGAATGCAGTAAATATGGTGTGTCTAGTGCTATATAATTTGTCACATTTAGTAAATATATTTTAAACTAGTTTCTACCTGGGTAATTGTATGGGGAGGTATTAGGTACTCGATGTCCTTTTCTATACATCTGATAACGTGCATGCAAAATTATATGATGATTGATTGAGTTGTTAAAACGTGAAAGCGTAACAGACAAAACATCTCACCTTAGCATTTACAATATTAAGTAAGGACACCAATATTTGTAGTACAAAGTATAATAAATTTCTAAAGATTAAAAACTTTTTTTGGTATTTCTGTTCTATCAAGTATGGAATTTAAATTATTATATTCCATACTTGATAGAACAGAAATAAAAAAAAAATCCCTATTCAACTATTACGAATACACCTTTGTTGCTATTTGTACTGTTATTTCAGTCATCTTATAATACTATATAATATTATAATAGCAAAATCCAACGGACGAAATCCGGCTAATGAATGTAAAACTGTTTGTCATGACGATCAGTTTAACGAATAGAATTGAATATGCTACAATGCCATATAGTTTCGAGTTAAAGCGAAGAGGATAGTGCAAAAATATTCTCTGGTAAAAACTTTCATGGTAATCGGTCTAATTATGTCGAAGTATTTTTAATAATTCTTAAACAGTTCAGACAGCTCCCAAGGGGGACAATTTTACTAATTTATAAGTATTACGATACTTTGCCGAGTCAATTCCACACCAACTTTGGCTATTCTATTTGCATATGAATCAAACCGATATGATGTTGCCATACATCGTAATGTCAACCCAAACCTTTTCGAAAACTATTATATAATTAAATTAAATAATAGATTGATTTGATTGCGACAAAGTGACAATTAGTCAGTACAATAATATTGTCTTATATATAAAATTTAAAATAATTCAAAATAAATTTACTTGACTTGTTTATCTAAATGGTACATTGCCCTTATTACTATTAGTTTTATCAGATAATACCTCGTATATTTTATTAGAAAATATACTTAAGTAAATTGAGTATATGGTTTCAAAGTAAATATGTATTGTTTCAAGTATTCTTGTTATAATATATTATTTGATTAACATATAATAATTACTACAGTTACACTAACATGTGACATTTAACAAATTTCTGTCCAAGAATTTACTATAAATGAAACATCGCACCCGTGACTTAATTTACATAATAATAAAACAAGTACAAATAGTAGTACTAAAGGCCTCTTCTCGTTTAATAGAGAAGGCTTAAAGCATATATCGCCATGCTGTTCTGGTTTGGCTTGGTGGATCTTGCGTTTTTATAATGCAATTATTGATTATCAGCGTTATTCATACAGCATACAATTTTGTTAACTAAACTAACTAAAATGCCAAATCGATTCAAACCTTAAGAAAAGTTTTTTTTTTATCTGATGATAAAGACATTTTAATATATAAACTACGTATAGTTTGTCTGTAGTGTAGTGTTCTATTTCATTTATTTGTCGTGTCATCATTTCGGTATGAGATAAAAATTTAATTTGAATGATATATTTTTATGTATATGTTATGATTTGAGGAAATATTAATAAATCATAGATCAGGCGCTGACTTCTAGACTACAAGGTTACATTCATCTGACTTAGCATCATACACGGAAGCCGTGAGTAAACATGCCCTACAATTATTACGGTAATTAGTCATACACGCGAATAGCAGTTCATTGATCAATCAAAAGTAACGACTTTGCGAATTAAATATTAGAAATATAAACTAAATATTCAAGATCTTAATTATGATTTACCCAGCCCGACATATATCAACCCAAGATTCAAATATTCGCGAATGTTACAACATGTGAGTTAAATACCGAACATTTTATGCCATAATGGACTTCATGCAGAATTTAATACGTAACTAAACAAACAATTTCGCGTTTTATATTAATAGTAAGATTTATTAAAGCTAAAAACAAAGTTTCAGTTAAAATCATTATATGAATAAGTATAGAATAACGCATACCGTTGTGGTATTTACCAATATTTTTTTTTGTAATTAATTTTGTTTTTCGTGCAATAAATACAGCCAATTGGGTGAATAGCTTAAATCTTACGATTGACAGTGTATCAGTAATTATCTAAAGTGATATTGTTTGCCGAAGGTCACAGTGCTAACATACATAGAAATGTTACAAATCTTACTCTTAACAATGTAAAACTTTTTTTTAATGCAGATGATGAAATTAAAAAAAAAATGCTTTTCGTTTCTTAATTTTGCATTGTGTTTTTATATTTTCATTTGATATGAAAAATTAATTATAATGTCATTTAAAAATAAACTGTTCATTCAAAATGTCATGAGCTCCTAGACTATTAAGGAATATTTTTAAAAGTTTTTTTTTTTATGTTATGCCAATTTAATTTTGAAAATAAGTTTGTTTATTTAAATGTTTAAATTAATTAAAAAATAATAACATCATTCGACGATGAATTTATATATAAGCTGTTTGCTTGCAAGCGAATGTTCTTTTTTTAAAATTCGTCTAAATCAGCGTTTCAGCAAATCATATTATGTCACGTACACAAACAAAACTATTGACAAATAATGTGTATGTTTGTTCATTTGATACCTATTACCTACTGACGAGTCGTGGTAATTTGATATAGGATTAAAGTTCAAGTTCGCTGGCCTTATTGTGACCGTATGTTTATTATACGACCGCCATTATTTTGCACAGGTTCAATCAAGGTTTATAAATATTAGAGGTGAGGAAGAGAGAAAGATGTAATTAATTTTCATTCAACTATAAGTCTATAGGAACCGAAATGGCCCAGTGGTAAGAACGCGTGAATCTTAACCAATGTTCGTGGGTTCAAACCCGGGCAAGCACCACGGAATTTTCATGTACTTAATTTGTTATTATAATTCATCTCATATTTGACGGTGAAGGAAAAAACCGTGAGGAAACCTGCATGTGTCTAATTTCACTGAAATTCTTCCACATGTGTATTCCAACAACCCGAATTGGAGCTTGGTGGAATAAGCTCCAAATCTACTCCCAAAAAGGGAGAGGAGGCCTCAGCCTATCAGTGGGATATTCACAGGCTGTTACTGTATTAGTTTACGAACTATTCGCTTGGAAATAGATGATTTATTTATAAGCTTTATCTGCGTCAAACTTGAACGATTTATAATTTACCAAGTCTGTTTTATAAAAATAAAAAACTACGATTTTGAGATTATAACATGCTTAGACCCCCCAATGAATGCTTAAATGACTATTTTGAAATGGGAATGACAAAAGTTGACTGTAGGACGTTTTTAGGCTGAAAAATTAATCTAAGCAAAAACTTATGATTGATCCAACCCGGAGTTAGAATCCACATGCAATATGTCAATGTATGCAGATATATATACCACTAGACTATCGGGGCCACTCTCATATTGCCATACAATTTATACTAATACTATGCTCTATGTCCTATGTTCTTTATACATAAACAATTTCGACATTTAACTTAAAACTGAAATTAATAACACATTATTTTTTGTTGAAATCTGAAAACATTTTTATAATATTAATATGATTTAGAATAAATAAATCCACGTGGAGCGAACGTTTCTTGTATAAAAAAAACAAACAAACACACAGACTTTGTTTACAATGTTTATGGGGAAATTACACTTTGAATCGTATTCGATCGAGTTTAAAGAAATTCATTTTAGGGTTGTCACTTGTGAATGGTTCGATTAATATAATTATTAATATTTATTAAATCAATGTTTGTATCGTTGTTAGCTTTACGTGAAATTATTGTTCAAAAGTGCTTGTAAGAACCTACATAATTAATATTTTAACTTTGATTTTGATAATTTAACTAACAAACAGAATAATTATTCGGGTAAATGAATCACCTGATGGTAAGTGGTCACCACAGCCCATGGATATAGCTTTAAGAAATATTAACTGTGCTTACATCGCCGTTACGCCACCTACTTTCAAAACTAAGATACTTTGTCCCTCGTGTCTGTATTTACACTAACCTTGAAGGGTGAGTATCGGAATAGAACAATATTAATTATTGCTGTTTAGCGATGGAACGAAGCCCTACCACCAAGTAAAATAATATTTTTTTTATAGTATAGGAAGGTGGACGAGCATATGGGCCACCTGATGGTAAGTGGTCATCAACGCCCATAGACATTGGCATTGTAAGAAATGTTAACGATCGCTTACATCACCAATGCGCCACCAACCTTGGAAACTAAGATTTTATGTCCCCTGTGCCTGTAATTACACTGGCTCACTCACCCTTCAAACCGGAACACAAAAATACCAGGTACTGCTGTTTTGCGGTAGAATATCTGATGAGTGAGTGGTACCTACCCAGAAGAGCTTGCTCAAACCCTATATATTATTTGGCTAGCCCCTATTGTTTACGATATATCCTAATATTACAAGGGTAAAGAATTTGTTTGTTACATTTTCACGCCTCAACTATTCAACCGATCACCGTCAAATTTTGCGTACACGTAGAGATATAGAAATATACATAATCAAGGAACCTTCCACCCGTCATCCGTCACACGAGGATTAAGCCGGTAGTTTGCATTCCAAACTATTTGTTTTATAAATTTAAACTATTTGTTTTAGATTTTATTCTAGCAACCCTAACGTAATTAAAGTGCGTGGGCGGTAATTCTGTTATTATACGTTTAAGATCTGTTCGTCGTTATAACAATGATAGACGTTACAAATAAATGCAACACCTCTCATGTGTTGTTTGTGTTTTTGGTTTATTTCAACTAAAGGAATTGAATTGAAAGTCTTTGTTTTCATTTATTATAATGCACTAACTGTAATCTCCATCGTTACTTGTTTTTTAAAGTTTTTTTTTTAGAATTAAGGCACAGGATTGTAAGTGACAGGCCAATTTATTGTGTCATATTAATTTTTCGTAATTGTTTTCTAAACCCTAAATCTATCTACACTTATTATAATGCCAACGTATAACTGGAAGTATAAATATATAAGTTCAATTCAAAAAAGCTTTTTCGAAAACAAGCTTTCATTGAAACCATAATCTGTTGTGCGTAACATTTCAGCTCAATTTATCATCATCATCATGGTCATCAGACAATCGTAGTCCATAGCTGTACATAGGTATCTCCCACGTTGGATCAAAACTCTCGGTTCCACCTTCTTCAAGTCATATAAGCTTACAAATATAATATTTTCTGTTACACTAAATGTAGACTTAAATACAAATCTAACAATCTCTACAGTTAAATAGAGATGGTACCACCTTGGAGTGATAGGAAACTAAACGCAAAATAATTATTAAAATAAATATATACTTACGTATATACGGACGAAAAGAGAACCTCTAGCTTTGTTGTAGTCGGTTAAAAAGCTATGGTGACGTAAATACGGTTACGGTTTATTTTTCCTTTAACTTACCGTACCGTACCGTAACAGCCTGTGAGTGTCCCACTGCTGGGCTATAGGCCTCCTCTCCTCTTTTTGAGGAGAAGGTTTGGAGCTTATTCCACCACGCTGCTCCAATGCGGGTTGGTGGAATTCACATGTGGCAGAATTTCAGTGAAATTAGACATGCAGGTTTCCTCACGATGTTTTCCTTCACCGAAAAACACGAGATGAATTATAATCACAAATTAAGCACATAAAAATTCAGTGGTGCTTGCCCGGGTTTGAACCCAGCCGCGATGGCCCAGTGGTAAGAACGCGTGAATCTTAACCTTTAACTTATGCTACATGAAATTTCTTCTTGCCGAATTTCATGGTTCTAGGTCAACGGGAAGTTTTGATTCCCTTACTATTGTGAAAATATAAATTGTTTCACTACTGAAAATGGGTTTTCATATGGACAGTGGACGAAGTGACCCTCTACGGATTCCGTTTTTACTTTCGAGGTACAGAACCCTAAAAAACGTTTCATTTCTGTGGTGAACATGTGGTGAGCGTGTATTACTTTTATCGAAATATAATATTCGTTAACTAGAATTGCTTTTAGGTTATTTTTAAACATCTAATCCGCGCGTTCTACATTATATAATTAGTTACGGTGTTGTTTTGAACGATGTTCATTGAACTCGGAGCCATTACGTTTGTCGCGTGCTTATGTATAAAGGCCAAGAGACTAGAGCCAAGATAGCCTAGTGGTTAGAACACATTTTTTATTTATTTTTATTTATGTTCATAGGTCTACAAAACAAAATGACAATCAAAAAATTGAAATGATTACGATATGCGCTTTTGATTAAGTGCAAACAAAAACGTCTAGTCTGTGACAGCAACAAATATCTAAGCTTATAAGTTTTTTTAAATTGCAAAACAATTTAAACTATCGAATCAGTTTTTTAAACTTTTTTCAATGAGGCTATAGAACTGTCGGTAAAAATATCATAATTAAAACGAATACTATTATAAGAGGAACACATGCGGTATAAAGGCGAGTGGCTAAGTACATTTGTTCTAGAGGTAGGAAGACAAAAGGTCGTACAATATCGCATGCGACTATTTGGACATGAATGTTAACCAAATGTTGCAGGTTCAAATATTTAGATATGTGCTTAATTTTTGATCATTTATTACGTGCTCGGTGAAGGAAAAACTTTGAGAAAACTTTATGTGTCAGATGAAAGTGTACACATGTGTGTGGTACTCGAAGATTTGAACCCGCAATCTTCATTAAGCCTTTTGTGTAAAGGATATTCTTTTTAAAAGCATAAATGCGAAAATGAGTCTATTTATCTGTTTGTTTGTCACAAATTCACGTCTTAACTATTCATATATTATCACTAAATTTCATACACGTTGTTAGGGGTACCAAAAAGGGCAAAGGGATACTAGTAGTAATATATGAATGTAATTGTACATGATTACTGGACATTACTTACGTGTGTACTCTCTTATTTTAATAAATGTATGTATTGAAAGCTTAACACCACGCGGTACCACCGGTGGCAAGTAGTACAATACAAAATAACCTATAATTAGTTGAAAAAAAATTAGTGATTAAAGATATATATTGTTTATTATATTTTATATGTATACTCAACTTTCAAAAGATATATAAAAAAAATATTGTAAATCACTCTTATCAAGGTTTCATTTGTCTTCTTTTTTTGTACACTCATTGCGGAAAGATTTTCATGAAATATACCGTATATTATGATGTTTGTTGTATAGATAGGCCGTTTATACCTTAACTGTATAGACCTGAAATTGATGTGGATGTTGCAGGCTCGATCATAAGCCCTTGTGCAATTGTCCTCTTGAATCTTACATGTAAACTTTAAGCTTAAAACAAATTATAATGGTTTTTATTTCAAAAAGACTTCAAGGTCTTCCCGGTTTGGAATGTAGATTCTACCGAGTAAAACCGGCAAGGAACTCGGTAGTTATTCTATCGCAGTTTTTAGAGGCAACGCAAAATCCTGGTTTAAAGACATGTGTAAAACTCAACGCTAGGACCAACGCGTATATAATTTAGAATAACCTCATATTTATTTAAGTTAAGTTGATTATAAATTTTGTTTCATTGTTATTTAATTTCGTGATATTTTTTTACAACTATCAACATTAAAAATGATTAGACTTTGGTATAAATAGCGATGTATTTACAATGAACGCCTCTGCTACTCTGCTTGTTTAATAAATATTGTTTATAACCACAAAACACTTCATTCGCTATCCTGGCCTACCTTCTGTTTCACATGGTAAAATAAAAGTAAATACGACTTAGCTTAGGGTCAATACACTTCGTTGTTGCTATATTATAATAAATAAAATTTTGTTTTCCTAATTAAGCGCCATAACATTTAACGACTAATTTCAGTCGTTTTGCGATCGTTCCGTTTTTTATTTCGAAATTTGCGAGCCATCGCAAACATGACACGAGTCAGTGGGGCTACAGGATATTTTTGACATAAAGCATTAAGAGAACTCTCCTTAGGCGAGACCGACATCCCGGACTGACCCTCTCGGGTTACGGGCGAGTGGGTGTGGACTTATCTCAATACCGACTTCCTAGGTAGTGCTTGAACTTCAGCCGAGCTCGCCTCATGGGGATTCCAGTAGGTGACTGATCTACGCCTAAGCGATGGCTGTGTATGGCAAGACTTCAGCATCACAAGTTAGAAAGAATAATAACACTATTATCTTATAAGGTACATTCTTCTGTGTATTTATTATATCTGTGTATTATAATTAATGAATAAAAGAAAGTATTCAGAACATGTTGAGTTTAATATCAAACCTTGAATACGAGTTGCTTATACCGCTTTTATTAATATATCTTTTGTAAGTTGCAGTTTGGGCATCTCGTATTTTTTTAAATTATTGCTATAATTTTTTTACTGATACTTTATACATATGATCTTTATTTATGGTGTATATCTTGGTAGTAGTTTGTAAAGAGCTGGTATACATCACCCAACCAAGAAAAAATTGGGACAGCGGATGTTCTTCTAACAGAGAGAAAACCTCGAGACAATTGTGGATTGCTTTGGCAGGCCATACGTCGGTATCTGATTTTGATGTAACGTTTGATTGCCACATAACCCGCATTGCATAATCAGAAATAAGATAGATATCTTGGTGCTAAGTTCCATTGTTCATTTTCGCGATTCTCGTGTAATTCGTGCAAGGAGGAGTCGACGATATTTACATATTTAAAAATAACCACCACGATAACATTTAAATTATAATCCAAGGTCATACAGATTCAGGTCCGCTATCATTTAACTATTTATATTTACATATAAATTTTAAAGTTAAACAATTACATGGTTTATTACCTTACCAGTACCCTTCTCTCTTAACCGATTTTCGTTTTTTGTTTTCGGAGGCTATTGATGAGATTTGGTATTATCATAAAAATAAATTTAGGAATAAGAGAAGATTAAGGTCGAATTTCGAACACAGATCCTAAGGACTGGTAAGGTGACAGCATTGTTCAAGATTATCAATGACGATTATACTCGATGGCATAGTCAGTATCTCGATTGTGGGGCAAGGAATAGGATCCCAGCAAATTGTAAAATGCTTCTATTGATAAATTTAAAAAAGTTTTAAAGGGACGCTTGTGTGCAAAAGTTTAGTATAAAATTAGTGAGTTTATGCACGAAGCACCTTGGGAATGAAACGATCGCTTCCTGGCTATACTTTTATATAATCGAATTTTGTAAACACTTATGTTAATTTATGATTTGATTTGACTGAATAATTTTGCCAAATGTTTAAATAAGTGTTCTATCGAGTTAAAAGATCAATGAAGAACGACGTAACTTTAAAACTTAGATTTAGTGGTTTCATTACATCCTTAGTACAGTCCACTGTATATATAACAGTATTGATGATTTTTATATATATTTGGTGATATTGAAGGTTCGTATCTATAGTTGAACTCAGTACACACGAAACTACTTTTTAAATATATTCTACATACCTATTCCTAATATCGCCAATGCAGCACCAATCTTAGAGACTAATATATATTGTCTTTTGTGCCTATATTTAAACTGGCTCAAAGACCTTTCTTAACGAATATTATATATCAATTCCGTGGTATAATGCCGACAAAACGAAGAAAATAAAATTCTAGATCCTTCGAAATAAATATTTATTTATAATACATTTTTTTATCGTGTTTAAAGTTCAACCGCTTTCGCTGAAGTTATAATATGTACTCCGTGATCCTGCATATAATTCTCTGGTCGGAATTTTCTAAAATGCCACCCAAAACTTCTTTGCGTACCCGTTCTGCTAAAAGAAGGCGAGGAAGGTAAGGATTCAGGAGCTGGAGAGAGATTTGATGAGTCTTCCTGACTTAGAGATAAGTTGGTAGGAGATAGAGACGTGACAGTGGGTGTTGACAGCAACTGTTGAGATGATTTTATGTTTTCCTCGAATTCTTTCAAGCGACTAGCGCTGCATAGCGGCGTTTCCACTTGTTCGACGGTGTTCAGGTTGTCCACGTCGATGATATACGCTTCATCTTTTTTGGAGTATCTAAAAAATGGAAAATTCTTATAGAAAACTTTCATATAAGAGGACTGTGAAATATGTCAATATTGACTTTGACAATATTAGTTTTGAACGTAAATCGTTGAGGGGAAAGCTATGAATTCCATTACGGTTCTCCATTGGCGGTTGGTATAAAGTATGTATGAAAGTTCTATTTATATAAGCTGAAGGTTTTCTTTCATTGTATTTATTCACCGATATGCACAAGACTAATTTGACAAACAAAAACTAAGCTATAAGTTTTTCTTAAAAATCCTCAATTATATTCATATTAAGCTCTTTTGAATATAATAGCTTACTTCAAAACGTTCTTGAATCGGTACCCCCAAATGATTTCCTTCGAGAGATACGACGTTCTACTCTGCGTCATTGTTCCCATATTTTTAGACGATCCCGTCAGACATACCACTATTTCAAACCTGTGTAAAAAATAAAACAATATTATATTATAATATTACAAAAAAAAACCTATTTAATCAAAATAAATTTAAAAAGATATAAAATAGTTTAGAAAAAAGGTATAAAGTACGAAAAAAAAAATACATGGAAAGTAAAAAACTAAAATAGTTTGGTACAATATAGCAAATTCAACAAACAAATTAATCGCTTAAAACATTAGTGATGTTTCTCCGGAGTTAAACCCATAATCCATGGTCAAGGTCCACAGGTTCTGGTCTCTTTGCCATATTATAAATAAGATACTCAGAAATATATATAATCGTACCTGTAGTCCATCATATCCTGAGCTGTGAAGTCGTAGAGAGGACTCTGCGCGTCAATCACATGCACTACAGTAATCGGCCATAAGAGGAAAGCGCGCGCCTCCTTCAGCTCGAGCTGATGAATGTAGTTTTGTACTGTTTCACCTTCTAACGTCCTGAAATAATGCTCGTTAATCAGTTTAAATAAAAATTAAAAGTAAATTAACAATCGATAAGGTCTCAACAACATGAAAAAGACTTTAGCCATTTCGTGATAGATTGCTGACAATAAGCAAGCGTAACGAAGTCAAAGAAGATTAATAAAATAAGATTTTTACGTTAACTATATATTCTGATATAAATATAAAATATCATAAAATAAATTGTAGTTTTAAATATAAAATATTGCGTTCAAGTAGCAAACATACACGCCAGAGAAAAGAAAGAAACAAAAACCATTAATTAAATCGATTTCATAAATCATTTCATAAATTTAAGCACGATGTTGTACTACACCGATTATAATATAAAATAACACATTACTCTTTACAACAATTCTTTTTTCTTAATTTATTGAAAAAACATTATTATTTAAGATACTTAGACCTGATACAAGCCGACGAAAGAAACAAGCGAGGATTTTATTTTCTGAGCGATAATATGGTCTAAAATAAAGTGAATATATACGCTATTATCATTGCAAGTGTTTCAAAAAACATCTGATTATATTTTAGAGTTATTAAAGGTCGATCGGATTAAAAATTATTCTTATAAATCAGGTAAAGTCCGCTTCAAAACATAAAGATATACAGTCATGCCGGTGCAAATACAGGAATAACTTGACTGATTCATGAGGTTGATATTGAGGATGATAATATGAATACTTGATTTTATTCATTTCGGTGCCTCCTAAAATCAATAAAAAACTAACAATAAAGCTATGTTATTCTATTTACCTGATTGGTTTCAACATGTATGCAGTGATGGTACCCCCAATCAAGTGAAGGTTCAGTAGATCCCACACCCTGAACTGAAGGCAGAGCTCTCCATCACGGAGACACACCTGTCATGAAAATGTCATAATTAAATCATTATGATTATTGATTATATATTATGATATCTGAAAATTAGTAACTACTGGTGTTTTTTTTATTTCTGGGACATTATTCATACACGACCGTCTGATCCCAAACTAAGCAGAGCTTGTATTATGGAAACCAGACAACCGATATACTACATATACTACTTTTCTTTTGTAAATACGTACTTATATAAATAACATCCAGACTCAAGACAAACAGATATGTTCATGCACACAAATGTCTGTCCTAGGTGGAAATCGAACCCACAACCTTCGGCGTGAAAGGCAAGTATCTACCAACCAAACCAAACGGCCCGTTAACAGTTTCTTGTCATTTCTTCTCGGTTCAATCAACATTCTGAAGCAATGGTAGATTTTAAGCTGATCTTTCGAAATTACTTGTAAAAGTCTACTTCGAGCCGAACGACGAACAAATGAGTGACTTGATAGTGAGTCTTTCATTATATTTTCACCTTTACGTAAAGACATTGGCTCCGTAAGAAGCACAAATAAGTCCTTACACCATCAATACCGCCAAGCATCGTACTTAAGACGTTATATCCCTTGTCCCTAATTAAACTGATTTAGTCACCCTTTAAATTGGAACAAAGGAAAACAAATGATATTTGATTAATATAATGTGATAATAAATGACAGCACACCTAGAGAATGAGCAATCGTCTCCTGACTATTTTTATTGTGTATTCAAAATTGTAATAAATTACAAAACGAACTTGCCGATATAGAATTGATATCGATTATTCTATTTATAAATTATTAAGAAACAAAAATAAAAACCAAATTCATGGAAAAGTATACTTACAAGCATTTATCTCAACCCGTATGTATGTTTAGGTTATTGCTTATGTAATACATAATGTATTTACAGTGTTATTATTTCAATAACAAATCGTTTCACAGAAAAATGTTCATAACATGTATGCCTTATTTTTTATGTAATGATACTTGAATACACAATGCGGTGGGAACTTATCATCATAATAGTTGGTGCTGCCTTTAGAAACAGTTCCCTAATATTTAACAAAAAACTTCTGCAAACATGATTTTATAAATGGTCATAATTGATTGACACACAATTAGCAAATATTTTACTTAACAAATTTACTGAATATCAAAATTTAATTTCTATAATTTTTATGTTTATTTCCCATCATAAGACTACACGAAAAACCCAGAAGATGCCTGTTCACTCTAGTCCTTAAACAAAATTGTATTGATCGCAATACACAGACGCAGGAAGTGTTCCACGCCTTGGCTGTTTGCATCAGAAATTACGAAGTAAAGTAGTCGCTTTGTGCGAATAAATGGGCTGTCAGTTTATCTGGAGTCCTCAGCGCTCACCGTCTAATATTCTGATGTTAAAATGGTCGAGACATAATCTAATAATGTGTTTATATGTTGTTTGTTTTTATATATAAGACTAGCTATCTTATTTTGAATGATTTTTATGATACAGATAGGCGAACAAAATAAAACTTGATGGTAAGTGGTCGCCACCGCCCATAGACAGGCGTTAATATTTCTTACAAAAACTTTTTCTTACATTGCTTATGCCTCGCCAAACTTGGGAACTAAGATTTTATGTTTTGTCCCTGTTATATTGGCTCACTCGCCCTTCAAATCAGAACACGACAATACTAATAAGTATTGCTGTTTGGCGATAGAATATCTAATGAATGTGTGATACCTACCCAGACGACGATGCACTAACACCAAGTTTCGCATGGGCAATAATATTATATTTAAATTCTCCGATTGAAACAAAGGAAACAATATTGTAATTTTTAGGCAAGGAATCTTCTACGCTGAACAACTACCAAATTTTTATCACAATCGGATGAATGTTTTAATCACCGCATAGAGGAAAAAATACATGAATTATCAAATATATGAAAAGATACTTACAGTGGCTTTCTTGCTGAAACCAACAGACGACACATGTTTATTTGGTCTCACGAGCTTCGTAAACAGCAAACTGGAAAGGCCCCCTGATAGAGCTGTTCCTGCTACGATCTGTGTACCGCATATTTTTCGTCACACATTAGGTGGTTAATAATTAATTAAAGAAAATAACAATAACATTACTCGACATTTATCGACATAGGACAATAGGTCTTAAAATGTTTATTTCAATTAAGAACTAAACAAATAAAATACAGATTCAAAATAAAAATAAATAATAATTATTAATAGTATTATTTAAAATACCAAACAATCAAAATATTATCTAGAATAATACATACCTCTAAAACCATAACAATGATGGCTTCGGGACATTCTTCATTCGGATATCTCACACCGTAACCGATGGTCATCTAAAAGCATACGATAGATGTTACTAAACGCATGCGATGTTTACAGAATTTTCACATTTGTTAATGGTGGTAGGGCTTTGTGCAAGCTCGTCTGGGTAGGTACCACCCACTCATCAGATATTCTACCGCAAAATAGCAGTACTTGGTATTGTTGTGTTCCGGTTTAAAGGGTGAGTGAGCCAGTGTAATTACAGGCACAAGTGACATAACATCTTAGTTCCCAAGATTGGTGGCGCGTTGGCGATGTAAGCAATGGTTAACATTTCTTACAATGCCAATGTCTATGGGCGTTGTGACCACTTACCATCAGGTGGCCCATACGCTCGTCCGCCTTTCTATTCTATAAAAAGAAAGTAATACAAACGAATATTATTTGAGTCTCAAATGACCGAACCTTTTGGTCAAAATAAGCTTAGAATTAGAATATTTTTAGAGTATTTATTCTGAAGTTATATAGAATATTAACTGATATGACCATATGATGATTGGTTTTTTTCTATAGAAATGGACTCTATTTATTACATATCCTTATGCGGAATATTATTACGAAAAAACTTATTTCAAAGAAGCATTAGTCTTAGTGAAAATGATAACAATTTAAACGGGAAGAAAAAAAAATAACAATAAATTAAGAGTTATATTGTCATTTCTATTTACCTGGGTTTCCACAGACATCATCAGGAAACCAGCGAAAGAAGAGGTTCCTGTAACGCAGTGTTCCTTCCCATCTCCTATGTCATCTTGATAAGAAGATGCCACCGCATACCAGATACCAGCGAAGATGAACCAGAAGATGAAATACGTGCAGATCATCATTAAGATTATGCAACGCCATTTGCTGTTGATCTGAAAATATTTGTAATTTCAGCAACTATTCTCAACTCTGAACAACATGTTAAAATTAACTTAACAATTAATTAAGACCAAGGTGATCAAACTGAGGCACTCTGTAATTTTTTTGCAAGGATGTATGTAAAATTAAAAGGTTTGAGCGTATTTTCATCAGTGTGATTACAGGCACAAGGGACATAACATCAGTTCCAGAGGTTGGTGGCATATTGGCGATGTCAGCGATGGTTAACATTTCTTACAATGCCAATGTTTATTGGCGTTGGTGACCACTTACCATCAGGTGGCCCATATGCTTGTCCGCCTACTTATACTATATAAAAAAAATTAAACAATAATTTTCATTTTACAATAACAATATGAAAACATATTTCTAGCATCGGTTCCAAACATGCAACGGGGTCAATCAAAAACAAAATTAAAAGCGATTAAATCGCCTGAAGAAACTTTACAAAACTGATTCAATCAATAAAAAAAAATCAATCAATAAAAGATTGACAACTATTAGTTTTCAACTTTTAGTTTAGTGACGTTTAGTATTAAAAATATAAAAAATCTATTTAGATATTTTCAATATCTTATCAGTAATTTTTGGAGCCGGTTAGACTAGGCAAGGCTAAGCAAATCTGTTTAGATATGAACAACGACTCCAAACGTAGCTGATTAGCTAATGTAAATATGTACAGTTATATAGGATTTTAAACAATATGGACCGACCAAATAAAAACAACTGTTGGCGGTCCTTTGCATGAATGTACCAGGCTCACCACTAACAGGGACATATGGCGAAGGCTCGTGAGGCGAATAACATCTGCGCCGAACAATTTGTAACACTTCATGGCGACCACGACCGCTCTGACAAGAGTGTCACGATGAAGGAGAAATAGGATTTAGTTTTCAGTTTAATGCAAAGTAATTTGAATTAAGTTCTTAATTTCAAGTTACTAGTCGAGTTAATTTATTTACTAAGGATTTTGTACACGTCACGTATGATTCACGTGCTTTATTTTAGACGCGTAAAAAATGCCAGCGAAAATATCAATAAAGAGGACGGATCGCCATTAATTCTTCACTTTTCTCTACCTCGGTTACAAATGTTAAATCAATTTTAATCGAATCATAACAACGTTTACTCGAATACGTTTTATGTTACTCGATAAATTTGTTTTACATTTTAGAACTGTTGCAAAATGAAGTTGCTCTTACAAAATCTTGTTATTGTTTACAACATATCGTGTATACAGATTAAATATAATTAGCAGCAAATTATAAATACCTTTATTTAGTGTCTATCGTGATTGTCTATCTTAATTATTTGTATAAAAACCATATAGTAAAGTAAATTTTGTAAAATGTCAAGAATATATCACTGTTCTTTGTTATTAGCAGATTATCTGTATGTGATTGCATATTATGCCTCGTCTAATGGCTGTATATAATGCCGCAGATCTGGAGGTCCTGGGTTCAAACACCAGGTTGGGCTTATAAAAAGTTATTGGAATTTTTTTTAATCAAAAATAGCAGCCCGGAATCTGGAAGTTGTACACTACGCTCGTAAAGCCGTTGGTCCTGCGCCTGAACTCTTTCTAGTCCTGTCGGATTGCCGTGCCATCGGATTATGAGAGCGATGGATAAATAGTGCATCTGTGTTTTGGAAACCACTTGTGCATTATAATATGTTCTGCGCAGTTGGGTAGTATCTCTTGAGATTAGATCATCATTGTCATCATGTTACATAACTGTCCAGCGGTAAGTTAATAATGAACAAAATCATATCAATTTTTTTACTTACTACGGTGTTTACGATATCCCTCATGTATTTAAGGGACTTAGCGGGCACATTGCTTCTTACAGGCACATTCTCTTCTCCAGTCTTATAAACTACTCTTCTAGATCTAATTGGTCTGCCGTGTTGTCGTCTGCGAATAAAAATACAATTACGTCAAGTGGAATAGCTAGTCGAGCTTCGAAGCTTCTCAAGAGGAGAGGTTTTTTTTTGTCCAGCATTGGGATATTTTCTGACTGTGTATATAATACATTCTTTTGAAGCAGTTACTAGAAAATCAAATTAAGGAAAATAGTTGTAAGTTTTTTAAATTTTAGTACATATATAGGTGCTGTATATGTTACATTCAGTATCATTTCCAGTTGATATTAATTTTAAAGAACAGCGTGGTTTAAGTTAAGAGTACCTTGGACCTGATGCTGTGAGCGCTGTAAGTGCATTCTTAGGGTCTTTTATAGAGATTTGATTTGATTATTGTGTAAAGTAAACATGTGAAATTTGACGGGCCGGTTGGCGTGTTTGGTAGATACTTGCCTTTCACGTGTAATTATCTACATAAATAAGTCGTCTGGTTTCCATAGTACAAGTTCTGCTTAGTTTGGAATCAAATGGCCGTGTGTGAATAATGTCCCAGGATAAAAAAAATTAACAATAAATTTTGCTTCAGGTTTCACTCCAGTGTTACAGCGTAAAAACGCTGTTCTCTAATCCGTCTATAAAGTTAATTCCACTTCAATAAATGATATTTATGTCTAACTGTTTTGGTTATATCCATTTCAATTGCTTCGATAACTGAAAATCTGTTCTTTATTCAAGCAATTCATATAACTATTTAGATTCTACCGTGAAGAGCCAGTAAGAAACTAAGTAGTAATTATTTCTTAAGTAAAATACATAGACGACTATATATTATAAAATTCATGTCGTGTATATAAACGAATACAAACGTTACTAACTATTGTTCGCTCGTGATCGAAATGCATCATAATTATTGAAAATTTTCGAAAAACATAATTTTGTACGATTTTTTATATTTTGAACTTTTTTTCTACTCTTTTCCAAAAAGAAAAAGAAAATCAGTTGAGAGAAAAAAAACTGTTTTATCCTTGCCTATATACATGCGACAGTCGCAAGTTCAATCCTATTATCGTTTTCACTAAAAACACAAGTTTCACCCTTTCCTTCTATTTTTATTATTAACAATTATTATCAATGCATTCTGGTTTCGATTTCGAAGTCAACATAGAAAAAAACATTATATTTATTGCTAAAATATTACAATAATATATATTATTATAAGTAAATATTAGTTTGATAACAAGTTGGCAAATTGTTCCTTCAAAATATGTCATATTTGGATACTTCTATCTTATCACATTTAAAGATAAAAATAATTTATCGAAATATATACTATAGTATTGCGCGGAATGTCAATTTATAATTGATAAATATTTTTGAAGTAAAACTTCCTTAAGCACTGGGTGGATGGCATGATGTGAGTAAAGTCTCAAGGCAGAAATTACGTGGCACGTTTCGATATGTAACAATTTAAAATGAAACGTATCTGACGTTTTGCTTTGAGTTTCACGATTAAAACAAGTCTACCGACCTTTGTACATGTATTTTTTACAAAATTACGGTAATGTTTTATGGGTAGGTGGACTGGAAATGGGCCACCTGATGGTAAGTAGCCACCACCGCCCATAAACATTGGCACTATAAGCGCCACCAATCTTAGAAAGTATTATGTCCTTTGTACTTGTAATTACTCTGGCTCACACACCCTTCAAATTGGAATTCAAATTCAAATTAATTCAAAGAAAAATATCGATCCATTAGGATGGAATAGGAATGAAAAATTAATGATTTAGTCATTTTTTGTGAATATATAATATTAGTATGTAATTAAGTATATATTATACTGCTGGGAATGGCTCTGTAAATGAGAGAAAACCATACATGAGATGTGCTTTTAGAAGCATGTTACCAAATTATATACAACATGAAAATATTCCAACATGGTAATAACCTCTAAAAGTAAAAAAAAAACTGCGTTCATATTTGTCTAGCCTTGCTTTGTCTAACACCGATTAGGTTTTGTAAATATGTAAATATTATTTTTAAATTTTTAAGCTATTTTACGAAGTCTGTATTTGTATTTTTTGTTCATTAATTGCATTGGACCGATACCGGACCGATATCATTACCCTTTTGATGATAATTCAAAAGATCCAGAATTTAGTTTTTGCTACATAATTATGTTCTATTTTATTTATGGCTCGTTTGTATAGTAACTAACTGTTGGGACTGTTGAGCCTGGACTCAAATGCGGAATAGGGATAATAAAAATTATCTCAACTATTATCACAGTCCAGAACTTGGTATTGATACGGTCATATGCTTCGGAAAACACGTAAAAACTTTGGTCTCGCGCCTGATGTTAGTCGGTGTCCCGATTTGTTATGTTACCGGTTTAATTAATGAGTAATTTTAACTCCTGCGCAGGTGCTAGACCTTGAGACTGCAATGACCAAAATTCGATCAATATTTTATGGTATGTGACTCATAACAGAGACATTAATAATAAATTTCTAAAAAAGTACTATCTGTATTCTTAGTTGTATTTCGATAAAAGAGGCCGTATTACAGCTGGTCGTGTCAAGGTTTAATAATATCCGCCATTTTCGTAATTTATTCGAATTAAGGACTTCCAGGTGCCGTTAAATTTATCAGAGGAAACTTAACAGAACTAAGTAGCACATAATCGTTAAAAGACGATACAGTAGTTGACGACATCCTTGATGAAAAACTGTAATTATTTTGCTTCTTGTAGATTGTAGATGTGGATTCAAGATTGTCTCTTTAAAATATATATAAAAATAGCTAAACCCGAGAAACATCGTCATGTCCGTTTATATAATTCAATGGTCACAGCGATATAGAATTTGATGGACTGCTTAGTCATATAGCGATGAAATACAATTTAGCGGGTAGGATAAAAACCTTCACTAATATACATATAAATACATGCCAAGTTTCATGTGATCGTTCGAAATATTTGAAGCTTATTAATCTCAAACATATACACAGTACAGAACAAATGTTTTACAAAGACAATTGAACTAATTAAATGATAATTAAGAACATCTTTACATCATTTGTTTATATAATATATAGAGCAAGTATACTAAATGAAATTAAATAGGAATCCTATCTTTAAATTATATATGAAAAAGTTCCATATTTACTTTATTAAGTTTTAAATTATATATCTTACCGAGATCGCTTGCCTTTCTTGCGTCTTTTGGTGTACGGGGTAGAATATCCGTGAGCGGATGGTGCTCGTGTATCAGTATCATTATAAATGCTAGCACTTTCGATCGTATCGTAAATATCAGTCGACACGACAGAACTGACGAGGGGTTGAGTGGATGCATCAGAAATATTCCTTTTTTCAGAACTTTTCGGACTTTCCGTCTCAACATCTATCGTCATCACAAGACCCTCGTCCGTTTGCTCATCTTCACTCGAATATTGTGTGTATCCTAATTCATCTTTACCTCCTTGATACACATTGTTATCGTTATTTACAAAAGGAAAAGCGATTTCTTTACCTTCGACGTATGTTTGGGAAATTCTGTAATGTTTTTTTATTTCTTCATTAGTGTATACTTCTGTGTTGACTATTCTTGGTATTTCAATTGATGATCTGCCAGATCCATTGCCGATCGCTTCAGAATAACTTAAGGACCTCTCCAAGGCTCGGCTTCTGCTCCCCCGACGTTCGTTTTCATAATTATTAATCACATTCATATTTTCAGTGATTTAAAAGTACAATATTTCCTGTATTTACAATACTTAAAAGCACTTGTGAAACTCTTTATTTATAAATCGATTATGTTTGATTACGCTAAGGGCATAATCAAAGGATCTATTGCCGGTAACACTTCGAAAACATTTTATTATTACGTATTATCACTATTACTCGTCACATTTACTTCATTGTTTTCTTCAAGTTTATTTTCTTATTTATGAGTATTTTTTGAACAAAAAACGGATGCGTATTTTCTAAAGGTTATGTTACAACTAATTCATGTTATCTGCCTTCAAGATAACACAGCTTTATCCGAAACGAGATAAGAATATTTGTTGATAGTTGTCTTTCGATCAATACCCATGGCCTAGAATCTAAGTTTGCACAGACTTTACAAATACCCGCATTAACTATTTGCTTTGTTTCATAAATTCGAATTGTTACAATGACATAATATGTACAATGAAATTGATTTATCTTCAGTAAATGGTTTTAATTGAGGAGTTTTAAATTCTATTGTTCGATAATTATCATGTTTGTCATCAACAAATTCATATTTTAACACTTATGCTATTCAGATAAATAGGTGACAGAACATCTGGTTTTTATGAAATAAAGTTTGTCTAATTCTATTTATAATAGACAAATGGGCCACGTGATGGAATATGGTCACATTTCTCCGTATACGTTGGTGCTGTAAGAAACATAGACCATAACTTAAACCGTAATTATGATGACAACCTCTCCTTATTGCTTGAGAAATGAGATACGTCAAAAAAGGTAATTTATTTTGAAATCACAGACATAATCAAACTTAAAATTTATTTATTTTATATAGATACATGTAATGTGGCTTTTTAATTTATGTGATATAAAATATTATCAACTAAACACGAGTATATACTTTCATATCGTTTTCATAATCTTGTATTCACGTCTTCGTATCCTTCCTTCTGAAAGACGACGTCCTTCCGAGGTGAAAGGTCGATATCCTATCTTGGAAACTCCCAGGTGTCCCAGGTGGTTCTGACTTCTCAGGAGGTGTTCCATTACTTGAAAATTATAAACAAATTTTATTATATATTCAAAGTACTAAAAAACTCTAGGGTATAATAATAATATGAATACTGTTGAAAACATTTCAATAAAACATTTCGAATAAATACTGGTATATACAGTAGAAAAAAAAATCAGGTGGAAGGTAAATACCTAGAGCGGGTGCGTATGTACAAATACCTCGGTGCTTGGGTAAATGAAGAATGGGACTGTGGGCAAGAAATTCAGACCCGGATTGAAATTGCCCTAGCAAGCTTTAAAAGGTTGGAGAAGGTTTTGTGCAGCCGTAAACTATCTTTAAAGCTCAGACGAAGAATACTCCACTGCTATGTCTGGCCAGTAGTGTTATACGGTAGTGAAGCATGGACTCTGCGAGCTGACACCCAGAAACGTCTAGAAGCTTTTGAGATGTGGTGTTACCGCAGAATGCTCCGTATTAGCTGGACACAGAAAGTTTCGAACGTGAGAGTACTCCAGCGCGTCGCCAGTAGCAGGAAGCTACTGCAAACCGTCAAGAAGAGAAAAGCCGAGTATTTGGGCCACGTCTTGAGACACAAGCGATACCAACTGCTCCAAATTATAATGATGGGCAAAGTAGAAGGCAAACGACGCACTGGAAGAAGAAAAAAGTCCTGGTTGCGCAACATCCGCGAATGGACGAAGATCGCCAGCGTGGAAGAACTATTTTGCTTGGCGCGAGACCGCGAAAAATTCGCTGAGCTGACGGCCAACCTCTAGTAGTGGAGAGGCACAAGAAGAAGAAGAAGAATATACAGTAGAATGTGGTTGACTGTCTCATTGCTCTAGTAAATAGCTTTTTTTAAAGTACACGCATTGGCGATATATCAGGTGGCCCATAAGCTCGCCTACCTAGAGCATATGGACCTGATGTTGAGTGGTCACCAACGCCCATTGTAAGAAATGTTAACCATCGCCAATGCGCCACCAATCTTGGGAACTAAGATGTTATGTCCCTTGTGCCCGTAGTTACACTGACTCACTCACCCTTCAAACCAGAACAGAATAAAAAGTTGTTGGGTTTTTCTGGAAGTAGCGTTAACACTTCTGGAAAATATATAAAGTCCTTGGTCTTGCACCTGATCTTCGTCTCGTGCAGTCGGATTTGCGATCCCATCGAATTAAATGACGGAATATAGAGGTCACGTGTGTCTGGGCACACCTTGTGCACTATAATATCTCTTGCGCAGATAAGAATATCTGATAATGTCAGGTGGAAAATATTAATTGTCAAGTTACCTATCTAAGTGGTAAGCGCTGCAGAACGGAGTATCGATATGTTCGATGGCGTCTAACTTGGAATGGTCAATGACATATTTCTGCTTGTGAATATCATATCTGAAAAACATTTAATATGTTTTAATGTACTATATATTATATACATATAAAGGTCACTGACCTGGCAAACTGATTATCAACGTACAGCCTAAATTATGAGATATGAATATAGATACAAAATTATAGTTTTATGGGAGAGCCCAAAAACTTGCAGCAGAGCAATGCAGGCTCCTCTCTTCTTGATGGCTTTGGTATACACTATGGCATATGGCACATGGTACATAAATCTATGACAGATAAGGTAGAATTGCATTTATAGACAACTTTATCCGAAAACGAAGCTCTCTTTCAGATTTTATATGTTATTGTATAAGCTGTGTAATGACAGATAATCAGTCAGGGCCTTATTTATTTACAGAAGTTAAAATTATGAATTAAGTAGATATTTTTATTAAGTTATACAATTTGTCTATGTGTTCAAACCACTATTGTAAACATTTAATTTATTTATATTATGAATACGCAATTATTTAAATTAAATCAAAATCAAAATTAATATACACTTTACTTAAGTAGGCATATATTCACTTTTGAATCAATTTACAAGATTATATTCTTCTTCTTCTGCCTAGCGTTTTCTCGGCCTAGTAACTCCAGAGTCCAGGTATTATTTGACGTAATTATACCGATTCGGTATGTAGATTTTACCGAGAGGAACCGACAAAAACTGAGTAGTTTTTTTCATTAATCATAATACATGCAATAATAATAATATACGTATATATATTAACATTTTCTTTAAATCTACTATAAATTTATTTATTATTAATTGTAGAATGATTAATTAAATACCTATATAATAAAATGATAGTAGTGACTATTAATACTCACTTAACGACTGGGGGGAAGCGATACCCCCACACCACCTCTCTAGGCAGGTAGGACGTCTGGCTCTGAGTGAAGGTACCCATCGATGCAGAAGCACCTCTAAGACTTACTGTGACCTCGTAGCTGAGGAATTTAATATTAATTTTCTTTCCATCTATTTACTATTAGAATAGCAGAAGACATATATAAAAAATAAGAGGTCTTGCAGGATCGAAGTTACTTTCGCTTATAATACTAGTTTTAGTGTGTGGGGAAAGAAATTTTCCTTGTCCGTACACCTGACTACGCGTATGCATTTCAAGAATTCGGTTGAGTGGTTAATCGTAACAAGCAAACAAAAAATATTGACAGGCACACTGGAATAAATCAACAACGTTTGAGAGTAATTAAATGAAATAATAATTAAATAATATTATAGAATACATTTAAAGATAATTAGAGATAAAAATATTTATTTATCACCAGTTTTGTTATACACAATTATCTAATACTGTTTGTATACGCGGCCTTATAGTATTTTGAAGGTACTACGATGACGTGTCAGAAATACAATCGTACTTACTTAATCGAAATATTTCGTAAATACGAACGAAATAAATTCTCAATACAAACACACAACACACACACAAAACAATTTCGATAACTTAATTTATCCTATAAGTTATATTAGGTTAACTAACCGAAATATAACCAGTTTTGTAACTTAAAACTATACAAAATGTCTTCACATTTTATGATAGTTTTAATAAGCTAACGAAATATACAAAAGATACGGGTATGGTCAGGAAACATAGTTGCAAGTTCAGATGTAAAGAACTAAATGCAACGATTTAATGTACCAGAGACGTAGACAACAAAAGGAGCTCACGATGAAACGGTATTGTACGTGTACGTATTGCTCATGAATCTTATCACTATATTCAACCATTGTGCGCTACGGATAAATACAGAACGGGCTTGATTCACCGATTTCATGTACCAGGATAACATGTTATGGTAGAATCAGACGACGAAGGAGGAATATAAATTTTAACATAGAAGGCACTGACACGACTATTGTTAGGCATGACTTTGCGTATTGATAAGGCCAAAAATAAACTTACTTATTAATGTATAAAATATGTCTGAACTAAAACTAAAATAAGAATATATTTCCTCCTCCTTAGCTTCATTGACAAACACGGCCATCAGTAGTCCATATTTCGCCTAGAGAAATACTAGCATTCATACCAACATAACAGTCACGTTATCTATTTTCATTTGTAAATTCTTATTAACTATTGCTTTAGAAACGTTTTTCTCTCATTAAATTTAGAAACGTTGCAATCAAGCGTTGATGATATCGGGCCTAGAGAAATAAAACATCGTAAGTGATGTTAAAAAATTAAAATACTAGGGTATCAAGACACAACAGAAGTTAAATAGAGAATTACCTATTCTGTACAATGTCTTGTGGTGTGAGCTTGTAGAACGGACTCGATTCATCAATTTCATGTACCAGGGTAACAGGCCACAGGAGGAATTGTCGCTGCTGTAGACGTAAGCTGTGTGCGTAGTACCGAATCACTTCGCCTTCTTTTGTTCTGAAAATTTATCAGCGCATTATCATATATCTTAATAAATATAATTAATTAAGTTGAAATTATCTTGATATATAATTATATTGTAAATAAAATAAAAAAATGAAAGCGTAGTTCATCTTTTTACGTAGACAGAATTTAACAAATAATTTAATTTTAGAGTTAAACAATGAATAGATTTAAAAATGAAGGTCTTTGCCGATTTTATGGAAAATCAGTTTTTTCCAGGAGAATTGACATTTCGAATTGGTATTGATCGTAGCTTTATATTTATATATAAATTAGTCATTAATATAAATATCTTTATATTTTTACAGACATATATATATAAGTTTTCTTTTCTAAAAATACCTTAGCAGTTGATAGACCAATAAAATTTCCATGAACGTTGAAACAACCGTATAATTACGTCGCCAAAACGTCATCACAATTAACCGAGCTGTTCGATTAACGGGACCGTTAAAGCCAATTGCCAAGTGCCAAGGTCACGCCAATTACATTCTCACGTAATAGTTTGTTCTTGCTCGCTGTCATGTAATATGATCGGAGATATCGTACACATGTATAGAATAGAATAGGATATGCTTTATTGCACACTAAAACAATTAAGGAAACACACGGCTCTACATGTGTACGAAAAGCGATGTTATTATAAGAGCGATTAAGAGAGAGAGAGAACGGTAAAGAGGCGTACAGTTCCAGTGATTTTTTTTCAATAATCTATACTAATATTATAAATCCGAAAGTAATTTTGTCTGTCTGTCCCGCTTTAACGGCTAAGCCACTAAACCGAATTTGATGAAATTTTGTATGAATGAAGTTTGAAACCCAAGGAAGGATATAGGCTATTTTTTTACGTCACACCTGCCCCCCAACCGTCCCCCTCTGCCTAACAATCTGGAGTACCCGTGGGCGAAAACTAGTTTAATACTTATTCGTACAACATATGTAATATAAAAAAATATGTTATACAATGTCAACTAACAAATACTTATGCGAAATTTATCAACGTAATCTGTGTCTGAAAATATCGAAATACTGTTAATTTATTTTTAATAGTAAACTATGTATTTAAAAAAATACTGTTATAATGTCCACAACGCCACTGAGTCTTTTTCGATAGAAGATAGCGGATTCATAACCCGGGCAGACACCAATGAGTTTTCATATTCTTGTGTTTGTACTCGACGGTCAAGGACAACATCCTGAAGAAAGTTCTGCCACACGTTTACCCGCCATCCCATAATGGAGTAAACTCAAATCCTTTTTGTTAAGAGAAGTATTTTCCCAGCAATGAGACATTTATAGGCTTTAACTTTATCGTAAAGCTTATGCAAGTAAATTATAGTACAGAGTTATAAGTATACCTATTTTATTTGTATTCAAATCTTATTTTTCTATACTTATAAATATAATATTGGATTATTTAGCTTTTTATAGTATGATTATGTAGATCTTACCTACGGGTGTTGATAAAATGCGCTGTAAATTCGGAGGAAATAATGTGATCGTAGTTGAGATCCCAGGCACGGATCATGAGACACAACCGGCCGTCGCGCATGCATATCTAATTAAATAGGAATTTATTTACAAAAAAAAAACAATACACGTGACTTTGTTACTGGATTACCTTTTTATTGTCTAAATTTTGGACTACTAACGCCATCTAGTGAGATAATAACGAAATTGTAATAAACTTATTATCAATGTGAGTTTTAAATGTTAATATTATTAATAGTAACAAAAAAATCCGAAGTGAAAGTTCCATAGTTACATGAGAAATATTTGTAGGAGATACAAAAACATTAAATAAATCATACATTTAACCAATTAAACATGTAATTTTAGTTTGTTTCTTGATAATTTAAATTATACAGTGAAGTAAAATTTGACTTTTAAATGAATTTATATAAAATGTTTTAAGACTTACAACCGCCTTCTTGCTAAAACCAACGCCATCTCTTGAAAGTTTCTCTGGTCTTGTTAGTTTCGCGTAAACGACGCACGTCAGTACACCAGACAGCCCGGTGCCGAGTATTAACTAAGTAGCAAAGTAGGTCAAACATAATAGTCATATTTAATTCACAAATAATATGTAAAAAAATATTTTTAAGCAATGTAAGATTTGACATTTTTGTTTTCAGAATTTTAACGAAATTTAAACGCAATGACATAAGTATGCGTTTTGCTATTTTATTTAGAAAGGCGCAGACAAAGTAATGTAAAATGTAGCAAAATTGAATGAATTTTAGTACACAGCTACAACCGAGTACAGTCATTTTCAACAATTCATTTATTTACCTGCATAATGAATAGAAATATTGACTCAGGACATTCTTCATCAATAGCGCGATCTCCAAACCCAATAGTAGTCTGAAAAGAATTAAAACTAAATAAGTAATTTTAATTTGTTAAATTTGCTTTGGTGAAGCCTCTGAATATGATCTATTAAAAACCTATTTAAATGTGTGGGCGATATCTTAAGCATTATGTGATATTTAAATTGGTTTATTACCAGTATTTGAAATATTTTTTGTACGAATTATATGAGATGCAATTGTATGTTATTTTCAAACAATTTTAACGTACTTCTTTTATTGTCATATCGAGCTGACTTTTATACAATAGGTAATAATTGCTAACTTATAAGATTGAAAATGCAGGGGTCGTAAATTCAAACCCGGCCAATAAAAAGTTTTTGTTTTTTTAGAAAGTACTTAAAGCCGCTGGTCATGAACACCCGAACCGTCTAAACTGTTTCTGGTTGTGTCGGGTTTACCGTCTCTCTATCTCTATCGGATTTGAAGTGTGAGAAAAATAAGAGAATGCAACTATGCTAGCACACAAACTAGTTTACTAACAATATCTGAAATTGATAAGGAGACCAATTTCAACATCAAGAAAGGGAATCAACATTATCATAATCGAGCTATACGTATAATTAATCCAAAATATCGCTATGGATTATTTTATTCATTCATTTGGTTTATTTTAAAGAGTGTAACATGTAGTGTAGTGTAGTTGTATCATTGTTTTTACTTACTATTACCCACTACTTACTTACTATTACAATTATTTACTTACTATTACCGCTAGTAAACCTAATGTAGATGTTTGTAAAATAATAATTGTAAACTATGCTTAAAAAATCAACCTTGAAATTAAACATCAAAGTGTGATCATTAACAAGATCGCGTGTGTGAAAACGTGATCCAACGATTGAGCAATTTATCAATAAAGTTTGATTAAAGCATGTCTCCATGGAGCTCATCGCAAGCGAGCATAGCGTTATTGCTTAATGGATGATAGACGCCTTTATAATGGCAGGAAAGATTCCGCACGTGGTAATGGTTATCACTATATATACGATAAACGGACAGACTACTATCTATAGAAATGTAAGAATAGATATTTCAAGAATACCGCGATGGCTCATTGGTTAGATGTTGTCGAACTTTATCGAAAGATGTCCGGAGTTTCACGTGTTTATAATTCACCTCGTGACAATGAAGAGAACAGATCGTGAGAAAACCTGCCTATTTTACTTGGTAGTAGAGCTTTGTGCAAGCCGGTAGATGTTACCCACACATCACATATTCTACGGTCAAACAGCAATACTTAGAATGGTTGTGTTCCGATTTAAAGATGAAAGCGCAAGTGTAACCACAAGCACATTATATAAAATCTTAGTTCCCAAGTTTGTTGCGCAGTGGTGATGTAAGGGATGGTTAATATTCCTCATAGTTCGAATATCTACACGCGACGGTAACTTACCATCATGTATCCATTATTCAGGATATATACCTACTTGAAACAAAAAAAAATTACATATATCTCCCACAACGTGGTGGAATGATTCCACAGAGCCTTTTCCTAATGAGACATCTTTACCGAAATAATATAAGCAATTGCCGAAATAACGATCTTGTTCAATTGGAAATTACGAAATTAATTAATTGAAAGCGGTTGACCAAATTTGACTAATTGGAAATGATTATTCGGCTTCCTTTGATCTATGTACCGTAAATTACTAATGAGTGAGTGGCATGGTAGATATGACTTCTATTAATGTGTTTCCCTATGTATATAAAGCTTGGCAATAAGGCTTGTGTATATTGTGTATATACAAGCCCTTTGACCAATTATTCTAACGCTCACCTAAATTAGTTTGTATTGCTGTTCCGGTTTGAAAGGTAAGTGAGCCAGTGAAATACAGGTACAGGGGAGAAAACATCTTAGGTTTATTATAGTAGTACATACCTCCATCCATCCTGCAATGCCAGTGTATATTAGCGATAGTGGCCTCGTAGGATAAAGTTCATTTGCTGTTTTGCTTTATTAAAATTCAATTAAACCAAACCACAGGTCGAAATTTTTAGTTGTAAAAGAAAACTTTATATAATTTGGTAAAGATAAATATATTATCGGTTACATTTTTCTATTGTTTATCTATTATGAATATGTACCCCTGAACAATGTTTGCCATGGCAGCCGGTCTCTCGTGAGAATGTCCATCAGCCCGTGACATATTATAATGCTCATGTGTGTGCGCATACACAAGTGCACTCTCTAATTCATAACTCTCGTAATTCTATGAGACAGAAAGACCGATACGACTGGAAAGAGTTCAGAGCAGAACCAAAGGCTTTATATGCTTTCCGAATTACAGTGATACCCCGAATGGGTTGTTGCTAAAAAAAACCCAAAAACATTTTATTATATTTGTATCTAGAACCGACTGAATTGTGTTCGTGAATTTTACTTTCATCTCGTATACCTTAAGAAAGACTAGATGAAAACTGAAACTGCATGGAAATAAAATAATTCCTTGAAGATGACAAATTGAAGATTTACACGAATTATACTATACGATATATATATATATATATATATATATATTATACGATAAAATATATATATATACGATATATATATATATATTATACGAAGATTACATTTACAAAAGTTTAGTGAATTGTTTAATGAATACAATAAAAAAACTAGATTGTTAAGAGAAATAAGCCATGATCCATAATTACATAAAACTTAATAAATTAAATAAAAACTAAAACCTTAAGCGAGACGAGATAAAAATGTACGCGCTAATTTTAGATGACAATGACGTATCATAGAGCAAACACCAACAATATCCAAGATCAGCGAGTTGATATAGTCTTGTTACTCATGCTGTGTATGAGCACCATTATTTACATTAAATATTTCGACATGTATCAATTTTCAATAAGAACCCTGCTACTGCAGCATTTCCCATCAGAGACATGCCAACTGCACATGCTAAGTAGTCAAGCGATTGCGTATACATAGGTGTGTTTTTTTTCTCTCACTTCTATAATCCAATGGTGTTAAAATATAATTGGTTAATTGTGCAGGACCATTGCCTTCCCGTCTTATCTGAGACAAGGGAGTGTATGTTTAATTAAAATCTCTTTACATCAGGATTCTTCACATAGTGGTAGGACTATGTACAAGCTCGTTTGGGTACTACCCACTCATCAGATATGCTTATAAAAACAGGAATATTTAGTATCGTTAAACTCTGGTGTGAAGGCTAAAATAGCCACTGTAGGCATAGGCTGTAGGGGTCATAACATCTAAATTCTCAAGGCACTAGTTAGACGAGGCAATACTAGAATGCAATTCACCCGGTTTATTGTTATTCTGTTTTTAATGGGACCATAATATGAGTTTGCGAATAATGATGACTCAATCTTGAATCGCTGAGTTAATCGCATAAATGTTATTAGATAAGCCAACTATTAGAATAACGAGGCAGTGATTATAATCCTTCGAATACAAGTCATTGATTAATAGTGATCCTTGAATCCGGTCGAAATTTATTTCATACATACCTGCGCTTCAACTGAAGCAAGGAAAATGGTGACAAAATCCTTTCCACCGGTGACACAAGCTCGCTGAGGGGGTTCCGGCTCGAAGTCGTAGTGGGCCAAAGCTGTGATGTACCAGAACACAGCAAACACTAACCAGATGGCGAAGTGTACCACCACCGTGCCGATTACTATCCAGCGCCAGCGAAGATTTATCTAAGAACATGAAATGTATAGTTTATTTTTAAATAACACTTGTAATGAATGTTTTCTAGGCATTGTTATGGTTCCTATTTTTCATCAAATTTAACATAAAGCATGTCTTAGACAATATCGAACCCTAAAATTTCTCATAGCCATGTGATTTAACTTTAATTATTTTATTATCTCCACAGAGGTACTGGCCGCGCTTTTGGTGTTATTTTATTTTATTTTAATTGATTATAGGAAGGTATTTTTACGACGAATTTGTATGCGAGTTATTTTCCTAGTGTGTTGGTTAAGAATTGTACTTACCAATGTATGAAATGTGTCATTTAACAAGCGAATCTTTTCAAAAGGTACATTCGATATCAGAGCTACGTTTTCCACGCCATTCTTAGAGACGAGTCGCTTTGGCAACTCACAATATGCTTTGTAACGAAGATGTGGTTCCGTTCTGAAATTAAAACAAAAGTTATTGTGGATAATTAATTATTTGTTATTATAAATAGTCAAGATCACCCAGTGGATAGAAGACATAGTTAAATAAAGATCGCTGGTGAATACCACCGGCCGACAGTGGAGGTGATTCGCCTCCACTTGAGACGCTGTTTCATTATATGCTTATTTGACATGACCTTAATGGTCGTAATAAATTCTGTTAAATCCTTCAACCCTCAGTCAACCCTTACTAATCCGTAAACAACGTGGTTCCAATTACGCTTCAAATCTTTTATATACACGAGATACACCTATGTCTTATGTATTTAATTTACTGCTAGGTCTACTAGTTTTTTTTTTTTTTTAAATATATAGTCTAGCGCTTGACTGTTATCACACCTGATGGAAAGTGAGATACAGTCTAAGATGGAGCGTGCTTGCCTAGAAGGTGCCTATTCACTCTGGACTTGAAGGTACCCATATTGTAGGTGGTGGGGAAAACGGAGGTTGGGAGGGTATTCCAGACCTTGGCGGTGCGTATCAGGAACGAGGAAGCAAATCGTTTCGTACGTGTCTTAAATACGTCAACGTCAACCACGTACGGGTGCAGGGGTCCAATAAAAGGAGGAATCACCGTACGCGAAATATTAAGAATAATAATCAATAAAATAAACAGAAAACTAAATGACTCTTTAAGAATATATTGATATACCTACATGATTTCACCAATAACAAAATTAATGACACAATGCTTATAATGTTGCAATTTAATATATTGTTCAAAATATTATAAATACCTCATTGTACGTTTCCTTTAAAAAGTACTTACTTTTACGTAACTTTAGTGGTGTAGTGGTAGGGCTTTGTGCAAGCTTGTGTGGGTAGGTACTCATCTGATATTCTACCGCAAAACAGCAATACTTGGTATTGTTGTGTTCCGGTTTGAAAGGTGAATGGTGAGCCAGTATAATTAGATTCATAAGGCACATAACGTCTGTTTCCAAGGTTGGTGGCGCATTGGCAATGAAAGCGATGGTTAATATTTCTTACAAAACCAATGTCTATGAGCGTTGGTGGTAGGTGGCCCATATGCTCGTCCACTATACTATAAAAAAATACAAAACCAAAATTGACCTTCCTCCTGTTTATTTATAAAAGTCACCTTACCTAACTTGTCTCTGGATATCTCGTGTCGCGGGTGTTAGAATGTCGACATTCTAATCTCAAATGTACATGTATATATAGATAAATAAATTATGAAAAAGTCACAGCTATACAACTTTCAGAACTGTCTACATTTTTCATGCATTACGTCATTCTATAGTACAGCGTACAGTATACACACACATATCTGTATCACCGACATGAGATATGCGCGCGAGTGTTACATTATTGTTTTATCTTAAAACAAATATTAAATCACTCATGAAATATAACTACCGCGTAGTGTGTTTTATTTACAATATATATAATGCTTCAGGAGCGAAACGGTACATAAGCATGTACATACATTAAAATATTCTTAATATCCGTGTGTATTTATGAAGTAGATCGCAGCTGATTTTATCTAAATTAATACTTTTTGGTTTTAAAATCACAAAAATATTCTTTAATAGTAAACAGCACTAGCTTCCGCCCGCGGCTACGCCTGCGTGTGATGAGAGGGGAGATGTTAGCTTAAATTTAGTTAGCCTTTGTAAGCTAACTAAATTTAAGTCAGGATATAAGCTATCTCTATACCAAATTTCATCAATATCCGGTCAGTAGTTTTTGCGTGAAAGAGTAACATCGAATCATCTTATTACAGTATTAAACTAAATTTAAAGTTATATGGTTCGAAATATAGATTCTACAGAAAAGAACTAGCAAGAAAATGAGTAGTCTCTCCATTCCACCAATTAACATAGTTATGTTAATTATATAAAATAAAGTTATTTTTGCTTAATGAAATGTGACGAAAACTGAATCAGATTATGAAAACGCGAGAATTATTTACACGAAAGAAACAGTCTCAGTCATAAACACACAAACACAGATATACAAGTAAAAAACCCAAAATCAAATTAATGGGACCTCAAAAAAGACGTCAGTGGGGATAGGCTTTCCAATCAATAACAATAAATTCACATTAAAAATTAGACATTTAAAAACAAAACATCCCAAATGTTTTCTTTCTAATTTAATCCTTATTCATGTAATAAATAAGGTTTAATTTCCGTTATAAAGCCCAAGCCATATGGAAATACGTTAATTTCCATAGCGGTATTTTTATTAGCATGACAAATATGTTGCTTGTAAACACATAATATGTTATGAACGAGTTCATTGTGACTTAATCCCTGCGGACATCGGACGTGGAACTATTCAAATAGTTTATTTCAGGACATGAATATCACAAGCTCTCTAGAATTTACTATAAGTTATTAAACTATGAACATTATCACTAAGATGATATCTTCTAAAATTATAATTTAAAAATAAAAGTAGGCATTATTATTATTTCAATGGAAAGTTACTTTTAGAATTAATTTGAATTATAATTATAAATTGCTAAGCGACAAAATTAAAGTTTTTCATAGGAATAAATGGAGGGATTTTTCGTGATACTTTGTGTAATATTAAAGTCATATCATAGATATTTATTTACATAACAACTTATAATAATTGTAAAATTATTTAAATATTCGTTTACGTTTCCTTCAAACAGACAAGTCATTTTACATATGTGAGTGTTTAAAAATGTAAAGTATGTTAAGTTTACAGAGAAAAAAGGTATAAACTTTTCTAAAATATTAACAGTATTTTCTTCAAAACTATTGAAAAACACATTCATTTCACTTTGCTAAAGGAAGTTAAACCTAGTGTGGAATAACATACAAACTTGACAAATGCAGAATATACAAGTATTTAATTAATTAATATTGTACTACAATGTTCTTTTCATAAATTGACATCTCACCTTTTAATCGTTTCCGAAATTGTCATACTGCTCCTCCGTGGCGGAGCTACTGGTATGTGATTTTCTTCTTTAGCCTTATCACCTTTATTTATATTCAAACTTATATTGCTCTGAGTAATAATTATCTTGGGCAGCTGTTGACATAGACTTTTCAACCTTTCAGACTTACAACTAGAGTTTAGACTTTCATTTGATAACAGTTCGTTTTCAATTTTCAACTCAACATTGGAGGCTGATTTGTAAGTTTTATTTGGTACACTGTAAATCGATTCGATGTTATCGGATGTCTTTTTATTTACTTCTTGTATCGTTTCGTATCCTGGATCGTTATTATCATCAGATTCCTCTTCCCCGATATCTCCTTTAATTGTTTTTAAATAGTCAAGACATTCGTCATACAGCTGATTAATTTTTTCGTATTCTACGCACTGTGCCTTGTCTTCCATTTCAACACTTATTGTAACTTTTCTATCAAGTAATCAGTTTCAGCACTTTTATTAATATATTTATTTTAGTTATTAAATAAACATTATATTTATAATATTATGATATTACACTTATTGAAATTTAACTAATACCATTGACGAGCGTAATTTCTATGATGTGAAGTGATAGCGTTATCACTATTATCAGTGCTAATTGCGCGAGTGAAGAGCGAGTACTAGGCGGCCTGGTCCGGAGCGACCTTGTACGGATGCTGCGGGTTAATCTGCGTAAAGAAGACGCTTACTTAATCTTGTTTTATCAAAATTTATTTTGTAATGACGGAGTTTATTATATTTAAATTATTAATATGCTGGTTTTTTATGTAGACTAAATGTTCTCTTATTCCTTTGATTTTGTAGTTTTACAATTTATTTAATAAAATTAAAGCAGTTATATTTAGGTTTACAACATTTTTATATACATTTTGTAGATATATTTCGTATACACGTCTTATAAATATACAAAAATTTCAATCTTAATATCTTTTCAGAATAAACTGATAATATAAAAATATTTTACTACTTATTCTTTCACATGTAGCAGTACGTCTCATTGTTTATACAATAGAGATGGCATTCAACGTCTGCGAGATAATCCAATTAAGTTCAATAAACACATCCTCGATATGAAATTTTAACATATATTCCGACCATTTGTCTCGTCGGGTAATTTCTACAATTATTATTATAATAGCTATTATAATAACAAAATATATTTCTGTGATTTCTCGTCAACATTCCTTTAGCGGAAAGATTGTATTTTATCTCGTATGACTTTTTAAAAGTAATATAAGGATTTTGTTGTAATTCCCGAGATGATAAGCTGGCTTTGGAATATTTCTATATTTATACGTAAATTTTGTAAGAAATCATTTCATTACTCGCCTGTAATACGTTAACAACGGACTTATGGTCATATACTATTTTGACGCGAGTATTCTTGAAATAATATAATTATTTATCAGATATTCTACCGCAAAATAGCAGTACTTGATTGTTGTGTTCCGGTTTGAAGGGTGAGTGACCCAGTGTAATTACAGGCACAAGGGACATAAAATCTTAGGTCCCAAGGTTGGTGGCGCATTAGCGATATAAGCGATAGTTAACATTTCTTACAATGCCAATGTCTAAGAGCGTTTGGTGACCACTTACCATCAGGTGGCCCATATGCTCGTCCACCTTCCTGTTCTATATAAAAAAAAAAAACTATTTTGACGCGAGTATTCTTGAAATAATATAATTATTATGTTCTTACATAATAGATCTACAGACGTGTCAATTTAGACATTTTTTTGAGTCAACAGTATTCCAATCCTTATGTTGTGTGTTTGTTAATTATTTTTATAATTTAGTCATTTGTCAAAATTTATACATCATTCGAAAGCCACAGTAACAGTTACAGCCTGTTAATGTCCCACTGCTGGGCTAAGGCCTCCTCTCCCTATTGAGGAGAAGGTTTGGAGCTTATTGCACCACGCTACTCCAATGCGGGTGAAATATACATGTAGCAATTTCAGTGAATTTAGATACATGCAGGTTTTCTCACGATGTTTTCCTTCACCGTCAAGCACGAGATGGATTATAAACAATTTTTTTTTCTTTAAAGTTATACAACAACACACATTTAAGTTCAAGTCAATGTCACTACAAGTACAGAAGTGTCCGGTCGTGATTACAGCAGCCATCACAAATTATCATATTGCATTTGATAATTACCAATTCAAATATAACGGCTTCTCAATAGAGCCGTATTGCCATTTTCTCAAGGCTTATATTTGGTCTAACCGAAATCGATAATGGTTGTCAGCTGATTGTGCTATGTGTGACGGTATTACTGTCACAGCAAGTCTACTTGGTGGTAGGACTTTGTGCAAGCCTTCTGGGTAAACCTACAACCCACTTATAATATATTCTACCGCCAAAGGCCCATTTGACGCGCATATCTAACCATTTTAAATGAAAAATATCTCCTATACCTATTAATGTTCTTTGTATAGGTAATTCCACCAACCCGCATTGGAGCAGCGTGATGGCCTTTAGCCCAGCTGTGGGACTTTCACAGGTTATTACGGTATAGGTAATAATCACTTTAACCAACCTTACCCATTCATTACTGTCAAATAAGATACATAATAAGAGTGTTTTACCTGAAAATAAAACACATATTAAATACTTACCTATATTTGAAGCTTACCAGATTGAGAGTGGCTCAGTTGAGTTCTGCTTATTCTTCCTTCTCTTTCACTCATTATCTAGCTATCTCTCTCGCTCGTCTCCTACCAGGTGTCATGGCACCATCAACTTGGAAAGTATTGATGCGTTTTACTAGTAAAATCTTCACCAGGTATATAGTTAAGTATTTAATATGTGTTTTATTTTCAGGTAAAAAACTCTTATTAAACACTTGAACCGTAATTTGAAGCTTACCAAATTGAGACGTGTTTGTTATCACCTGTGAGCGAGGACGCCAATGTGAATTAGAAATAAAACTATGGTTAATTTCAGTCTTACTATGTTTTCAAAACAAAAGAGGGCAAAAGAGTTTAGGACTACTATAAAAAGTATCCAATTAAGTGATTTCCAATTGCCCCTTGAAAGAATCTCATCTAGGGGACAATTGTCAAACCACCTTTTAGAGGCCACAGCAGAACGTAGACTACCAGCTGAAGCTAAAATTCCCGCCTCAACTAACAAGGTCTTCACCCAACCCGCAATAACTGTACGAGAAGCGATTTTTGGCTTACCTCTAATATTAAGAAAAAGGTTTATTAATTTACCTCATTCACGTTTAGTACTGTAGATCGTTGCAAGTAGCTCGGTGCAATGTTTCAACCAAAATACCGGATCCAAATTTTTATTAGACTGATTCGAGGTCAGCTTCCATCCAGATTGTCTGTAATTAGCACTGTCCGTCTTTAAACCAAAGATAAGCCATAAAATTAAATAATTGTCACCGCTTATTAAATGTTTTGAGTCAACAGCTAGGAGCTTCACATCGTGTACTCTTCTCCCAGAATAAAGAAGTAATAGAGTTGTTGTGTGTCTACAAGAAGCAAAGATACTATTTTCTTCAACTGAATATGAGGCTAAGAACGATACCAGTTTGTCTATGTTCCAAACTTCTGGTTTCTTATTTATTGGTTTTTAAGTGCAATTGATTTTAATATGTTTCACCTACACATTCGAATTTAATTTACAGGAATTTTTTGTACTACATAAATTGGATACCACAGACTTGTGAAGAACAATATTATATTCCATGCTACTCCGTACGTTTTTTTGGTAGATGAACGCCAAGACGATTTCAAAAGATTTAACTATTGTTCATTCCATCCCGCTACATTTTCTGACCACCCCCACATTTCCATACCTCCAGTTCCAGTTTCTGAATCTTGGGTAGTGCCAGACCAGTTACGGTGTCTATCAGGTAAAGATATAATTTCTGGATTGTGAATGGTGGTGCTATTGCTCGGGTTTACCGATCTGCCCTCCAAAATACCTTCTCCCACTTGGGTACCACCAAGAGGTATATCCCGGATGCTGTGTTGAGGTGAGCTAGCACTTTGGGGATCAGGTAAGGAGGGGGAAATACCCAGGCTAGAGGGTAAGACCATTTTTGGGAGAAAGCGTCGTGGTATACTGCTTGAGCGTCGTTCAAGTCTAGTGACACGTAATTTATTACCACTTTTGCCCGTTCTGATGCAAACAGGTCTATTAATGGTATTCCAAGCTTTTTGAATATTTTCTCCGTACACTGGGCTAGAAGATGCCACTGTGGTTGAGAACGGTGACGAGACAGATGATCTGAGTGACTGTTGTATTTTCCCGGTATATGATATATTTTTAACGTTATTTGGTACTTGTCCAGAAAAAAATAAATATTCTTTGTTAGTTGCATTAATGGTGCTGATCTGGTACCGTCGTTCCGCAGAAAGGCTACAACAAATTTGTTGTCATATTGTACCAAGAGAGTCGACTGGGCGTGTGGCCCAGTAGTCCGACCGTGCTGCTCCAATGTTTTTAATATTGCGAGCATCTCTTTTTGATTGCAATGGAGGTTTCTCTCTTGTTGAGTCCATAATCCTGTTAGTGTACATCCATCGAGCTGAGCTCCCCATGACACGTCTGATGCGTCTGTGATCAGAAAATGAGACGGTGGCGGGTTGTGAATCAGTGACGTCTGATAACAATTCATTAGCCACCATTTTTAATCGTCCTTCACCTCTGTAGGTAGGATGTATGTGCGACCTGGTACTCCCTTTAATATAGTATTTAGAAAATGAAGAGAATTCCGGAAGTGAAGTCTTCCCCTCGGAACTGGGAAACTGGCGAAGTTCAATGGACCTACTACGCTTTGTAGGGTCTTTAGTGTCGTCGTTCCTTTTTAACAAAGCCAAGATTTTGTTTTAATTTGGAGATTTTTTGGTTTGGCAATACCTTCTTGTTGAGCCATGGATTCCAAACAATAAACGAGGCTTTTGCATGGTGACGTGATCGACTTTTCTTTGTTCGTCTTCCATCCCAAAAAATGCAAGTGTTCCAGTACAATTCGAATGTGCGTGAGCAATATGCGGTAATCTTGGTGGGCTACTAAGAAATCGTCTAAGTACACGAGTACCCGAATACCCTCCAGTCTCAATGTTTGCGCAACCCAGTTGGTTAAAGATGCAAAGACCTTGGGTGCAGTACTGAGACTGAATTTTCCTTGGTACGTTAGTCTTAGGAACCTTCTGTGCGAGTGGGCAATCGGCAAATTGAAATAGGCCTATGACAGGTCTATTTTTTTATTTTTTTTATGTTTCCCGGAAGGGCAAATGACTCTACTCCACCTAATGGTAAGTGGTAGTAGAGTCCAAACGCGAGGATGGCCAGTACAGTCGGGAAGAAGGTTCTGCACTAGCCGCTCTCGCCCTATTTTGCATAACCAGTCGTTTTGTTGAAGGAATTCTGGTACTCTGTGCATATTTATTAATCGGAAGGGTTCCGTGCTCACAAATTTGTTCAAATTATTTAAGTTGAAAATTGGTCGCATAGTACCATCGGCTTTCGGGACCGTAAATATTTTTGATACAAAACTTGGAGACATTGCAACAACCTCTAAAACATTTTCCGATATCATTTGATAAATCATTTTTGACATCGCCTTCGATTCCTTGTGTACGTGGCATCGTATGTCGGATAAAACAAGCGGAGGTTTTTTGTGAAAAGGAATGCGGTAGCGTTTTATGATACGAAGCAGTATCCTCGGTGCTCCCATTTGTCTCCACCGATCGATGTAATGTATCAATTAGCCCGCTTTGAAGTCGTTGTCAATTTTTACCTCGTTGGCTCCTCTCTAGAAGTCAGATGCGGAGGGTCTCTTTCTGTTACTTGTAATGGGCTCTTGTCTGATCGCGTTTTGATGACCTCCACGTTGACGAAAGGACCCACGAACATTTTGAGGCGTGCGAGTACTTTTGCTTGCACTGTTACCATATCCCTGCGAGGGATAGTTATGACTCTAGCCCTGCGAGGGCCGAGATACATGTGGGGTGATGCAACATGCGTGAGAAACACCCTGCGAGGGTGAAGTCCAATTCACTAACCCCTGCGAGGGGAAGTGGGTAGCTTTTTTTACTTTCCGCTTGCGAAGCAGATTTATAGCTACTTGTCGGTTTCGACACAGGCATAAACGCTTTTTTAACTCCTCTGGCTTTTTCTAAGGCCGATGTAAGTTGTTCAGGATTAAAAATGAATTGATTGGATTGTGGAGAGTAGACTTTAGTAGCGGCTCCCTGTTGTCGCGAAGTTTGTCGCGTCGCATTTGTCTTCGCATCTGGATTACCTCAGCTCAGTAACCGCAAATGAGTTACAGCATATCAGAAGACACCTTATGGTATTATCCCCGTTCGAGAACACCTCAGTAATCTTTTCGATCAACTAATCGGGTTCTACATTTCCTTTTTCATGTGCCCAGTTGATAAGATCAGTCATCCCCTGTTGTAGAACATCTCGTTGTTAAAGTATGGCGTAAGTTAAGGCACCGTACGCCTTATCTGCATAGAGTAGATGTTTTAAATTGTCAAAAGGTTTGATTTCTTCATTTACTTCCAAGTCAGTGAATCCAGGTGTGTAAATGTAGGATTTTTGTACTTCAGAATATCTAACCTCGCACGATTCACTCTTATCGAAATGTTTGCATGTTCTGTAAAAAAGAAAGGTAATTTTCGGGAGCCCTAGGGACAGTAGGCTCTTTTAACTTTATTTCAAAATCTAATTTAAATTGTTTCGACCGTCTCGTTATTTTAGGCTCAGTATCGCACTCATACAAAGACCTGCACTCTTGGTCGTCCATAAGGGAGATTTCATCATTATCATAATGCCTGGCTGAATCACGTGGTGACTTCATCGAATTTGAAAAGGATTTACCCTTCGCCTCCCTGTCGCCATGAAACAATTGTTTTCGAAGTTCACTAATATCGCTAGTTAACTTTTTTAATAAGTCATCCTTGCGATAGTTGCCCCGCCTTTTTTGTGGCGGCGATGGTGACGACGATGGTGTTTGGATTTACGAGGCGAATCCGATGATGAGCAGGATGATTCAGAGGAATCCGAACTTGATGATGATGGTGAATCATCTCGTTGACGTTTGTCGATCCTGGCCTGCAACCCTGATGGACCAGGTATTAATACCAAGGCATCATCCTTTGGGTCTTCCATCCTAACATAAAAGTTATGATTCACTAAGAATTACAAGCCTTAGGAAACATTATAAAAGAAAGGTAATTAGGCTGACGAACACATATATTTACCTTAATTTGAAAAACATACGTGTTACAGACGAAGTTAATAAGAGAGGGTAGCAAAAAATAAATAAATTAATTAAATGTGCATCGCATTACTTATTTAATAATAAGTTCTGCATTTAACATAGAGTAAAGTCGAACGATAACACCGTTATTTTTTAAAATACTTTACTCAACCAACTATATAATTAGCACAATCAGGAGTTGTTTAGGACAACTGCATTCAGCGGAATTCGTGACGCCAATGACTAGTAAAACGCACCAATACTTTCCAAGTTGAGGGTGCCATGACACCTGGTAGGAGACGAGCGAGAGAGATAGCTAGATAATGAGTGAAAGAGAGGGAAGAAAAAGCGGAACTCAACTGAGCCATTCTAAATCTGGTAAGCTTCAAATTACGGTTAAGTGTTTAATTACTACTTTTTAAATATTCAGACATATTCCTAATACAAGTCAAATGCGTTGGGGATATTATAGTGTACTAACAACAAGTGTCTTAGTGCGTCTGACACAAGATTTGTGGTTTTATATGCACCACAAAATGAGAGATAAAAATAAACCCAAAAATACTATAAATACAATACACACAAACACTAAAACACACTGACACAAACTCATTCATTAGATTTTAGATTCTCGTCTCTTAATAGTTTTTATTTACTTACTGTCTTCTTGGTAAGTAATTCAATATATGTTCATATACTAATGGTGTAATTTTGGTTTTAGTTTCATGTTATATAATACTGAATATAATAACGTATGTATGTTATTAACTATTGTATTACCTAATAAATAAATGAATATCCCATACTCATATATAACTATGATAACTCATAACACTATGAATTCAAAGCGTACACAAATGAATAAATAAAATATCAATAGCCTGATAGAAAAGTAATCCGATATGATCGGATTGACTTCAGACGCTTTATATATATATATATATATATATATATATATATATATATATATATATATATATATATATATATAAATTTTTATATTATCTGGAGAAATGGCAAATGACTCCACCTGAAGTAAGTGGTAGTAGAGTCCAAACGCAACGACGGCTAGTATAGTCGGAAAGAATGTTCTGCACTAGCCGCCCTTGCCGGCCCACAAGATGCCTCTTCACGCCTTGTTTGAAGGAACAATGGTTGTAAGAGGAGGAGAACACGTGAGCTGGTAATGGTGGTGGGCTAGGGTGTTATTAGTAACATCGCAAAATTGGGGGTTGGTAGCTAAATATTACTAATAATTTTGTATTGCCTCAGAACTGGTCCAGTGACTAGAACGCGTCAATCTTAACGGAATATTTCAAGAACGCGGGCAAGCTTCTAAGAATATTCATGTGCTTAGATTGTATGTCGTTGCGCTCGGTGGTGAAGGAAAACTAAAAATTTGGAGCTGCATGACATAATAAGCTCCAAAGCCTGGAGAGAAGGTCTTGTCAAGCAGCGGGCACATTACTTTTGGTACAATTTAAACCCAACATCCGCAATAGGGTGAAAAGTTGGCTGAAATTCGGCCAAGAGGACTTAGTTTTCATCTATAAGCTCAAGCTGTCTAATACCGTAACTGTACCGTACCGTAACAGCCTGTGAATGTCCCACTGCTGGGCTAAAGGCCTCCTCTCCCTTTTTGAGAAGATATGGAGCTTATTCCACCACGCTGCCATTGCGGGTTAGTGGAATACTCATGTGGCAGAATTTCTGTGAAATTAGACACATGCAGGTTTCCTCACGCTGTTTTCCTTCACCGTAAAGCACGAGATGAATTATAATCAAAAATTAAGCACATGAAAATTCACTGGGTTTAAACCCACGATCATTGGTTAAGATTCATGCGTTCTTACCACTGGGCCATCTCGGCTGTCTTATATATTTTGCTTACTATGTAATGTAAGCGCCGTCACTTACTGTGAAGAATCAATTATAATGTAAATTATGTCGACGCCTGCTTTGCGATGTCATAGAAACGTCAATTCTTTCAATTCCGAATAAATTAATGTCATGACAACACTAAATATTTAAAATGCGAAATATTTGTCATTATTTTCGTTTTAAGAATTTTACTCGTGAATCGTTTGGTGTTTTTTTTTAAATCAAAAAAGCATTGCCACGCGTGACGTAATATATATTTAGTTAAATTATATTTTAATATAATTAAAATCTACGTATGACAGATAACATTTTGCCATATATATTATTATCCACTAACCGCCAGTGGAGTGGCCTCGCGGAATGAGCTCTAAAACTGACTCGTTAAGAGAAGATATCTTTGTTCTGTAATGTAATATGCGCACTTGTACCATCATAACATTACATTTTTGTTATGTGAAAACGAATTGAATTAAATTATTCTGATATGGTTGTAGGCTTTTGTGCACTCCTGCCTGGGTTACCTACCCAGGAGTGCACAAAGCCTCATCACTTTGTACTTAGTATTGTTGTGTTGAATTTAAGGGTGAGACACTAAAACAGGCACCAAGGTTGGTGGCATTGGCGATATAAGGAACGGCTAATATTTTATACAACCTCAATGTTTATGAGCGGTAGTTACCACTTACCAGCAGATATTAACTTGATTATATATACTATAATATATTGGTATGGCTACTCATATTAAAAATATCATTTTCATGGATATAATAATTTCAATGACAGAGCTAAACTTATTCATTAATTTGCACCTCATTTAATTTAATTCATATAATATATAAATAATAAATGTAAAGAAACAATATCCCATTTTTTAAATTATTTAATTCAATAAATTTGTGTATTGTTATCAATACATTTGTTTATAAATATAAAATTATGATAAAATTTTTAATTAATTTTAGAAACATTCCAATTATGAATTATAGTTTTTTTTAGGATTATTACAATTATTAATGGTACACCTTAAAGATTTTAATTTGATTTTTTTTAATTCTATTAATCAGAAGACATATACACAACATTTAAAATTATTAAACGGAAGTTAAAAAAAAAAACAACATAATTATCATTTTAATATTATATTTTTTGTAATATTTCCATTCATTAATATTTCCATCCATTTTCTCAAGGCTTAAAAATAGCTAGTTGGATGATTATATGAATATTCTTCAATGAAAAGAGGTTTCATGGTAAAAAAAAGAAAAAAGCTATAACTAAAAAAAATAAAAATACAACCATTTATTACCAATATAATTTATAGAAGAATTTAAAATAATTTATAACGTACGTTAAAATCTATTATTTTATTTTAATAAAAATCACAACAATAGGTAAGTATACTAGCTAGTCTTTTCACTATGTATAATTATGTATAAGTTATACACTATATTGTATACAACACCTATGTAGCTTAGGCTTAATATATTAAAAAACACCTATTTGCTTTACTTCATTTTTAATATATATACTATATTATGTAAATAATATTTTAGTAGACATATTTTTGTAAATAAGTTTTAATATCACGTATTTAATATTCAATTTGTTCGTTAAGTAATATTCTTAAGGAGGTTAAAATATATTTTGACAGATTAAAAATGATAAAGCAAACAGGAGTTTATACAACAAATGGTTAAAAATCACAATATCATAGTCTAAGCGTCGAATAATAGCTATACAAAGCATAACTTCGCCCTTCGGTATCGCTTAAACACTGTATATGTCACGTGGGCTGATGCCGGAATTTCTGGAATATTATAAATTAAACATAAGATTCATATATTGATATATGGAATAAAAAGAGAAATAAAAAATAAAAAAAAAATAAAAGTTTTTGAAGTGAAACTTCTCAGATAGAGATTCGGAGGAAAATTTTAATGACGCGTCACGATTAGTTGCATTTCGTTACATAAAAGAGAAGAAAGAAATGGCGTAGAGTGAAAGAGAAAGAGAGCTATATATTCTGTCGCCACAGAAGTGGAGCAAAAGAGAGCAACGTTTATACAATGATACAAAGCTATAGAAATATATAGTGTCGCACATGCGCGAGGTGTAGATGTTCTCAATCTCTCTGTCTCTGTCACTCATACTAAATCCCTCATAGTCTTCATTTTTTAAGAAGTTTCAATTCTATTACGCGTAATAGAAATCCTGCCGCTGAGGAAATATTTTCCTGACGTCTGACAATTGCTCGTGACAAGTGACATAAAACACGAATAAACAGTTGACATAACATTGTAAGAGCGCGGTTTTAAAAGAAAAACTCTTTTATTTGCAAATAAAAATTTAGCTCATTTGTTGTAAGTCGACGTTATTATATAGTTTTGAATGATATTATTCGTAATCAGAGCAATTAAACGATATTAATATCTTTTATCGTAATTTTTTGCCACTTCAAAGTTACGTCATCCACTTGATCATCCGTTCCGAAATTATTCTCTCAGTGGCCATTACACGTTGACAATAAATACAACAGCATAACTCGTGCCGATAAAGAATATATTTACAAAATGGCGACCGTGCCATTCGAGGACTATTGTCTGTCGCACTTTTCTTTTGACGCATTCTATTGATATTATTTCTGTTTTATTTATTAATTGAGCATAATTTTAGAAATAAGATTAATAATAAATAAAATTTAAAAGGCTTTTGCTGACTATACTTATTGGCACGAATTATACGACAACTTATTTAGTACAATATTATGACTAGAAATATAAAAAACGCCCTTATTTATAAACGATGTTTAGTAGGTGTTTAGGTAAACAACGATTTATCTCATTCTGTCATCATTGATTTTACATACGAAAGAAGAAGACGGCATTGTTTACTCACCTACTAAACATGTGTAGACAGGGGCAAAAGAAATGTTAAAGAATTATTAGTATGTAAGAAGTATGCATACCGATTATATATAAACATATGAGTTACGGCTACACGTCTGTTGTGTACCTGTAAATGACTGAGCTTGAGTATACTGAGCACTAGTATTCGACTCAGTTTTGTGATTAAGCGATGAATAAGATGATGGAAGATGAATAAAAGTTATTAATGAGTAATGACGTCATACGATCAAGCGATGATTAAACAAGCAATGATGTTAAGAAATAACAAATTGTTTTAGAGTATTTGAAATTAGTCAAGAAAAAATATATCGTAATGAAAATTAAGAAGAATTAGGAAGTTTTTTTTTTTAATAATAATTAATAAAGTACTTTATGATATAGATATAAGACACACATATCAGATATTATATATATTATTATAATCCGTCGGACTACTCCTAGACTATTATAATAAGAAAATTAGTATATTATAACAAATTAATAAGATCATTTAGATTTTAAGACTAAAATCATTAGGCAATTGCAAATAATGATAGTGAGTGTCTGTAATTAAATGTATACAAACCTATCGCTAGGCTTCATCGCGTCCTCGTCAGAGTCAATATCATAGATGTCATTGTGCATGTAACTCCCGTTGGAGTAACCGCCTACGTCTACTGAAAATAAAATTACAGTTATAGAAACCTTTTTTAAACGATTTGGTCAAAACAAGAATATAACTAACAAACCGGATAACTAGCAATGCATGTTTTTTAGGAAACACTAATTCGATTATCCCTATCTAATTAAGGGTAAAGATTGACATAAGGTTGTGCTAGAAAGGGATGCAACAATAGTCCAGCAAAGAATGAACCAGCGACTGTAGGCCACCTGAGGAGCGTAATAGGCTGTAAATGACCTGCTGCTTCACAAAGGTCTCTTCTCTTTTTTTCTTAAGACAAGGTTTGGGGATTACTTCACCACGATGCGTCAGTGAATATTGGTAGATACATGAGGGTCAGAATTTCATCCCTTACTCTCACTCACAACTTAAATTATATAAGCTCATGAAAACGCAGCGGTGCTTGTTCAGGTTTGAACCCATAATCTTTGTTTAAGATTTATGTTTTTTAATCACTGAGCCACGGTTTACGTAACTAAAGGTTAATTTACTACCTTTAGTAGAGTCATCGTATTTGGCATCAGCCCACTTGTAGTCGGTCTCGGAGTAGAGAGGAGGCAGAGTCTGGTGCGGTGTGGGGTACAGATCCAGATTACGCTTCTCTTTCACGCTGTCTGTGTCGCTGAATGATGGCATTCTGGAACAGAAATATATAAAAGTTAAAAATGTTATTTTGTAAAAGTATTAATGTTCCACTGCTGGACTAAGGCAGAGGCTAGAGAAGATTCGAAAGCAAAGGAGTCTCATTTTGAGGAGATGGTGTGGAGATTATTCCACCATACTGCTTTAACATACACATATATACATATAACACACTCTACCCTACAAAGATAAAATAATTCTCACGGAGAATTCCACTCTATCATCAAATATTCATTTTAAACATATCGATACGAAATATAATTATTATTAACTCAAACATTGATATTAACTTTCCTCTTATCACGAGTGTTATCGGTGTTTACTCGGTCCTTATCATTACGACTATTTCTATCTTTATTTTAATCATTTACATTATTATAATCACCACTCATATTTGCATTTAATTTGATATTTAATATTCCATTGAATTGACAAAGTACTTGTAAATGCAAAAGTAAATGAAAATTATTAATTTTCATGTGCTTATTTTGTAATATTTATTTTCGTGCCCATTCAGCGGACGAAAATCAACCACGCGTCGAGCCCCAAACTTAAGCAACTTGGTGGAATAAAATCCAAAACTAAGCAACTTTAGGAAAGCAGATCTTTCACCAGCAGTGTTATATATACAGGCTTTTTATACCACCTTTTTATATTTATATTTAGTCTAAATAAGACAATATACGGTCACTTTACTTAATATATATATACAATACAGGGAAAGGGAATACAGATAGACTATAAATTACTCATGTTAATTTATCATTACACAAGCTCTCAGTCAATACATTCGCTTGTTAAGATGTATCTAAAACTGGAAATTGTGCTAAGTAAGAGTAAGTAAGTATTTAAAAAGCAAAACTTAAATTCGATGAAAAGTTAGGGGTTTTTAAAATTATAGTTATAATATTATTATCAGTATTTTCTTTTATGTAATTGTGTAATTTAAATAGGTGTAATGTGATCTTCGTGTTTACGAAGACATTTTCTGAATCCAGTGCATGTGGAACTAAAAATTCCTCAATCAGCATAGACAAACATATAATAATAATCGTTAGTAGTTATCTACTACAATCAACGGAGATTGTTCTTATCGCATTTTATTACTATTGTTCTAGCAGTCTCCGATTATCGGCTCAAGAGAATATAAAACGTCACATACGCTTTAACGAAACCATGCTTTAGTAAATTATTTCTTTATGTATTGGACAACGCATCAAAAACATTAGAAAATGAAATCGACTGTGGGGCGAAGATCTTCATTTTGAGCTTCTGATCACTGAGCCATCACTTTTTCGTGTAATAGAATTAAATTTACCTAGTGTAATCCGCGAAGCAGCTGAATCTCCAAAGTGCAAAAGCCAGCATCGCCATAGAGATGACGACACCTCCGGCGATGACGAGCCACACGATCAGCGTGCCGCGGTCGTTGGGGACTTGATACTCCTGAAAATTGACAGAATATACGTTACCGAAAGAAATACATTGAATATATATAATATCCGTAATCCGTAACAGCCTATGAATGTCCCACTGCTGGGATAAAGGCATACATTGAATATATATAATATCCGTAATCCGTAACAGCCTATGAATGTCCCACTGCTGGGCTAAAGGCCTCCTCTCCCTTTTTTTGGAGAAGGTTTGGAGCTTATTCCACCACGCTGCTCCAATGCGGGTTGGTGGAATACACATGTGGCAGAATTTCAGTGAAATTAGACACATGCAGGTTTCCTCACGATGTTTTCCTTCGCCGTAAAGAACGAGATGAATTATAATCACAAATTAAGCACATGAAAATTCAGTGGTGCTTCTATTGGTGCCCGGGTTTGAACCCACGATCATCAGTTAAGATTCACGCGTTCTTACCACTGGGCCATCTCGGCTTTTTATTATATTTGTCAATTTATTATTATATATGTACATAATTTATTATTATATATATATATATATATATATATATATATATATATATATATATATATAATTTATTATTATATATATATAATAATAAATTGACAAATTACTGATTTAAGAGGAGTAATTGATGATTAATAACATTAATAAAATTAAAGTGCCATATAAAGCAAGTAATTAACTATAGAAAAGATTAAGTAAATCTACGTTAAAGATAAAAAAGGTTATGTCTGTACGTAGTGTTAGAGATTAGAGAAACGAAACTAATAAAACAAATGTGCTAAAAATCACGTAATGTAAATAAAAAGTTACAAACAATAGCCACAAAATCGCAACTGGAAAAGTTTCGCTCGTATTTTTTTCAGTTGCAGAGCTAAACAATTCTTTGCCTACTTTAGATCCAGCTAGGTCTAGCTAGACCATTGTTATTCTAATTCTTAGCACAAGCATTTTGTGTTTGCGAGATGAAAAGCATATTGTTCGTGCTTTAAGACGAAGACATACGTCTCACTTTTTCATGAATTGCGGTGAAACTTAATTTTGAAATTTATGGTAGTGTTTTTCCTTCTAATGAATATTTGTACTTTTTTTGTGAAATTATCACTTAAAATTCGATCTTATGATTCTTTCTTGCAATTATAAGTTTTTTTTTATAGTATAGGTAGGCGGACGAGCATATAGGCCACCTGATGGTAAGTGGTCACCGACGCCCATAGACGTTGGCATTGTAATAAATATTAACCATCGCTTCCCTCGCCAATACGCCACCAACCTTTGGAACCAAGATGGCATGTCTTGTGCCTGTAATAATACTGAGCCAGTGTTATGGCACCTCAAATCGGAAGTGAAAACTTGATAATGTGCTTAAATTATAAAGTTCGTATTAAAATCTTACCGTTATTCCTAACACTCTGAGTCTGACTGCGAAGGGATCGCGTTGCGAATAAGTTTCCCACATGCTCCTCAAGTCTTCTTCGTTTAGCCTCGGTTCTCTTTCTTCATCCTCATCTTCGACATCATCGACATCATACACGATGGGCACTCCGAATCTGACTTCAGTGCAAAGCTCGAATTTTGGCCAATTGTGGAAGCAAAGCGCTTTGCTTGTTATTTGTGTCGTTTCTATTCTGTAATCAAATTTATTGTATTGATATACACATATATAAAGAACAGATCATCAGAATAATTCAAATAAAAACTATGTGTCGTGCAAAGGCGGTCTTATTATCTAATATTAAAAAAATCTAGTAAACCCGTTTGGTTACTTTTTAGTTTAAAAGAAAACTAATAAATAAATAACAGATATCGTTGTTTATAAAACAATAATCAGAAGAGACAAAGACAATAAACTGAAATGAATTTGACATCGCTTGTCTACTGTCTTAATAAGTATTATCGGGTCTACACACGCACCATTTTGCACATAATATAGATGAAAATAGTATATAGTACATAGTATTTCTTTGAAAAATCATCTAATTATTTATCACGACGAAGATAGATTATTCATATATATATAAAAAAATAGATTTAATATGTTAATAAATAAAAACCAGTGCTTAAAAACATAGAAGTCCCATTGAGTATTTAGTTTTTATTCCGCGACCAAAGTGTATAAAAGACGACACCCAAAAAATCGAATTAGAAAAATTTGGATGGTCGCCAAAATTTTGGCGATAGGAAATCCCATCCGACTCATGACACATCTAAACAATACCAAGAGAAAAAAAACGGAAAACAAAATAAAAGTCGAAATTTCCTTTATGCTTTTAAGAATAATGAAATAAAAAGGAATACGACGAGACAATAGATATCTCGACATCAAAGAAATGGTTCCGCCGCTGCTCTTTCAGCTGAGCAAAAGTTTTTATTAACCCGTTGCAGACATTGTGGAACGAATGTTCTGTATTTCATAGCTATTAAATATTCAGCGTATCTGTGCCGTTTCCGGCACCTTGATTGTGATCTTGGCTCGTGTCCAATCTTTTGCTTTGTATCTTAATGGCGTTATTGCGAGTTTTATTAGTTGCATTACTAGTTTTATCTGCTGACGAATAGATTTAGGATGTGTTTTCACCAACTTTTTTATTCTGTTAGTATTCGTTTGATAAATTGCGCAACTAAATTTAAAGTGGGTTCCATAATTGATTGGGGCTGTAATTTTATACGTGTCTTTAGAATTGGATGATATAATATAATATATAACATTTAAATTAGGACTACAATAAAAGCTTGTGTTTAATTATTAGGAACCTTAAAATTTACGTTAGTAAGAAATCTAATTAATGTTTTTATTATTCATTTTAAAACATTAATAAATGTAGTAAATATTTTTCTACTTCTTCAAATCAAAGTATAGATTTATTATTATTTAAGAAGGCTCTAAGTTCGAGTATTGTAAAATCGTCATTAACATGACTTTTTTTGTATTTAATATAGTATAGGTAGGCGGACGAGCATATGAGCCACTTGATGGTAAGGGGTCACGAACGGCCATAGACATTGTAAGAAATGTTAACCATCGCTTACATCGCCAGTACGCCATCAACCTTGGGAACTAAAATATTATGTCCCTTGTGTCTGTAATTACACTGGCTCACTCACCCTTCGAACCGGAACACAACAATAACAAGTACTGCTGTTTTGCGGTTGAATATCTGATGAATGTGTGGTACCTATCCAGACGGGCTTGCACAAAGCGATACCATCAGTAATAAATAAATTAAATGTAAATCTTACACCGGTTTATACTCGATCTTCTGTCGAGAATTACGAGTTCTGTGCACTGGACACTATCGGCCAAGCATCTCTAAACCTAGAGAATTGACCTTGACTTCTGCTTATGACAAAATATATCACTTATTTTATCTTTTAATTAAATAATGTTTATTACGGTTTTACCTATAAAATCGTTTAAATACAGTCTGTACTTAGTGAAATAATACTTCGTCTTCTTTTTTCGATTATCAAATCAATAGTGAAATTGAGAAATCACTGTTTAACTAAACACACGCTTAGCAGCATTTATAACGTGAGGCAGCTAATGTCTTCTTAAATTTTACTAAACTACCGCTGATTCGTAATCGATAGTAATATATAAATCTTTATTTATTTGAACGCGCTAATCTCAGTATTTATCGTTCCTAGTTGAAAAATATGCTCGTGTTAAATAGTCCATTTATTACGAGAGGTAGCCTATTCCAATCACAAGACGAGTTAAGACAAATAAACTACTTTGACATGGAATTGAGATCTTGAATAATCTATGATATTTAGTATGGTTTCGTGAAAAAATGGCGTTTTGAATGTCGGTCAAGTTTTATCGAAACTTTGGAGTTACAATTAAAGTGAATATAAGTATGATGAAATAATAGTAAGAACAATCTTAAGAATATAACTCTTTATTTAAGTAGTAGGCGTTCATATTTCTCAACAAAGTAGTTAAGTTGAAGAGTGTCGTATTGTAAATAAAGATATATTGATCAAGTTAATCCTTCTTCGGACTTTCTCAAAATAGGAGACCTAAGCCCAGCATTGGGCCATTAACAGGCTGTTACTGTTAATCCTACTTCGATTTCAATTGGGTAATAATAATATCATGCAACGATGTGTTACGCGGTTAAACCGCGGAGCAGCTATTGTTAAAATATATCAAAATTAGATCCTATTGGCAGTTTATCGTAGTGGTATTTGTATTTATCAGCTGTATGTATTTGTTAATGACACATAGATATTTTTCACTGATTACATAAATACTATCGAATATATATTTATAAACTAAATATCACCACGAATTGTAACTCGGGCAATTACCCCGGACGAATATAGCTTTAATTAACTAATAGGAAGCTTGGAGTTGGGAACTCTGTTGTGTGTGATGCGTCGAAGTTTAAGTGAGATTCTATGTGATGCAGATGAAAATTATACTAAACAAACTACTAAAATAAAATTATAAAATGTTTTCATACAGATTTATTTTACTTTTAGAGTTAGAAAAAGACTAAAGACTGTATCAAAACAAATGACGAACGCCGGTTTACTACACATTCTCAGATATGGGCGTTAAAGCAAATTCATTTCTTAATTGCTCTTCATTCAAGAAATGACGCAGACGTTATGTAATATGTATCGAGATCGAACACGGACGTTTTTTATTTAATATATGCTAAATATTCGAAATTAGAACATCATCCCAAGTTTCTTATTATGATGATGAGAGTCCTTCTCACGATTTCGGTCACGGCGGCCATTCTCAGGAGAGATTAGCCGACTACTCAGGACATATTATATTGCACAAGTGTGTGCGCGAACACAATTGCACTCTATATTCTCCCACTCTCATAATCCGACAGCTTAGCGTGCTTTCCAACTTCAAGACGGACAGAAAATTTTCCGACAAAAAAATCGTTCTCGAAACTTCAGGATTCACGGTCTTATATTATAGAGCCACTAGACCAACGAGGTAGTCACTATATACATACTTAAATATAATAACGATATCAAGTATATATACATATATAATGATGTATATAATAAGGTTTGGAATTGTAATCGCTTAACAAACAAACAAACTCGCTTTCACGTTTATAATATTGGTAAGGATTTATATTACACAAACAAACACACACACACACACACACACACACACACACACACACGCACGCACACACGCACATACACACACAGACACTAACACTTGGAAGTAGTGAATACTTATTCCAAATTCAAAAATCCATAGAACATGATTTGTACGTAAATAATATCATAACAGTTTTTACATTAAAAAAGGAAATACTTCAAAGATACGAACGAATTACGACAAATGTTCAAAGTTAGGTTTAAGATATAAGGAATACTAATTTAAGACACAAGATCTAACCTTTCACGATCAAAGGCGAGCCATTGGTTTATATCCATCATCCCACGTTGTTATCGGCGGAGGTATTTCTAGATCGTAACGTAATTATATTTAAAGTAAATAATTGCATCTCTTGACTGTATTTGATATTTAAATAGTTTATGGAAATTTAAAAAAAAGAACATATAATTAAATTATTTAAATATTTGATAACTTTTACGAAATAAAGCATAAAGTGCATCTTTATTGATTTTTTTTTAATTTAAGTATTTTATTTGAACATGACCAAAAGTCACATCAAACAATCAAGTCAACCATTGACTTAAGAAAGTATAAGACTCAGTGTACAATACCATAGTCATACAATATAAGTTTCATTAAAATTGAAAGCCCAATTGTATTTGTTATACAAACTGTTTTACATCCTGAATGTCCTTCCCGGTATCTCCTGACTGACCTGTCTCATATTCCAACTTGAAACTTCCAAAAGTCTCCGTTTAACATTTCAACATTCCAAACTCAGTAGTTATGGCTATGCCCAGCTAGTCAGCCCGGCCAGGACCAAATTATATAAGTATATAAATATATGGATAATAGCTATATAGAGCGCACAGTCCAAGCTGATGAAGACAAATTGAAAATGTTATAAAATGTGTATTTATTATTGTCTGTCAGAATTCTTCCATCAATTAATTGTTACGAAACAATCGTTATCAATAAGGGCTTTAAACGAAGCTATGCGTTTAATCAATTAGACTGTTCGTGTAACGTTCGTGTTGGTTGAACGATTCTGATCAATCAGTACACGAGGTATATACAGAATACATTGTACAGTTGGAAATGAAATGGAATAGTTCAAACTAAAATTAAAATATATGAGAAATGATTTTAAATTCAACAATATGTCAAGAAATATTTTGATTTAATCTGGAAATATTTTTAAATCTAAAAAGAAAGCTTTTCTATATATAAGTAAGCCTTGGTATAGAATCAATTTTGTACAAAATTATGTGCACACAGGTAGGAAGAAAATAATTATACGTTAAATTGTAATGTATGTGTTTGTTAACCTATTTCAAAGGAGGAGGTTCTCATTACGGTCATTTTTTTAAAATTAGTTAGCTAACTTCCCATTTGGTACCATTTAAATTTGAAGAAAAAGTATTCCTTACCCCTAAGGGTGTAAAAAAGTGCAGACAATTTATTAATGGGCTCGAATCTTATTTGAATTCGGTTTCCTTTTTTAATAAATAATTATGTCACCTCCATTCCTACAATGCTCGTCCGATCGGGTTGAAACTTTACACAGTTGTTATTGACACTAGCTTAAAGGCGTCGGAGGCTACGTGAAGGTTATATATACATATAGACCTATGTTATAATTATGTATGTTAATAAAATATATATTACCTTTATTAGTTACCTTCTACGGTACCTAATAAAGGTAATAACTATTTGTATATATTACCGTTACCGTAACAGCCTGTGAATGTCCCACTGCTGGGCTAAAGGCCTCCTGTCCATTTTTGATGAGAAGGTTTAGAGCTTATTTCACCACGCTGCTCCAGTGCGGGTTGGCGAAATACACATGTGGCAGAATTTCAGTGAAATTAGACACATGCAGATCTCTTCACGATGTTTTCCTTCACCGTAAAGCACGAGATGAATTTTCATGTGCAAATTGAGCACATGAAAATTCTGCGGTGCTTGCCCGAGTTTGAACCCACGATTCGATCGATCATCGATTAAGATTCTCGCGTTCTTACCACTGGTTCATCTCGGTTTATATATTACATCATTTATATATTACAGATTAATAAATAAATAATTTGTGGAGACTTTTATTCCAATTCATTGTTATGCTGAACTAAGTACATATAAAAATACAAAAAGATCAAGAATAATAGATAATGTTTAATTACGGGAAAACACAATATGAACCACAGAATAGTGTCAACAGAATAATTAATACAATGAAACTAACATACGTAATTATGTATGAATTGGTATTTATTAGTAATTATGCAAAACAATAAATGATTCACTTTATTATGAGCAACAATTTACATTATTTCATTTAATAGAAGCCATAACATTTCTTCTTGAAGGCAATAAAAGCCTCGAAACCCATAACTGTATATTATTATTTATATATATATATATATATATATATATATATATATATATATATATATATAAAAGAATAACCATCCGACTGAAAGAGTTATGAAAATTAATATTTGACATTCTGAAATATGACTCATTTATACCGTACCCCCTGTACGGTTTCTACACATACACACACACATTCTACACATACACATTTCAAATTCTACTAACAAATTGTTACTTTATCGCAATCGAATTAAAACGTGATCTTTACCATTTTTTTCCTTTATCCTATTATTTAATTTAATTATCGACCATTGCCATAAAAGTTAACAATAACGTTTGATTTTGACATAACGATATACATTAACATATTATCGGTTCGGTTCAGATTCGAATAAATACAGATGATTCAAAGTTGGATCGGAATTGAATCGGGAACGTATCGTAATCGTTATAAATTAGTAGAATTCAGCCCCAGGATTATATAAATTATAGAAAAGTTTCGATTTAGTATTCGTTGATGTTCTTACAGGATATATAAATATAATTGTATTGAATCACCAGTTCATTGTTTTGATTGTTAAAAAATAGTAACGTGAGTTTATTGCCGGTTCATCTCGATAGAATATACATCACCAATCCGTAGCTTTATATTAATATTAAAATTGTAAATTACGATTCACAAGTTTCTTGAATAAAATATATTTTGGCTATGACTTTACCTTGAAATCTTTTGTACATTATATATCGTTTAATAAATAATTAAATTTATTTCACTTCTTTCTCGATTTAAATGTCGTGCAATAAAATTTTCCAAATAAATACGAATATCGAATAATGTACGATGGAAGTCAACGTAATCTCATTCAATCCTATCAAAGGTTATTTCTGACACCATGGTGTGGTGCATTGCGGAACTTTTTCTGCAATGTCTACGCCATACAAATGTCGCAGGGTTATAGTGTAAAATGCGTAATATTTTTTTTTATAATTTCTTCTAAAAAGGTACAGTAACACAATATCTGCTAGGCTACCTCCTCTACTCTTGGGGATGTTTGGAGCTTATTGTTCTAATTCGGGTCGGGGGTTCACATGTGGCAGAACGAAACCAAACATAGAAATTATATGAAATATGCAGCTTGCTTGAATTTGAGCCCGTGATCTTCGGTAAAATTCACATCGAATCGAAATAAAAAATAAACGACGATAAAATAATGATACATAAGTACCATTTTTGTACGGCAGCGAGACGTGGCCAGCTCTCGCGAGACATGTTCAGCAACTTCACGTCGCGGAAATGAAGATGCTGCGGTGGATGTGTGGCGTTACGCGACTAGATCGTATTCGTAACGAGCACATCCGTGGCAGCCTTGGCGTTTGCGATGTAGCGGATAAGTTGCCGTCTCCGTTGGTTTGGTCACATTAGCCGCAGACCGCCAGACTATGTTGGGAACCGATGCCTGGACTTTGTTGTCGAAGGCCCTAGATCCCGCGGCAGGCCCAAGAAGCGCTGGCTCGATGTTGTGAGGGACGATATGAGAGAGCACGATCTCACAAAAGACGACGCTTTCGATCGGGAAAAGTGGAGGCAAAGATGTAGGAAAGCGGACCCTGGCATTTTTAGGCCGGGAAAACGCTAGGAAGAAGAAGAAGAAGTACCATATACATATATTCCATGTGGTATAAAGTGGAAGATAAACATATACATATCTTTCTCTGACATACATACTCTCATACAATATTTATTCGTACATAACGTTCACACGTTTCGGTTTTGGTCAGGCGACATTTATTGCTCGATAAACAACTGAAAATGAATGAGAATTTAATTCAAATTAAATTTAAAATTTGCTCAACAAAAGTAGAGTAATAAGTCTCTTCAACCGACCAGAATCGTTTACGATTTATCAGGTAATCGATTCAAATTGACTCGTGTGAATGTTTTGCGATTTATGTATTCGTAAATATTAGAAGTTGCTTTGTAATAAAGCATTTCATTAAAGATTTTAAATAATAACTCAATCAATCAATTACTAACTAAAATATTGGTAGATAAGCGAAATTTATATTCGTTGAAGACCTTATTAAATATTATCTATCGATATGAAAATGTTAAGTACATTTCCTAAAAATATTGTTTATTATTTGCACTTATTTTAGTCATTATCATACTGAGTGTATCCTGGATGAAGGATAGTTTATTTTATCTTAAGAAATTAAGAATGCTCGGGTTACTGTCAAAAACCTCAATTTAGAATGTGATTCGGTTATTCAATGGAACCTTCCGACATATTAAACGCCAGACATTTGCACAGAACATATTATAGTGCTCATGTTTCTTCTCAAGTATCTGGCTGAATTTTGTTATTTTTATAGTTCGATAAGACGCAAATCTAAACTTCTTCAAAATATATAAATCTTCCTGTCTATAAAAAAAATTATAGACAGGAAGACGGCCAAACGGACCAGCTTGAGGAAAGAACTAAGGATGTAAGGATGAACTAGATACACTGGCCCTTCAAACCTGAACAATACAACAATACTTAGTATTGCTGTTTAGCGGTAGAATATCTGATAAGTGGTACCTACCCAGACTAGTTTGCACAAATCCCTACCACCTAGTAATTAAAGATTAATATGCACCAATAGTGTGAGTTTAATAAAAAAATGTTTTGTATCATCAAAGACAATTTTCTAGCTACAATGTAGTTTTTGCAACTTTCATATCTCACGTCAACTAACACAAGATGCGGAGATTTACCAACAAAGAACGCGTTCGCTAATTGGATACTAGGTTTATTAATAGTCTAGAAAATTCGTTTCTACCCAAAAATAGAAAACTATGTTTTAATAAAACAGTGATTGTATAATATTATACATATTAGATTCTTACTGGATATCAAAACATACTTTTTTATTTTAAGCTTGCGTTAGAAAATCCTAATACATACACATTATATGATTATTTTATTATAGATGCTAAAAAGCGAGGCGTTATAATTCGTTGATATATATGAATATGCCGAAATCTATTTTAATATAGATTAATGGTAGTTTCTTGTCAATTCTTCTTGGTATATATCATTTAAATATATTATAATATAATAATATTATATATAATAATATTGTAAGGCGGTATAAATTAATTGTAAAAACCTATTTTAAATTAGTATATTTTTTAAAAACATTCTCAAAAGGCCAACTAACCGTGGCAACGTTATTTCAGCTTACTTAGAAATAATTGAAGCTGAGTTTTATCAAAATCGGGCGAGTGCTACATCGGGTTGGTGGTGGGGTTCACCGCGATGTTTCCCTTAACCGCCAAGTACGAGGTAAAAATACAACTTACGCTTATGAAATTGCCACCAATATCTTCATTATTCGATATTACTTGATTCCGGGAATCAAACTCGCGAACTTCGGTTAAGATTAGACTTAAACACAAGTTACGATTTTCTAGATACTTTATAATTACGTTTTTCAATCACTAAAATAAATGTAAGTAATACAAATTGAATTATTTACTATAATCAAATCAAATCAAAATCTTTTATTTAACGTAGAAGTATTACACTTGCATATTGATTGTCAAATTAGAAACTAACCCTAGTTCGAAAAAAAAAAAATATCGTGACCTGAGAAGAATCGGCCAAAGAAACACAGCGAGTTTATCATGTCTAGTAATTTTTTACAAATTTTCAGTATAAAAAAAATAGCCAGGTGGTGATCGTTTCGTTTCTATACATACACCAAACATTGTATTCGAGTCTTAATATTATTTTTCTGACTCTGACTTTTTCTGACAAATGCAAAGTCTATCAAAATAATGTACGAAATAAAAAATTATAAATACTAAAGTGAAATTCCACTTACCGAATGCTAATCAGCTTTATCTTCTGATATTATTTTCTACAGCTATATATATTTACACGTAGTTATTACGTAACAAGTAATAGGAAGAAAGTTATACTAGTTGAGACGGATTCGACTATTTTATCTAATTATTTGTACATTCTATTACATATTGTAACGCGTCCGCTAACTACAACACCTTCGAAACCTTATCGTATGAACGAAGTTACAGCTCGCTGACTTTTTAACTTTTATCATTTACTTCGAGGTTCAATATATCCAGGGTACCAGTCTTTTTTTTAAATTTTATTTAAAACAGTTTATACTTCGATATGTATTTTTTCACTCTAAAGGGCACCTTATGCCAATATCTTTTCATTTTAATTTTAAATGAAAAGTTTTTGGCTAAATCTCATACAAGTTTTTCTTCTGTAAATTTAACAGGTTTCCTTAATACATCTAGATGTTTCGATTTGGTACAATTCGATTTTATCATATCATTATTATTATCGTTAATATTAGTTTTATTTATTTTTTTAGTTTCATTAGTGTCAGACTGTATTTCATTATTGTTATCAGCTTTTAACTCTTCGGTTGTATTTAAATCTGTTTTTCTAGCAGTTTGTCGAGCGGTGCAATTATCAGAACGAACGTTATTCTGCATTTGCGGGTAGTGATGTAATATTGCCGTAGTGTTGAACGTAATTTTGCCGTACTTCACATACTCTGCGGGCCTTTTACTCTCGTGTCTACTCGTACTCGGTGCACTTAATTCTACGTCATCGTTTGGTGATCTTAACCTAATATTTGTAATGGGACTCTCGTCTGAGATCCCTTCTATAATATCTTTCGTTTCATCTAGTAATCCTAGCGCAACTCTCTTGCTACGCTTTAAATTCTCCATGTATATATTATAACGATTCATATCTAAAGTAATGTTTTGTTTTAATGGCAACGAATTTGGCAATTTCTTTTGAGGTATATCCTCGGCCGTGTATCACAATTGCTTCGGGTCGTTCTGGTTCTTTGGATTACTCGATTCTTTTGCCGCAACGCTATCGCGCGCGGCGTTTGTTAGCTATGTCTGGGACTGCACCATCGATATACTGGTGGTCTCGGTGACGATGGTGGGAGCGGGGAAATCATCTCCCGTTGAATCGTAAATCGGGAACTCGCAGCACAACATACATTTAAGGAATTTCGGTACTTCTACATAAATAGCTGGCGGTATCGGTATAAAGGGTGACGTTGACGCTTTGTAATATAAATAATCTGGGTTATCTCTGTACTTTTCGTCAGCCGATCGTTCGAGCAATGGTATACCCGATAAGAACAATATTATGGCGGCTGTGAATAAAGGCGATAATATGGCAATATATTCGATACCTTCGATAACATTCAATGATATTATAAAGATACCCCACCAGAGAACTACTTCTCCAAAGTAGTTGGGATGTCTGGACAATCCCCAGAGACCGTCGTTACACCATCTGCCCTGATTGGCTGGCTCTTGACGGAATGCAAACTTTTGCAAGTCCGCATAAGTCTCAATTAATAAACCGATCACAAACACGCCTGCACCAGCCGAGTCTAATGTTGTCATCGTTTTAGGCGCCTTAGGATATGAGTGGTGCGGTGAATTGATTATAATGACAGGTAAACTAACAACATACACCCACACCGCCTGGAAGGTGTAGAACACGGCAAACCTCAAAGTGTTGCTTTTGCGATCCTCGAACTGCTTGTCTCGGCCGATGTGGTAAATTCTGTATATGAGATATCCCGAGAGCCTCACGCCCCAAACACATACAAACGCCGTCACCATTAGCTGTCTGCTGTCATAGCTTTTCAACGTGCTACCTCCTTGGCCGAGGAAGAATGTTAATAATGCTATTATGATAAAATTGGCACCACCAGTGAAATCTGTAACTTTGTCGCTCTGTGACAGCGAGGCGACCATGAAAAATAATATCTGCATAGCCACGGTGACCATAGCACTCACGGCAAAGTTGTTTCTATCTATGAAGGGCTCCATTTTAAATATTTGACACTATATTTTTGAAATTTTGGCATCAGGGAATACTGACATCGATCTTTTGGCGCATTGCTGCATTTTAACACTTATGCTTATCACATTTAGGTGCTATTATTGCTAATTTGTAGCGCGAATGCCATTTTTAAGAGCCGATTTTCTTTATTTATTATTATTCTTTAAGCGTGGTTTGTAAAGCGTACGATTTATTTTACAGGAGTGAATGTGTATTTGAATTTTAAAGCGTGGCACTGTAAGCTTGTCCCGCACGAAAGCTTGCTACTAAAATAGATATGACGTTTCCACTGCGCGTGTCCGTTGTGGGCGCATGCGCGTTACATGCTTTACACACTACATGATTTAAGACTACGTACTTTTCTTTACGTTTTTCTGTTATTTATTATGAAATTGTATTTTAATTATTTACGTTGTCTTGTTATGCTTCTTCACTGTATATTGTTTTTAGTCGTACGTTCCTGATACGTGTCCCGAAATAAGTTCTTTATTAGGTCAAAGTGACGTAAACAAGTGCGAAACTGGGGCACGGCATGTACGTGGCGTGTACTTGTTTTCGAACGCACTGATGTAACTTGTAGTCGGGAATAATGGCTTGCACATGGTCCGAAATATGAGTATGCAGAGATGATTGCAATATTCGTATAAACCAAATAACATATATTTTTTATCTTCATATGTTTGCAATAAGATAAAATTCGCTAATTACTTAAAAAATCCAAGATGGCGTTAAGTCAATGCACTTGTTAAAATTGTCAAAGTTCAAATTAATAAATTATTAGTACCTACTTTTTAATTTGAGCTTTAAATGTATTTATTGGTAAATGTAATAAATATTGCTTCATACATTAATTAATTAATTAATTTCTAATGTTGTGTCTAGTGTTATATTATCATGTCAGATAACCTTTGTTGTGTTAATAAATGCATTTGTTACATCCCTAAATAACAAATTGATGACGCAAAGCTCAGCTATATTTATAAACGACATGTAAGAATATCTTATGCGTCTTGTTTGGCCGATATAATGTTTGGACTTTTCATCGTGATGTGAAAAAAATAAATAAACGGTCTTTTATTTTTTTAAATTCCGGTTATCAGACTTTTTTCTCTTACAAATTAATAAGTCAAAAATAAAAATATATATATTATATTGAGTGGTATATTGTATTATATTGAGTGGTATAGTGTGTTTTTCCAGCGATAAAAAATCCAAGACCGTTTAGAATGAGAACAATTACGAAGACAAGCACCGCGTAATTTTATATATTAGGATTAAAATTTGAATGACTAATCATTTATATGAACTAATTTGGTGTTTATCTTAATCAATCGAGTCGACCAAAGATCGCCAGTTCAAATCCGGGTAAGAACCAATGATTCATTTAATTTCATGTACTTTATCATTTATAATTTATTCGTAAAAACGAAGAATAGAAAAAATCTTTAAATAAACATGCAGTTTGCATGTCCGCGTAAAAGCAGCGTGGTAGAAGCTCTAAGCTTTCCCCTCCAAAGGAGGAGCATTTATTTTATTTTTTATGTTAATTGTAATGGTATATAATCCACACTTCTTCCGTTTCGAACAATCTTTACAAACACTAGCTATCTCCTTTTGTTGTACTGGTTTAAATACGTTCTAGTTAAATCTCTTTCACACGACAAGGCAATGTAACTTAGTTAAATGTAAGTATTGTAAAACAATACGTTTGTGTGCTTCACGGAATATTTTGTTAAGGCATAACATAACTGTACTTTTTAATAATTTCTAGAATCTTTCTCTAAATTGTATTTCATTTGACGTTTTTATTACTGTAAATTGAAATTTGTCGTTATTGAACATAATAATACAATACGTATTGAATATTTGTAATAGATTAAAGGCTATGAACTATCTTATCAAACAGTATTAAACTTTATTTCATGGTGAACAAATTTGATAAGTAATCTTCCAGAATACAATACCGATAAGTATCAATGTGTCTTATAAAATTTAACAATGAAGGTTAAAATATACATGCCCATTTTGTTATGTATTATTTCTAGAATTTTGAAAAGGCTTTTTCTAACATATATTTGTTTCCGGTTTTCGTTGACGGTCGTTGAATTCGTGCTACATTGTGATTTTATATCTAACATCCCGATAACAACTTCGCATTCAAACAAAACACAACGTTGATACGAATTCATCATGAATACCGTAGATTATGTCGACCAATGACATCATAGCAATTAAAGGTCAAGGTCAAAGTTGTTTATTTATTTTTACTCCACCTGCCATTGAAATAGGCAATAATATGTTGGAAATTTCATACTAAGCACCCTTCAGTTTAGTTATATGTATCAATCATGATATTATGTTGTATACCTAAGACTTAATATTATCTCGTGTAATATTGGTACTTCTAATTAAATATATAAATAAACTTATCTATGAATAGCCTTTTCTTGACTATGTCCTGGAATAAGGTTTAGTAACTTACGTGGTGTTAATGCCAGGGTCGATTTTGTTTGTATTTATGTACAAAGTAGCCATATCAGCGATGATCAGCCTGAACTGCTCCTCGATTCTAATGAAGTCATCAAACGTAATGCCACCTAAATTCAAGGTGAAAGTGGCTGATGGTGTCGGTGCTGGTTCCGGTTGGGGCTCTGGCTCTGGTACAGGTGCTCCAGGTCTTGGGACTGAAAAAGTGTTATTTTTATAAAAGATTTTGTTTACTGAATTAATTACTTCGGATTTTCTCTTGTTATTTCTGAAAATATTATGACAAATTCAAACATGTAAAGTTTCGCCACACTTATGAAACAATGTTATAGTAATGACTGTAAACGTTGGTAATTCCAATGAGGATATTCAACAAGATTACATACTTAGTTGTTGTAATTAGCTTGTAAACAGCTCAGAAATGAACATCACATCTGTGTTATAACTTCGATCACTATAGTAGTGAGTACTAACAGAGCTCATCAAACCAAATATTTTTATTCAAGTATGAAAGTACTCATGGTACTTTAAATCTTCATGTTACAACATTGAATTAAATGAAAAGTTACCACAGGTTTGGAACGTAGTTCCTTTCGAGAAGAACCGGCAAGAAACTTAGTAGTTAAAGTTTCAGTCTTTAATTACAGTGTCAATACTATATACAATAAAATGTATGCATATCCTGCTTAGAAATCATCAAATACCAATTAGACACTTTTTTTTCATTTATATAATCTTATGTTAAGTAATATGCTTTATTATATATATTACTATTATCTATTTAAATATACCTGCAGAATCTTATCATACATATGCAAATGTTCGCAAACTTATCAAACTCAGAGCTGTAATGGTATAGTCTCATGGCCCATGGTCAAAACGCATGAATATTTTTCCAAAATTGCGAGACGGCAAAGTTTTCGTGTAAAAAGTATATTTTTAGAAAACATTTAGTGCTTAGCGGTGAATGGAAACATCGTCAAGGGACCTTTGTGTGGAATCAAATTCTGCATAACGTATATTCACGTGCCACGTTAGACCAGCGCTGCGCAAAACTTCTCAAAGGGAGGACTTTACCCAGCTGTGGAAATTTCACAGGGTATCTAATATCATCTGCTTGTAACAATTTATATTTAGTACGCTAACAATATACTGCTGTAGTATTGTTATGCAATGCCTATAATTTGAATTGTATCAAAGAAAATAGAACTTAACTTACCAACCATACGTAAGCTTAAGCGGAAACCTCTCAAAAACTGCATAGCCTGCTTTGCTTCGAAACGTATAAACATTCTGTCGACGTCCAGGAAACGGTACCGTCTCTCCGAACGCAGTACGTATGAGAAGAGGAGACCCTCAGAACCTTCCTCGTCAACTCTTCCTAAATTTATACATTTAATTAAAAAGTGATTATTAATAAATCTAATATAAAATTATATTTCAATCATAATAATCAATCGACGGATTGAACCAAAAATAGTCTTTTTAAACAAAAATAGTCAGTTGTCAGTTTTTTCTTTTATATTATTAGGAAGTCCCTATTTGATATAAAAAATAATTTCTACAAATATGTTCTAATGGATAATTTATCAGTCCAGTTTCTACTATAAGTAAAAATAAGAAAAAAATCTATAAATGTTTTCTTTTTTGTATATTAAATTGATATAATATAAACGTGTTGTAACCTGGTTTTATAAGTAGGTAGTCACCAACGTGGCCGTTGATCGCGAAATCGGTTACATTCAATTCGATTCCCATACCATCGCCTGAGATAATCCAGTCTATGGTTTGATTCGTTGGGTAAGGATCCGGATAATTTGGTGATGTTATGACTACAGGCGTATCGACCGTGAGCATGACCGTGTATGCTTCTTTCGAATAAGCGGATGCATTTATTATTTCATCTCGATATTTTGAATTAAATCCTTGCATCAGTTCACGCACTTCCGCATTAGACAAGTTATCTAATTGTTCTGGATTGTCTAAGCTTTCTGTTTTCTCTGCTTTTTTTAAAACGGTCACTTTTTGTGTTGTAGTATCTTTGTTGTTTTCAGGTGTGGCAGTAGTAGGATCTTTTTCATTACTTCCGATTGTTACTAAGTTTCTATTTTCAGCTTCACTAGCCATTAACGCATCATTAAGATAAAGTATTGGATCAGACATTTTATTTACTGTCTGTGTTACGGGAGACGATTTTTCTGTTACATTTTCTTCAACACTTTCTTTTTCTTCACGTGCCTTTTCTGTTTTAGTTTCGTGACCATTCTCGAATATTTGTTCTAAGTTTTCATCATCAATTTCTTCATAATCATACGATCCGTCTTCTGCACTTTCCGAAGATTGTACATTTTCATCATCATAATCTTTTAATTTGCTCCATGTTTCATGAAGTCTATCAATATCAGACATTAAGTCATTAAAAGCTTTGTCTACTGTATCTTCGTCAGTAGTTTCTTGAGTTTGCTTACTTGTATCCTCAAGAGACTTTGATTCATTATCAATATCTTCAGCACCAATATTGACATCGTCATCAATAGTTTCATCTTCCTCAAGCGAATCTGGAGTATCTTCTAATAATTTACTAGTTTCTTCAACAATTTCATTGAGGTCAGTTTCTTTATTTTTTTCATCAGACTTAAAGTCTTCAAAATCATTACCCGTATCTTCAGTTAAAATGGTTTTTGTTTCTTCAATAATTTTTTTCTCACTAGCATTGCTTGAATATGCTAAATCATCATATGTTTCCGTTATGCGTTTAGGAGTTTTAAGTAAATAGTTTAATTCTTCGTCCTCTTTATCAGTGACGGTAGTTGGTAATAATGTTTGATCGTTATTTATTTTTTCAGAGGAATCATTCAAAGTTTCCTTTTTACCATCGGTATTATCGTGATCAGGCGAAGTCGTTTTAGCTTCGTTATTAAAATTTTCTTCTCCTAGATCTGACCTATTATCTTCAAACTGATAGTCACTTATAGCATCAAAGTTTCCTTCAGATTTGATACTATGTTCATCACTATATGCTTTATTCTCAGCAATAATATCTTCATCGGCATAGATTGGGGATGTCTTTGTCATAGCATCATTTTCTATAGCTGTGCTTTTAGTTTGATCTTTGATATCACCATTAAAAGATTTGTCTAATACGTCATCGTACCAGTAATCATCATACCAGCCATCGTTATCGTAAGAGAGACCTGAAACAAAAATAATAATTGATATTGTAAGTATTTAAATATTGATTGTGTTAATTTGTAATGACTGTAGTTTTAAGGTGTTTTTAAAAGAGAGAGAGAAAACAGGAGCCAGTGTATCAATCAATGGATTTTTTTCTAAAGTATGAGGGTTTAGCAACATAAAGGTATTCACCCCGACTACAACTGATTATTTCTTACAATTATTTGGTAGTAGGGATAAGTCTGGGTAGGTATCGCCCATTTATCAGATATTTTACCGCCAAATAGCAATATTTTGTATTATTTTGTTCAAGTTTGAAGGGTGAGTGAGCCAGTGTAACTACAAACGCAAAGACAACATCTTAGTTCCCAAGGTTAGTGGCACATTTGCGATGTACGAAATGATTAATATTACTAATAATAATAATAATGTCCTCCAGACCGATTTCGGCCACGGCGGCCAATCTCATGAGAGATTAGCCAACTACGCAGGAGATATTATAGTGCACAAGTGTGTGCGCAAACACAGGTGCACTCTCTATTCCTTAACTCTCATATTCCGATGGGACGGCAATCCGACACGACCGGAAAGAGTTCAGGTGCAGGACCAACGGCTTTACGTGCTTTCCGAGGCACGGGAGTGAACACACTTCATAATATTACTAACGTAACCAATGTCTATTGGTGATGGTAAGCGCTTATCATAAGCGCTATCAGTCCACCTACCTATTAAAAAGCAATATTTAATAATATTTAATGACTCGTTCCGGGATTCAAACGCCGGGCAGAAGACCATCGTGACGGCTGTCGTGTCGTATGTCGTGTCTTACTACGTACAAATATAATCTTCAAATAAACAAAACATTCCTTCGTATCGGTGATGACGAATAAATATGTTATCAGTGAATATACCTACAATTGATAAAAATAATATTCCTTTGTTGTTCTCTCGATGACGGAGTTTGCCAAATGCATAAATCGCTTTTATGTCACCGAAAAAATATTCGCCGGTCATGACGGTAAGCTGTTCTTACTTTATGGCGGTTTGTATTTTTTTAATAATAATTTGTGCACAAACGAATCTATTTAAATTGCATTGTAAGGGCTAACGCGCACTGCAAATAGAAAACGCGTAGTTTTATTAATAATAATAATAATTTATTTACACACCCAAAAGGTACATCTACACCATTTGCTTGCAGTATTATCTAACTCTAGGGTTTTTGTTAACATTAGCAGCACTGGTGGTGGACCTCTGACTCCGAAACTAATATAAATTGTACTATCAGAGTCAGCGATTTATTTTTGCATTCCTCTAATATTTGTAATCATATAAACTCGGGAATTAATATTCTCGTCTTAATCTCGAGGATTTAACCTGCAAATATAAAAAAATCGCGCGGTGTGACTTTCCGCATCTGCCAAATGCCAACAACTTACACTGCCAATGTGCTAAATTAAAGATTGTTGTTATATATTAATTTAACACCTTTAATCGTTTTTTACATTCTATTAAGGTATTTTTTATAAAATTTCGTAACATGCACTTGAACTTCGATTTATCGTCAATAAATTAGACCAAGTGATGATGATGATTTGAAGAAGATCGCGGGTTCAAATCCGGACAAGCACTACTGAATTTTCATTTGCATTGGAGCAATGTGGTGGAATGGGACCGTCTCAAAAGGGAAGGACTTACCCCAGCACTGGGATATTTACAGTTGTTACCTAAAACGATCATAATATATGTGTGATAAAAATGGATCGAATTTATAATTGCTGGATCTCGTGTAGAAGTTCATTAGCTACGTGTAAATTATAGAAATTTATAAGTTTTATTTATCTTTCGGAATAGATTAGAGTATAAAAAATAGTTTTAAGAACGTACTTAATACAACATGTAATATAGATGTAGATTGTGATTTTGAAATCAAACAAAAAGTTATTTAAGTAAAGTGAGTTAAAATAAAAGAGTTATTAATGACGTAATAATAATTAATGTACTCTTTGCGCTGTGGATTGTCCTTAACCGTCACATATTTCGGGGATTCCCGTTAATTATTGTAAATACTGGTATGAAATGACTGCTCTAGATCGAATAACATTTACAGTCATGTTGTTTATATGATTCGCCTTATCTCTGTAGGTTATTTCGGAGCGCAGATAACCTTTTCCAGAGTATCCCAAAACTTAAGTCTTAACTTGCAAAATAACGTTCGTAATTCAATGCAATCTCTCTCTCGTCTTGATCGTTTATTTATATAACATTTTACTTCGCAAAGTATATAATGTAAAAAAAGCTGGCTTAATGATAGTAGCAATCTGCCAGCTTCACGAACCTTAAGAAGTGCTGCAAAGAAATTTTGTCAGTGCGCTGAAGAAAAATAAATGATTTTAAGGGAAATACAATTTGGTTAGACTCAGATATACAAAATACACACACAAAAAAGAATATATGTAATTCTAACCACTGGGCAAATTTATACATATATCGTGGGTGAAAATTAGTCACCACGCTTTTTTAAACTTATATAAAGCAATATGCGTTATTTATTATTAACAAATTAAATACTTTAATTTCGCGGGAATACGCGATACTTCTATATAACTTGATTTTACTGCAATAGCAGGTGATGAAGGGATTTACTCAATGGTGCTACCGACAATTTTTTTTTTTTGCATATTGGCCACCTGATGGTAAGTGGTCACCAAACGCTCTTAGACATTGGCACAGTGAGAAATGATAACCATCGCTTACATCGCCAATGCGCCACCAACCTTGGGACCTAAGATTTTATGTCCTTTGTGCCTGTAATTACACTGGCTCACTCATCCTTCAAACCGGAACACAACAATACCAAGTACTGCTGTTTTGCGGTAGAATATCTGATGAGTGGGTGGTACCTACCCAGACGAGCTTGCACAGAGCTCTACCACCAGTAAAATAGTTTATTAGGTACGAACAGAAGGTGGCAAATAAATAGTACAAAACGATAAAGAGTTGCGTATGAAAGGCGTTGTCGTGGATTCCCGGAGCGTGAAGCGAACCGCTGTTGAATGACAGGACCGGTTCAAATAAACTACGTCACGATTCCAAGACATCTAACGATATAGATACAGTCGAGCAGAGTTGTATTTATATTATTATCATAGGCCTCTGCATCTCTGACAGATGATTCAAGCAGCATCACGAAGGCACTTGCGGTCATGACTAAAGAGCCCAATGCGAGAGAGGATCCTTCGGCCGCACTCCCGACAAGTGTATGCGCCCCCAGATGGACGGGGGTTTGAAGCCCGCTAATGACCCATGGCCCGATCATAAACACACATACAAATTAAAAATAGTTCCTTTATGAATAACTAATTTTCCGCAGCTCGGCCACATGTAGGTGTGTTGGGTACCGTCTGTCTTCCTTTGTACAGCTGATGACGTGTATGCATGTGTTTGTTTTAGAGGAAAATAAACAGCCCATATATGTACATGTACATGTATTTGGGGCTCAAACTCGCTTCATATCAAATTTTATTTTTTCCTTGAAATAGTAACAGACGGACTGACAGTTATTTTCGCATTTATATCTTTATACATAAAGGAAATTTTCCTGTTAATGTTTACAGTGTATTGTTACTGGTTATCTTTAACGCGTAACATGTTTGCGTGTTTGAGTGGGTGGCTAGATGGCTTGGCTTGTGCCCGGTAGGTGGCGCTGTCATCGGGTTCCAGTTTGTTTTGTTTTATCACCAGAACCAAAACGAGACGGGCAGCTAGTTCATATAAAATATAGATTCTGGAATATGTTCGCGTACGTTAAGCTTTTATTTTAAGCGTACATTGATTATTAGGCTTTTCTTTTTTTTAAATGTTTTGAACACTTTTTAACTTACCTTTAAATATTGTATACAAATCCTTATGTCATAATCTTAAACCATAATTATGGTGTAAGTAGTGACTAATTAAATCATAGTTATTTACCTAACATTATCTATGGGCCAATTCATAAATTGGTAACGTCAGTATAAAACAAAGCATCATCATCATTTTATGTATGAACAACAAATCAATAAACAAATGATAAAAAAATTGATTGTAAAAATATTTTTTGTTTCCTTTATACAGCGCTTCAAAAACCGGGCGAAATTCATGTCTCTACACTAGAATACCCCCTTAAGTATTAAACACTCTTGATGTACTTAACATTATACTAGATTAGATATATAAATGATTTACAATTTGATATCGATAAAGAAATCTCTGGACTATCAGACAAGACAATGCAAGACTACACGATTTACTGGATAACACTGCTTCAAGCAATTGACTTTTTAATAAGGTAATGGTAACATGAGTACAAAAAAAAAAGCCGAGATGGCCCAGTGGTAAGAACGCGTGAATCTTAACCGATGATCGTGGGTTCAAACCCGAGCAAGCACCACTGAATTTTCATGTGCTTAATTTGTGATTATAATTCATCTCGTGCTTTGCGGTGAAGGAAAACATCGTGAGGAAACCTGCATGTGTCTAATTTTACTGAAATTCTGCCACATGTGTATTCCACCAACCCGCATTTGAGCAGCGTGGTGGAATAAGCTCCAAATATTCTCCTCAAAATGGGAGAGGAGGCCTTTAGCCCAGCAGTGGGACATTTATAGGCTGTTACGGTACGGTTACGGTAACATGAGATAACAAATGATAGCATTTGTTTAATTTTTCACGGTGATAATCTTGTTCCACATGGTCATGTACAGTAGTTATTTATAACTCGAGGACTGCACAACTCAGGAGATATTTTACGAGTTTACGCGCAATCACAGATGCACTTGACTTCCTCAATCTCATAATCCGATGGCAGAACACCCGACAGGTGTGACCAATGGAGCTATTCTGTAAAAGGAAACTCGAATTTTCACCGCAGAAAACAACCTACCACCAAGTAACGTATGTATTTAAGGTTCTACCAAGAAGATCATGTTTTTTTTTTATTTTCTTTGTCTATATGTTCATTATCACTGATAACGAACATTTATAATAATTTTGCTAATAGCTCTAAATACAATTAATGCCGAATATTTGCGTTATCATTCTGCAATTCTCTGAACAGTTATTCCAAGGTCAATACAGTAAACAATACGACGTATTGCTTTCATATATTTTTCATCTTTATATCATTGAATGTAAAGGCGATATTTGTCTGCGGCAATTTCGGTTACAATTCTTCACTAATATCATAATTAGTAATCTTAATGTTGTGTACAATTTTCGTTCCAATATATTCGGAGATAAAGATCAAAGCAGCGTGCACCGATTTATGTGACAATGTAGTACATTTAACAAGTATCAGGGATAAGTAGAAATAATTAACAAATATTTTGCACCTTATAAGTTTACATTAAGGTTGGTTTTGACTTGTTATTTTGATGGTTATTTAATATGTCATAAATACTTTATTACTCTGTTTTACTCCATTGTGCATGAAGTTCTAAAAATAGAGCCTTTTGTCTTTTAATAGATAGTTCAAGACATATGTAAAGTTATATGAAAATATGTAACTCCACATGGAACCGAAGTTTGTCTTTATATCAAATATTTTCATTTATAGAATAATTACGTGAATGAAGGAAACAAAATTATTAATTATTTCAACTTCACACTATAACCTAGAAAAAATACAGATAAGTTAAAACAACTGAATTAATAAAAATTAAAGACTATATGTAAGATAAGACATTAAAATTAAAAAGACATTTTTTGAAAAAAGAAAAAAAATCTCTCACAATGGTTTAATGTTACAAAGTAATGTGACGCAACAACTAGGCTATCACTTAGCTCAACCTTGAGGATGGTTGGATGGTGGAACGAAGGTAGCCGGCAGGAGACCTAGTCGTTGATTAGAAGGAACGTGATATATATTTAGAGAAACGATCATGAAAATCTCTTTCACCATATAATTATAAACCTTTTTTGGACACGACAAATAGGAAAATAATGAAATCCCAGAATTTGATCGCTCGACTGTATTCTTCATTAATTTAAAAAGATTATAAGACATTGATGAAAAGAGCTCGAATATGTTGTTCTTAGAAGGCTAACTTATAGGTCTACAAGGCACCGCCCTTGGGCCCCGCTAACTGAGGGGTCCAGTCATAGGCCTTAAATGTCAAAGTGCTTTTTTTTATATTAGCTAGGAGGGCAAATGACTCTACTCCACCTGATGTTAAGTGGTAGTAGAGTCCAATCGCGAGGACGGCCAGTACAGTCGGGAAGAAGGTTCTGCACTAGCCGCCCTCGCCTTGCCGGCCCGCAAGATGCCTCTTCACGCCTCGTTTGAAGTGCGACAAAGAAAGGGGCTTTAGACCAATAAGTCACATTTGAACACATTCCAAATCGACCAAGTCCGTGACATCACCAAAGTTTGAATGAATCATATGAGTAATGACTTAATTGATCAATATTTTCAAAATTAGCACTAAACGTATTACAAATGGCTTTAAGTGTTCGAGTTTTGACGTTACTTATCAAAACTGATGATTAATGATGATGACAATGTACTTGAAAAGCCGAGATGGTCCAGTGGTAAAAACACGTGAATCTTAACCGATGATCGTGGGTTCAAACCCGGGCAAGCACCACTGAATTTTCATGTGCTTAATTTGTGATTATAATTCATCTCGTGCTTTACGGTGAAGGAAAACATCGTGAGAAAACCTTTTTTCTTTTTTTTGTTGTCGAGGAGAGGCGTTTACACCTAACGCCCGGTCCACGACCGGGACGGTTATGTGGGACTCACGGGGCAGAAGGCCGCCGTCCTACCCACTAAAACCTCCCCGTACCCTTTCCGTCTTAACAAGGAGCGCCACGGGATCGCTTTCGCATGCTACCGTGATCGTGAGAAAACCTGCATGTGTGTAATTTCACTGAAATTCTGCCACTTGTGTATTTGACCAACCCGCATTGGAGCAGCGTGGTGGAATAAGCTCCAAACCGTCTCCTCAAAAAGGGAGAGGAGACCTTTAGCCCAGCAGTGGGACATTTATAGGCTGTTACGGACAATGTACGTTACTCAAGTAGGCGTTAATTTTGTATAATTTAATTTTTTTACAATATTTTATTAAATGTAAAGCTAGCATCGGCAGGCCCCTCTTTCCCACTTGGCACTCTGGGCACGTACCCAGGGCTCCACCATCGATAGGGCCCCCTGCCGGATCACCAAGCGATAACCGATATTTGGCACACTAGTATGTGCCCAGGGCCTCCAATAGGTTAAACCGAGGCCCTGGGCATCGGCATCACAATCTAACTTTCAGGATTATTTGATAGAGATATGCAATCAAATCATATGCAATATAAATATACGTTTGAATTTGACGTAAAATATATAAAACGCAAAAAAAACTGTATTTTAGTTAATGAATGAAAATGTCTTTAAAGACAGTTAAATTTCAACATCCAATGAAATAAAAAATAAATTCAAATTTTTTGAACATTATATAAATTTTTCTCTGTATTCCAGTTACTTTGGTTTTTGGTTAATTCACGGAACGGTTAACTTAATATGAATACTGATTTTCAAAATATTGGCGAGAAGAAAGAAACAGAGCCAGTATCTATTTACTATAAAATGAGCTATTCCTACAAGCTACAATAATTTAAATTATGAATTTAATAAAGCAAATAGTAGTCTTATGGTTGATAATTTTTTTTTACAAGATGCAAGAATTCAAGGAAATATAGTTTTTATAACTATAAATAACTTATTTTAGTTTTTTGTCTTTTTTTGTTGTCGTAAAATATTATCTTTTTGTAGTGTACTATATTTTAAACGGCTTCTGAAAAACAGTATGTATATTTATCAGAAAAAAAAAGTTGTATTAGGCACGAATATGATAATACGATATAGATTATTGATAACCTGGATATATGTCCAATAGGCGTGAGAATATATCAGGTCAAACAAAATCTAACGCAGGTTGAGTCGCAAGTATCGTTAGTTTATTTATATAATACATATACCTATTATTCATTTTTACAATGCCACAAAACAATCTTATTGGTGGCGTGTTTTAAACTTGTAATAGTATATCTGTGTAGTTTGTATTTTTTTTATATATCCATGGTATATTCTTTAAATAAAAAAATATTATTATTTATTTATAAATATTATGAATAACGATATATATGAACCATAGGATTTATATATTTATGTGGCTCGCTAAATATTTACGCCCTCACGGCTAAACCACAGGTTTTGACACAATTTGGCATGAAGGAAATTTGAACCTCAAAGAAAAAAATTAGCTACGACATACTTATTTACCTGATACGTGACCCCCCTACCCCTAACACGCGGATAAAGCCGCGGACGAAAACCGCGGTTAACCGCGATTTATAATAATTTAAAGCATTAGTCACATCTACCATTACTCACGGGATATAATATGTAGCGTTACTGTATGGGATACGGGATGGTATTTAATCATATTTGGCATTGGAGAGGCGTGCTGGCGTAAGCTCCATATTACTCTCGAAAGGAGTGGAGGCAAGTCCAGCAGTGGGACACTCACGTGCTGTTGCTTAACATATTATTTACTTTAATGGGATGTTGTACTTTATCTTTATATACATAATTCCTACACATACCTTTCCTACCATAGGATTTAATGTGATTGAGGAGATTTTTATAAAACAATTCGTGTGTGTTTGAGTGGGCCTGGGTGTACAGCTTGGAGCCAGTAGTTGTTGATTGAGTCCATGTTTTTTTGATTATACATCAATTTCTTATTTCAACCGTACGAAGTCGGGTAGGGTAGTAAGGTATATATACATGTGATTAATTGTATTGTATGTAATGTTTATTAAGATGTGACTATGATATTATTGTTTTTGCTTATAATTTTGTATTACAATGTAAGTGCTTCAATTATTATTTATATTATATATATTATTATACATCGATCTATGTAATACTATTCTCTAAACATTTCCATTGAGATAATTATTAGGAAAGTTTTCGTATATTTACTTAAAATTTTATTATGTTACGTTAAAATTGATAAATGTCGTAATCCAGAAATGTCTGGACGCGCGATGTATTTACAATAACAGTATACTCGTATTCTCGTTTTTCTCGTAAAATTTCATTCGCGGTTTATTAAAGCATATTAAAAATAGAAGATCGAAAATGAAAATTAAAGTGTTATTAAAATTTCATTACTCACACTCACGAAAACATACATGCTACACAAATGTTGTATATGTTTATGAAACTATATACTTAAACATTCCTTAAAACGTGAAGCATATAGTATATGTTGAGCAATATACCGTAATAACTATAATGTCGTTGTTTAAGCTGATTCATTAGACCTTTGACACACGTTAACAAAAAAATATAACCGAAAAATATATAAATACTTTAACTACAAGTGCAAAATACTAAAATACAATTATATATATAGTTTACCTCCACATCCCGATATGGCTATTAAAGCCAAGCAAATCCAGAGTCTAATCATTGTTATTACACTGCACTGCGCGCGCGCACGTCTGTTACGTTCCGTGCGTGAGACTATACTGAGGATTTATATGATAATACGTTTATCAGAATTATATTGAACACAACGCTCGTGATACGGATATGTTTAAGAATTAAAAATCAATTTGATTGATTGGTAAACAAAAAATATTGTTATAAATTTCGTAAAAAAAAAAACGAACCGTTTATTTATGCTCGTAGGGCTTCAAGCGAACGTTTTTATAATAATATATATATAATATACACTCATTATTATGGATATGTGTAGGCTGAGTGAGCCGGTGTAATTATGTCTATTGTCTAAGCGTGCGCAATTGTCAAACTATTACCGCCTGATTATCAAACAATATCTCATAAAACACTAAACATTTATAAAATAAAATATAAGCTTAAAATGAATTAATCATTTATTTTAAGATGAGTCCAGGCGAGTAGCTTTTATTATGCTGTTTCTATGCATTATCCTTAAGGATTTTACTGGTTGGGTATAACTGACGATGATGTCAACTGACTAGCAACTTCCCAGGGTATTATAGTGTGTGCGTAGACACAAGTAAACTATCGTCCTTATTTATAATTCAATGGGGCGGCAAATGAGACGCGACCGGAAGAGTTCACGTTCAAGATGTTGATCTTAACGTGCTTCCGAATTTCTTGACCATATACAAAAAAAAATCTATATTTTTTACGGGCTTCAACCCAAGGTTAAGCTTCAGAATCTGCAGCCATATAAGCTAGTCACTTAGTCATAAATAAAATTTTCACATTATTGTTTTCTGCAACCTTATATTAACTTAATAAGCTTATTTTTACGTGGTAAGACTTTGTGCAAGCTCATCTGGGTAGGTACTACCCACTGGGTATAACCAGCCACTCATCAGATATTTTACCGTAAAACGTATTTGGTATTGTTGTATTCCGGTTTGAATGGTGAGTGAGCCAGTGTTATTACAGGCACAAGGGATATAACATCTAAGTTCCGAAGATTGGTGGCGCATTGGCGATGTAAGCGATGGTTAACATTTCTTACAATGCAAATGTCTATGGGCGTTGGTGACCACTTACTATCAGGTGGTCCATTTGCTCGTCTGCCTAACTATAATATAAATATATCCACTTTAATTTTATTTTCAAAGCTCAGACAAAAACGTCATTTTTTTCACGAATGGATAATGAATACCGCGGGCTATTTCTGATCTCGCAGTGACGTCATGTCTATTCAAGGTCAACGTTGTTTATTTATCTTTACCCTTCCCGCCATTGCAAACAGCTATAAATACTCGTATTTTTGTTTTCATCACATTTAATTAAATCACAAATTTTTGCTTTACAATGTAAACTTACTACATATGTCATTTTATATTTAAAAATGTATTTTTTTAACTGTTTGAGATTAATAGTAAGTAAAGTAAGAACCTGTGAATGTTCACCTGCTGGGCTAAAGCCTCCTTACCCTTTGATAAGAAGTTTTAGAGCTAATTTTACCACGCTGCTCCAATGCAACCCGCCTGATGTTTTCCTGCACCACCGGGCATAAGATGAATTTTAAACACAAATTAAGCACATGAAAATTCAGTGCTGTGCTGTGCTGCGATTTTAATCCGCGAAAATCGATTAAGATTCACGCGATCTAAACACGAGTCCATCATTCATAGAGATTATTACAGTTAGAGACCATTTGACGGATTATCATTTATATTGGACAATGTGTGTATTTCATGGAGGTTTTTATACTGTCCATTAGTTGTTGTAACTCATCACTAGATGGCGCTATAACTTATTAACTTCTTCGTTCTACTGATCGACGTGACAATTGGTATACATACATATTATATGTAAGTATAATATATATTTGAAAATCGAAAATGATTCCTGCTCGTGTTTTGTTTATTGGCGAATAGCATTTCATTATTTTTCGCTTATATTTATTTTGCTATCACACAACTAAACTAACATTGGACACCTCTCCTGCCACAATATATATATCAAACATTATTATATACAGAAGTAAATAAATATACACGGACAGGACAACGACTAGGATTGCTATCATTATGTACTATCATTATATACCTATGTATATTCGTCTAGGTACATAGCCGATGGTTCAGGGGTTAAATATTGTTACTGTAGCATGCTCCTATGATAATATTTTATCTCAAACATAGTATTGCATTACGATAATATACCAACTATATTACTAGTACAAATTTAATAAATATAATAATTAAATCAGAATGGAAAGGTCTTAAAAGTAGTAGTTTATTAATTTTAAGCTTGAATTAAGGATTTTTAAGCTTAAGTACTTAAAAGCCGAGATGGCCCAGTGGTAAGACCGCGTGAATCTTAACCGATGATCGTGGGTTCAAACCCGGGCAAGCACCACTGAATTTTCATGTGCTTAATTTGTGATTATAATTTATCTCGTGCTTTACGGTGAAGGAAAACATCGTGAGGAAACCTGCGTGTGTCTAATCTCACTGAAATTCTGCCACATGTGTATTCCACCAACCCGCATTGGAGCAGCGTGGTGGAATAAGCTCCAAACCTTCTCCTCAAAAAGAGTAGAGGAGGCCTTTAGCCCAGCAGTGGGACATTCACAGGCTGTTACGGTTACGGTAAGCTTAAGTACTTTGTTCAAGCGAGAAACTATCACACGAGAACTTTAAAATCCAAACCACGTTCTTTATAGGAATCCAGAATGTTCTGAGAAGAACTGTCGGAATAATAACAGTCTAGAAGGCACAGTGGAAATAAACACGTCCAATCTGAGCAAACTACTGAGTTTTTAAGTGAATAATTTGTTTATTTGTGCTCGGCGCTGATGGAAAATAAAGTAAGGTGTAGGTTGCACGAGTCATACGAAGTTCTGTAACCGATACACTAAGTCAGTCTGTTAAGGGAATATTGATTACATTTAAAGCCGAGTAAATAAAAGTACATTTCCAAATAATCGATACCTGTGTTTATAATTCAGCTTATTTAAATTAACGATCTTTCTAACTCGGAAACTCACTGGGCCTTGTGTAGCTGACGTCGCCGATCCCTACATTTGGTCTACAGCGGCCACTGAAAATATGCTTTATCCAACATTATTATCATAACCAATTACTAAACGGCTCTAGCAATTTGGCTCAAATTTTTAATTATGATTTTGCTCTATGTGTCTTTCCTGAAAACCTAGCGAAGTCAGCCAGGTACTAACACTTATATCTGTTATGTGTAGTGACAATTTGATAAAACTAACTTCGGTTGTCTATTTCACAGACAGACAACTATATGTTTTTCTATGCAATGTATCGAAATAAAGATAGCACGTTACGTGCGATAACCACTGACTATGTTATTGATAAGAGTTTTAGTAGAAATACACTTTTCTTTATAAACGTTATCAACAAATAGTTTTATTTATATTCATATTAGTAATTTTGGATTCTTTGTTCATCAATGTGGAAATGTTTATTTCGTAAAATGATAATAATTCGTACCTACCGATTGATGTTGATATCACAGTTCTTCTCGGTCGTTTGCTTCATTGCTGAAGGTCGTGTCCACTCTGATCTAGGGTCTGGGTTATATCCCAGTTATGTACACTCAATTCGGGCTTAACCCGTGTTAATTGAAAGGGAAAGGAGGATACCAGGGGATTCGAAACCAGGCTTCGTAAATTGTCACCGTACAAGCTTGACATGAGACCGATGAGGCGAGCTCTGACGAGCCACAAACGGAGCACAGCACAGAAAGGTCGCCGATATGTTATATCGACACGACCCTCTCCGATCCGCGTTGAAGACGGCTATCACAGTGGTTTAAATGGGTAAAAATCCCCACATAACCCGTTCTTCTCAGGGCCCAAGTACCTTTCTGAAGAAACACTGTAAAAAAATTATTATAAAAGTAGCTAGAACACGAATTATACCCGAAGATTACTTCTTCAAACTGAGATTTTTTGTGCTTTATAACAATATCTATTATCATTTATCTCATGTTCGAGGCTGAAAGAAAAAATCATGAGGAAACCAGCGTTACTCGGATAAAATTCTGCCACATGTATCCATCAACCCATTGGAGCTTGGCACATTTTCAATTTTAATATTTAAATGATTTTATGTTTTGATATAACTTTTTATCGAGCAAATTCTTTGAACTTTTGTTACTTATTATTTTAGATCGATTTAATAATTACTACCTTGGTACAGCGACATCTAGCGACACATTTTGGAACTGGATGACTTAATGTAGCGTTGAATTTGAAGTTTCGATACAATAATATAAAAAAAATATGTTTTTCACTCACCCCGACAGATGTCACTGTTCTAAAATAGAATCAATCCAAAAATAACACTACCACTTTCATTTATCCATGGAAAGATCAAGAAATAATATTTCGTTAACAAGCGATTTAACTTAAAATTAATTATGATAAATAAGATAGATATCTACGTATATATCTAATAATGCTGTTATAGATAATATCGTTTCGGCGTGTAGCCTTTGTTAAAATTTCCAAAATAATATTAAGGTGCTTTACATTTATCTGATAGTTGCGTATCTGTATTTTCGTTATCAAAAACGCTTATTTTCACAATTAGAAAGTATTTTGTTCTCTACAAGTACCAGTTTCGTACCAATTTCCCTGTTTATTGATATCGAAAATATATTTATATACTGCTACAGCGATTTTCTTTAGACCAGGCTTACTGTCTTGTCTTTGTACGAAGCCTTCATATGCGAATACTATGCTAGGTGATATTTGCGTATACATTGCGTATGGTGCTTTATGAGACTTTAAGCTGGAGTCCGATTTTGTAGCTTAAAATATATCAACCAAGAAATCTTCAATAAGATGATGATGATAAAGATCTTTCAAATTCCTTCGACAAGGCTTCGCCCTTTGTGGCAATCTAATCAATTATCGCAATGATCATACTAGAATATCTCAGAGATTTCTAATTTCTATCGCAGGCAGATTAACAGGAGGCACCAATAGAATGGATTAAATCTGTGCCCTCATTTATAAACTCGGAATTAGTTTTTTTTATAGAATAGGAAGGCGGAAGAGAATATGGGCCCCCTGATAGTGGTCTCCAACGCCCATAGACATAGGCATTGTAAGAAATGTTAACCATCGCTTACATAGCCAATGCGCCACCAACTTTAGGAACTAAGATCTTATGTCCCTTGTGCCTGTAATTACACTGGCTCACTCACCCTTCAAACCGGAACACAATAATACCAAGTACTGCTGTTTTGCGGTAGAATATCTGATAAGTAGGTACCACCCTACCTACTCAGACGAGCTTGCTCAAAGTCCTATCACCAGTAAAAAGTTGCTAAGTTACAGTTCTAGCCCCCACAAAAGCTAACGCTGATAAGGTCAATTTTTTTTTTCGGAGTATAGAAATCAAAAAGAACACAACACAGTCATTGGAATACGAATATTTTTTGTGTATCGCAAACAGCAAATTATGATTGTACTGAAAAGACTAGTTAAAACATAATATTATAAATGAAAGTTTAAACTATCTTAGAAGAATGAATCAGTCAACAATGTGCCTTCAAATTATGTCAATAGATGTCACTAATAAACTTAAACAGCTGATTACTGAGAGATTTTCTTTTATCCCGCTAGATGTCACTATGCAATGTTACAATATTTCTGAATCGCGCTGGCCAGATTTTTACTCGTCGAATCACGGTCGTTCAATATTTCACGATTCGTCAAGACTTTACTTCATAGGATCATTTCTATAGTAAGCTCTTCACGAGATCAACACACTACGTGTGATCGTACCAGTCGCGATGAGGAGACGTGGCGCGGCGTCCTGAGCGTGAGGCGGACGACGGCTTCGGTCGTCAGTCCTCGATGATCGTTCACTCCTCTTCTTCGGGAGGGGGGCGAGGGGCGTTGTCGCTGTCTGAGCGGCTTTTTGAACCATTATGATTTGAAATTTATTAACGTTGATGAATACAATATTTATTAATGCAAATGTTGTTACTATTAAATAAAATACTTACATAACGTTCAGATATTTATAATAAATAAATATTTATTAACCATGGAAATTCTAAAGATCCCATCATAATATTCAAAGGTTTAAAATTAAATTGTGAATATAAAGTTGCAAGGGAAAAAAATGACATATTTTTTTCAACTAGTTATTGTAGAGCCACATATATTTGTAGCGAGTAGTGCCACAACAATTTTAGTTCGAATTACTCAAAAAGAGTTACTAGTAATAAATTATAACATTTTATATAACTTTCCAAACTAACTTAAAAAAAAAATTAACACAATAACTTAAAAAATAAACGATCCCTCTCTTAGCGCGACAGCTTTCACTCAGCCAGCTAACCCCTCGTGGACGCTTCACACAGTACACAGCCTAAACTAATTGCGTAATATAAAAGAGTAATTTATACATCAACTTTACTATCTATGTTATTCATAAAAATAAAAACTAACTGTGACCCTTAGTAAGTATAATCTATCAAACCCATCCTTATTTGTATGAGTAACGGGAGTTATTACTAAATCTACAAGTTACGATGAAAGACTGCTGGCTGACACGCGAACATTACGTTTAACTAAGATAAGTAATACAAGTATATTACTCAACGTCATATCAACATTACGTGTAATGTCTATATTTATACTGAATTACAATAAACACACTAGCGCCCTCTCGATGGTACTAATTTTCACAAAACCGTAACATTGACTGTAGCCTCGCGTTTAGAGGTCGCCCTTGGATCGAGGTTTTGTCCTTGTCCCAAGGTTTTACCTTCACAGGGGACACGGTCTTGAAGCCAACCTTGATCGAAGGTTGGACGCGAGGTCGTCGCGTACTTCCGCAAAATAATCTTCGCGAATATACGCATGCACGAGCTACGTAGGACGGTGACGTCATCTATAGTGATTAGTATTGTATCAAGTCACAAGTGTATGTATGTTACCTACGTCGTTATCTGAATGCGGTCGCGTATGTATATACAACGGTTGTAGTTCATTTTGTACATTATACAAATGTTCGTTATGATGGGAATACAGACTGTATTGAAACGGGAGGTAATAATTATAGCAATTTGTGAATAATAGAATTTATATTTCAGGCTTAATATATTTTTCTAATTTGGCAACCGTTATTATCCCGTTGCCAGGGAAACATTCTGACATTCGTTATTATAGTTGCCATAGCAACATTTTTTTAAAAAACGAATGAAAATATTCCGAAAAGAGGTAATCGGGTATTAAGTTCTGCTGCAATGGCAAGCATGGCTTGGCTTGGCTTGGCTTGTCTTAGCTTGGCTTGGCTTTATGTAGCGTGGCATGTGGCATGACGTTACAATATATTTTACGTCGTTGTCTCTTAAAGATTTTTGTAAAATCTATAGGATGGTACTGATAAGACAATCAGTGATATGAGACACTAATGAATACTATTTTAATGTGTACCTACACATCTTGGCGCTCCGTACACGGTAGGGTTTCGGCCCTACCGTGATTTCGGGCGTCAGGCGAGTAAGCGTAAGATTTCGAGCGTCAGATCACGTCAGCGTAAGATTCATTATTTACATATAAATTCTGGTGAGTACCTTGGCACTCACACGTATTTTTTTCTAATTTCTCTCGTGTTCGTGTTTTAATGTTTTGTGGTATCCCGTTGAAAAACTGTGTTGGGATTCCATTGTAATTTCTCTCAAAGCGAGTTACTAACTCTATTTTGTCGAGTAAGAGATCATTTGTGTTTGTTGGATAAATAAATAACAAAATGATAACAATCGCAGTTTATTGAATTAAACTCTCGATATTAGTGATAATTAACAATTACAATAATTCGTTAAGCGTTCACGTTGCTATGGTAACAATACATAACGTCGATAAATTATTAATCTATTTACAAAAGCATATCTCAAAATTTAATACTAATTTCACATGGTAAATAATTTCAACAAAAAAATTAACATATTATAGATAATTGTATGTATACTATTTATATATTAACTATTGAATAAAACGCTATAAATTTAGTATATTTTTGATTAACAAAAGTATTTACAATTAATGTCTAAAATAAATATTTATCACGTAGAGTTTTTCTAAAATGTAAATTAAGTTTGTTAAAAAATATAAGTTATAGTTGGAATTATTTTATGTATTGTATAGTAGATAAATTCATAATAAAAGCAAGTTAACAACGATTTAACAGAATAGAAATATATACAAAATAATATTTAAATACATATTGTCAATAATGATGCGTTCACGACCTAGTGGCTGTGGATAGCCAGGACTTCGGTCAAACCTTAGTCGGGCCAATAAAAAGTTATTGATTTTTTCAAGAAATTCTCAGTAGCCCTAAATTTTGGAAGTTGGCAGTGTTATTCCCGTGCCAAAAGCACGTAGAACCGTTGGTCCTGCGTTTGGACTCTTCGGTCGTGATGGATTAACCGTCATATATCATGAGAGTGAGGGAATTTAGAGTGCACCTGTGTTGTACAAAACGCAATTGGATATTTTTCGAAAATCGGTAAGAATGACATAATCTTGTCATATTAATAAAAATACTAATATACTACATTATAAAGTGGCGGGAATAGAAATGAAAGGGGGACCGATGAGGACCCGGGGGGGGGGGGGGGTGGCCATCTTAAGAACATATTATGTTATTAGTAATAATAATATCAAAACATTTCAAAGATTCGATCGCACTTCAACTTCGATTGAAAGAATAAAAACAAACTTGTAAACAATATTTCAAAAAATCTCTAAAGAACTAAGTTTTCATTCATATAATAGTAATAAAATGACTCAAAAAATAAGTATAATTTTATTTCATTTGTTAGGTATGTTATAAGATTTTAATATTACTTTCATAATTCAGTATATAATTAATAATGTACAATATGATATAACTTGTTTCAATCAACGAAAATTAAAATTTAATATATTTTTCTAATAAGGACGAAAGTCGTTGACAAACAAACACTGGAATTCCGGACAGATTTTGTACATATAAAGTATTAAAGTAAATAAAACATTAGCACCATCTATAAACATTGTCTTGTATCTATAAGGCGTAACAGTTTTAACGCCTAGCAGATCACTTTAGTTATAATTTTATGCAATAGATGGCATTCCTATCTTTGTCACTCATCAGCAGAATACCAGGGAAATAACAACATGAAAATTAAAAGAACAATATATATAAAAAGTATTTAAATATATATTACTTTTAAATATATTTAAATGAAAAAACGTCTAGGAATTTGAGTGGTATATCTGTATTTTGAGAATGACGATCGAATTATCACTTTTGCGGCCTAACCTAGCTCTCATACGCCAAGTGTCTAGACTTGCGATGAGTAACCTCTTTCCCAAACGAGATAAGCAATGAAAGGTTTAAATGTTGCGTAGTTGTTCTTCTTGTGCAAACAAAGAATGAAGAATGTCCTAGTTCATATAGACGTATAATTTTATCTAACGCAATATCTAAAGCGCTAGTATTTGCATCGTCCAAGGCTGCATTCGGACCAAGTCTGTCTACTACACAAGATTCCAATTAAATTTTCAAGTGTTTAAGGGCCAATGATTAAAAAACAAAACTGCTCCGCAACATCTCAAAAAGTGTGTTTAACAGTAGCTACTTATATGTAATATGTTGCTTTATGTATTATTGCATACAGGAATATTTGGGAACTCGATATGGAAAATTCGGAGGACCCTTTGTTAAGTAAGATAATTCCAGCCATGTTTTCAAAGGAGACCTTCTTAGGCCAATAAACACGTATCTTCTTCTCTCTCTGTGTGTAGTTTAATTAATTGACAAGTTTTATTCATATCTAATAATGCATTACTCGGAAGTTAAAATGATGCGTCACATTTATTACATTATATACAAAAACATTTTCAACAATCGAATAATAATTGGTAATATATCTAAAACACTTCCTTCCTAAAGCTAAATCCAAACTGATCGCACTTAACTCGCAGCACGCGCGCCAGTTGGGGGGGTCCGCAGTAGAACACCGTGACCTTACCCTTGCGTTGTTCCTGCAGCCTTTGGAATACTTTGTCCCAGTTCGGGCGACCCGCGTTCGTTCTGGTCTTCAAGCCCGTGATCAGGTCACGCTTTTCCTAAAAATAACCATATATTAATAACCGCATTTCGTCATACAGATTTCCTCGTTTTGTAGTATCTTTTGTTGTGCCACACTTGAGTATATACGACCGAGCAGCACAGAGTACAAAGATCGCACAGTTCACACACGAATTCGTACATGAGAATTCAGACAATATATGGTTGATATATTTAAAATGAAAGGCTCCGTGTACCTTCTCGTGCAGCAGGTCCAGCGCCAGCTGCAGACCGACCGCCTTCATGTCGCTGCGCTGCAGCGCGCTCGTGATGTACATGTGCATCTCCAGGAACCGCTCGCCGCCCGCCTCCGCCTGCTCGATCTCCAGCTGCGACAGCAGCGACACGAACCACTCGAACGAGCGCTGCTCACGGTTGATCCAGAAGAAGTCCACCTGTGGGACTCGGATATTCTTACTCCTGCCTAAGTAATGACAGCGAGATCCAGGAGCGGTGCACGGCGGACACGGGGGACGGGCCACTCACCTTCCTGAGGCTCATGTCGCCCTGGCACTGCGGCAGCTCGGCGGCGAAGGAGTGCGCGCAGCGCGGGCACGTGGCGCGCGCGCGGCCGTAGCGGAACATGATGGCCTGCAGGATGGACGCGAAGGGCGTGACGCCGATGCCGGCCGCCACCAGCACGGCGTGCTGCGCGTGGAAGATGTGCGACGACGGCGCGCCGTACGGGCCGTCCAGGTAGATCTGCAATCATAGGGCAGACACCATATTTATTTATATTTTATGGCAAAAGTAAAACAAATGCGAAACAATTGATTTGAAGTTTTTGGTTCTAAATTCAAAAACGACCATTATTTTACATTTTCAGTTTCTTATACAATTATTGAAAATAAATAAATATACACTATATATTATTTTATGTGGCATTAAATATATGTTAATTTAGTCCTTATTTCATAAAGCTAGGTTTTATACTTTTAAAGATATTGAAAATTTTCTAACCGGACCTTTTTCTTTTCGGTCCAGTATATATATTTTTATAAATATAGTACCTCCCGGTGGAATTTCAAACTTAAATTTTATTACACTTATTGTCAAGGTCGTTAAGTGAGTGCGAACTTACCTCTAATGGTTTTCCGATCGGATAGTCCTGTGGGGATTCCTCTTCAATCGTTTCAGGCGGGGTCTCGATAACACAAGGCTTATCATTCGACTCCACGTCGCGATCCAGGGACAGACTTTTTGATAAACGACGTCTTGCTATAATATACATATTTTTATAAATAAAAGAAAAAGGTTGCTAGCGAATGCCAATGCGAATGGTGGTAGTTTATCACGACACCTGCAATGTTCCTAACGATTTATTCTTCAATGTCACATTAACTACAGAAGCAAATTAAGTACGTGGAATGATGAAACTATGCTAGCTGGGATTTAAGCCCACGATGTGATCCACGCATTCCTCTCCCCTACCTGTCCACAGGCAACAGACGCGTCACCCATGGCAGTGATCTACCGCGCTCCGAAGCCGGACTCACCGATGCTGAGGACGCTCTCGTCGGAGCGGCGGCGCTCGGCGGTGGGCGGGCGGCACGCGATGATGGCGGGCTTGGTGCGCATGTAGCGGAAGCTGTGCGCCAGCGCGGGCGGCGCGCGCCCGGCGCCCAGCGCGCGTCGCAGCGCCCGCGCCGGGAACGCGCGCTCCGACTCCGAGCGCGCGCGCCCACGCAGCCTGCGGACGCACACGGTTACTGCTCGGCCCGATCGAGCCCGGCGGCACTAACGGCAGTAGTACAGGCACACTCACGATTGCAGGCTCAGCTTCTTGCTGTTGCGCACGTCTGGCATCGACCGCGATTTCTCCAAGAACTTCAAAGGCGACAGAAACGAGGGACGTTTCAGCAGCGGCGGTGGAGATAAAGCTAAAAAATATTATTGTACCAAGATGTTTTTAAAATAAAATTAGTAGAATACATTACAGAACAAATTTAATTGGTTGGATTTATATGAACCATGATGCAGATAACTCCTGGAACTTTAGAACCACGCCTAGGACGCCCATCTCTCTATGATATCATATTCAAAATAATTTATTTAGTCACTCTGTTTTGTTACTTAAACTTTTGTTTATTTGCGAGTGCGATAAGACGATGGTACCTACCTGGAAATCTAAGTATGAATCAAGACACGTTACCTGCGAATCCATTCCCAATTTCTTCTTCAATAGTGAAAGCTTCGTTCGTGTAAGCGAGAGGTGAGAAGTCGACTGAACGCTTCTTACTCGAGGAACTCTTTCTTCTACTTCGGTTGCTTTGACCTGAAGCACTGCGAGTTACTTTTCTGAAAAATATATTAGTGAATATAATTAGATTATCCTTTTGAACAAAAGCTTACACAAAATATAAAGCAATAAAACAATGTGAAAAAAAGTGGGACTTATTTTTTATCATTTTCATGTCAATTTCTTTCAAAAAATCTTTGCATTTTTCACCAAAATTTATATTTGTTAGATAAATAATTGTAATTGGATAATGTTAACAAAGGGGAAATCGACAATTTAAGTTGATTCTTTGTCATCTAATTTGTCAAATTTATCGATCGCTACGATCGAAGCCTTCTCACTCGTGTACTTCCTCACTGGCGTTGAGTCTCCGCTGCTCCTCCTCGAAATAGGCATACAGGCGGTTGGTCCACTCGCCGACCCCTCGGATGTGTAGCCAGATGTAATCTGAAAGAGCAAGGCCGTGTCGTTATTGGGTCGGCGCCGGTCCGAGCGGGCGGCCGCGCACGCACCGGGCTGCTCGGGCGCGCTGCTGATGGTGAAGGGGTGCCACTCGTAGGCGGCGATGGCGGGCACGTTGACGAACACGAAGTCGCCGGCGTGGAAGTGGAACAGCGGCGGCCGGCGCACGGCCACGTGCGTCACGCGCGACGGCAGCAGCGCGCCCGACGAGATGTACGTCTTGCCGCGCTCCGACCTGCGAGCGCGCCACACCTTACTATGCGTGTGTACTTACTTATCAAATAAGTTATTGTTTTTCTGACAATTTAGCTAGTACGCTCGACTTTTTTTTAATTTGATCTCATTCAGCCATACCTCATCCAAGCCAGTCTCATGATCCTTTCGATGAGATAGATGAACCCGGGCACGATGAACCACTTCCAGAAGTTAGGAGCGTGAAGAATGAGGAGGATCCAAAAAGGAACGTACAGCAAATGCGCGAAATAAAACACCTGAAAATTATTGTAAAATAATAAATATGTGATGTTAGTGTAATAGACGCTTTAGGAACAAACAATAATAAGGGATTTTATCGATAGTGGAAAAATACAAAACCACGAATGCCATTAATAAAAACAGTACAACCTTTCTCGCAAGAGCCGAATTGTATTTACCGGTGGTAGAGCTTTGTGCAAGCTCGTCTGGGTAGGTACCACCCACTCATCTGATATTCTGTACTTTGTATTGTTGTGTTCCGGCTTGAAGGGTGAGTGAGCCAGTGTAATTACAGACACAGGGGACATAACATCTTAGTTCCCTCGGTTGGTGACATGAGCGATGGTTAACATTTCTTACAGTGCCAATGTCTATGGGCGTTGTTGACCACATACCATCAAGTGGCCCATATGCTCGTTCGCCTTCCTATTCTATAAAAAAAATGTAGCCAATGTGTAGATTTAACACTTAATTATGTATAATTCTCATAGTTAAAACTAACCTCAAAACATCCCCCTTTCCTCAAGGCTGGTCGAGACGAGATAGATAGCCCAAATAACGCCACACACAATGCGACTCCTGTAGGGTTAGCGTATCCCCCGCAGAGACCGAACAACCCCGGCCTGGTTGTGAAAATCCACTCCGAGATCGTGTAATTCTGAGAGTTGATAACAGGATCGTTCACTACAATTAAACCTGGAAAAAGAATTGTCGCCAAGTTCTTTGTCATCTAGCTATGTTTTTTAATTATACATATATGTTTTGTCGTAATCCAATCACCATAATTTTTTTAACTATGTATGGTTTGAAATATGTATAAAAAATCGTTAGGAAGGTATTGCCCAAGCAAAAGTAACACATAAAACACTAAAAACTTCTGAGATGCTTATTAATGATTCAAACAGAAAGTGAGATACGAAATGACAAACTAAAGTTTACAGTATACGTATAATAGAGTTCTCCTCACTGAAGTTGCAGAGATGCATGGCGGTGTGCACGAGCCCGTACAGCACGACGAGCACGCCCGTCAGCTTGTGCAAGTACACGTGGCGGTCCAGCAGCGCCGCGCCCACCCCGCGCACGCGCAGCGCCGTGATGCAGCGCCGCAGCATCAGCACCAGCACCCACGTGCACGTCAGGTTCAGGCACTGCCCTGCAGCGCCGGACCGTATCATGTAGGTAGCCATCTACGACGGCTTCGGCGAAATTCGAAAGTTCATTACTCACCGCAGGCCCTCGCGAACATGACGAAGACGTTGGTCTCCCAGTATTCTACAATCCTCGCGACAAACAGCCCGACGTTGACGAGAAAGAACAGAACTAAATACGTGACGTACACGTAGTTATTTTTGAAGTACGGCACGGAGAGCTGGTAGGGTTTCATCTTCAATAATCTTTGGTAGAGGGTCATCGGCTCGGGTTTTGGATTCGTTGGGACCAGCCAACGGTCTATGCTGTGGATGAAATAGTAAAAGTTAAATAAATACAAAACAAAGACGTTTTTAAACAATCATAGTAAAAATAAAAAGTATTGCTAATGAGCGCTACATCTTATAAATTCTAAATACAGCATTCAACAAGCACTTAGTAAAAATCAATAAACATCAAGAAAACTATAGAATCTAACTGAAATGTTAAAGCTGCAGTTCTCACGAATTTCCTCCGAGTCCAAGTTTGATCTTTAGTTAGACATGTAAATTAAAATGATCCTTAGTTATAAAATTTACTGAAAGTCGATTTTAACTTTCACGATAAACGTCATTTGCAACCCGAAATTACTCAACTTTCGAGTTGGTCTGACACTACACCACCGCCCGATGGCGCTTCACAACATTTTATTGGTAAGAAAAGAGTTAGTGATCAATTAACATTCAGACGCTATTGCAAAAACATATTTATAAGGTATATAATAAACAACTCATAGATCAGGAGAAACCAAAACTGGGATTGAAGTTTATATTTAGGGCGGGGGGCGCGGCGCACCTGATGGAGAGGTTCTCGAGCAGGCCGCCGTGGCGCCGCAGCAGGTCGCGCAGCGCCTCGTACGTGAGCGCGCGCGCGTCCTCGCACATGGCGCCCGTCAGCTCCAGCAGCTGCTGCTCCGAGAACTGCATGCCGTTCTCGTGCATGCACGCGCGCATCACGTGCTGCAGCTCGCGGTGCTGGATCAGGCCGTCGCCTGCGAAGCGCTCGGCACATAAATACACAGCTACTGATCCTAACAACGCCCTAGTGTCGACTGTCGCGTTACTAAGTCGTACATACTGTTTTAGCTTTTAGCATAACGGAATAAAGCTTAACATATATCTTAATTCAATATCATCTGTATGAATAATAGCTGTAACCTACTTTAAAAATCATTTTATCTTATTTACAATCATTTATATGAATTCTAAAGATATTTTAATACAATATTTCTTACTTATAACTCACCATCTAAATCGTAAACTTTGAAAAGGAATCGGATCTTGTCCTCAGCAGTCTGTCTGCCGAACCTGTGAACTGCTTCTATGAACTCATGGTGGGAGATGGTCCCCGAGTTATCTTCATCGAAGATTTGGAAAACACGTTCAGTGAAGAAAGGCTAGAAGTAAAGTTATGGGAGAAAATTATATATATATATCCAATGTAAGTGGATTGACAAATGAGTCACCTGATGTTTAGTGGTCTTAATGCCCATAGATGACGCTGTAATAAATATTAACAACTGCGCCAACAACCTTGGGAACAAAAAAGGTATGTCCCTTGCGCCTGTAGTTACACCGGCTGGTGTTACACGTTAATATATACATAATGTGTGTGTATACTTTGATTGTTATATAATTATTTTTTTTCTCTTAACTCGATTATTGTGTACGACTTACATTTTTTGAAACAACTATCTTCTGGAACTGTTCTCTCGTGATCTCCTTCTGATCGCCGACCGTTTGTTTGAAGAGCTGCTCCAAGCGGTCCACACTGGCCTTGTCGATGCCTACCCGTGGGCTAATAAGCAAAGAATATATAGAATATAAAGAACTGCGATTGTTAAAAAATCTGTACGATTAAATAGCAAATTGGACATTCTAATTTCGACAAAAATTGCTTAGGATATCAATTTAGAGTCTAAACTACAACACATAGATTTTCTTTATATAAATAACAGGATGATTAAAAGCAAAAAGGCCTTCTGATGGTAATTTTGTAAAAGATAACATTACCCGTGCTTATTTATAATTTAACAGAATAGAAATTTAACAGAATTGTTTTACCATTTTTGTTTAGAGTAATACTTTATTATTTGAAACGATATTTTATATAATGTATACCTGCTGCTGGAGACCGCGGAGATGAACTCCATAATTTCTTCCGCTGTGATGTATCCGTCACCATCAGCGTCTACCACTCTTAGCAGTTTATTTGTCACCTGTGAGTATGTAAAGTGAGCAGAGTATAAAAACATCCTTTAATATAACGCAATGAAATTTAATTGTTTGGATTAAATATTTATCAGCAGTTGCATTTTTATTTTTTATAACAAATATAGTTACCTATATTTGTTATAAAAATTGTGGTCCGGTAAATCAGCCAACTGATAGAGCTCACCACTGCCCGTAGACGTTGGCGCTCGGACAATCCGCATATACAGGCATTTACTTGGTGGTAGGGCTTTGCGAAATCCCCTCTGGGTAGGCACTGGCCACTCATCGGATATTCGAACGCCAACCAGCAATACTTAGTATTGTTGTGTTCGGTAGTAGCGATTGACAAATCAAAAGTACTTGTAAAAGTCGAATTGAATAAAAATAATATGATTTGAATACTTCCGGTTAGAAGGCTGAGTGAGTCTGTATAGGTACAAGGTAAATAACATCTTAGTTTTAAGGTTGGTTGCACATAAGCGTTTTAATGGGTGGTTAATATTTCTAAGAGTGCCAATATCTATGAACGGTGGTGACCATTTACCTTCAGGTAGCCCATTTACCAGTCTGCAAATCTGTTTGAAAAATAAAATAAATTTGCTAGTAATATAACATTTAGACAACTAAACATTTGAAATCGGTAAAATACCACTTTGTTTTTCAATATCAGCTGAAAGGTATCGAGTGTGATCACGCCGTCTCCGCAGAGCACGTACGCTACACTCTCAACTTGCTCAACGAAGTCGAGTTGTTTTTCTTCTCTGTAATAGGAAAAATACACATATAACATGTTCGATAATATATTTTGGGGGGTACCAAAAGGGTTATAAAAGCGGTGATTGATGTATTACAATTTAAGGGATATATTATAATAAATTCAATTAAAAATTACAAAACGAAACGCTTCGTTGAATTTCGTGATGTGCGTTTGGTAGTTTTTGAGTTATCACGTTCAGACAGACATACAGACAAACAGAAGACGCAGCGGAGAGACTTAGTTTTATAATATGTAGTGATGTAGGAATTAGTTACGAAAATATGGTTGTCGCCGTTTGCGAAGGCGCTGAGGAGATACATTAATATGAATAAATCACTTTTTACTTTTATATACCTTTTGAATAATACATATGTATCTATATATATAATATAATTATACGTTACATTAATCTTTCCTTCAAGAACTCGATCCAGTCCTCTTGCACGAGGTGGTCTTGTCTCTCCACGTCGAATAAACGGAATATTCTCTCCAATAGATCCTGAAATTAAACACATAATTCATTATATTTCATTTCACAATTTTTTTTTCTCTTAATAATAATAATAATAAAGCTTTATTTTTTCCATCTATTTAGTAACAAAATCAAAAGTAGTAGTATTGTTAGTGGTTTTTTTAATATTTATTATAAGTATTAGTTTTTGATATCGTGAGTTGAATAGATAATAATTAATGAAGATCATTTTGAATTGTTTCATTCAGTTTGAACAATTAATATATCCGTGTAATGCTTCTACATTGAATAATATATATTTATTTTGACGTTGATTTTTTTTTATAGACTAGGACGGCGGACTATCGTATGGGCCACCTGATGGTAAGTGTCAAGGCCCAAAGACATTGACATTATAAGATATGTTAACCATCGCTTACATCACCAATGCGCTACCAACCTTGGGAGCTGTTATGTTCCTTGTACCTGTAATTACACTGGCTCATTCACCCTTCAAACCGGAACACAACAATACCAAGTACTGATATTTTGAGGTATATCATTAATATTGTAGCTGATATAATTCAAGCTTTTTCAATCACAAATATAACAAAATTATATCATTTTATTTATCTTTTCTTTTATACGAAGTTGAACAGTTTGCTTGAGCGCGAAGTTAGAATGTTATCTGATTATATAAAGCCTCGTGTACTATAGTTATTTACACAGTGTGATATCTCACAGCAAATCGCGCAATTTATAACTTAGATCCTAAAGTTTCTATTAATAAGTAAATTTAAGGAAATTAAAGTACTGACTGTCTTCTCAATATATATTCAATAGTGTAACGTGTTTGTAAAAACACATTAATTTTCTAGTAATTGCGACGTGCAAATTCACTTGTTACTCGTATCCCTGTGTGGTTCATGACTCTTTTGTGAGACTCTTGTTTGAGACAGTGTATACGCTTTAACAACAGAATTCCAGAAAATGTTTAAATAAAAATCACTAGTAAAGTTCAAATAAATGTTTGTGAACTGTAGGTTATTATAAAACTAACAACTTTATAGATAACGATAGTTACCTTGGTAATCGATCGGCTCCAGACCGCTTAAACTGTTTTGACGAACGAAAGTATTACTTACGTCCTTTTTAAGTTGGTAATAATAAACTTAGCACTCCGGTTTTGTTAAAACATACAACTTATGATGATAAATATATAGACTCGCTTTATCATTGGAAATATTAAACTACCTTCATTTTTTTTATTATTGTATGTTTATATTATGGTCTTATTAAACTGTGACATATTGAGTGAGTGAATGAGTGAGTGAGAAAGTACGTGAGTGAGTGTATTAATTTCAGTTACAACAAATAAGACGAATTGAACTGTAAATTGTACTGTATATTTTGAGAACAATAAATTGTTATTTGTGGCTATAAATTATAATATATTTATTCATAATGGTTCATAAGATAAAATAAAAATTTAAAGTGTCAGTAAATCTACCACTGCGGGAGCGACGCCTGTTGAGGTGGACATTTGGAGGTAGCACTGCTCTATTGCGACTTGATGACTACACCTGTGTAGCAGAATTTATTATGACACATACTTGGTGGTAGGGCTTTGTGTCATATTCTACCGCCAAACAGTAATACTGGGTATTGTTGTGTTCCGGTTTGAAGGGTGAGTGAGCTCGTGTAACGAAAGGAACATGGGACATAACATCTTAGTTTCCAAGGTCGGTGATGAATTAGTTTTGTAAGAAATGGTTAATAATAATTCTATACTAAAAAAAATATATATATAATTAATTGGTAATATCTAGTTTGAAATGAGTTATGTCGCATAACTAATGTATTAATTTTTCTACAAAAATGTGAGTATCAATTTTATAAAACAACTTATGCAAACTAAAAAGTCTAGAAACATTATTTTTTTTAAAGTCTGCTGGTTAAATCAAATGATGTATACTCTGTTCGAATGGAAGTAGGAAAGAAGGTAAATTAACAACTTTGACCTTGAATTGACATGACATTTGAGTTAAACTAATGAGGAGAAAATTATTGAATGAGTGGGTTAATGAATGAGTGATAAAGTATGGAACGATATGTATAATTCGTTTTAAGCGTAATTATATAAAAATTTTAATAGATATAATATGTAATATGGATTTCAGGTAAAATAAAAATAAAAACATTTATTAAAACTGAAATTCAGATTTAGATTTAAAAAAAATTATGTGACGTATTTTATAATATTTAGACTTCGTTTAAATTATATTTTGAATATCTTAGTCAGTTCATCAAAAAATGGCGTCATTAATATCGGCAAAACTGTTTTCGGAACTTTGGAAGTAAAATTAAAGTGGATTTAAATAGTTAAGTGAAATATTGCTGTATTACAAATAAAGATATATTAATTAAGAACTGTTTATAGTGCATGAAATAGCGGAGTTATCAGCAAGTCACTTGGAATGTTTAAAATTACGGTTTGTTTTTATTGTTTCCTACTTTCATTGGAATAGAGTATAGGTACTTATGTCAAGCAGATAATTTTGCATTTATATTTATGAGCTAGGGCGTCTACTTACCATCGGGTACCCTATTTGTTCCATTGCCTTATATATTTTATTTTATTAAGATTATATACTATATAATAGAATACACAAGACAAGTTTTAATATAATATGCGAATTATAAATATATATGATCCCTCAGTTACAGGAGACCACAGCATCCATCACATATAACTAAGCAATAGCTAGTGTAAATAGTAAGATTAGAAACTTAACAAATTTAAAATGATATGACAGAGAACTGAAACAAAAAACAGAACTTATGTTAAATGACTAAAATTTTGGAATAAAATTTGAAAAGCTAAAAATAATACAAAAAAAAAATATACTAAAAATACAATGAATGAATGAACGTTTGAACTTTATTTAAATATTGCTTAAGATTGGCGATATCAAAATACTTAAAACGCAGAATGCAGTTGAAACATAGAACCAAGTATGTACGTTGTGGTTTATTAATAAATACATATTGTTTAAAAAAGCCGCTCAGACAGCGACAACGCCCCTCGCCCCCCTCCCGAAGGAGTGGAGTGAACGATCATCGAGGACTGACGGTCAAAGCCGTCGTCCGCCTCACGCTCAGGACGCCGCGCCACGTCTCCTCATCGCGACTGGTACGATCACACGTAGTGTGTTGATCTCGTGAAGAGCTTACTATAGAAATGATCCTATGAAGTAAGGTCTTGACAAATCGTGAAATATTGAACGAGCGTGATTCGACGAGTAAACATCTGGCCAGCGCGATTTAGAAATATTGTAACATTGCACTGCGACATCTAGCGGAAATTTTGTGTCGCTTAATTGACGTATAACTCTATGCTTACACTAAGGCCATCTGTCAGTGGCCATGTATCATTTTTTAAATCATTATCATGGTAATAATTTTAATGTTCTTTTTTTGTATTAGTGGTCAGGCTTGCACAAAGCCGTGCCACCAAGTATTTTTTTTCTGTTTCTTTTCATATTTAATCATGTTATTCATTTACAGGCGATGTAAGAGTTTGAAGCGATTCTAATTTTACTTAAATTCATTTAGTCTCTTGATTACATAAAGAATATATGAAGTTGTTCCACTGTACTGCATAGAATTTAGCACATGTAGGCAAAAAGTCTGGTATCTGACGTTTGTCTTTTTGCTCAATCAGACAATGGACCTAAACTAGTAATATTCGCAAAAAATGTTACTTACACCAATCTAAATCCATATTCATTGTCACACCTCCTTGCTAAAAACCGTCAGCACCATAAAAATATAATATATTTTGCTTGTTCAAAAAGGACAGATAAAACCAAATATTTGTAATTTTATAGTCCATGAACTTATTCAAAGTTATCATTACTACTTCCAATATTTAAAAAAAAAAAAAAAACGTTATACAGTTAACCATTCATTTCAAATAATATTTTAGTGACCTAAAATTTACCTAATGATACCCTTTTTACATAATAAAATGAAATATATTCATTTAGGTTAGGTTAGTTCTATATTGCGCCACGGTAGCATGCGAAAGCGATCCCGTGGCGCTCCTCGTTAAGACGGAAAGGGTACGGGGAGGTTTTAGTGGGTAGGACGGTTGCCTTCTGCCCCGTGAGTCCCACATAACCGTCCCGGTCGTAGACCGTAGGTAGGCGTAAATGCCTTTCCTCCTCGACAGCAAAAAAAAAAAGGTTATTTCTATATTAGGTTAGTACTATTAAAGTGAAATATATTATAACTATTTATATCTTTTGAGGTATATGTCAAGTATGATTAAGATTTATACAATCGCTAATGCCTTAATTTGATTTAACCTATTATAACAATGATTGGAAAATAACATACAACGAATATAATTGAGTATTTAAGTATTATTTATAAGCTCGCCTGATTTACTAATCAGTGTTCTTAATAATTTTCTCTTGAGACACTTTTGTATAGCGATAAGCCAGACATTAAAATACAATCAGTATTGTAAGGGGCCCACCTTCTTCCGTACGCACCCAGTAACAATACATCTTTTATTCGTTTTCCTACATGTTCGACGGCTTTTTAATCTTCTGGTACAAGTACATGGATTGGATCTAAGATCAAATGAAATTCTCAAGTGAAGTTCGATCCTGGTAGTAGGGCTTTGTGCAAGCTCGTCTGGGTAGGCAACCTCTCATCAGATATTCTACCGCAAAACAGCAGCAGTACTTGGTATTATTGTGTTCCGGTTTAAAGGGTGAGAGAGCCAGTGTAATTATTGGCACAAGGGACATAACATCTTAGTTCCCAAGGTTGGTGGCGCATTGGCGATGTAAGCGATGGTTAACATTTCTTACAATTCTAATGTCCATGGGCGTTAGGGACCACTTGCCATCAGGTTGGCCATTTGCTCGTCAATCAACCTATACTATAAAAACTACTGTTGAGGTTCGTTGTGAATTTTACTTATTTTGCTTAAAGTATTCAGTGCTGTTCAGTTTTATCATTTCACTGCTAAGGAATGAGATAATATTGATAAAAATGAAATAATTGGGTCGGTGGGTATAAATCGCAGATTAGTAATTTTACATAAAGATTTGAAATTAAGATTCACGGATTAGCTGTGAAATAATATATAGATTCATAGAAAATACAAATAAAGTAAGTAACCTTACCGTTTAATTACTATTATATGTTTGTTTATTATAAATTGTTTCGTCAAGGAGTTGTTATTCGTAACATTATTGTTAATTTCGGTAATAAAATCGATTGAAATAGAGGTAATTAATGTACATAACAGTTTATTAATGCTAATAAAAACAATTAAAATGTCGTTTCAATTTTATTATTTTGAGGAGTGTATGTACTAAGCACTTGCTTAGTTCGATGCTGTATCGCTAGATGTCGCTGTGCAATGTTACACTATTTCTAAATCGCGCTGGCCAGATGTTTACTCGTCGAATCACCCTCGTTCAATATTTCACTTTACGTTAAGACCTTACTTCATAGAATCATTTCTATAGTAAGCTCTTCACGAGATCAACACACTACGTGTGATCGTACCAGTCGCGATGAGGAGACGTGGTGCGGCGTCCTGAGCGTGAGGCGGACGACGGCTTCGGCCGTCAGTCCTCGATGATCGTTCACTCCTCTTCTTCGGGAGGGGGGCGAGGGGCGTTGTCGCTGTCTGAGCGGCTTTTTTAAACAATATATATTTAAAAACAAACGGTTGTAGGTACTGCAAAACATTTCAATTTAATCCACTTCTAACACCATTATTGCGTAAATAACCATTGGCTCTAATGTTATCCATCGTGCATAAATTGGCTGGCTCAACTTGGAACACAGCAACACGAAGTATTAATATTTGGAGGTAAAATATATAATAATCACCACCTTACTTAACACTAACTCGTATCTTACATAAATAATCTGATAATGCACAATTTGTTTACAAAATATGAGGAATGAGTTGTTTTTTAAGTCGTCATGTTATGCTTTCTTAATAAGTAATTTAATTTAACAGGACTTTCTAAAAAATATAGATCAAAGCATAAATATAAAATGTATAAGTTTGGACTTATTTAAAAAACTTTAAATATTATGAAACTAATTTCCCGCACAAGTTCTAAGTTGTTTATTGTGTTTAAATTTATGAAACAACCATAGGAATGTGGCCCACACGTGGGCGGCTGTCATCGCACTCAAATGTCATCGAGCATTAAAATATAACTTTGACACGTGTCGCATGACATCGCTTTGACAGTTCACTTGACAGATCGTGTCTAATTAGTGTTGCTATGTCGATAAGGAGATATCGATTTTATTTCAACGTTATGTCGCTTAATGGAATGTTAATAATACTCCTTTATTCGACAACGTTTTTTTTTTCAAAAGGCAGACTGTTAAAGAGGTCTTTGCTACCATGTAGATACTTAAGAGAGCCTTTTATACGGGTAAGTACCATCTGACGCTGAAGCTTATGTGCCTGTAGATACACTGGCTTACTCACTCTTCAAATAGGAACAAACAACCACAAAGAATTGTTGCTTGGCGTTAGAACGTATTATGAGTGGGTGAGCTAGACGGGCTTGCGCAAAGGCCTACCACCAACTGATTGAAACGGTCAGAACCACTGTACTACTCTAGAATAGTAATAATGTCTTCCAGACCGATTTCGGCCACGGCGGCCAATCTCAAGAGAGATTAGCCAACTGCGCAGAAGATATTGTAGTGCACAAGTGTGTGCGCTAACACAGGTGCACTCTCTATTCCTTAACTCTCATAATCCGATGGGACTGCAATCCGACACGACCGGAAAGAGTTCAGGTGCAGGACCACCAGCTTTACGTGCTTTCCGAGGCACGGGAGTGTACACACTTCCAACTTCCAGACTTCTACCGAGAATTTTCTGACAGAAAAATCCAATAACTTTTTATTGGCCTGACCTGAGAATTGAACCCAGGACCTCCGGGTCTGTGGCCTTTACATCAAGCCACTAGAGCAACGAGGCAGAACTCTCTGTCTCTAGAACAGTATAATTACTTCTAATATACAACAAAATCAAATCGTGATGTCCCGAGGTGTTTGTAACATGTTGTCACGATCAGATCACAGCAGTCTTATATGTTATTAGTTAATCTCTATACGCGTTACTTTTACTTTTATATTTCTATTTACATTTATATTATTTATGAATTACAAAAGACAAATTCAAAATAAATACGTTTGAAAGCTACTTTTTTAAGGAATACTATCAATGCCTGTTTTTAAGGAATTACTAATAAGCCCATTTACCTCGCTTATGTTAGGAGTGGGAACGTCAATAGCCCAAGAATCAGAATCGAACCTGCTACTTATAAATCGCTAGTTAATTGTACAATGCTATAAACGTGCACAAAAATTACGTAATTTCGTACAAATAAATGTTAAATAGGAAAAGTTAAACAACGAATAATATATTTACTTACTTAACTAACAAACCCTTAAAGCTTCTGAAATCTGAAAGTCGACTTACCAACATCTAGATTATCGAGTCTCGCTTAAAATCTAGGTCACATATTGACAGTAATCAAGCGCCTCGAGCTAGACACGCAGTTATTTTAAATTAAAAGTGACGTCAACGTTGTACAGTAATTATATATCTTAAACATATACTATATTAAGGCTTACATGTTAAACGTACAGCCACGCAATCTCTAACACTGTTATTAGTATTATCAGTGTATGGAAATGAAATAAGATATGAGACACACAGTCGCGTAGAATGGACAACGTGCTTTTAAAAATAAAATAATAGGCAGTGGTTAAGGCGGTGTTAACCATAATAAGATCCTACGCTATTCTCTTTTTAAATTGCATAACGTCACAGGAAGAGACTAGCGTCTGAGACACAGGATCAGCCTAGTGCAGGCGCTTGTAACCATTGAATAATTGTAATGTATCCATAAGTTTAGGACACTAAATGTATTTTCTATTATTATTTTGTGTACGATAAAGTATTTCATATTCTTGTGCCAGTTCAGTGTTATGACAGTGTGAAATGTTAACAAACTACTTATGGTGATATACTATTTTGATACGTGAATTCTTGAAATGTTATATTTATTACGGTTAATTTCGCATAACACGTTCTGATGTTTCATGACCTTTCTGTGGTGAGTTTCGAATTTGTTCTTACAGAATATCTTTATAGAACACAGCGATGTAAATTATTGCTATTTGACGGTAGATTAAATAACTAGTTGCTTTCAGCTACCCAGACTAGATTGCATAAAGTATTACCAGTAAATTTATTGTGATTGGTGAATGTTTTGATGTTTTTTAAATTCTCTGATACCTTAAAGAGCCAGAAAATCTCATACCTTATATATGTACGATAGTTCTTTATAAGTAGTTCCTGTATCTTTTTCATCAAACTTAATTTGTTATGCTTTCTTCTCTAACTTAGTACACGAGTCTAACAAGTAACGTGTGACATTATGTTTTTTTTTTAATTTATGTTCCGATCACAAAAGCCGTATGTATCATTTTTATACGATATTTTATTTATTACACAGTCAATAAAGCTGGACATTTAAACTGTTTTGTAAACTGTAATTCAATTTTATAGCGTGTTATCGTTTTTATAACTATGTTTGATTTTAAATAATTCTAACATTATGTCCAAAGGCAAGGTATAAGCGATGACATAATGTTTCATAGAATTTGGTCAACCAGCAGGTTGTGGGTGGAGTGTACTTGATATTGTTTCACGAGCCGGTTGGCGTGGTTGGTGGATGCTTGCCTTTCACGCCGAAGGTTGTGGGTTCGATTCCCACCCAGGACAGATATTTGTGTGCTTGAACAAATCTGTTTGTCCCGAGTCTGGGTGTAATTACCCATATAAATATGTATTTACAAAAGAAAAATAGTATATGTAGTATATCAGTTGTCCGGTTTCCATAGTACAAGCTATGTACAAGCTTAATTTGGGATCAGATAGCCGTGTGTGAAAAATGTCCCCGGATATTATAATTATTATTGTTATGTTCTGGTTTGAAAGGTGAGTGTGCCTTTTTACGGGTACTTAAGTTGTAAGACATGGTCAGTTTAAAAAAAATGCCTTATAATAATACTAACTATTTACTTTAAAACGCTGTAGTATATACTGGCCTTGATAGTGTCACTTGGTTGGAGGGCGAGTACTGAGCATTCAACGTCGGGAGACATGATGAGTGCATCAACAGCTTAAGCAATGACTGACCCCTTCCTATCACGTAGAACATTTGCTTATCAGCCTTTCTAAAAAACGTGCTAATTAAATTAAAGGCTGACCAATTATATGATAATATTATGTAAATTTATACTACTATAATAATTCTTCTTCTCGGTCGTTTACTTCATTGCTGAAGGTCATGTCCACTCTGATCTAGGGTCTGGGTCACATTCTCTGTGAATTTTCTCCAGTCCTTCCTGCCCTCAGCTTTCCTCAGGGCTGTGGTCACTTGAGACCACTGGAGACCAGTGATATAATAATTAGGCATATCTAATATAATAAAAGTCAACTACGACAGTTACCGACCATTTGAATCTTTCGTAAATATGATATTTTAATAAATATGCTTAATTAAAAATAATATCAACCGCATAATAAAGAACGGGTTGTGTTTAATGTCTATGCGTAATTAAAAGCAATAAAGACTTTAAATACATTACTCTCTTTTTATCACGTCGTTAAGTGGCGATCAAGGTGTCACAGTGTAAGAGCGACTTTACCGGATGTCGCTAACATATGTCGTATATCCGGTAAGCGGTGCCTGTAGGGTGTCATGATTCTAGATAACGATCTGATTCAAATGTTTCACATGTGTGGGGTGACCTCAATTATGATTGTTATGGTACCGTTTAAATAATATAAAACCTTTTTTGGGTATGAATGAGTTTTTTTAAAGGCGCTATTATGCCATCAAGGCTCATCGATATTGGCGCTTTAAATATTAACCATACCTTACATCGTCAATCCACCAATCTTGGGAACTAAGATGTAATGTACCTTGTGCCTGTAGTTACAATGGCTCTGCTGTTTGTCTGTAGGTACCACCCGTAACTACCGAAACATGCACAAAGCCCAACCAAGTAATATAAGGGGTACAGAATATAAACTAAATCTTTTTTTTACTATAGGAACAGGTAGACAAGCGAATGGGACACCGGATGGTAAGTGGGCACCACCACCCAAAGACATTTACGAAGAAATAATAATCATTCCTTACATCGCCAATGCACCACCAACCTTGGGAACTGAGATGTTATATGTCTGTATTTACACTCGCTGACGTCCTTCAAACCGGAATGCAACAATACTAAGTATTGCTGATAACGGCAGAATATCTGATGAGTGGGTGGTACCCACCCAGGTGGGCCTGCACAAAGCCCTACCACCAGGTAGATTGAAACTTTGCGCATGGGCCATACTTAACTTCCCCGTATCATTTAGCTTAGTATATTATATAAAGCCAATGCGAATATATTTGCAAACTTTTCTTTAATACTGAACCAATCATCTGAATTTCTTTTCAACTGGTTTTTATTTAATTATTAATTACGTTTTTATATAGCTTTATTGCAAAATCATTTGATGATATTAATTAACCTTATTTGTGTAATATATATCATAATTGCGACTCACATAAAAATATTTTGCAATATTAAATTAAAGTAAAAAGTTTAATCATCTAAATCATTAATATAGTTTTGATGCCAACTGTAATCAAACCAGGGCCGATTCTACTAACAATCTGTCACTTTATCGCAATTGAATCGAAGAGTAATCGTTGCCGTTTTCTTGCGCTTTAATTTAATTAATATCGACTTTTGGCATAAAAATTAACTATTAAGTTTGGCTTAAATATAACGGTATATGTTAACATCATATCGGTTCGGTTCCGATCCGAATAAATATAGAATAGTTAAAGTTGAATTGGAATTGAATAAGGAATGTATCGTTATCGTTATAGAATTAACAGTTTTTTTTTTCATATAAGCCGGATGGAGAATCTGCGGAGTCTACGCAAGTTACATCGATAGATGATTTCTTTTGTAGAACATACCAAAATCTATAAGTTAGTATTACGCGTCAATTTAATTACATAACTTCCACTGAATAACAATAGAAATCCCATAGTCCCGAATTGAATATAACTTTATAAGTCCACCAGGGTGATTTTTTTTAATAATAACTGTGTGTTTTTTTCATGTGTTATTTTAGTTTTCTGCTTTTTACTTTGGTAATGTTGGCAACACTGGTATATACTCATAATGTACTCGTAAGTTGTACCTATTTTGTAATGTTTTCGTATAACGTTGAGCCATATTAGAGGCTCTCCGATGATAGCTTCTGAGGTATTTTGGGCAATTTATCTATTCAATAAATTACTCGGTTCCATAGCTTCCTAACCGAATAAGATGTCTTCGTTTATAATTAAACTCGTTCGTTTAACACTTTTGTCTAACTGACCACTATTATTCCGCGTTTCGTATAGTGACAAACTGCGTGAACTTTTTATGTTATTACGTGTTATTTGTAATTACTTTATTATCAGTTAAAATAAAAATATTTAAAGAAAAAAATATGGTCAGAGATTTTTCTTTGTGGTGTACAATAAAGTAAAGTAAAGTGAAGCAAAGTAAATACGAGCTCACATGTCAACTGAATGAATCTCGATGAGTTTAATTAAGATAATTGTTAATTTGCATGATATTCCTGTTGATATACTCAAGGAAAACTGGAAAAATGTGCAAGAAATTTTATAAAATGCTTATTCTACAATCCAAATCCGACAAGATATAGCTCGGGCGCAGGAACAAAGGCTTTACTTGTTGGACTTTAAACCACTTTACCTCAGGGCTGCTACTAATAAAATCTTAATAAAAACTCAATAACTTTTTACTAATCTCGCCCGGAGTTTGAACCCAAAGCCTCGAAACCTGTAGCTTTATAAACTAGCCACTTGACCAGCTAGGAATCACTTATACTATTAATATTGTTTTATGACATAATGCAACAAGGTATCGCGATCTAATAATACCATTCAACCATCATTAATCTTCTGAAAATTAGCATAAACAGACACTTTAACGATTTCATTTATAGATATATAGATAAGTTAGCTATTATATTCAAATGTGGCACAGAAGTGTGCCCTTTGTGTGGCGGACGCTGTATTTAGATCAATGTTAATGCGTTTCTCATAAATTATAATTGGTATTTTGTTTTGAAACGAACAAACATTATAGTGTTTGTTACTGCCATCGCTGTTACAATATTTATGAATCATATAACAGTACTGTGAATGTCCCACTGCTGTGCTAAGGCCTCCTCTCCCTTTTTGAGGAGAAGGTTTGCAGCTTATTCCACCACGCTGCTCCAATGCGGGTTGGTGGAAAACACATGTGGCAGAATTTCAGTGAAATTCGACACGTGCAGGTTTCCTCGCGATGTTTTGAAAATTCAGTCATGCTTGCCCGGGCTTAAACCCACGATCATCGGTTAAGATTCATCTCGGCTTAAGATAGAATTATATTCTTATTCACGACATTGTCTGCGTTCATGTACGCATGACAAGTTGAATAAATAAACAAACAAAGTAGCAAACTAATATTGTGTCCCTTTGATCAATTTCGTCTACAACGGTCATTCTTAAAAACTAGCCAACTGCTCAGGAAAGTCTGATAAACTCGTAGTATTATCATCGTGCATGTGTGTGCGTGAGCTCAGATCGACCAAAGGCTTTAACATTTCTTTTCCTAACTCCGTTCTATGACTAATTATTTTTTTATGGGCCAGTCGAATTGGCGACCTTATTATCTGCAGCCGAGCAGGCTAGCCACTACGCCATCAAGTTTTTTAATTATTATACATAATTATTTAGTGACAATAATTTATATTCACACTTCATCACCACACGAGAACACACACATAATTCGGAAGTTATTCTAAGACATGTATCCGGCAACAATGTAGTTCGTTCTCTTCCCTACCTTCCAACTCTGTATTTAATATTTGTTAATACATACAAAAGCGGTAAAATTAAATTTTATATCTAAAGCGTATAATATATTGGTTTTAATTAAATCTTAGTGTGAACTAATTGCTTTTCAAAAGAGTTATAGCCCGTTACAGGCTACACCTCACATATGTATACATGAATGTTGATTAACAATATAATGTTCATATTGACATAACCCTAGTAAATAATTAACTTTATATATTATGTACAATTAAGTTGAAATAATCACAATATTTTCTTGTTGTTTTTTTGTTTATTAACTCTTTCCTTTCGTGATACCTGTAATTTATAATTCATTTATATTCCTAGTTCGTGTAAGTGTGGCATCGCCGTGTTCATAAAATAAATAAATAAATATATCCTCTAGCTAGGCCCACGCCCTTGCAGGTTGTATAGTTAATTAAAGTCAGTGCTGATAAATAGTCGTTAGCTGACTGAATAAGAGTGCCCTAGTAGCGTTCATTGCCGTAGTTGTACAGTGGAGCTAATGATCACCAGTTACAGATTAAGATTCATGTGTTATTAGGCCATTTCGATTTGGTGATCTGCGCCATTTGAATCTACGAGACGTAATCACGATTTTATTTTTATTTTATATTTCAGCATATGTCTGATGCAATAAATCTGTGGATACTATTATTACCTGTTTAATTAAAAAAGGTTGGCGTTAGTTCTTAATTTTTATCCAAGATATGGATATTTAATTTTATTTAATTATGTAGTTTTATTTGTTGCGAGTTACTAATGAGCTTATTGGTTTTGCTCCGTTACGTTAATTTAATCCTATAAATTGACTTACTTTTAGACAACTTATTTGAATAAAATATATTTTATAATATTATTTTTTATTTCTTCTTAGGCTTTCAAGTTCCCCTGAATAAAATATCTGCTTCTGAAATCCATTTTGTTCTAAAAAAAGAGTAATAAACATATTATGTGTCTGACTAACTTACTGAAGTACCAAACCACCTTATAATTAAAATAATAAATACAGCAAGTAAAGTAAGATGCGATAAGGAGTCTGCTGTACAATTTATTACCCTTTATCGATCTCGGTTAAGCTAAATGCGCGGATACAGTTAAACGCGCCGCGCGTGACCCGAAGATTAACCTCAATGTCACAGCGCAGACTTGCAACTTTATATTAATTTCATAAAAATATATTGTCCTTGCCTTTATAAAACGTTTTGCAATCTAATTGCGTTAATTAACTTTTAAGTAATTATATCGATTACCGATATTTATAATTACTTTAAAGTAAAAAAATGTATATTTTAGATCAACGAATATTTTTTTTACGTTCGTGTCATAAAAAATTATAATTTAAGCTTCATTTATGTATATTGATTAAGAAACCTTTCAAATAGGTCACCTGATGGCAGGTGGTCTTCCATACACATTGGTACTATAAAATATAATAGCCATAACTAACATTTTCAATGCGCCATACCACAGAGCCATAACATCTACTTAAAAGTATATTAAAATAACAAATATATTTTATATTAATTATATCTGTAACAAGACTGACTTGAGACGATCGCAAGCTTACGTAGTTCTAAGCGTACGAAAGCTCTTACGAAACCTCGGCGCACTATTGTCTTGAATTTGATTTCTTAATACCGACAAGGATTATCTGTACTTCAATGTACTTTATATTTATTATATAACATCTTAAAACAATTTCCATTGACGATATTTCTATTTGCTTTAAAGACTGTTTTAGATAAAGATGCGAACTCGCCTTGAGAATTACACGATCGCCTCCAGGTCACTTCAAAAACAAATGTATCGTGAATAACAATTTCTGAAAGGATAAATTCCGGTGATTTTTTCCGCCGGTTCCTCTCACTTCTAAAGTGTTTCTTTCCGAACCGGTAGTATATTTCGGACGACCAATAATCAACGTAAATATAATGTTTTTATAACATTTAATAAAGATTTTGAATTTTGCTTAATTTTTTCTGTAATTACGAAGATATTTTTTGTCTAGTACTATAATCTATGTCTGAAATTTGTAAAGGATATTTTATTATATGTACATATATCTTTTCTAATTTAAAAAAGTTTTATTTATTGATTAAGTGCACCAAAACAGTTACACTGTTATTGCAAACGTCAATACTTTTCCTCCATACTAAAACAAACTAAGACATACGAGGCTAAACTGTAATATAATGAATATCATGTGTGTGCTAACAATTAATCATTATTAATCGAAATTTGTGTGACGATAATCTTATGGAAATATATTAAGGAAACATTTATCCATTAAGCACATGTCGAACAGGACAGACAGACGGCTGTGCCGACGTTATTTATTATGAAGGAGTACGATAAGCCTAGTTAGTCGGGCCTATTTATGGCGACACCTGACTGCTGGAGCCATTGATGTAAGACTATGTTAGAAGTGGCATGCCCATCGGTTGACAGAGATCTGAGAAGCTTATCACGGAGATGTAAGCTTAAATTTAGTTAGCCTTTGTCTTAAGTCAGGATATAAGCTATCTCGTCACGGTAGCGCAAGCGATCCCGTGGCGGTTTTCATTAGGACGGAAAGGGTACCACTGGTTTTTTAGTGGGTATTCCGATGTTCAGGGCGCACTCGGTGCCTTGGACACCGGCGAGCCCCAATGTTGATGAAAAAAAAAAGATCTGTGGAGCTATGGAACGTCACAGTAATTATAGTATACACACACATATATATCCTTTAAAAAAATGTGTATTAATACACATTATGATATCAATACATAATAACTATTGCTAATCTTTATTATTCTTCTGTAATTTATACACTCTTTATGTCACTAAACTGCTCCTAAGAGGCTGGATTAATTTTGATGGTTTTATTGTGTATGTTAGGGTTGGTTACTGGATGAACTAGATTGGATCTGTCAGGTGGCGCGGCGATACCGTTTCAGGTTTTTTTAACAAAAAAAGTACTAAAATCGATTATATTTCATTTTAGTCGTACGAAGTCGAAACTGGTAGCTACTTATACAATATATAAAGTTAAAAGTTATTTTAAATTTATATGCACAACACAAGGTCTTTTTAAAAATATAATAATGTATTTTACTATGGAAAAAAATTAGAACATAACCTATTCATTCTATTCGGCACTGTAAATTCTTCGTCGTTTCTAAATTCTTGGTAGCTCTGCGAGATAACTAAACCAACAACAGATGCTTGTTATTTCATTAATGAGCTACAGTCCCTGTTTTCTTGCGAGCTTTTATTTAACTTCACCTGTCAGTGAATTTGAAGCAGTTTGACTCGAATGAGCTGAAAATTTGAACACACTTTTGTTAAGTTTTTTTTTTATTTAAGCTTATATAATATATTATGTCTTATATTAAAATAATATTCCGTTATCGTAACCTTAAAATGGTGATTAAACTGCTTGTAAATGCCAACTTATATACAAGTATTTTTTTATATAAAATATAAGTATTTGTATGCAATTAAAACCATATCACAACTTGTCAAAAAAAAAAAAAAAGTGCACCTGATTTTTATAAAAGGCATTTATTTATTTCTTGAAACGCCCACCATCAAATAGGTCTCCGGGACAAATAACCAGTATTGTTGGAATTTTCCACAACACAAAGCTGAGCCAGCCAACACGTACGGCACGTGACTTTATTCTCGTCAAAATTTTCGGACTTTGTGTGTTCATCTATCTATCAAGTATATACAAATACATCGATACATATATACACGTACATTACAACATAATCTAACTGAACTCTAAATAACAAAAACTCCAATTAAACAACCGCAAACATTTACCAATATATAAATTATCTAAGCAAGTTTTCGACATGAAATATTAGATCTGCCGTCACTTAGGCTGATTCATTGTATTGAATCATAAATCAACGAATCGTTGAATCATAAATCAGTAAGCAAATCGATGGTTAGCCTGACAGTACAATACAGTATTAAGGAGAGGTCTGGGTAAATGTAGGGCTGGCACATTACTTGTTAACTTTCCACTAATAATACATTATACAGGCTATTATCTATTATATTTTATCCGTGCAGTGACGGAGAAAGAATACATTTCACTGCCCCTTTCCCATGGGTGTCGTAAGAGGCGACTAAGGGATATCTGAGCGACCATCTGCTCATCTGGTGGTAGGATGATAAACATCCGCCTGGCTTGTTACCACCGTACGCATGGTGAAAATCTCGTGAAGTGGCTTGCAGCCGCGTTTCGAGGTCAGCCAGCGTACAGCCAGTGCCCGAGCGAGCATTGCCGCGATGGGTGTTGGTCCAGTGGAGACGGCTGAACCAATGCCGGGGGAAACACGCCTCCACACTTTGCCCATCCCTATCGTGGCAATACGTCGCTCGCTTCACGTCTCTTTACGAGGCGTGAAGAGGCATCTTGCGGGCCGGCAAGGCGAGGGCGGCTGGTGCAGAATCTTCTTCCCGACTGTACTGGCCGTCCTCGCGTTTGGACTCTACTACCACTTAACATCAGGTGGAGTAGAGTCATTTGCCGACCCGGAAAAAAAAAAAAAAAAAAAAAAAAAAAAAAAAAAAAAAAAATAATATATATTTAATTATTTAATATTTTAAATGAAATCGTGAGCTTTGTTAGATAAACAATTATCAAAGTAAACTCACACGAGCTATGGCTTTTGAATCGACATGTTACACTATTGAATTAAATGTAAAACTACCGCCGATTTGGAATGTAGATTCTACCGCGAAGATTTTTAAACCTAAGTATTTGTCTGAATGTACACTTTCAATGAAATATTAACAAAGTCCAATAACAATGATGTAGATATAGAGGTTTCCTTGGAGCTTTAATGAGCACAACGCTAAAATAATCACCAAAACCGAGATATAAAATACACATACAAGGGTATTGAGAACCTCATTTGTCTACATCACCTAAAAATAAATAACCCTTTTTTGAAGACATAAAAAGAATCTGCGTTGTTTAATGGTTTGACCAGAAGCGAGGGTTGCGACTTTCAATTCATCTTCCTCATAGTATAGCTTGTGGAATTTACGACTGTCTTACAAACAAAACCCTTGAAGCGAGTTTTAAAAAAAAACCGTACAATGTGTCAATCCAGCCGGGTGAATAGGTTAGGATTGCGTACGGGACAAACAAATAAATATTCATTTTATATATAGACAACTAACTACCTGACCCACGGGTAGAATGTGACCCCGATATTTAGAGTACCGAACATAAATCGCTTAAAAACAAAAAATATTTTAATATATTTTTTTAGAGCAGAAACCACTACTGGTGGTAGAGCTTTGTGCAAGCTCGTCTGGGTAGGTACCACCCACTCATCAGATATTCTACCGCAAAACAGCAGTACTTGGTATTGTTGTGTTCTGGTTTGAAGGGTGAGTGAGCCAGTGTAATTATAGGCACAAGGGACATGCAATCTTAGGTCCCAAGGTTGGTGGCGTATTGGCGATGTAAGCGATGGTTAACATTTCTTACAGTACCAATGTCCAAGGGCGTTTGGTGACCACTTACCATCAGGTGGCCCATACACTCGTCCGCGTTCCTGTTCTATAAAACAAACCATCACAACAAGACACACATTCATTTTATGTATAGATAATTACAGTAGTATATTAATTATTTATTTACCGTAACAAATAAACAATAACATCTCGGATAACCTTCTAACACGTTGATCGATGAAGCATTGACGGACAACTGTTCCTAATAATCGAAAACATGATTATAATCGTAGATTACTCTTGTATTTAATTATTGCGGAGGATGCTGGGCTAATTCAAGATCATTTGTCAATGTGTTGTAATGACCAGTGTTGTATTTGTGTAACTTTGTGTAGTGCTGTATTGAGTCATGCTCACTTAATTCGTATTTACAAATTGTATATAAAGATTAAAACAGCTACCTGTCCCGAATTGATTATTATATACACTAGTAATATACATAGGCTACTGTATTAAGCGATTCGTATAGAATGTGTGTACATACATATATATCCACGGATCTAATTACAGTATTTAAAATTGTAAATACATATGTCTATTTATAAATTTAATGAATCTGTAACAACACCAAATAAGATTTAATGATTTTCTAATATCAGGTTTAAGACATAATTAATAATGATTGCTACAAAACCACAATCATGTCGCCAGCGACCTTCCAAGTGTTAATTAATGTATCATATATCATATACACCGCTGGCCAACTGTTTGTGTACAACTTTAATAAAATAAAAAAAGGTTTTATTTGGCAGATATTTTGAATAAATTACAATATATATATATTTTTACATAGAATAGGAAGGCGGACGATATGGGCTACCTGATGGTAGGTGGTCACCAAACGCCCTTAGACATTGGTACTGTACGAAATGTTACCCATCGCTTACATCGCCAATGCGCCACCAACCTTTGGAACTAAGATGTTATGTCCCTTATGCCTGTAATTACACTGGCTCACTCACCCCTCAAACCGGAACACAACAATACCAAGTACTGCCATTTTGCGGTAGAATATCTGATGAGTGGGTGGTACCTACCTAGACGAGCTTGCACAAAGCTCTACCACAAGTAAATAATATTATACCAATATTTGATATAAATCCCCCATTTGTCGTCTCAAACTAGCTTACTTCAGTTACAATCATAGTACAATACCATACATACGGTATTCTTTTATGGGGGTAAGAAGCTGCTGACATTGAAACAACTTTTATATTAAAAACGGCCATATGGACGGACCATTTGTTATTCAGGAGCCGAGTCTCAGAGACATAAAGCAAATCAAGACAAAATAAAATCTATTCAAGTAGGTAATCAAATCTGCAACGGGTTCGGAATGTAGTTTCCACCGAGATGAACCGGCAAGAAACGTACAATTTAATCTTTTTCGACAATCAAATCACATAGATAATTAAATACAATTGAGTTATTATTTATCCTGCATGAAAATCAACAAATATCTGAACAATTGCTTCATTATTTATATGTTTTTTTAGATATTCCTCAATACTAATGATGAAATATATAGGCGCGCAGATAGGTTTTTTATTTTACTTTTACTTAAAGATAATCCAACTGGTCAGATATTGTCAAAGTTTTGGCCAGCGGTGTACACGGACAAGAAGCGGTCAATCAGATTACGGAACTTCTGTTATTAGTAGATTAATCTGTTGTCTGTATTCCTTTCTGCTTCAAGAAACATATATTATCTTTATAATATCTTTTTATATTTAGAATATATTGATTATTAACGTATGTGAAGTTGTTTTCAACTAACGATATAGTGAAATTTGAAACGCAACTCAATCAGATGCGTTCATCTCTTGAATACTTGTACAGTTTTAGTAGCTTGCGTGAAGATGACTATTATGAATTAATGAATTGGCATAAGACCTGTTTTTGAAAAAAGAATCATCGCAACGCGTGCCAACCATTAGTTACCCTCAAGAACTATTTAATTTGGTTCCCCCGTCACCTTTTTACCACAGAACTGCGAGGCATCGTAAATATCTGCACCCGTACGTAGTTGACGTATGTAAGACACGTACGAAACGATTTTCTTCCTCGTTTCTGATACGCACCGCTAAAGTCTGGAACTCTCCCGTTTTCCCCACCACCTACTATATGGGTACTTTCAAGTCAAGAGTGAATAGGCATATTCTAGGCAAGCGCGTTCCACCTTAGACTGTATCTTCACTTTCCATCAGGTGTAATAACAATCAAACGCTAGCCTATATATTAAAAATTTAAAAAAAAATGATGCAGCCTAGACTACGCCTTATATTTTATTATGCACAAGTGTGTGTTCGAACATAAAGGTAGGTTAGCTATCATAATAGGTAATATCTATTTACTTACTCTGAATAATTTGGTTATGATAATGAGGGATGAGATATTGGGCTACTTGATTTCCAAGGCATGGACGACAAATGAGAATATATATTATTTTGTGTAATACAGAAAAAACAGACCAACTGACACAAGTTACCTATTTATAATGTAAGAATGATAAAGTAGACAATAAATATATCGAGTGCTGCCCTACAAAATGAGTCGTTATTCATTAGTCAGGCGGGGCACAGATAATTGAAAAATATTTGTACATTTAAAACAAAATGACAGACTATGATTGGTTGATCGTGACCCGAACTGTCACGCTGCGAAGTGACCAATAGAAGTGCGTTATTGTTGCGGTGAACGCAAGGTTAGGTGACATTTGATTGATAGAACAGTGGCATTTGAAACTAGCTGGGACGGCGACTTTATTCGTAGCTTTCGACACACTCCTTTTTGTAGAGAGCTATTATCTGTCTCTCATTAAAATATATTAAGTGGTTTCGAAGTTATTTGAGCAATAACGGATAATGTTTGGTGACATTGTCGCTGCAAGAATTAGTTTTTTATTTATTTAATCATAGGTAGGTTGACTGGCAAATGGGTCACCTGATGGTCACTAACACTAACTAAAATGTTGTGTTTTGTGTGCCAATAGTTGCACTAGTTTACTCATCATTCAAACCGGAATAAAATAATACTAAGTATTACTGACTGGCGGTTTATATTTCTACTGGTAAACTTCCCATGGTGGTAATGGTTGATAGGTGGTCCATGCGCCCAGTGCCTTTTCCAAAATAGCATGATAAAAATTGTATTTCTTTTAAGTAAATATATTATATACTTAATAATATATTTATGCTAAATAACCTATAGTCAATTAAGGTAAGGTCTAAATACGTCAACTAAAATCTAGATTTGTAACTTGATTCATTTATCACTAGCTGTCACATTAAATAAGTTCACAAGAAATGGTGCAAGTAATGTACATACATATACTATAAATGCGTATTGTCGATTATTTAATTTAAATAATATTTTTTTTATAACTTACTGTTATAAGACTTTTGTTGAAGCAAAACGCATGAAGCCTAACGACTAGATCACTATGGTCATCCTTATAAAACGTGTGAAGAATAAGCTGGGATAGTCGTGCAAATGTGACTGTCCCATGCGTATCCCATGCAGTAGTTGCAATAACGCGTCGCAAGAAGAACTTCGTGTATAACACTGATAGTGATAACGCGAAGGGAAAATAGCACAAAAGACACAACACGGATATTCTGGATTCTCCATCACGGATGGGCTCTAATTATCTGATTCTCAAAACATACACAACTTAATATATATATACTTTATACGCTATATACCTTACAGTTCTAAGATCTAGTAATAATATTGAGTTAAATCGAATTAGCAAAAGGCGTGCGCACCTCGTGATAGAAATGAAAACCCATAAAACGTGACATATGGAAACGTTGCTAATAAATTCGATTAAAATTTCAAGTTTAAATAAAAATAAACGCATAAGTTTAATTGTTTTGTCATACGAGATAACATGATTTTACGTGATATCAAAACAAATTAATGTACTTTACAATTGTAAAATATTGAGAAATCGTGGTCACCTTTTAAGATCTAGATATTAAATCAGATCTAAGCTCTAATAAGCTGGACAGGCAGCCTTGCTATTTCAAACCGACATGTTTATAGTACACGCTATTAACATGTCTCGCTGAACGATATTTGTAAAGTTAATTTACATTCATTAAGTTAATTGGATAATATTAATTATAGGTTTAAAGGCGAAGTTAAGTAACAACCTGCAAATGTCTCGCTACTAAGAGATGTGGCACACGACATTCAGGGTCAATGAAGAAGTAAATTAAATAAACAGAAAAAACACCTGGAGACGTAGTCATAGTGCCAACAAATTGTTACAATTGTAATTTTTATGATCATCAAAAATCCTTAGATTTAGTGGTGGTAGGTCATTGGTGGTAGGGCTTTGTGCAAGCTCGTCTGAGTAGGTACCACCCACTCATCAGATATTCTACTGTTCAGTTCATCAGTATCAGTATTGTTGTGTTCCGGCTTGAAGGGTAAGTGAGCCAGTGTAATTACAGACACAAGGGACATAAAATCTTATGCCTTAAGGTTGGTGGCGCATTGGCTATGTAAGCGATGGTTGATACTTCTTACAATGCCAAAGCCTAAGGGCGTTTGGTGACCACTTACCATCAGGTGGCCCATATGCTCGTCCGCCTTCCTATTATATAAAAAAAAATCGAATCAAAAATATTGTATAAGTCGAATCAAAGACTCGGACAACTCGGTTATGTTGATTAAATAAAAGGCGTATCCATTCCTTTCGTGGAGAAGGCTTGGAACTTCAAATGTATATTCCTTGGATGACATTCCCACATCAAGTTATCAAACTTCGAATATGTAAATGTGTAAAAACGACACGTGATCTCGCAGAAAAAATAATATTCTCGAATTTAATTTAACTTTCATTTTTTAATTATTAATCTATGTCATACAGTTATTTTAATTCATATATTCTATAACTATCATTAAAACTAAAAACTAAATTAGAATTTACAAAAATTAGACTTTTAAGAAAAGGAAAGTTATCCCAACGCATGTCAATCGTTCTTGTGCCTAATTTATTTTTGACTTGCGCTGTTTTGATCATAAAGCATTTATATGTTAAAGTATCTAAAAAAGCCTAATTCTAATAGAACATTGAAAATATAAGAGTACTCTCACACTTGTTGGCTTAGTAGAGTATTTTCTTTGCAAGGCGCTTCATGTTTGCTGTGAGCTAGTTCTTGCGATGAGCAACGCGTTAATTTCCCGCTGTGAACATTGACAACTTTGACAAGGCCGTCCTAATGTTTTATATTATTAGTAATTGTATAGGAAATATACAAATGGCCAATAACATGGTACCTATAACGGTGTATTTTGTTTCTCATATATTTTTATATCTGCTTATAACATTAATAAATGGTATAATATGGTATGGTTGCACAGCATAGCTAAATACAGTTTAAATTCAAATTTATTTCGGGAATCAATATCACATTATAATTAATTTATTTGAGTAAAATAAAACAACGCCACAACAAAATTAGTTTTAATACACAATAAATATTGGCAATGTGGCATTAGATAGTAATAGTGAAACGAAATTGAAATGTTTAAATATACATACTAACATGAGTGCGAACAAAAATTCATAAATATTTTTTCTATTGGCATGCGTTATACCAAGGGCCAAGATGACGTAGATTACGTGAATTTGAATATAAGATTGTCCGTTCAAGCCAAAATAAGCCACAGGACCACTGAGTTATCATGTTTGTAATACGTTTCGTGTCATGCGGTGAAAGGAAAATTGAGATGAAATCATTTGGGATGATATTATGCTACATGTGTATTCGACCTAATAAAAACGTCAAAAGTCGTCTTAATAAATCATCAGTGTGAATTAAACCTAAGCTTGAATTATCATAACATGATCAAACAATGCTAGTGGGGAGGCGTTGCTTAAAATCACTTGTAACACATGCATTGTTATGTTAATTTAAAATTTTAATATTCTATAATCCATGTTGTAATATTGTTTAGGGTGTAGCTGTGTTTACTACTATAAGATATAATAAAAATTGGTGTCTATGATATATAAATAAATAAACGAATGAGCTTTCAGACTAAAGTCAAAACAGTCAATCTGAGTTTGACCAGCGGTTGAGAAACTAGAGGTAAGTTCTTACTCCTACTTACTCTTATTAACTTAAATGTATCTCCTTACTATAAGTACACTGAGCAATTCTACTCAATTAATTAAAATCTCTCTTTTCAATCTATTCGACACAAAGAGATTCAGTGGTTTGAGAAATTCGTTTTAAAAAGTTTTTACGTCCCGGCGAGAGCGGGTGAGGCGCAGGCGCAGCGTCGTTGATCAATATCTCGCGGCTAACAAGCGTCCGGTTTCCATAAAAAGTATATAATTAAATCTATCAATCACGCAGCGAACCTGTAGTTGTCAGAGTGCAGCCACACTGGACGTATCACTTTAACATCGATATACCTGGTGGTAGGGCTTTGTACGAGCCCGTCTGGGTTGGTACCACCCACTCATCAAATAATCTATCACCAAACAGCAATGCTTATTATAGTTGTGTAACGGTTTAAATAGTGAGTGAGCCAGTATAACAAGCAAAAGTGACATAACATCTTATTATTATTACTTACTAAATGATAATAATATTAATGTTTTAATTCAGAGGTTGCGAAGTTGTAAGACTGTTGCGAAATTCGCAGTAGTAGCCCGGACTTGACGGTATAACACTTGCAGCCGTCGATTCGTCGGTCCGTAGGTCCGTCGTCCCAGGTCGTGTCGGGCTGCCGTCATCGAACTATGAGTATGAGATTAAACACAGTGTCTAGTTGGTTAGTCTCTCTTATGATACGCGGTGACATATTACTTCAGGACGTAAAATTGCTATTTATTGAAGAAAATTACAAAGAAATGCCCTTCATTTCTCCTAAAGTATAGAAACTGCTCGATATCTCATGAAACTTTAATTAAGATTTCCTATAATTAAAGTGCAATGATTCGTAAACACAAATCAATTATCGCGAAGGTAGTTCAAGCGTAACGCTAACTTAGAGACAGATCTAATTAGGTTCCATCAACTGTCATACACTCAACATCCACATTCCAATCGGGTGGTAGCTTCACATAGAAGCGACATGCCCGACACATGTCAAATATGAAAAAAGTTTCGAGGCGCTATAAAAGTCAATTAAAATACAATATGTTTATAAAATCTCAATTATTAGCCATTTGATCTTTTGTGGTCTAATGTCGAAGTTCCCTTGGTTTGGCCGTGCAATTGTGGTGTAAAGAATGAATCATATTTCATACAGTTATAATATACACCATCGCTTACATAGCCAATGCGCCACCAACACTGGCTCACTCACCTTTCAAACTGGAACACAACAATATTAAGTACTGCGGTTTTGCCGTAGAATATCTGATGGTGATGGATGGTGGTATATGGGTATATATATTTGCCCGACATCTTATATTAAAAGAAGAAAGACAATTGCTTGTTCCAATACCTTATAATTATTTTTAGATATTATTTAATTTAATACGACAGATGTGGAATTACCTTTATCATAAGGTAGTGAAAAAGGAAAGATATACAAGTTTACAAAATAGCATATTTAGCCGCGGACAGCCGTCGTTAGCGCGGCCGGCCGTTAATTAGAGAATAACTTAAATGTATTGAATATCATTTTTCTACAGAACACCGCCCATATCCTTATTAAGACGATCATATGTTTGGACAACAGACGTAATTACATTTCGCTCTATAATAAACTGGAAACGGGGCCGTGTCTGATCGTGTATTTCTATGAGGAACATTAATCAATGTGTAAATAATAACTCGAATAGATAATAAAAAGACATTTTTATTATATTGACGGTAGGTCCAAGGTTATAATTAAAAGAGGTTTTATTTTAATTTATTGGAATATATGTTTATAAATTTACATTTTTTTTTATAGTAAAAATATATCCAAGACCCTATAACATAAGGTCTATGGTATCACATATTAAAAACGTCATCAAAAAATAATACTTTCTCGTGTTTGTTATCAACATTTTTTTAAGTAATCATTTATATTAATAAATAAGAAAGAGATCTGTTTCCATTTATACGTCAACCCATTGAATTAAATTGCTTAGATAGATAAATAGATATTCTTCGATGTACTTTTTATTACTTCTAATATTCTATAACTATAAAGAGATGTGTAAAGATAACTGTGTCGATTTGCTTAGAAGTTTTTAAATTCCGTTATGGACATCTCGAATAAGTTTAGCCTCATTGAAAACTAGACACGGTTTAATGATAATAAATACTAAGACGAACATAAAATTATACAGTGTCAAAGAAACACTTCGATAGTTTAAATTCAACACCGTATAAGCACAAGTAATAACAATTTGTTAAATTCACATAAAAATATATATAAATCGATTAGCCCGGTTCGAGCAAACATTTTTTATCGCAATTAACCTCATATCTAAAATATATTTTATGTCAAAATTCTCATTAGGTTTAAAGTGTAAGGATATTTTGCACCAGTTTTGAGTAGCGGTGCCAGTCCCAGGCGAATGTACCAGGCTTGTCATCAGATTGCCAATTTACTAGCTGCCTCGTCAATATAAATAAATAGAAATACCTTTGTATGGGAAATTTGGACATTGACCGAAGTAGCAATTATTTTTTGGATCTTAAAAGTTGTTCAATAAAATAAACAATATTGTATACAATTATATTCACCCAAGTTTTGATGGAATGTTTTGATGGATGCGAGGTGGCCTAGTGGTAAGAACGCGTGAATCTTAACCGATGATGGTGGGTTCAAACCCGGACAAACACCACTGAATTTTTATGTGCTTAATTTGTTATTATAATTCATCTCGTGCTTGACGGTGAAGGAAAACATCATGAGGAAACCTGCATGTGTCGAATTTCACTGAAATTCTGCCACATGTGTATTCCACCAACCCGCATTGGAGCAGCGTGGTGGAATAAGCTCCAAACCTTCTCCACAAAAATGGAGAGGAGGCCTTAGCCCAGCAGTGGGACATTCACAGGCTTTAACTGTACTGTACTGTACTGAGTTTTAATGAAAAATTACAAAGTTTATTTAGATTAATTATTTACAATAATAAGTAGACAGATATCTCGAAGTATTTCAATGATGTCATATCACAGTATCGGTCATTTAGGCACTTTTAATATAATGTGGTATTTGTCAATTGATCGTGCGTGACTGAGGCGAGTCGGCTTAAAATAAACTTAAGACTTCTTAAGAAGAAGACAAGCGACGAGCGTATTAAATCTTTTATAGAGAAGTTATGTAATGACGATAAAAATTTAATCGCTTTATAAAATTTAGTCAGCACAGAATTTATATTATTAACTTTTTCCTAGCATAAAGCGCTTAAAAGCATAACTCGCTTCATAATTGCCATCCCTATCATTCCAAGCTTAGCGGTATTAATGAAAGGTGTGGAATACTTTGACGGTCAACTGTAACTTTGTATGAGGTACCATACGTGATATATTATTGTAATATTTGTATCAAGGCTTGATGTCAATTTTATTAAATCTATGACAATATTTTTCATCTGAATATTGATATCAATCTTAATGTGTAAATAACATTTGAAAATTGATAAATAAAAATTATATTTTTTTTTCGTTAACTTATAATTGGTATAAAATAATATTTGTTTTTTTTTTATTTTATTAAAAAAAGACAAATGGAAGCAAAATAATAACAAAATTACAATGAAATTTGTATATTATGACATATCAACAAATATCAACTCCACGCTTGTTTATCATCTAAACAATCTTATATACAGTAAAATGATTTAATTAGTAAGGTATTTATTATATTTTCTATAGCTCATAATAGAATACATATTGAAGGTGTATACTTAATGATAGCTTACACGCTGAACTATAGCCGACTCGTAAAAAGCATCGGCTCCGCGATTCAAGCTTTATTTTAATACATCACATCTGAGATGTATTCAATGGGTCGTTTATAGTTTTTCTTATCTGAGATTCAACGACCGTATTACGAGCGTCCTAATGGTCGATAAAAAAAAACCTTGAAGGTGTTCGTTTCACAGAAATAATACGTACAAGGCGTCTATTACCATACCAAGTGAATAGGAGTCTCGAATATGGTGATGTACGTAATTTATGACTCTATCGCTAATTATCTTACTTTTTATTATAATTGGGTTCAGTTTAATTTACCTTAATATATTAACTGTTAAATTAAACTGTACGAATATATTAATGTTAAGGAATCATGTAATCTATTGACCTACTTCCGGATTACCGAATAATGTAATTTCAAAACGATATCAATGCATAAAAAGTATCTCTCCAAAATGCATATATAAAAAAAATGTAACAGATGATTAGCATAATATTTGGTAATATGATATAACATTTACAGTTTTGGTCGAACACTCCTATATTCGAATCAATTTGAATCGTCTAGAGATATTTTAAATTTAGTTGAAACAATGAAACCTTGCAATTTCGTTAATTCGATTATTAATATCATTCCAATTTAATTTAATTTCAATATTTTGTATAACAACAAATGCTACTCAACGGTAACCGATTTGTGTGAATCAGGTGTAAGCGGTGATTTGACATATTTTCTCCAACTCACGATTACATTTTGTTCAAAATCGTTGATGACAAAAGTAAAGTAACTTGTGAATATTACATGTAAGCATTTCTTCTACATTCTATGATAAAAATTTGCTTATTGGTAGTTCAGTTTTTTTTTTACAATAAATAAATTTCGACTGTACATTGACTGCATATTCAATTGCGAACCTTTCCTTTAAGCCATTTTATCGAATTGTGACATTGATTCGAGCAATAATATCTTGGTACGCTTTCATTTCACGAGTATCATTGACCTTGAACTAAAATATTTACACATTTTTCTATGAATGTAACTTAATTTATTCAAGATTATATCTTATCTTTACCTTATTATTTTGAATGTCTCGTTAATTAGTCTAATGACTTGGTTTATAAGTAATATATAAGTTATTCTGTTATTCAGTTTTTAAATCCTCAGTATGGAAGTCCGGCATGGAAATTGACAGTGTCAGTCGGGAAGTACGTAAAACCAAAGAACGTGCTACTGAACTGAACTCTCTTCGATTGTGTCGTAGAATTATAAGAATGACGGAATGGAGTGTTTAAATCTATAAAAGAATTTTTACCTTTGGAGTCTTATCTCAGGAACTACAAATCTGATCTGAGAAATTGTTCCATCATTAGATAGCGTGTTTACTGAACCGTAAACGTGTGTTGATCGTATTATGTATAAAACAGGCACATATCGAAGCCACGGGGTACAGCTAAATATAAAGTTGTTTATCGTGATTTTATACAAGGATCTCTAGAAGTCGCGCGAGGGGGGGGGGCATTTAGATATGTTAATCGGTTCACAATCACATTACCGATCCTTAGTTTCTTTAACACCTATTTTGTAAACTGGTTGTAACTTCGCGAAGTCGGAGTTGTTTGATGACCATTTTTATCGCTGGAAAATGCATTTATGCATCACATTTAACAGCAGGGGCTGCCCTTCGGCCAAGTGCCAGATTAACAACAAAAAATCCTAATCATTGTGACAATGAGAACTGGATTACTAGTGTGTATTAACGGATACATTAATAAATTGGTAACGTTGTTCTATATAAAGTCCTTATTGGTACAAGATGGACTTTATTTAGCATTCGTACATAAATATGTTATGTAAATGTATTTGTTAGGAATTAGAAAGTAAGATTAAACTTATGTAACTTGAAGTATGATGTTTAGTAGGTTTCGTTTATGAGGGGGAAATAAGGGGGGTTAAAGTATTTATAGGAAATCAGTTATATTTAATTAACATGCTCTTACTAATTTATTTGCCACGCTTAACCAAAAACAGTCTCCCAAAATGTTTTGCATGAATACGACATAGGTATATAATAGTTACTAAGATTCTGCGTCTGCTATGATTAAAGTTACCTTTATACTCTCTTATTTATACACACAAAACACACTATATATTATATAATAAAAATTTGATTATTATAAGTTCAAAAATTCGACATCACCCACTGTATTGTTATTAAATACTTGTATTTCTATTGTGTAATTAGACGCTAAATACGAATAAATTGAAACCTATACTAATTCTGAAAACGCGATGGTTCTTTCGATAAACAATTACTCGAATTCTTTGTGTATCACATTTACAAGCGAATTGATACATAATTAAAAAATATAGTGTGCGTCATTCGTGTTTCAACCTAGATAGCTCTCATAACGCCTAAAGTCGTTAAATAAGTTCCACTTACATAATAAATTAAATATTTGAAACATATAATTCCTAGAAAAAGATTATAGAATGACATACATACAACAAATGAAACGCATTACCTTTCTTGTGTCATTAGCGTCGGATAAAAAGTAGTCTAAGTTAAAAGTAATGACTTTCTAATTCAACGCGAGCTGTAAGCAAAAACGAGTTATGCTTAGATTATAAGACGTGAGGTGAAAAAAAACAAACCAGCCCGCGGTACCTTCTATAACTTATAAGGAACCATTAATGAACACAAACGTACTAACAGACTTTTTCATTCACGATTATACCGCAAAGATATTAATATGGTGGATCTGAGATACGTTTATGGTGTAATTATGTGATAAGCGATGATCGAGTCCGCTTTAGGTCTTCGACTTGATGACAAGATTCCTATTATCATGAGCTATAAATCCCATGTCTTCTTCGTACAGCTCGGGTCGTTTATGGGGAAGTTATGTCTCGGTAGTATTAGTAGATGACGGATTTAGTAGGACCGTCAACAGCGGGCTTGAATCGAATTTGTAATGAATATTTGTATATATACACGTGTAGTGTGACCATATCTCTATGTATATTTGGAATCGTTTCTCCTTTGTCCAGCGTTGGGACGATCACTGGCTGTCACTTTAAACACAATTTCCAGGATTTTTAGTTATAGCTCGAGTTAATATTGTTAGGTTATTGGGTTTTTTATTATTTCGTGTATAATACAAAATAATCTAAAGCCGGTAAAACCTTGAAGCATAGCTAGTCTATCTATACATACGTATATGCGGAGACTAGGAGATAATTATATAAGAAGTAGTGATTCGCAGTTTCGCCCGCTTTCAATTTAAGCTTGATGTGATAAGCATAAATTTATTGTGGGTAATATAAGAAACTTGCATAATAACGAATTATTGCCTTAATGTCTCGAACTGTATTTATAGTGCAATTATCTATTTCTCGCTATCTGACATCTGGCCCTGTGGCGCAACGGATAACGCGTCTGACTACGGATCAGAAGATTCCAGGTTCGAATCCTGGCAGGGTCGAATTATTTTATATTTATTTATATATTTTAAATTATCAAAACTTAGCACAAGGTAACATGATACTTTTTATTTATACTAATGAAAATATTGCTAGTTCAAACTTTTATAGAATACGATAAAGGCGAATTAAAACTTTGGTGGATGCGTTTTGTTTTTTTTTAAAGGCAAATCGGTAGACAGTCAGATGGTAAGTGAGGAACTCTGCTCGCTAGTAGAAATTCGGACTGTTAGAAATATATTCGTAATAGTATATTAAAACTTACAATGTACCGCCAATAAAATTGAGGGGTGACGTCATAAATTCGAAGTTTTAAGCGTCACTATCGCAATGGCCTTGAGTCCTAATGGCCTAATCGACCTGACCCCTTGGATATTGTCGTCCCCTTTTCTAACGCTGTACGCTTAATTGGGCAGGCAGATTAGTTAGGCAATATTAGTTATTCCTTAAAAGCTTGCTATTATTCTTTTTTTAATATGGTTTTTGTTGGTAAAATATCATTAGTTATGTGAGCTTCTAATTAATTTATATGTTACCAATGTTATGGATCGTATTAACACAAATAGTGATCGTGATGTTTGCCTGGTGGTATGAAACGGTTTGATTGATTGACAATTTCAACTTGATAACTTAATATTTTTTTGTTTGTTACAATTAATACGATTACGACTTTGAGGTCTCAGCTTAAAAGTGCTTCAATAGGAATCATCATCGAGATGTTTTTATATCATTTAAAATTGTATAATGTAACAAAATGGTCGGTTTGATTTACTTCGAAGTTTGTCTTCTTATTAAAATAAAACTTGTATTTAAAAAAAAACCTATTAATTTATTTAACTTTACATTGCATTTTTGCTCTGATGTCCGGGTACCACCCACTAATCAGATATTCTATCGCTAAATGGCGATACTTACTATTGTTTTGTTCCGGTTTGAAGGGAGAGTGGGCCAGTGAGAGGACATAACATCTTAGTTCCCGAAGTCGGTGGTGCATCGACGATGTAAAAAATGGTCAATATATCTTACAGCGCCAATGCCTACGGGCGGTAGCGACCAGTTACCACCAGGAGGCCGATTTGCCCGACCATCTTTTTATAAAAAAAACTTTTAATTGTAAGTATCTTTCTACTTAAAATATCAACGTCAATGAAATTACAGTATTTTTTTAACAATTTGTATCAGACGTATAAATGCGTCACGCTCCGTATAAGCGTACATTCAAGCTTGAAAGTAGATCGGATTGGTATCACTTAAATCGATATTACGTATAGAAGATTATGTAAATGCGGTCGGCACTTTGATGTTATTCTAATTCTTAATTAGAGTCGGCTTAGTGAGTTGGAGCGCGCATTAGTGATTACATTAATCCATTGTGTCCGAATGTAATCAACATGTGATTAATATTATGGAAATTAAAGGCCGTGGATACTTTCAAGACATCATTTTTCTTAGAAATATAAAGCATTATTTTTTGTTTTCACATGATTGGATTTACTTTGATGTTGTTATATATCTTATTGTATTCATAATTTCCTAACAGATTTTTTTAATACATACTACTACTTATCATTACATCAATACATTTAATGTATACGTTTGTCGTCAGCCAATCATCGTCTGCTACTGGACACAGGGCTTTTTCAGTTGCGCTAAAGCTCCCGCATGCAGTTAGATCCCGTCACTTTCTTTAGGTCATCGGTCCGACTGGCTGGAGGGCAACCGACACTGCACTTACCGAATCGCGGCTTCCAGCCTAGGACTCCTCTTTTGACCAGCCCACTGCCACTTCAGTGCTAATTTTGAAAGCTATGTCTACGTTTCGGTAACTTCGATTTTAATCCAGATAATCGCATTTCTGATTTTATTCATAAATGATACTCCGAGCATCGCTCGCTCTATAGCATGGCATAGCTGGGCGACCTTTACTTTGTGGAATATTCCTGCAGTTGTGTCCTCGTTTATTAATTACACCACGTGCAAATAAATACGATTGAAAAAAAATCAAACCTTATTGCGTCAGAATTATTACACAAACTTTACATATAGAATAATTTAGGCTTCTTTCAATTAAATTTAGACCTTAAATTTTATTCTCATTTCTTTGAACACTTTTTAAAAATCTGTCTCTTCAAATTAAAGGTAGATTACGAGTCAGATTTACTTAGACCCCACTCTTAGCCGTGTGTTTTCCATGTTCTAGACTTGACTGATAAAAACTGACAGGTGCGTTCAAGTCATCATGTTATCTTTGCTGTTTCATATTTCTCACAATTAAAATTTAAATATCTTTATTCAATATTGGAGCATTCACTTTAAAAAATATCTCGTTTTTGTTATTGCTGACTTTTGTTATTATTTACAATTTTAAATATTAATAGTAGCAAGGACATGATCGTTTCATTCCCGAGGTGCGCTATAACCTATGAATTTACTAACTGTGATACGCGTGTGGCAGAATTTCATCTGACATACGCAAGTGTTTCTTAACCAGATAAATTGTAAACACTTGAAAGTTCAATGGTTCTTTGTCCGGGTTCGAATCCACAATCTTCGGTTAAGATACCCGTTTTCAACCCATTAGACAATCTCAGCTAACTGATAAATTAATTTTAAAAGAAATCTATTACTGAATGAATCAAATCATCTTAGATTATATCTAAGAATCTTTGATACCTTCCACAGAACGGAAGCTGAGCCGAGGTACATGACATCTCCAAGATAACAATCTTGGGCTTGATTTCTCGGATAAAAAAACAGCTATTCGATTTTTCATCTTATTCCCTAAGTAATAAGATGATATTTCAATATATTTGATTTGATTTAATGATTACGTTAAACGTGTATTAATTATTATAATATTATTGAACGCGCAAGTGCGTTCTTTAATAAGTATGAATAAAAAAAAAAAGTTTCAAAATACTTAAATGCTTGTCTATGTGCGAACAAATTGTTGTTTTTTTTATCCGATTATATTAAAACCGAAATGATTATTTTCTGCTTTTAACGTGACTAAAACCTATATACTGATAAGTTTAATATTATAAATGCAGTGTCTAAGTCTGTCTGTTTCTGACGTCATCGTAACAAAACCATTGAACAACCCAATATACTTTATTGAGCAACTCAGGATTTGAATGCAGCCTTCAGTGACTTGCAGTCTTATAAGCTAACCACTGATCAACAGTGTAGTTTAAGCTTCGTGTTGCTTAGACCTACAAAGAACACGGCAATATTAAGTCTAGTAGGTAGTATAAATGTGTTTGGCGGTAGAATAACACACGAGTGGTCGGTAGTCGGAAAGCCATTACATTAGATTTTATTATACTTAAAGAAGTACAATATTATTATAATTGATTTAAGACAAAATATAAAGTACCTAACAGAAAAACAGCCTGTGAATACTGGCCATTGGCCGATTCCACGTGATAAAATTTTCATCAGATGCTTGCAGATTTCCTCAAAATGTTTTTCTACACATCATAAAAAAGAATGAGCACATGGAAACTCAGTTGGTGAAAACTCGGATTTCAGCCTGGAATTTTCTGTTATGATTCATCCACTCTAACCACTGGGGCTTCTTGACTCTAGGTATAAATAAGTATACATATACATGTTTATATTATGTAATATTGCAAACAGATTGTTACAAGTAACAAATGTTTAATTTCTTTGACGACCTTGACTCGCATAGGCGTGGTCGGTAATTTATTCATTAAAATATTTTTAATCATAACGATTTCATTTGGAGATTTAATGTGTCACGGTCGATGTTCTTAATGTAGATAACTTGCTCGTCTAGTCTAGATGACTATCGATATAAGAATATGAGACGGACATCGCACAGTGCGTGAAATCTAATTATTTATAACGGTAGGCTCTTACAAGCAATCGTAGAATATATATATATTTTGAATAATTAGCCGACGAGCATATGGGCCACTTGATCGTAAGTGGTCACCAACGCCCATAGACATTGGCATTGTAAGAAATGTTAACTATCGCTTACATCACCAATGCGCCACCAACTTCACAACCTGGGAACTAAGATATTATGTCCTTGTGCCTGTAATTACACTGGCTCACTCACCCTTCAAACCGGAACACAACAATACCAAGCACTGCTGTTTTGCGGTAGAATATCTGATGAGTGGGTGGTACCTACCCAGACGAGCTTGCACAAAGCTCCACTACCAGTAATATATAGTGTCAAATACATTTGTAGTGTACATCGTTCAAAATATACAATACATAATTTACAAATAAAATTTACGAGATATAATTACAAGCTTTTAAGGCTTAGCGATATCAATTGAAACGTAGTTATTATTTAATTGCCCGGTTTGAATGAGATCAATATAAAAAGTATATTTTTTATCGTACGTCGTGTCTATTAATGATGTAAGTTGCATAATTAAACAGTGGCATGTGTTGATATTATTTCATTGTGAAAAAATTACAAATGAACACATGAAGCAAAACTTAAAACATTTGATAAAGTTTGTCACTATCTAGATATAGATTTTCACCGCTACGTATAGACATATATACAAAGGTGTGCCCCTAAATCCACCACGGTAGCATTTGATAATTTAAAAGCATTTGTAAAAGTATTTTTGAATAAAAAACAAGTGAAAAGTCAACGATGGTTGCCCGGATTAGAACGTGCGAAATTTGGCTAATAAGACAATTTCTATCCATAAATATCGGTATGAAATAAATATATTAAGGATATAGGATATTTAAATTATATTTAATAGAATACAGCCTATCTATTAAAGCTATCTTAGTTTTTTTACGATATCACTAAATCTGAGCGCCATCGAACTCCATGCGAAATTAATAAGACCAGACCTTCACCAGCGCTAATTCATTCAGTCTGACCCCAGCCTAATGAATACTTCTTACTGCCTTAAAAGATCACGTAGGTATTAGCGATGTAGGTCATGCTGGTGAGATTTAATATGATTGGTCAGTTGCATATTTGGATCAACCAATCAAAATGGTTTATTGCCTGTCACCTGTCGGTTCAATGTTTGAAGGCGATTTGAATTTAAATTATTTTTAAAATGAACTTAGCAACATCGAATGTCTAACTTTGATCTTTGGACATGGAATTTATTAACTGTTTTTATTTTATTAGTATACACTTTCTATACTTTTACTTTGCTTATTGTGACCTTTCCACATATTTTACAATTATTTCTCTTGCTCAAAGGTTGTCTGAAAGAAATCGCTGCTTTAACGATTGTCCCCTCAAGCTGTTTTGTGACTATTTACTGGTGATAGGGATTTGTGCAAGCTTGTCTGGTTAGGTACCACCCACTCAGAAGATATTCTACTGTAAAACAGCAGTACTTGATATTGTTTTGTTCCGGTTGCATTTTACAGTGATATCAAGAAAGAATACAAAAAATGCGACACAACCGTTTTCGAGAAAAAAAAAAAAGTAATAATTTTGCTGTTGTTGTGCCAACTTGGCACGGATTATTTCGCCAATGTCAATGTACGAAGAAATATTTGATAATACAAAGATATTAGCTTGTTGCAAAGCACGTGATGAATTATAAACACAAATTAAGCACAAGAAAATTCAGTGGTGCTTGCCCGGGATTAAACTCGGAATCTTTGGTTAAGATTCTCGTTTTCTAATCACCGGGCCATTACGGCTCATCGGCTTTAAAGTTATTTAGTTATAAATATCATCTGGTACAAATGCCTTAGTTTTTACAAATTATAAATTAAACAATACAAATAAAAACCAAGTTTTTAATAAATATTTGATGAGCAAGCCTGACCAGGTCTGAAGAAATAATAACATAAATCCGTAGATATTATGACACACAGATAAAAAAACATATATTATTAATATCCCGTATCCATCATCATTCCCTTATCAGGAATCTTCTAAAAACGATATAACTTTTTTTTACATTCCGTTAAAGTTTCTCATTCAACCTCTGATCCAACCATTTCTCCTTAACCATAAACGTTGTGATCGTAACTCGTAAACACTGCACGTACATCACTAGTCTGTAGATCACTGATCTATAGATCTTCGGTAGATAGATCATTAGAGTGTGATCGATATAGCCTGCCGTTCATGCATTATTTATTATTATAAGTTGTTTTATGTTTTGTGTGTTAGAGGGAGATAGAAAATAGTATTTAATGAAACGTAAGATTATCAAAATCATAGTCAAATTGAGTTAATGATCACTTAACTTGTGCATATTTATATGTATATTCTACTTGCTACTGTTGTGTTTAATTTGGATTATTATTACTAGGCCTCGGCTTCACAAGGATAAATCCTGATTTTTTTTTCGTAAATTCTGATCTTAGTGAGCGTCTACATCGCGAGAGAAGTAACTAAGCTAAATTTTTAGTCAATCTGTCCTATAGTTTCTGAGATCTTGTGATGAGTCAGTCAGTCAGTGGTACATCGCTTATGTTTTATATGGAAAACTGATATGACGCAGTAGCTAGAACACGTGAATTTTAAACGGAGATCGCAGGTTCAAACCAGGGCAAGCATGACTGATTTTTCAAGTGCTTAATTTGCATTTATAAATCATCTCCTTGGATTAACACCTGTTGCACAATATGCCTATGTAATGTATATGAAAAAAATCATTGGAGACTTTAATTCACAAGTGTAAAGAAATCAATAAAGCATCGTAATAATATGTCGAATGAAATCTGCCTTGTGCTCGTATATCTCAACCTAAAACGTATTGGAGCTGCGTGGTTGAATGAGATTGAAAAAGTCCCAAAACAACTTATAGTACACCCGTCACGACTGCTATCTTTCGACATAGATTTGCAAAACATCATTGTACAAATCGAAATTAAACACGAACATTTTAATTTTCTTACAATTCATATTCATTGTGTTTTTTTAAGACCCAGAGTACACATCACATGCACATATATACATATTTACATGCAATGGCTTTATATATTCGTATTTATCTACAGTTTGTAAGATTGGGTAATGTTTATGGTGACTGCTCCGCTCCTTACTGTCGTACCGTGAAGCTATATAGCCCATAAACCTCCTAAACGGGCTATCTACCGTATAAGTAATTTATCAAATCCGACCGGTAACTCCTAAGACGCCGGTAGCCGAGATGGCCCAGTGGTAAGAACGCGTGAATCTTAAACGATGATCTTGGGTTCAACAACTGAAGTTCATGTGCTTGATTTGTGATTATAATTCATCTCGTGCTTTACGGTGAAGGAAAACATCATGAAAACAACCGGCATGTGTCTAATTTGATTGAAATTCTGCTACAGGTGTATTCCACTAATCCGCATTGGAGCAGCGTGGTGGAATAAGCTCCAAACCTTCTCCTCCGTTATTGGTATTCCACTAGAATACCAATAACAAATATAATATATTCAGTATATTTAAACTCGATACATATTCACATTATCGATATCATTTATTACATACATTTAATAGAATCATCACAGATCTACTGCCACGCGCATACTTTGGTAGGAGAACCCTGTGAAATATGGCGCGATCTAATATGTACATTATTCCCCGTTACTCCATAGCCTATGTCCTTATAGGACACAGGATCTCTATGTCAAAAGTAATGATAATATCACAAACTGATAGTCAAATTAAATAATAAATCACATATGTTTTTTTTATTCAAATTCAATACAATATAATTAAAAAAAAATGAAACGTTTCAAGTCGCGTATTAAGTGGTGTATTTCACACTAAGCTCACACGATTGACGATCAAACGTGACACGGATCTGATACCTGCCGACACGACTTTAGCATTACCGACGCAAGCTCCAGCGTGACACAATCAAGGTCACGGTATATTCATTACTCTGCACTCGTACCATTGTATCAATTTAATCTTCATATCTATGGTATTAATAAAATCGTTGACAAGGTTTGTCTATAAGTCATATCTTGGCTGACTACGTGTGTGGTGTCATTCGTCTAAGGTTGACTCAGCTTACGTGTATGTTGCAAGGCATAACGGCCTTAAACGATTTAAGAAGTGTAATCGAATAGTTAAAAGCTTGTGGATATTCATGACGTTATTTTAATATTTTAATAAAAACATTAAATTATATACATATAAAACAGTTTAATTATCAATTAATAAGTTTAAATTAAACGTAAAGCAATTTGGAATGTGGATCATATTGAAAGAAACTGGCATAAAAACTCAGTATGTTTATCCACGAAATTGTTTATGTAATACCATTTATGTATATTATTGTCATAATCGACGCTGACTCGTTCATGTTTATATCATATGTATAATTTTCTATTGAACATAACGAAGAGACATTATAAGACAATGTTTTATTTATTATAAACTGTTTAATTTATCAGAACAACCTTGAATAAAGTTCATTAATACTTCCCTACACTAACATATCTACCGCCAAAAAGAAATACTCTGTATTATTGCGCTTCGGTATCAAAGTGCTAGTGTAACTATAGGCACAAGAGCCATAATTCCCAGTTCTTGTTAACTGTATAAGTGATGGTTAATATTTCTTAAAGTGCCAATGTCTTCGGGTGGTTGTGACCACTTACCATCAGGAGTATCCACCGTACCATCAGGACCACTTACATATTTGTAAGTCTGCCTACTTATTTTTAATAAAAACCTTAAATGCTTAGGTAATTTAAAAAAAAATCATTTCGTGTGAATGTTATTATGACTAATTTAGTACCAGGGAACTTAAACATCTCTGTTCTGATGTGAATGTGTGGGCCATTTGACATATTACATGTAAATAAAAACTCTAGTTTATTACCAAATTTCAAGCATAACTTAATTGAAGCAACTTACTTAATTGATGCAATTTGAATTCCTTTCCAAGTTTATGTAAAATTAATTATAACAAGAGGTAACGCAAGACTCCATGAATTTGAATATTAAAGGACAGTTTGTAAATTTTGATTTTGTTTGAAATAAAATATTTGATTAATTGATACTTAAGGTAACAGTCTGTATATTATTGACATTGCAGGAAAAAGGCCTCCTATTCGTTTGAGGAGAAGTTTTTGAGCTTATTTCAATGCAGTTTGGTGGATACACATGTGGAATGATTTTATTGAAATTAGACTCATGTAGACTTCCTCACGATGTATCTTTCACCGTAGAGCACGAATGAAACACAAATTAATAATATGAAAATTCAGTTTTGCTTGCCTATCAGAAGTTCAGCTGTCAGATACGGGCTGTAGCATATTACAGTATCTTAATTTAATACAGTTAAATCATAGATATCACTTTTTTATATATAATAGATAGACAGAGAGGAAATGGGTCACCTGATGGTAAGTGGTCACCACTATCTATAGAAATTGGTGCCTAAATCAATATTAGCTATTCCATAAATCGCTAATGCTCCACTTGGGAACTAAGATCGCTTGTACCTGTCGTCACACTGGCTCATTCACTATTCAAACTGGAACACAACGATACTGAGACTCTTAGAGTCCTCCTAGGGGTAGAAAATGTGATTAATAACCGACTTACCCCGACGGGCTTGCACAAAGCCCTACAACCTATCACTGAATATAAAATCCAATTGCACTGTTAGGAATCAATTAAAAGTAGGAACATATGACTACATTCAATTAAAAATTATATATAACGATTAATCACTAAACTTATTGCTAATCAATTTAATGTTATTTATTATTATTAATCACTTATTTTGTAATTTAAAATGTTATTGCTTAAACTTTATAATAACGTTTAGATTTTATCTTTAAAGTAATGAATTGTGGTTTATTAATTTGTGTAAAATTTAGTATAAAAAGAAACAAAGTACGATAAGAATGTTGTGTGTGATTTAATAAGCTGCATATACTTAGTGCTTAAGCTGAAATTTACGATAAAGGTGTGAAACAAAAAACAACAAAAAATTTATAATAAATATACAAATATGATTGTATCGCTCTGTGCAGGCGTCACGCCGCGACATTTTAATGAAAAATAACAATTCCGTTCTGTGATTCAATATTAATATTGTTTCCCTAAAATAATGGAATTTAAAAAAAAAATGTCCCGTTATTTTAAACTCTTACATGGTAACCCCAGTGAATGTTGCGAGTATTTCTTGAAAACGTAATAAAAATTTACGATCTCAATTTAAATTCGCAATACAAGAAAATAAACAATACCATTCCTCTGAATCTTCATTCATGATCGCTGTGACCTGCGATGTCCTTATAAAATAATTTTAATTTTAAACATAATGACGAATTTCGGCCACGGCGGCCAATCTCAAGGAAAACTAGCCAACTACGCAGGACAAACACAGGTGCAATAATAATCCGATGGGACGACAATCCGATAGGACCGAAAGTTCAGGCACAGAACCAACGACTTAACGTGTATTATGAGGCATGGTGAAGTACATACTTCCTGCCTCCAGGCAGCTACTATGATTTTTTGATAGAAAAAGTAGTGAGGCTTAAATCTAGAAAATTGAGATCTGCGGCCTAATATCCGGCCAATTTTTTTTTTACTTTCGACATAGGATGTGATGGGGCGCGTAGCAGTAGGACGAATGGTTTTACGTGCTATTCGAGGCACGGTAGTGTACATTACAAAATAACAATCAATAATATAAAGTCTGTCGAAATATACAAAATTAATATGCACTTTCAACGTTTGTCTAATTTCAGAAACGTATATAATTAACCCTGTTCACTCGTATTTGACACGATATATTTTATAATTAAATAATATAATTGTGCAACGACTTCATTTTAAATGATCATCATAATTAAATTACGATATTATGTAACATTATTATAATTTATTCGTTTGACGTTTAGATGCTAAGACTATCGCCAATTGGCTTTTTCTTGTATTTAATTGGAGAAGTCGTGATGGCTGAGTGGATAGACAACGTCTTAACGAACAATCTTAACTGGTTCAACACCCGTGCAAGCAACACTATACGTTTATGTGATATTTGTTTATACTTCATCTCGTGCTCGGCGATGAAGTAAACCATCGTGAGGAAACCTTCATCGGTCGGAATAAAAACATTATATCGACCAGCAACCAGATTAGAACAACGTAGAATTAGCTTCTTTAGAGGCTTGAAGCCTTCCTATCAAAAGAAGGGGGAAAATAAGTCCAGCAGTGGAACATTACAGACTTTACTTTTAAACTTTTTTAAATTTTCGTACGATTGCTAATTAGAGTAAAAGTATGTGTTTAAAAAAAAGTGAGTTTTAGTGTGCCTGTGTGTGTGTGGCGCATAATTGTATATAGAGTTAATTAAAAAATAACAAACGATAATAACTATTACGACATTAATTACATGTATCGTAAAGAAATAAAAAAATAATTAATTAACATGGTACCTCGTAGTTTTGTGGGCGCATACAAACACTCATTTTGTGAGCTTTCAAAATTCAAGGCCGATTTCGCTTTTTGACGACAATTCAATATACGCTAACGGTCATAACCCGAACAAAATATAATTTAATTCGGGTTTATATCTGATATAAAAAGCGTTTAAAAATCATTTTATTTTAAATGGTTTCAAATATTAAGAGCACGCCTAAAGCTCTTCGATCACTAATATGAACTTTTTATTACTGATCGAAACTAAAGCTAGAAAAATTAAAGATTTCTCCAGCGCGTCCTTTAAGCCTCTCTAGACACGGAATATCACTTCTACCTAAAACGACCAGAAATATTATTAGTGTCAGTTAGCTCTAAAAGCATTTTATTGTTATAAAAATTAAAACAAAATGGTTTAAAAAATAGGCAACCTTCGATTATTTGTAAATATAATTCAGCATTACGAGTATTAATCAAATAAATGTACTGATTAGAGGTAACATTGTGATTTTTTTCTGTCGAGAAAATTTTTGTTTCCGACCTGACACAACCCTTGATAATATAACATAGTTAAACATACAATATTTTATTTTGAACTTTGAACTGGTTTCACCCGTGCAAAATCAAATAAGAGATAAGAAATTTTGCTTTTTACCCTCTTACCGTATACATACACATGTTTAAGTAATTTTATCATCAGTCGAGGGTCGTAACGTCATATGAGTGAATAATTGACGAACGAAATAGATATCGGGCGCTTTTTATTTGCTTATGATTGAATACAGTATCCCCTCAATCAAGTAAAAGTTGTTGCATAAATATATATGTAATAACTACCACAGATAAGCTAAATATTGTTGTTGTATGCTGGCTATATATTGTACTTATATAAGATCAGAGTGGATTAGTACAAAACCAAAGTTAGTTAGAATGCTTTTAATTTTACCTCATCCTGAAAAGCGCGATGCAAGGACTCCTTATTGTACCTCTCGTCCCCCTGTTTCAAAATGGCCGAACATTGCTTCAATAATGACAATCTAATCCTCTCTTTGACGTTTTCCTCTTCCATAAACGACATCCTATGCCCCTGTCTAGGAACTCCGAGTAAATCCGTGGAGTTATCCCTTTCACTAGGATCATGTGTGGTATTCTTGGAATGATTGTCAGCCATTTCAATTTCGCTGTCATTTTTCCCGCCATCAGAACTGTCAATGCTGATTGTTATATTATCTGTGACATTATGGTAACAGTTTTCCTTTTCTGACGTCATTTTGATGTTTTCACTTTTTTATTGCATTTTTTTTTGTTATACTGTCATTTTATATTGCATCACCGAAATTATGTAAAATTGAAAGTAGGAACATTAATAACACGAGATTTTAAAAGTTGTCTTTTTATATTGCATACAAATTCTATCAAATGATACTAAACGGCATTCAATTAATAATTTATTTTTAATACATTTAAACTTTAATGGCTCTTTATTTTTTTACGAAACATTTTATTGATAGATGTTTTGTATAATTCGTTTTAGATTTCTTTTTTTTTTCTGGCTTATATCTTCGGTAATTGTGCGCAAAATGTGCTGTCAATATTACGTATAAAAGAGATTTTATTGCATTTAGTTTTTTTTTTCTTTTTAATTATAACAGACTTATGTCTAGCTTTTATAAGTCCTCTAGAATTGATAGCGTAATGGCATTAATTGAATTGTCGAAGTACATGATTTATTACTATCATTTGTCATAAATACGAGTAACAGATTAGTTAAATTTCCATATTTATGCTGATGAGTATTTAATATTAAAACGTGATTAACATAACCAGCGCTTAATAAATATTCAATATAGTAAGTGTTATGAATTGAAATAAATTTTAATGAAATATGATTATGCTTAACAAGAATCCTGCTTTGATGAATAACAAGTCCAAACGATATTTATGTTAGTTTGTGTTACGACGTTCTTTATACAAATAAATATGAGATCTGTTATTTTAAATTTAGTTTCTGTTTTTTTTATTTATTTAAAAAGCGAAGGAGGTTAAATGTTGCTTATGAGTTAATAAGTTTTGTAATTAAAAATATACTCATTACATTAAAATCCTAGTTTATCCAAATATACAAAATAAAAAGTAGTTTTCAATTAAATACAGATAGGAGGAATGTTATTTTTAAATTTTGCTTTTCAAATCAAGTGCCTGAACATATTGTGATATAGATTTCGTTAACAATAATAATGTGTACAATGTATGTGATTATTTTTTTGTAGTTATATTTATATTTATACATATATGATTATGTTGTGTCTTCTGACCGATACCGAGCTGCTAAAAAAAATTCACTAACTCTGAATTGATCTGACCCGGGAATTGAAATCAGGACTTCGAGTTATGCAGCCATATAAGCTAGCCTCTTATACTTTTACAAGAGAAATCTCGTTTGAGTTAAAAAAAAATGCAGTACGTAGAATTTGTAGCAACCGGGTGGTACCACACAGGGTAGCTTGTAAGTAAGCTGTCTATGGTATTTAAGAAATGCATTGCATTAGTAATCTCATAGCGTTCTGGATGTCATCCGATGGGACCAACGAATAAAATGTTAAGGTAACACCAGACTAAATTTTATATACGATTTCATTTATGATTTTTATCTGTGATTCTAGATATAGCACAGATTATACATATACGAGGGCAGATTAAAATGTTTGAGTCATCACATCATTTTCTTTAATACACTATCATCATTTAGTTGACATACTCTTTGGTGGTCACAGTATAAAATTTTGTTTGCTAAATTAAAATTAGTATTAGTGAATAAGCTACTATACATTTGTCCGTATATATGTATGTATATATAATGCTACATATTATAATACTAATCTCCGAAAGCTTAAGGATTTAAGGATCCTATTATATGAAGTAACTGACGCAAGTAATAGAACGAGCGAAATAAACACCGCGAAGATATATACAATTATCCTTTTCTGAAGTATATTATGAAGTATTGTTGACAATTAATACGTGTAATGCTTCTATGTATATTGAAAGTTATAAATAAGTACACTTATACCAGAAATTGTAGCTCGTGTGCTTTCAACAAAGTTTTGCTTGCCGTTCAATTCTTAGCAGTTCTAAGAATTGAACAATTTTTCAAACAATTCTTTTGAACAAGTTCTGACAAACCAAGTTAGCTGAAACTTTGCACTCAGGTTGAGGATAGTGTTGGGAAAGTGTATGCAATCTGGTATATACTTACTGACTTTTGCAAAAAAGCTTTTTAAACGGTTTCGAATTATATTTTAATGCATTACGTATGCATTCAATGTTCAATTATATGTCCACATTCATACATTGAAACTATTTCAATATTATATATGTATATCAATTCTACGTCAATAATTGCATGTAATATTATACTCATATAATTATTTTTATATCATTTTTAAATTTGCAGCCGTAAATCACACGCTAGCATAGCTTACGTTATGGTGTGTTTCTATCTTAAAGTTCCAGGTGCTAAGTTTTTGTAGACTCGCGACCACTTTTACCGTCGGCATGTGGTGACATGAATAATACAAAGCGATGCAAAAGTATCGCGTCCCACGCGTTACTTTGGGTTCCGTACAATGAGTATGTAATGACGAAATGTTGATTTGTGTTCTGTATAAAAATTTAAATTAAACCGTAAAATATAAACTAGAAATTTAGTTCTCATGCGAACTATTTTTTTTAACTTTACTTTACTTTGTAATGATTACTTTAAATGTACTGTTATGATTGCATTAATGTGTGTGTTAAGATTTAAAAGCTTGTAAAAGCTTAGTCCACAATCTACATGATTAAATATATTTTGATATATTTTTTATGATACCTATATCTAAAAAACCCTTTAATTATTTAAAAATAACTAAGTAACGGATTTTGACATAATTTTAAAGTTATTTGGGAATGAATCTTATCGATCATCGGGACGTAAAAAAAAATTCAATTTGATAGTTTATCATCGAGATCTTAATATATGAAACGTTGGAAAACGTTTTGGCTTACAGAATCGATTTAAGATTAAACCACAATGCTTCCAACACAAGTTAAAAATAACTTACAATTGATATATTACATTAATTTAAAAAAAGGTTGGATTTAGGAAACATTGTTATTCACACAGGATCTATAAATTTAATTGCATATGATTATTATATGATTGATTGATAAATAGGCTACTATTCGTTTCCTTTCTGATATTTTCGATGGAATCTACATTCCAAATAATTGCTTAACCATTCATGTACAAATAAGAACAACTTTACATGTTGTTATATAATATGTAGATATGGTGTGTATTTGAAATTCGCATTTAACGAAATAAGACATAAAAAGCAAATTCTCGTAAAATTCCGCGGACACAAGATTGGATATATAATTGTAATAATTTATAATAAAACCAGTTTTCGATTAAATTTGTCTTGTAAATTGACGATTAAGTGGTTTCAACTATTTTATATTATTTGAATATGTAAATATAGAAAATTAAGACACACGATCATTAATTATTGTCCGACTATCGTCTCAATAAAGTTGATGACGATAAAGAATCTTTATAATGCTAGAATAAAAACAATCTCACTTTATCTTAAAAGCGCTTTAAGATCTACAAGTAAATATAACTATAAACATATTAAATAAAATTGTATCTCAAAGTAAGCCTATATTGAAAATTATTTTTTTAAATATAAAATCGTTCAAGAAAACTGACATTATTTGTACATGAAATATTCTTAACGTTTAAGGATTCTTCTCTAGGAGAAGGTTTTGAAGCTTATCCCACCACGCCACTCTATTGTGTTGGTGGACAACACGACAGGTTTTCATCCGACACATTTAAGCTTCCTCACAATGTTTTTACAATCACAAATTAAGCACATGAAATATCACTAGTCCTTGACCGCGTTTCAACTCGCAATTCGGTTAAGATTCAGATATTCTGACCACTGGGGCATCTTGGCTCTTAGTTAAAAAGTACCTGGGAGACCGAGCTTTGCTTTGCTCTAATAATTACTTTTTTGTGATATATTGGAGATACCTATTAAGATAAAATTAAAACCTTTTTAAAATACAAAACCGTTAGGGCCGTTTCCATGACACACGTATTTATTTTAAGCACCATTGCTTAATAGGATATGTTTAAAATAATAATCGTGTTGTGTATGACTTTTACTTTTATTTTTAATCTATACTAACTAAAGTGCCAGTTATTTACAAACCAAATATATATGTATATAAATATAAATGCCGACGATGGCGTATTCGTCGGAAACATATATTTCGCTATCGATATAAATTTTAAATAATTATTTTATTAATAAATATATATATTATGAGGTTACTATCTATAAGTAATTATGCAAAGCATTAAGTACACAAAAAATATTTGCCTTTCGAATGAAGTCGTTTTGGTACTTCTTTTTTTAAATAAATATCCATGATAGCGAAATAATATTGTTACGTGAAAAAACCTCCTTTAATTCTGCGTCCTATATGACAATAGCGAAATACGATGTATTTGGCAAAAACCTATAAAATAATACTCAATTTGTAGCATCGCACGCGCATTGTTGTATATTTTTAATTATTGTTAAATGTGTACAATAATAGTTTATATCATATTATGGAGTTATATAATGCCTTCTCTAAAACTAAAATAATTTGACTAAAATAAGTTTGGTTATATTTAATAAAATTCTGTAAATTGACGATTCAAAAGTATTTGTAAAAGCCGATTTGTATATTTTGATTTTGCTTTTGCTTTAAATAATATTTAGATATAGAATAAAGCGATTAAAACGAAACGAGATTTTAAAATATTCAAATTTAAAGCTTTATACAAATCTCTAAATATTTTTAGCATTCATTAAAATTCGGAAAATCAGGTTTCTATTTAGACGGACATCTATTTGTTGTTGTTTTTAAACGATTTTATTTGACGATTTAGATTTGTTTTTAGTATCCAATTACTTAACATAGGAAAAAATATATTTAAAAAAAAAACATGATTCAACGAATGAATCCCGCAGGTAATTCGTTTACAATTTATATTTTTTATAATTAAATTTAATTTCACTTTTTTTATTTCAAAGCCAAATTTGCATAGGCTTTCGCTTTCAACAATTTATTTAAAAAAAAAAACAAGTTTATTCACACACGTATCACACACTATATACAATAATTTATGTCCGCGTGTCTGTTTAACACGAGCGTTCGTTGCGCGATTACGTTCGATACTACATACAAAGCGATAGACAGCCACCGACTTTTTACGTTATGTGTTATTATAATTAAATATAAAAAGTTTATCTATTTTTTTTAATTAAATTTATATATATTAATAGTCGAAGGGCAAATGTTATATGCGGTCACCCCAACACAGAAGAATTGTATCCGTAACAGGCTGTATCAATTCGTAGGGAAACTTACAATGCACTTTAAATGTTGCAACAACAATCATTGTGTGATGTAAGCAACTTTATCCCCTGTAACTTTAACACCTATGGACCTTTTACTGGTGGGAAGGCTTTGTGCAAGCTCGTATGGGTAGGTACCACCCACTCATCACATATTCTACCGCAAAACAGCAGTACTTGGTATTGCTGTGTTCCGGTTTGAAGGGTGTGTGAGGCAGTGTAATTACGGGCACAAGGGACATAACATCTTAATTCCCAAGGTTGGTGGCGCATTGGCGATGTAAGCGATGGTTAACAATGCCAATGTCTATGGGCGTTGGTGACCACTTACCATCAGGTGGTCCATATGCTCGTCCGTCTACATAAACTATAAGAAAACATCGATAGCGAACAGCGTGGAATTAGTAATTGTTGATTTTAAATGTAATTGTTATTTTTTATTATAATATCTTTGAGATATTTAATTGAAAATGAGTAAAAACATATATTTTTAACAAATGTACATTTATGTTAGAGGTAATTTTTGTATATCTATTGCTATGTATGTATTTTGTGATTTCAAAAACTAGTCTTCCGAATTAAAAAAAAAACTTTCATTCATATTTAGACTAGACTTTCAGGATGGACATAGGCTGTATATTATCTGTTAAAATAGAAAGGCTTTTCGTGGAGACCAATATTATAACGTAAGAGATATATTATACTCACATAGAAAAATAGTAAGCCTTACAAAGGTCTGTTAGAAAGTCAGGACAATTTATAGCGGGTAATTTAAGCACTTATTGTCAATTGTTATCAAAATAATTTTGATTGTCGACAGGGATAAGTAGATAAAGATCGCCATCAACATTAATTGGGCCACCTGATGTTAAGTGATCACCAACATAGACATTGGCATTGTAAGAAATGTTAGCATTGAATTTTAAAATCGTGTTTACGCGTCTGACTAAACATTTCCCTATTTGCCGCTAAAATAATGAATATATTTTGTTCCGTATGCGTTCCTAAAACATACATATAAATTAAAAGATATCTTCAAGGTCTGCCTTATATATTGGGTGGAGCGGTTTGCGGGGGGGAAAAACGTCTACGAGATAGTTACATGTCGGTAATTAATTGTACTAATTTAATTTTAATTATTGTATTTTATCACTTAACACTCGCTTAAATATTCGCATATACTTATATGTCATAAAGTATTTTATGGAATGGTTTGAAACATTATATCTTTTTAGGTCGTATTTAATTTATTGTCAAATACTATTTAAAAAAACACTGATACTAAAAGTAAATCACTTTCTCCACAATTATCAGACGCGATCAAAACTAAATTACGCCGAGCGGAAGTGTTCTCTCCTGACACCGCGCAGCCTCTCGCGAGTCGCGGGAGTAGAGATTATTAGGGCTCCGATCTGCGAGGTAATAGATTCAAACCCGATTTGATTATTGGGTTTTTGTATGAAGAATTCTCAGTAGAGCCGGAGTCTATCATTCCCATGCATCAAAAACTTGTGAAGTCGTTGGTCCTGCGCTTCAACTCTTTCCGGTCGTTTCGGATCTGCCGGTTTCTGTCCCATCGGATTATCGCTCCCGGACAGAGACTCCACGGATATCTTCCGGAGACTCCACTCAACACATTACTCAGTTAGAAAATTTAGACACCTAATCGATGTTGATTCTGCTCGAGTATTGTCTGCCTGTGCATGTCCCACTGCTGGGCTGACCTCTTCTCCTTTTTTAAAAAGAAGGTTTAAAGCTTTTCCATCACACGTCTCCAATGCGGGTCGGTGAAATGTGGCAGAATTTCAGTTAAATTAGACACATGCAGGTTTCCTCGCGATGTTTTCTTTCACCGTCAAGAACGAGATGAACTCAAATTAAGCACATGTAAGTTCGTTGGTGCTTACCCGGGTTGAACCAATAAGCCATCTCGAGTATTCTTTGGTTATTTTCATAGTTTTATATCATACAGTATTCTACTCTGGGTACTGTTACATATTGAAACTGTTTCCATTCTACAAGTGATAAAAAAAATTATATTGACACGGCGAGCCGCAGACTGAGTTAGTTAGCTAAAAAAAAATTAATTTTAAATAAAAAATAAAGACATTAGTTTATTATCAATAAAATTCGTAAAAAAACAAATTCGACCCTGCCAGGATTCGAACCTGGAATCTTCTGATCCGTAGTCAGACGCGTTATCCGTTGCGCCACAGGGCCAGATCTTGGGTAGTAGCTCGGGCATTAATTGTAAATCATATACTGAAAAAAAAAAGAATAGAAAAATTTAATCAATAAAGTATTTTAAGAGATAACTATAGAAGTCTTAGTCAGAGGAAAGTCAAATTCTAAGGAAAGTCAAAATAAAGTCAAAATCATTATTCGTCTACAGGTTTGGTTAAAAACTGCCTGAGAACAGTCTGAGAAGGTCGAAGAGACATAGATATATATATGTATATCTTTATAGACATATGTGTACATCCATTTATGTACATATCATATTATACTAAACAACTTATTATACATATAAATAAAAAATAATATATGTAAATATTTATAATTTATTTTTATTTTACGGTTATCGCTGATGAAATGTTAGTCCGCCCACATGTGAATATAGTAGTAATGGTTCTCATGAGCCCACGGCCCACGTCCCAGGCTCGCAGGCACCATGAAGTCCAACTTCCAAAAGTAAAAAAAAAAATGAAAATCGAATGTGCAGCTTATATAATGAAATGCAATATTATTAAAAGGGCTTAGTTTCACGTGTTCAAACCACTGACCCATTTCACTTCAGGTAAATATTAAATCAATTATATATACATGTAAATAAAATTCTTTATTTTATATATTTTATTTAAATTACATCAATGCAAGTTATTTCATCTATTGTCGACTGTCACCCATCCAATGACCGAAATCAACGTCGCTCGACGAGACACACTGCAACTGGGCCACGATCTGTATCACATACGTAAAAGCATGTTTTGAGCCAATTATTCAATCCTCGTATATAATGTAACGACCTGTCAATCTGTCAGTGCCACTTTATAAAATAAAGTATGTTTTTTAATTATAGCAATCAACTTGTCCGCCATTGATACAATGTTACATAAATTTAGGTATAAGAGGTCAATTATTATTAACTAGGCGTTGATAGCGGCTTTGCTTAGAACTGTTGAATTCGTAACTCGTGAGCTTCACAAATCGTATTTGTTTTTATTTTAATTTGTACAGTAACCGCTCCCAAATGGCTTATCCTGTCTTGAATAGAAGAATTGGGAGCGCACGCCGTGAACCACGCTACTCCAGGGTTGTTGTATTCTGCCACAATCCCATTAAAGTTTTGACGACAATTCATCCTATTTTTATTTTTAAACACTTTTTTTTAATAATAGTAGTGATTCCAGTATGTGATGATGATGATTTAGATGATGTCCTGGCTGTGTATGCAGCTGTCTGCGAGTTACAAAGAGTATAAAACATAAAACCCTTCTCAATTGCCAGCAGTGATGTGTTCGGTCAAATAGTGTATACTGGACTGATGTCACACAAAACTGAGCAAAAGATTTATATCACAAAAATATGTGAGTAGATATTTATTTTATATTATTTTATAGGTAGACAGGCGGACGGGTAAATGGACCACCTAATGTGAAGTGGTTACCACTGCCCAAAGACATTGACAATATAAGAAATATTAGCCATTTTTTAGATCGCCAATGCGCCACTAACCTTGAAAACGAAGATGTTATGACCCTCGTACATTGGCTCACTCATCTTTAGCGGTAGATTATCTGATTATAAACATATCATTTCGTATATAATGCTGGGTGGCCAGCAGTACTGGTGGTAGAGCTTTGTGCAAGCTCGTCTGGGTAGGTACCACCCACTCATCAAACATTCTGCCGCAAAACAGCAGTACTTGGTATTGTTGTGTTCCGGTTTTAAGGGTGAGTGAGCCAGTGTAATTACAGGCACAAGGGACATAAAATTGTAGTTCCCAAGGTTGGTGGCGCATTGGCGATTTAAGCGATGGGCAACATTTCTTACAATGCCAATGTCTAAGGGCGTTGGTGACCACTTACCATCAGGTGGCCCATATGCTCGTCCACCTTCATATTCTATAAAAATTTAAAAAAAGTCTTGCACAAAGCTCTACTGTACTCTGTATTCTAATAATCCAAAAAGTTCTCTTCAAGGATTCATGTGTTAGGTACAAATATCCTTTTCTGTATGGATGATTTCATTGCAATCGGTTAAGAAGTTACGCCGTTAAAGCTAAACAAACAAACTCACTTTCGTATTTATATTACTACTATTTACTTTATGTATTTCACTGGTGGTAGGGCTTTCTGCAAGCTCGTCTGGGTAGGTACCACCCACTCATCAGATATTCTACCGCAAAACAGCAGTACTTATTATTGTTATGTTCCGGTTTGAAGGGTGAGTGAGCCAGTGTAATCACAGGCACAAGGGACATAAAATCTTTGTTCCCAAGGTCGGTGGCGCATTGGCGATGTGGGCGATGGTTAACATTTCTTACAATGCCAATGTCTAAAGGCGTCGGTGACCACTTACCTTGAGGTGGCCCATATGCTCGTCCACCTTCCTATACTATAAAAAAAACTTGTTAAGATGGTAAATTCAAAATCTTCTAGAAATAAACTGTATGAAGTGTTGATAGAGGTAGCCCTTAGCTCTCGAGCATGACCCAATTGCTTCTGGGTTAATGCCGGAAATGTATGTAATTAATGTATGGAAAATTTAAACGATATCACTTGCTGCTGATTAAATACAAACTTTGCTTGATATTTCCTTACGGATAAACACGAGATGAACTTTGCGGGTACGTATGAAAACTCGCTAGGAGTTTATTGGTTTTGAATCTACAATCTTCGGTTAAAATTCACGTGTGCTATCCACTGAGCTATCAAGGCTTCTGATTATATATTCTGAGCCTAAAATTTCTAACAAATAACGACTGTATCACACCTACCGATATCTTATAATCTTCATACCTTTCTGAAATAAATACGTACATTGTAATAAACAATTTAAAATTAATCATTGAAATCGTTTAAATACCATAATTTCGTATCGTGTAAACATGGGTACGAATACGAACGCTCAAATCTCAAGGCGACGTTAATATTTGTTGTTATTACACGTTTATCATACTAGTCAATGATATAATTGCTTAAAATCTAAAGGTTAAGCGTTTACCAATAAAACTGTTGATTAGTTCATACCGAGGCGAGTTAGGCACCAAACCGACGTGACATACTGCGCTATGGAAAGCGAAGATATGTTACATTAAAGCGCAGCTGTATAATTAACTAGTTACCGCCTGCGTCTCCGCCCGCCTATCCGTGTATCCTTTCCATATCCCTAACTATGACTGACTGACTGAGTATGTTAATACGTAACAAAGAAACAAACAAACTCAATTTTGAATTTCTAATATTACTACGGATTTTATGGGAATGAAAAGACGTGTGTTGCTTTAGCGTCAAATTAATCATAACATTTTCACCCGGTAGGTAGCGCTGTCGTCCCCGGCGACCTGCGACGTCATTCGCTAGTATATTCCTTATAACGATAATTCATTATAATTAACTTGGTGGTAAGGCTTTGTGCTAATCCGTCTAGGTAGGTACCACCCACTCATCACATATAATACCACCAAGTAGCTAAGCTTGGTATTGCTGTTCCGGTTTGAAGGGTGCGTAGGCCAGTGTCACTACAAGCACATGGGACATAACATCTTAGTTCCCAACTGTTTGATGGAGAATAGTTAGTATTTTTTCCAGCGCCAATGTCCATGTCTATCAATGCCCTTGTGGTGACCGCTAGCCCTCAGGTAACTAGTGCTAGCTGGTGCAAAGTTTGAGAAAATGAGTTATTTAGAGAAACATCAGTGTCATGGTCTCAGGTCATGGCACTCGTTAGACGGCATGGTTTTTTTAAATAATTTGCATGTTTTATAGCATTTATTAACCTGCATTGTATATGTACATTATTGATAACCCTGCAGATATCGTCACTTTTCACCTAACGATCGTTTAAATACTGTTATCTTAATTATGTTTTTTTTAAATACTTACAACAAAATTACTTTTTTATAGTTCATAGCAATGAATTTATTCAATATTTAATAATTGACTGAGCTGAGAGAACTGTTTTTCTGACATTATATAATGATAGTCAGTTTCTAGTTCGTTCAGTTTAATTTAGTCGAATTTCTAATTCACACAAATATTTTAACCAATCAAACAAAAAAATATCTGAATGCATAATATTATTGCAATTCGTAACAATTAACATAGATTTGGAAAACTTAAAGATCTTATAAGTCTTCCTTTTTTCGTACATTGTTAATTAAAATAAAATATTTTTAACTAAAAACTAATTGTAAAAATCTAAAAAAAAAAATCTTAACAGTTTTCATATTTTTTTAGAAATAAATTTATTAGAAGAGCTTATTTATAACAGCAATTAACCAACTAACCAAACCTTTTAAAATAAACGACTTTACTTATAAATGTTGTATAGGGGATGTTTATTTAAGCAATGTTGTCTTCCTCTATCGAATGTGAAATTAACGATGACAGAAAGAGAGAAATCTATCTTTAACTAAACCCGCTAAACAACGTTTATAAGTGAAGCCAAAATTGTTTAATCATCGATTTGCGTAAAGCAATGTGAGAACGCAGCCTTATCGACTATCCGTAGCCCGCGGCTGCTCTCGATCCTCAACTTAATTCGTTAATGGCTCTTACGAAACAACTTACGACTCAAGAGTTATTAGCACTTGAATTCAAATTTTTCAATGAGATAATTACATAAGGCTTTAGGATGCTGTGAAGTATATTGTTCACACACGATTTTCATTTCACGATCTACGTCTAGCTTACAGTCTTGATAAAATTCTCGATTCCTGAAATTCGATGACCGTTCTTGACTCGGGCACGACTAGGAGCTCTCCTCAAGAGCGAGAGTGATAACGACCCTTCTCACTCTATCGTTTAACAAATTAAAAAAAATCGTACGAACGAACGAATAATTTTGCCTTTTCTTTGCCTTTTTATGCCTTTACTTTGTCGCAAGCGAGAATGCTATGAACGGAAGACCGTTCAAAATAATTATTTATGCAATAATTATATTTAATACTTTTAAAACAATTAGGTTTATTACTCAGTTGCGCCTCCAGACATTTAAGATCCAAAAAAAGTAAGAACCATAATAAAATAACCAAAAATGGTTATCAGAAGCAAGTGATATGCTTAATTAATTAAATATAAAATTCTTTAATGTTATTTTTACAATAAAATCGATACTTTTAACTCTAAATATGGAATATAATGCTTAACGAAGTATTCAAAGTTAAAATTCAATAATTTACATATATTACGTTTGTCGTGACGTAAGTTTGAAAGTTTTTAGGCGAGGACGGAGAAGGGTCTTATGTGTGTTAGTAACACATTTATTATTAATATGTATGTAAGGATTTAATTCGGGCAAACGCCTCCTTTTCGTGTTTTTTTTTGCTTATGATTTTTCTCTTGTTCAGCGATGAAGAGAAACTTGGTAGCCTGCATGTATCGGATGAAAATATTCATCATGTCCAAACAGTTGTCCAAACGTTGGATCAGCGAGTAGTACTCCACCAGAGTAGTCGAATCCTCTCCTGAAAAAGAAGAGGAGGCCCAGCGTCTCCGTTTACAAGAAGCATAACATAATGTTGTATAAACCAACCTTTAAAATATTAATAAGCAACTAAACTAAAGACGTGATAGGTTAGTTTACGAAAATTGTTTAATAACTAGGAACACACTTAAATGTTAGTGAATTGATGCATTTAATTCATTACCATTAAATTTGATTACTTGTCCATCAGTCATGAACTTAATCGCCTGTCAAAAAGATTAATACGATAATAATGAGATTCTGACCGGCTTGATCGGTGCACGACCTCGCGTCAAAATATTACGATCTCCCGCCGCGCCGCGACATCTTCATTCTAAGAACATTGTGTGTTCATATTCGTACAATAGAATAAATGGACCGCCATGTTTCTTTGGCTTTTTGATTTGATAATATCTTACATAATTTAACTTATAAAATACGAATATAATTAACAACACCCAGCATACATTGTCCTTATTGTATCTGTATACGAATTCCCTGTGTGCAGCGCCATCTAGCAACGAGTTTTCCTATTGAATATCAGAAATATCTTGTGCATGAAAAAAATATATTTATGTGCCAATTTATTGGTAATCGAACAAACGGCTTCGAAGTCTTATAATTCTCAAGCAAATATATAAAACATTCACTTTTTTGTGTACACAAATACTCTAGATTACGTTTAGATGACTTATAACATCCTAATTCTGCAATTAAAATATATATAGTATTTTTATCAGTTCGAAAAACTGAGTAAAACTAATCTCATACATAACTTCAAACAGTAAATAGAAATCCTTTTAATTCGAAATTTATATTTTTAAACAAATGAATTGTAATTATAATATATAGTGTACTACTTACGCCATCTAGTGACACATAGAATGTTGTTTTTGTCCTGAACATATTGTAAAAAGTGTGCGTAAGACGCACAAGGTGACGCGATTTTCATATAATATTTTTTTTATATCATGATAATATTATTATGTAAGTACTAATGTAAAACAAAATAATAAAGATGTTTTACAGTCTTTATTAAATACTTTATTACAATACTTATGTTACTTTTATTTCAAGAAAAAGTAGTACATTTTGCACAATTATTACTGCAAATGTCACTAATCTAGAAACAATATTGATACATTTACCTACAACTGCATAACAAAATAATATTTAGACAAAACAACTTGAAAAAACACTTACTACAATAATTTAAATGAATAAGTGGAGAAAAAGTGATTTCAAATTATATATATTAAAAGTGATATTTACTGTACAACGCCATCTATGGACGGATACTTGAACTACGATAAAACTGCAAAATTCATAAAAGAATATAACAATAAAAAAATATACATACAAGATATTACAAAACAATGTTTAGCTTCTGGTCAAGAAATCGTTAGCGATCGCCTTCCAGTTGGTCGGGTCATCGTCAGGATCAGGTTTGGTCTTTCTTATCTTCTTGAGAAGTTCCCAGCCGTTGGCTTTCTCCGTTGATGTGACGTAAGTATTATTCGGGTCTTGTTCTATCGTGTAAGCACCGAGAACCAAACTCTGGACCAGACGAGCTGATATCAACGTCTAAAATATAAAATGTGTTTTAAATCTAATCTTATAATATTTAAACATGGAAGTAAAAAGGTACTTTACATTAAATACAAAATAAGTTGAGGTTATTATTGTAACAATAACCTCACCTTATTAGAATTAAATGTTTTTATTTTTAATAAACCATCCACCGGTTTTATCAAACATTTATTTTTTTACAGGCGTACATAAAAATAGTATATTAACATTTAATAGGTATAATATAATCTTGTCATAAGTATCTAAGTATCTTATTATAGATTACCTAAGTAAGGGTAGTAATCATAAGAATCAATCAAGTGTTATTTTTGATATATTCTACATAATACACACATACAACGGACACAGGTAACTCCTTCCAAAAACGGTTAACCAAACATCGATTTGTCAATAGTGGCTTACCACATTAAAGCAATTATGAGCAATTAAAATATATGTAAAATAGAGTTCACCTTCAGCAGCCTATACTCCTCGTCAGGCAGTCTCCTGGTGACGGTATAGCCGGCCAGCACGATCCCGCCCGTGCGAGGGTCGCCGCTGAGCAGCATCATGTACGTCATGGTGATGGCCAGTTCGAACACGTAGTACGAGTACTGAATGTCACCGAAGTCGATTACGCCGGTGATCCGATAATCGGTTTTACTGTAAACATTCATTACATTAAATTCCTCAAGGTATTATAAAATAAGGTCAGTAAGTTGGGCAGAACTAAAAGTTTCTTTAGGTATATAAGTATTTGGTATTGTTTATAAACTTATATTATACAAAGAGTTATAAAACTGTACCGCGAAGAACAGTAAAGAAACTTTTTTTTTTCTGTTAGATACAGTTGTATGTCATATACAATTCATGTGATATATACATTTATATGTTTCGAAAATTTTTCAATAGTAGCCCGAAGTCTGGAAGATGGAAGTGTGTACACTCTGCGACTGAACTCTTTCCGGTCGTGTCGGATTTGCAGTCCCGTCGAATTGCGAGAGTTAGGGAATAGAGAGTGCACTTGTGTTTGCGTACAAACTTGTGCACTATATAATATATCCTGCATTTCCACATTCCGCATTGGTTTGTCTTTCAAAAACAGTCTCAGCCGATGAGTTGCTTTGAAGCTGGATCTCAACAAGCTAGCCAACGAGGCACCACCAGTATTGATGTGACAAGTTTGACTTCAAAATTACAGATAAAATAATAAATTTCATTCGCTCAAACGCTAATACATACATTTTATTAATCATGTTTGAATTATATATATATATATATATATATATATATATATATATATATATATATATATATGGAGTAGAATGGTTTTATCGTTATCAAACAAAATACAACAAAAAATAGTTCGAGCGGATATAAGAAGACATACATTTCAATAATTAATCGGAAAAAAATGGCCACAGATTATACGAGGCGAAGTTAATAACACAGATATATTGAAAAAAGTAATCGATAAGTATTAAATCGATTATAAATCGGTTAAGTAAGCCCACGTAAGCAAATTGTCCCCTGTCAACCACTGTCCTAACACTGGCTCACCTCAATACAATCCCATTCAGTACTTGCTTGACAACTTTCAAAACGGGTGGGTTTAAGTACCTAATGCATGAAATAACATTTTAACATAATTTGGAAAAAAGCAACATGAATAATTTATGATTATTTGCAAAAAGCGAAATTAATGTAGAAATGTTATATTTTTTTATTCAAATAAAATATTATAAGAATATAATTGTTATCTATTTTTTTTCGATTATTTATTAAACAATATATTGGTATAATCATAATATTACACAATGGGGAATGTTTATGATTTTGTAATTATATAATATTTGGTTTTATTTATAGATTTTGCTTTGAAACTGTAGTCTACCTTACTTTATATCACAAAGTATTATGTATATTTACTTGGCGGGCTTCGGGCAAGCCCGTCTGGGTAGGTACCAACCACTCACCACATATTCCACCGCCAAACAGCAATATATATTGTTGGGTTTCGGTTAGAAGAGTGACAGAGCTAGTGTAACTACCACCAGAGAGATAACATATTATTTCCAAAGGTCGCGCAGTGGTGATGTAAAAAATGGTTAATATTTCTTACGGTGTCACTTCCCACTTATCATCAGCTCCATCTGCCTTGCTCAGATGTTGTTTTTGATTATTTTTCTTTTGTTTATTTATCAATAGCTAACACATTGCATGCATTTCGATGGTTCTTTAATTTATCGTTGTAAGCGACTCACACGGCACTTAGGCTATTGTACGCCGTTAGTACTACACCAGAAACATCCAGGAAAATGTCAATAATAAGTCTACACATGATTTCATACGATACGAACAAAGAAACATTTATTTTACATAAACACATTTGCAAAAAGCGTCTCAGGTGCAGATCATTTACTTCGACGGCCTTAGCGCAGGAACTCACCTTAAGTAATAGCCTAGGTCGAAATAACTTTTATAAAATTTGAATAATTTTCAGTTTTCACTAAATTTCAATAACAGTGCTCTTACTAGTAAGTGCGTTGACTCACCTGCCTCCTGGCTTCAGTCCTACAAGGATGTTCATCTCATTGATATCTCCGTGGATGACGCCCTTCTCCAGCTCATCGAGGCGAGGCAATACTGCGTATTTGAACTCTTCGATGACCTGTACATAAGTGAGAGGCAGATTATATTTATGTTTATAAAGAACGAAAAAATGTAAACACGGAGCTAACGCATTTGCTACAATTAAGAATATGTTAATACAAATATCATTTTTATTTTTGAACGACTATGACGTCACTGTCTAACTCACCTTTGGAAGGCTGTCGCCGGTGCCTCGAACTTTGATGGATACAAGTCCTTACAAACGTCTAAAGTCTTATATCCACCAAAAGTCGGAAGATACAAAGGCTCGTATAATAATATTAGGGCTATTCTTTAGGAACAAACTCGATACTCATTGCAGAGAACGTGAAATGTCAGAAAGTGATATGCGACATTGATCGTTATAATCACAACATTTCAAGGCTACACGCATCAAAATTGTATATCACTATAAGTTGTGAACATTTCAAGAACGTTGGAGTGACTACTTACAGAATTGCGCTCCTGGTCGTTGAAATGTATATAACTTTTACCGAAAAGAATCGGCAAGAAACTGTGACTAACTACTATACTCGTATTAAGTGCAATTACATTTATATCATGATCATACAAAGATTTCCAAGACAATGAAGAATTTTTCGATCTAAGAAAAACCTAACCATTTTTTTTATCGGCCCGATCTGGGGTTAGATCCCAGGACGTCGAGATCTGCGGCCTTGTTGGCCACTAGACCAATAGTCTAGTCAGATAAAAGTATAAGTAGTAACGATTACCCACGATTAGGTATTTGCGATGTTACACTCACCTCCTCAACCAACTCCAGCTTCTCAGTATCCTTGATGACGTATTTAAACTTTTCCAGGTCGGGAACCTTGGTCAACATCCAGATGTGCTCGCGAGTAACCAGACCGGAGTGGTTGAAGTTCTAGAAGAATACACATTTAATTAATTACAAAGTCAATTCTCTGTTCCCGTAACTATTTTTCACTTGACAACTTAACCGATCTTCGTGAAATTTTGCATAGGCGTTGTCAGGGGTACAGAAAATCACATAGAAGGTACCTAAAACCACCCATACACTGAAGACACGGTACAAATCTACTTAAAATTAATCATTAAATATTTAATTGCACTTAAACTAGTTTAAAAGAAAGAAAGATAAAGTTAATATTTTTAAAACAATGCTTGAAAATAAAACACACGACTGCGAAAACTTGTTGCTTTAGACACGTTTTAATCAAACGTTACATTTTATGTTGCACTCAAATTCCACTTTTAAAGGCTCACTATAAATCACAACGAAAAGTACTTCACATAATCAATAAATAATATTATAAAAATAGCTTTAATTTATTTAGCAATGAAACACAAGAGACAGCGGACCTTGGACGTGAGTATTATACGTAGTAATTATGTGTGACGGATGCTTTACCGTCAGCTGAGCCGGTTATATCATACAATAATACGCGTTTATGTAAAGGCCGTGTAGTATATGTGGCCTATATCGATAATAGTACGCTCCACGCGGTTTTACCCGCTTTAAACGTTACTGCTCCACCCCTGCGTGACGTTATTGTATAGTGCGCGAAGCATTATATATGTAGTAATGTAATATATAAGATGTTAATAAAAAAGGCATTTTATCATGGCCTAGCAATAAAAAGAATACCATTGAAAATTAGTTTTGGGTTTCAAAGCCAACGTAAAAATTGAATGGTACCTATTTGGACAAGATCAGGGTAGCAGACAGAAGTACACAGTATTATTTTTATTAATATGGATGTGCGTTTTCTATTTTTCTTTAATTTTTTTTTAAAGAAGAAATGCTGCTGGCATTCTTGCCACCATTCTATGCAGTCATGATTTGAATATAAAAATAACTAATTTTTAAATATTTAATACTATGGTCTGGAATACCCCATTACATCCTAAATACTTTTTCTTTAGAGAGGAGAAAGAACTTAACAGACTATTATCAGTTATCACCAACCTGCAGTTTGTTATCGAGGTTCGCCACGAACTCTCCGAGCTGGTAGAACAGTGCATCCGAACGGGGGACATCTTTAAGCAGCTCACCAGGAATGTACTCCAGGAGTCGAACCACGTGCTGTTTCTCACTGATAGTCTCCATCGAGTGCAGGTGACCGAACACGTTACGGATCGGTTTCGGACAACATACGGAACGAGTGGCTGCAACAAGTTCAAGATATTTCATCTTTGTTACAACACAATAAAAATAGCCTTTATTATACACCAATAAACTAACATACAATAAACAGTTACAGTGTGAATGTCCCACTACTGGGCTACGGCCTCCTCTCCTTTTTTGAAATGGTTTTGGATCTTATTCCACCACGCTACTCTAATGCGTGTTGGTGGAATACACATGTGGCAGAATTTCAGTGAAATTAGACATATGCAGGCTTCCTCACGATGTTTACATTTACCGTCAAGCACGAGATACATTATAAAGCACTAATTAAGCCGATGAAAATTCAGTGGCCCTTGCCCGGGCTTGAACCGACGATCATCGGTTAAGATTCACGCTTTCTAACCACTAGGTCATATCGGCTTCATAAACTAACATACTCGTACAAGAAAAATATACACATGTGGCCTTATTACTACACACAGACAACTATCTCAGCCAGGCAACCTTAAGGTAGAAGAAAGAAACAGAAAGGTATAATATATACATATACATATATTATGTAACCAATTTGATTAAATTCTCACATAACAAACAACAGCATTAAAGGAAGAATATTCCACAAACGAGTAGCTTCAATAGTAAAGAAATAACATATTCTTGTTTAATAATAATTTACCTCAGTAGCTTCATTTATTTCGTTTTTAAATCGTTTAATTAATTTCATACTTTACGAGTTCTGAGTGGGTATTTATAAGATGCATATTAAACTTCAGTAATTAAGGAATCTTAACTCATTAATTTTATTTATTTATAATATTATTTGTGATTACTAGGTATAGCTTTGTAAGTTCACAATATATCATTTTTCTTTTGATGTTATAGGTAGGTAGGTAGGCGGACGGGCAAATGGGCCATGTTTAGTGATCACCAACGCCCATAGACTTTGGCGATGTAAGAAATATTAACCATTCCTTAGATCGCCAATGCGCCAAACTTGGGAACAAAGATGTTAGGACCCATGTGCTTTTAGTTACACTGGCTCACTCACCCATCAAACCGGAACATAATACTATGCAAGCCCGTCTGAGTAGATACCACGCACTCATCAGAAATTCTACCGCTAAACTACAATCATTTGTATTGTGTTGTTCCAGATTGAAATATAAGTGAGCTAGTGTAATTAAAGGCGTATCCCCTTAATTAGTCTATCTTAGAATAAATTTAATTCCTATGTATTTGGCCTATCCTATATTCCTATATGGTTAGCAGTAAACTGGCGATAAATTAATATTTCGTACACTACTAAAATCTGCGAGCTGTGGTAGCCACTTACCATCACTGGTGGGTGACCCCACTTGCTTGTCAGTCCGTTATAAAATAATAAAAATCAACTTACATAAGAAGTTCATAATCTCGTTCTGAGCCTCAACGACGCTCAAGTTTTGTGAGTCTATAGAGTTCATAATTTTGAGGACGTATCCGTTAGCGCTGTGGTTCGTGATCAGCGGGTTCTTCACGTTTGGGTCCTCAATCAACTTGTAGTTCTTGTCATCGTAGCCGTTGAACTCGACGAGCTCCAGAACGGATATGCCGTAAAGCCTTTCAGCCAACAACTTCACTCCGTCGTGGTCTATCAATGGACGTATAACTTTCCCTGGTTCCAGGATCAAACCTCCCTTTTCCGACATTTTAGAAATTCTGCAAAAAAATATTTCAGGAATTTAAAACCTATACTATATATACAGTATATTAATAATATATAACGGATTACTAAATAATATGATTTGATTATAATTCCCGTGCTCGGCGGTGAAGGGAAAAATTGAAAATTGATTAAAAAAAGTGACGAAACCTGCATGTATCGGATAAATTGTACCATAATTGTCCACCTACCCGCATTGAAATAGCGTGATATAATAATCGTCAAACAATCTTCTTTAAAGGAGATCACACTCAACACTGCACACAGATATTGTTTGTAAGTGAAGTTACGACTATAACAAGTTTCATACTAAGTTTTCACCATTTCATTTGCTTAATGCAAATGATGAATTTTGCTTAATGCAAATGAAATAAAAAAACACAGAATAAAAAAAAAACATCGATTAATATAATATTCATATCTAAAAATCAACTCGTTCCTCTCCTGTCTTATTAATATTATTGTTATTTTTAAAGTATTTATTTTGCTACAAAATAAAACAGTGTTTCTATGAAAGTGTCGCCCTCTGCCCGTCGTGACGTTGTAACTATAATCACATGATTAGGGCATCGGCCGCATCGCTTGTCAAATTAAACTATTGTCAATGTATTTATAGAATAACCGACACACGTCTGAACAAATATGTGTTATAATATGTGTCTGAACAAATACTTAATGTGGATACGTTGCATTGACGCTTCAGTTTCGTATTCCGAAAGATAAATGCAGTATTCTCACGATATTGAACATTTTTCACTTGGTTAAGTTATATAGAACTTGAAATGATTATAATTAAGTCATAATGCTATGTTTATGTAGGGTATTTTAATGTTATTAATTATTAAAACGTTTATGCATTTTTTTTTATAAATATCGATATATAAATTAAATTAAGTAGGTATTTCAAAATATATAATACAATTTAACAAATACAAAAAAATGACAAATATAATTTAAAATGAGAACAAAATATACAAACCTAAACAATAATAAATATCCGAGTAAGTTAAAGTCACAAGTAGGTAAGTCTCACCGCTCAGCGCCGCGTCTATAGAATCACTACTGAGATGCGAAGCGCGCCTGATCACACAACGACATGCACGCTGATAAACGAGATGACTGATAACGTGAGCAGATACACTCTAATATATCCTTTCTTATACTTTGAAAATTAATTAATCTATTATAAGTTTTTGTCCTGCAAACCGGCACGAGGCTCAACTGATAGAAGGGCACTCGCAAACCCGGAGGGCCTGCGGGTGCGTTGCCGGCCTTTGACAGTAATGTTTATTATTAGACAAGATATATAAATTTAATTATATATTATTATGAAACCTGTGTTATTCAAGTGTTGGAACAATACAGATGCTGATTTTCTCGCCGGTTTCTTACGGTAGAATCTACTTTTTGGGTTTTAATCTTTATAACAATCTACATGTAACAAAGTATTTTGGTTTTGGTTGCGAAAGTACGCTAGCTACCAGTCCGGGGTTAGTCCGGCAGAATAAGGTTATATATTAAACTTAATTAAACGTTTATTATATAACGTATAATAAACATATTGAAGTACAAACATTAAAAGACAAAATCGTTTCGGCACCTTCGCGAGTTGTAAGCAGAAAAATTCGCTCAAGTTATATCACGACACATATGCAAAAATACATTCATTTGTATTTATTAAGTTGTGTACTTTTAAGTTATTAACGGATATAGTTATTTACACAGGAGGAGTTCTATATTATTTATTTTAAGATCACCAACATGACATACAGCTAATAATACGCCATGCATAGACAGTTCCACTGACCATTTTAAATTAAAATAATGTAAATTGGAGTAATTAAGTTTCTAAGAACAATTAAACAAAACAATGGTTTAATACAAATTACGAACTATCACCACAAGTACCACACAAGTTATTTAATATTAGAAACTTAACTTTCGCAAACTTATTTGAAAATACATTCAATTTATTATGTAAATAATTATTTTGATTCAATATTCTATTTATAGGAGGATGTAATCGTCGATATTGTTTATATATTCCTAAAATGATAATTTATAAAATAATATAATACACTGTAATTACTTTAAAACAATAATTTAAAATTTTAATTAATTTATGCTTTAAAAAAAAATGTGTGGGTTCTAATCCACTAAGCCTTAATGCACTTACTTAATTTGTGCTTATAATTCATCTCGAGTTTGGCGGTGAAGAAAAACATCTTGATCAATCTATATGTGTCGTAATCAAACATCTATATGTGTCGGATGATATTGTTTAAATGTGTATTCAATACCAACCCTCGAATGACTGCCTCGTTGGTCAAGTCACTAGACTCTAGTGGCTTGTTGCAAGGCCGCAGATCCGGAGGTCTTGGGTTCAATTCCCAGGTCGGGCCAACAAAAAGTTATTTTGTTTTTCTGTCAGAAAATTCTCAGTAGCAGCCCGGAGTCTGGAATTTGAAGTGTATACAATCATGTGCCTCGCAAAGCACGTAAATCCGTTGGACCTGCGCCTAAACTCTTTCCGGACGTGTCGGATTGCCGTGCCATCGGATTATGAGAGTTAGGGAATAGAGAGTGCACCTACGTTTGCGCACACACTTATGCACTATAATATATCCTGCGCTGTTGGATAATCTCACTCGAGGTTGGCCGTACTGGAACACCTTGTTGAAATAAGCTTGTAAACCATCTCCTTAAGAGACATTTGCCCAGCTGTGGCATAGGATAAGCGTGGATAAGCCGAATATTTTAATATTTAATAATAATATGGAATGTTTAACGAAGTCAAAGAACGAAATGAAGAATGAATGAACGAAGTCAGATCGAAATGTATACATAACTGTATGAAACTGTAACTATTACATAACTTTGTAATTCTGTATGTTTCTATCAAATATAAATAAATCTTAAATAAACACAACACACTTGGTCCGTGATCGTCATCGTTAGATCGACTCGTGACCGAATACTTCACAGCTAAACTGTAGACAAACCAATTTCGGAAATTAGTATTGATATACTAGAAAAAAACGTTGTGATATTGTGTTTTGTTGGTTGCGTCTTTGCATTTACTTATGCAAGACTAATTCCTCCTGACTAAATATTTTACACGATAACCAATCTAAATTACCTGCTAGCTAATACAAGAGATATTATACAGTGCACAAGTGTGTACGCACGCACAATTAGTGCACTCTCTATAGGGAATAGGTTTTATAATCCGATGAGCAAGTTAAATGACAATAGAAAGATTTGGCGCAGGACATGCTTTCTTAGGCACACTACCAACTACCCAAACTCGGAGCTGTTAAGAAGAATTTTTCGACGGAAAAACTAAATCACTTTTACTGGTCCGACCCAGGATTCAAACTTGAGACCAGCTGATAAACCAACAAAGTGTAGTAACCAAGAAAGTAAACACAAAATCTTGAATTAATATTCATTTTTCGTAATTCACTGATTATTTTTAGAGCGAGACCTTTCCTTATCTGATAAATCATCAAAATATATCAAGATATAAAAAGATTGATTGAAAACAACAGTCATCGACCTTTATCTCATCTTAGGGAGATTTGTGTGAAATGAACAAATAAATATTTATATACTACACATACATATATTTATATTCAATATGTTTCACCGATTACGGACTCCATGTTTTTACCTAGAACTACTTATTTAGGTAAAACGGAAAACAAAATTATATCGTTTTAATTAAAAGCTAAGTTGACCTGGCCCAGTGGTTTGTACACGTGAATTTTAACCGAAGATTGCAGGTTCCAATCCCGTCGCGAACCACTTAATTTCAAACTCGTTATCGGATGAAAATCTGACATGTTATTCACTAAAGCTGCAATGGAGACGCGCGGTAGCCCTGCACTGGGATACATATTTAGAGCACAAAGATTGAGTTCATTTTATTCACAAACCATTAGGATAACGATATCAAGTGGGCGGTAATATAGCTTTGCTAGTCACAGTTAGATACATAAATCTACCCAATCATTGAAAGCCGAAGAGAAGCAGAAGCCGAGATGGCCCAGTGGTAAAAACGCGTGAATCTTAACCGATGATCGTAGATTCAAACCCGGGCAAGCACCACTGAATTTTCATGTGCTTAATTTGGGATAATAATTCATCTCGTGCTTTACGGTGAAGGAAAACAGCGTGAGGAAACCTGCATGTGTCTTATTTCACAGAAATTCTGCCACATGTGTAATCCACCAACCCGCACTGGAGCAGGGTGGTGGAATAAGCTCTAAGCCTTCTCCTCAAAAAAAGGAGAGCAGGCCTTTAGCCCAGCAGTGGGACATTCACATGCTGTTACGGTTACCCAATAATTGGTGCTCACTGTTGTATGTATATCCTAATCGATTCAAAGCATCAATAAACAGCGATAATATATCTAGTATGTATGAGTTTAGATATTAATGATTATGAAATTATTTTAACATTAAAATAACGTATAAAAATAGATCAAATTCTCAATATTATCTTAGAACAATAAAGCCTCGTGTTTGTTTTCAAAATACACAGTTAAGAGGAAAGTTATGAGCAATCGCTCAACACGATGACAGCTGACGATACGGCTCCCGGTCGACGAACTGATATATACACTCTTATCTACATTATATAATTGCTTAGTACATAACGTATACATATATAGTGCATTCAATATAATTTGAACGAAGAGATTCAGATCATTTATATCAACTAAAATCGTATTATAAACCGTCTAATATTATATATGCAAACGTGAGTTTGGTTGTTTGTTTGCTCCGCTTTCGTGTTGTCACTTCTCAATCGATCATTATGAAATCATTAAACGTTGTTATACGGGGTATAGAAAAGTGAAGCCGCACGGTAAGCCGCTAAACTAAACAACCTAAAAATCCATAACAGAGCTGATTCTATCATGGACCATCCAAGTCAGCTGAGGAATCCAAATTGCTAAGAAGACAATAACAAGTCTTCTAGGAAGACAACATGCACCCAGAGAGTACGAAACAGTGACCTGAATTCATTAAGGAAATAAGCAGACAATTCTATTATATTAACTACTAATTCATAGTAAATCATAGTCCTAAAAAATTGTTACATCTACGACCAAATGTTGTTTTTATTACTTACATAAATTTAGTAAAAACATTAAAATGTGACAGATAAATTAATATAAAAGATTTAAAATGTTTAATTTAACTGATAGTTGAAAAATGCATCTAGATTAAAATCACTCGAAAAAAATAGATTAATTTTTGCAACAGAGCCATCTATTGCAATTTATAAGAACTTCAACAATACTAATTTCGTTATAATGCTATTGGATAAGCGATGGCACACTCCAGCCACTTTGTTAAATTAATATTAACTATTGAACACTAGATGGCGATACTTACCTCAAAGCGTAAATTGTTTTTTCTTTCAAATCTTAATACAACGAATTTCCTTATTTTCTCCACTCCGGTAATTGCCGAAAACTTTTTGTATTTTCCTTATCTGTTTCATGAAATTGTAATAAAGTTTATTTATATTAATTAATTTAATTGTCATTTTTTTGTAACGACGTTTACTTCTTTTTTTTTTGTTTTTTATTTCATGTTTTGTTTTGTTTTGTTATTATAAATAGTTCCTCTTTTCTTTTGCTTACGTAATTTAGTTCTTTTTTAAGTTTTATAACGAAGAATGTACTTTTTTTATTCCTATGCATGTTAAGTTAGCCTATAATTTTTATATTTAAGTTATCTAAGATTGTAGTCTAGAATAAGAAACAAAACTGTATACAGCGTTGGCTTCCTATTTAATAAAATAAAATAACATTTTTTTATATCTTATTTATATATTTTTTCTTTTGGTTCTATCATAATTTTAAATTACTTCTAAGATATATAATTCTTGCGATATATTTACACAGTTGCGTGGTGCGAACACCGTTTTTCAATTACAGGTAGTTGATAAAGTATAAAATATTTATATAAGATTAAGACAAGGATTTGTATTTATAAAAAAAGTTCTCCCTACCCGATACCGTCGACGACATAATATTACAACTTTTTTAAAATCTAAGTTAAAAAATAATTAAGAAATAAAACACTTCTTTTTGCCTTTATCTTGTGACCTTAGCTCCAATTAAATCTTCCACGAGGAAAACATTTTAAAAACAATTCTAAAATTAAACCACTAAAGATTGTTAGGAAAATATATTTAGGGAAATCTACCACTTTATCCTGGGGAAATTAGATAACTGGCTATCCTATATAGTCTTCCGGTACACTGTACACTAGCTCACCCATTAATAATGTAGGTGGTACTCGAAATAAAAATGACACAATCACGACTAATTATAATTATAATATCCATATCAGATGTTCTTCTGCCTTACAACAAATACAATAATATATATATATATATATATATATATATATATATATATATATATATATATATATATATATAATATAAGTTTTTTATGAAAGGATCTTTTCTCCACAGATTGTTTGTTTTCTATTCTGTGTGTTATTTTTTTTTTAATTTCGTTACTATTACATTCGTACTATAACAACATCTACACATTTTCAATTATACCTTTATTACACATAAGTACCTATATTGTGCTCATGTAATAACATCAAAAATGAACTCCAGTAATACAATTAATCAGACGAGCGCCGCGACGAGACTCAGTATAGAATTCATTAATCCAACTTATTGAATTAACTTCATCCCGCTCGTATTACGGTACGACAATATATTTCAATTACAGGAACACTATGGCGGCGTGATTTTTTAATTGTCGTCAGTAATTAGCTAACAGTGTACTGTGATAATGCTCGACACGCGACCGAAGTCTATACGATTGTGTCAGACGAACCGCGGTCAGAACGTTGCGTTTTATAATCGCTTCAGTCATGGAGACTGGTTAGAGATTAATTAACTAAGATTCTTTTGCTGTTATAGTTTATCTTTTATCTAATGAGCAATATATGTGAAAAAATGATTAAAAATGAATCGCACAGAAATTATTTTGTTCGCAATAAAATAGGTTATTATATCTTTTTAATAGGGTGAACGATGTCTTGCTTTAACACTTACAATCCACGGAAGAATATTTTATACAAGGATATAGCAGGTAGATAAACAGACACGGCGCTACTCGTTAAGACGGAAAGGTACCGCTGGTTTTTAGTGGGTATTCCGATGTTCGGGGCGTACTCCGCGCCTTGAACACCGACAAGTTCCACATACCCCTACTGTTCCCTAGGAACGTGTAATGCGTTTTTCCAGCGATAAAAAAAGACAACTGTCGTAACTGTTCACTGCGCCCGATAGATTTTGACTGTATATTATATATCTTTACTAGCATTGTATATAAGAAGTTACATAATTATTTCTTGAAGTTCTTCAATCTATACGACATCGTTACATATCGATGTTTGGCTGCAGAATAATTACAATGAGGATGGTAGCACCTACCGTCATGTCAGTAATGTACTCGTGAATTGTATATTTTTACATAATAAATAATAATACATTAATTATGTTATTAAACATTACATTAACCGTGCGTTAAGTCAAACGCGTTCAGTCTGACGACGCTTAAGAGTCGATTTTGACTAACGGGGGAGAAAAATGATTTTTAATTTGTACTCAACGCTTAAGAGGAGTGCCTTTGACAGGAGGGAGTGATGTTGACCCTTTCTGACAAAGTTACTGAATAATATTACGGGACGGTCCGTGACGTCACGCGTCGTCTTGGAAATTAAAGCTACTTTTGTCTCGCTTCTTTATATTGCTGGTTAAGTGACGTTGACTGCAGTCAATAATGGATGGGTGACCAAAAATTAACAAAGTAATTATTAAATATAATCAAAATCTAAAATTATCTTTTAATTTAATATTACGTCATTATTAAAAACAGATTTCACAAGTATCTTATTTATGTTATTACAGTCAAGAGAGTTACCGTTTTCATTAAGTCATCCGTGCAGTGACGGAGAAAGAATACATTTCACTGCCCCTTTCCCATGGGTGTCGTAAGAGGCGACTAAGGGATATCATCTGGTGGTAGGATGATAAACATCCGCCTGGCTTGTTACCACCGTACGCATGGTGAAAATCTCGTGAAGTGGCTTGCAGCCGCGTTTCGAGGTCAGCCAGCGTACAGCCAGTGCCCGAGCGAGCATTGCCGCGATGGGTGTTGGTCCAGTGGAGACGGCGGCTGAACCAATGCCGGGGGAAACACGCCTCCACACTTTGCCCATCCCTATCGTGGCAATACGTCGCTCGCTTCACGTCTCTTTACGAGGCGTGAAGAGGCATCTTGCGGGCCGGCAAGGCGAGGGTGGCTAGTGCAGAATCTTCTTCCAGACTGTACTGGCCGTCCTCGCGTTTGGACTCTACTACCACTTAACATCAGGTGGAGTAGAGTCATTTGCCCACCCGGCAAATATAAAAAAAAAAAAAAAAAAAAAAAGTATATTATGTGAATGGTAATGGCACACATACACTGGGTCACTTGGTGTCGAGAAGCACCGTTCATAGACATTGGCACAGTCACCGCTTACCATGGGAACTAAATAAAGATATTAATGCCCTTTTGCCTATAATTACGGAATGCAGCAATACAATATTGCGTAGCGGTAACAGTGACTTATGTAGACGAGCTTGCAGCGGGTTCCATTATCAAGGCTTATGTCTCCATGACATCACTCACCATGTCCCACCACAGCTCATCACAGTTAACACTCCTTACGTAATTCGAAACAAAAGAACAAACCGTCGTACACGTTTTCAATATTGTCCCAATTTTCCGCGTTTAAATAAAGCTTCACTTTACAAAGAACATAATTAAAAAGAAAAACCTCGAAACAGTCCGCCGGAAACCTAATCACGAGACAAAGACGGATACACACACATCACCCCGCGCCGGATAGAGACGGATATATGTTTTCGAGTACAAAGCAAGTAATTGTAGACAATGGACGCTGAAAAAGACGTTTCCTTTAACAAGATTTCTATCTTCGAGTGTTTTGCCTGAGGACTTACTCGCAACTTTATATACACACTCGGCTAAATCAAATATAGACCTTATGTACTCAACATTACAGTACACATTACGATGTATTCGAAATAACGTAGTGTTAGTATGAATTTGTAAAATTTAAGCGACTTTGTGAACGTATGCGAAGCGTGAAACAAGATTTGTCAAAGTATAATTAAATTCCATTTAAAGTAGAGCCCCGAGTGTTCGGTGGGCGTGTGGGAGGTGGGCTCCGATGGCTGGTCGCGGTCGGGTTTCATGTCAGTTGGACAAGTGTTGATCAAAGCAGAGAAATGACGGAGCGATCTTTAACAGTTAGAAATTTCCTACGACCAACTAAATACCAAGGTTTACTGAACGCGGTATAATGCGAAAGGTGTGTGTGTGTGTACCCAGCTGACAATATTTATTACACTGATATCAAAAGCTGGTCGTCAAAAACTGATAATATTTTCTATTAGCAACATCTCAAGAAACACTCAATTTAATACAAAATGACATTCTCTATTTAACCCCTTAAGGGACGTTTTTCAAGAACTGATACTACTGACTTTCCTACCAATATGGTCTAGGTATATTGGTAGAAAAGCAACTAACATTCCCTTTCATGCACTATGTTACCCCCTTAAGGAAGAAGTTTATAAAAAACCTTTCTCAGTCCACGCCTATGTTATATAAGTAGCTCCAGTGTTCAACATTCCATCCTTCCAGATCTATGGTGTGGACTGTGCTTTGTCTCTCAATCAGCGTAAGTCATATTAAGTAAGTGTACAAAGTGTGTTCTCTACTTAATTGGTTTTGATCTTGCCGAGTTATTTGTCTATCTCTTGAAAGCACTTTATTTATCATTATAGAAATAAACAAAATGTCAGCCAGGACAAGTCGATACAAATACTGCATCAATCTACAATCCAAATATAGTTCCTGCGAGATTAATTTCTTACATTTTTTTTTTTTTATTTATTAAATAATAATACCAACAAGACATATACTATACTGTTAAGTTTTGTCTCAGTTATAAGCGTTACACATACATCTAAAGAAAAAATAGAGACACATTCACTTGCTGTAGAAATTCAATAAGTAAAAATATTAAAAATATATATATAAATACATTTACAAATTAATAGTATATAATTAATTTAAAAAAATCTACAACTTACTTATATACTCGTACATGTGCAGGAAAAATAAAAATATTTAAATACATTTTTATCATTTCGATTAATATTTTTTTTTATTGAATAATATTTAAGTTTACAGAGTATCTATAATACTATCAAATATATATCAATATTTACAATTTAACATTTTGTTTATTATCTGTAACAGATTTGTCATCATTTTATATGCATTTATTAAAATACCTAATAAATTTTTTATTTTCATAGTATCTGATCCCTAATTTACCCCCTTAGAGGGAATTATTTAAAAAGTAACTCATATCTTATAGCTTTTAAAATTCAACCAAGAGCTAACCTTAAATTCATTAAAAATGGTCCAATGGTTTATTGTAGCTACTTTAAAAATAATTGTAGTAATACACTGTGATTTTGAAATTGATACGTGACGTGTCAACAATTTTAACGCTACGGAAGGCGGACTAATCGCTGGCAAGAAATTCAGTACTCTTTATTTGTACTTAATTAAAGTTCATATATTATTTTCGATGTCAATAATTCAATATAATTGTCACCAGTACGTGACAACGAATAAGTTCTGATTATTCAAGAATGTAACTTAAAAAGATAAAGAATTATCCGCAGGGCCGGCGCGTTGCGTGTGATAGGAACGCTTCTAGTCAGGGCTGCGACACACATACTGCTACACAATTTTACTTTCAAATGATTAAAATATAATAATATAAATTTTAAATATAAGAAATCCCTATTTTCATAAGCATTCAACAACTAAATACAGCTGATGGTCTTCAAGTAACTGAACAGTTTTTTTGTAATCATAGCTAAGATCATTCTCGATCGAGTCACCTTTCAAACAAAAAAAAAAACAAACTAAATCAAAATCAGTTTCACATCACAACAGTTACATAATTCCGCAAGTAAAATAGAACCCTTTTTAAATTCGGTTAAAAAACGCAAGCAGTACGCACGAAATGTTAAAATCAAATTAATTATTTTAAATAAAAATATAAACCTTTAATATAATGTAAATAGATCAGCTGTTTTCACGTCACTTTTGATAATTATCTAGTCATAGAAAATAACTTTATCAAAATTAAATGTTGAAATGAATGAAAAAAAAATATTGTTTACAATAACATGGCTAAGAGTATTTAAAACGATAACCGCCTTGTGCCAACCCTAAGTGCATATCAATAACTGACCCCGGGGGCTGTTAAAAGAAATAAAAAAGTAATAAAACGCAAGGCACAATAAAATCCGCCGGAAGGGTTCCCACCCTCACCCCTCACCCGTTAACTCTTCAATAAGAACATTTTCTAAAGATATCGTTACTATTTGCATAATTTTTCCACATTTTTTTGGTTTTTATTGTTCGAAAGGAGTGGGTTTGATTTATTTTAAAAGTAAAAGTTGCTATTAGTTGGGCTAAGCCTCTCCCTTTGAGGAAAAGATTTGCAGCTTATTCGACTATGTAATAGAATTTCAGTGAAATTAGAAACATGCAGATTTCCTCACGATATTCCTCCATAGTCGAGCACGAGATTAATTTTAAACTTCAGTGTTGCTTGTGAAAATAAACGTATCATTTTGATAGGGCTCTAAGTCTTGTTGCATTATGTTGGGTGTACGCTTTACTTGTTTACTTGATTGCTTGAACGTACTTATCTCAGAAAAACCGACCGATTTAAATGATAATCTCAGCTATGTATCGGTATTTTAATAAGAAAGATTGAGCTTTGTAAGTTTTCTATTACGACTCTACTAACGACTCGAGTCTAAGTCTACAGTAACCAAAAACCAAAAATTAGCGAATTTAAATTTAGTTTACGTCATATAATTAAATTATAGCAGTTTCACTTGCATCTTGTGCTTTCTGTTTTTGTTTTTATTTTTAATATAATATGTCATTTGTTTGTATTAATTTTTAGTGGAAACTTGATTGATTTATGTTTTTCTTATATTTGTTTTTTTACTATTAAGTGTAATTATAATTGTTTGTTTCCCAAATAAATAAATTAAATAAATAAAACCTTAATATCGCATTACATTTAAGACTCGAGAAAAACTGCGGGTCACCACTACCTATATATTTTCAAACGTATATACATTTTGTAATGTTTGTTGCCCGTAATAGTTGTGTCAGGTCAGAAAGTATAGCAGAGTGGTCGGGATGATCAGAGACGCGGAGAGCGCTCGAGTAGTCGACTCACTGTGCACATAGCACAGCACAGATACTCACTACACGACGTCAAATAACAAAGAGGAGATTCAAATAAATTTCTTGTATATATTTTCTATAGTGGGGCGAGCAATTGAACTCTCTCCCACCATTTGTGTCAGACGGATGTGAAGCTTAAGAGCTCAAATTAGAGACTGCTCATTCATTTTGTGAGTATTTATGGATTACAATATCTCGTACGCAGGTTGCTAATCTTCATTTAAATTAGCAAATGATATTTACGTATCAGTTATGGTTACTAACTCCAAGCTCTTATCGTGTACATAATCCTGTAGATGAAAGCTTTCTTCATTAAAATTTTTTACACGAGTTTTACACATATTTATTGTTAAGCGTAAAATGGTCTGCGGAGTTTTATTATAGAATCGAATATTCTGGCCCAGGGAGGACGGTTTAAATTTGTTGAAATTTATTATATTAAGTTAAAAATTTAAAAAATCAAAATATACAAGAATCAAACTTTCTTATTGATTGGTACAGTTCGGACAGATTTAAAATAGTCTTCAGTTTGCCGTCGCAGTCCGTCCCTGTATTGCCACCATGCTAGTATTTTGTTAGTCGGCTGCTTTGTCGCCGACTCGCACTTCACCACATCGTATCCTCCCTCTCACACGGTACACAGCGGAGCAGGACGGCAACACACTCGAGTGCGTGCGACAATATTTAATCACTCATTGGATACAATGGAACGGGCAGAGAGCTCAAAAACTATTTGTAAACTTATATTTGTGATATTTTTTTATTTGGGATCCCACATTTTTTAATGTTTACGTTTTTTAAAAGCTACACCATTCAGTGTCGCGTTGCGCTAACCATTACAATATCACAACCTTTACTACGAATTACTATTTAGAAAGTCAACTGTTATATAAATTGCAAATAAAATATAAGTTGTAACATTGTAGAGCTCTGCCCGAACTGAATGCACTAAGCTCTACCAAGTGACGGTACGAAGTAGGACGGCCGAGCAAGAAGCGATCTCGTCCAACCTCTGGGCAGAGCACCAATTGTAACAAAGTAAACTCACATTTACTTTAAGTAAATATAATAATAAATTAAAATAGTAATAAAATAATAATATATTAACAATCCTAATAGTTCTCATTCGTAATTAACAGGGAAGTTACTGCGTGTAGTGTGAAGTGTAGTTACTGCACAGACTTGACGATATACGATGAGTGTAACTGCCCTCGTCTTCCGGAAGGCCGCAACCACCTCAAGCAACGCGTTAAGGGATTGTAATGTAAAAAGCAGCCCAAGAAAACAGAAACATTGTTTTTGAGGATCTCTTTAACGTACTGGTGGCTTTGTGCAAGCTCGTCCGGGTACCACCCACTCATCAGATATTCTACCGCAAAACAGCAGTACTTGTATTATTGTGTTCCGGTTTTAAGTAATTACAGGCACAAGGGACATAACATCTTAGTTCTAAAGGTTGGTGGCGCATTGCGATGAAAGTGATGGTTAACATTTCTTGCAATGCCAATGTTTATTGGTGTTGGTGACTACTTACCATCTGGTAGCCCATATGCTCTTTCGCCTACCTATACAATAAAAAAAAACGAGGGATGTGATTAAACATACTCCGCGTATAACTTAATGGTTCGTGATCCACGGCTGTACCACGAAGGCGAAACGAAAATGAGTTCTCGTTAATCACGAGTAACGGAGAGAATACCACAACAAAACTAAAAACCGAAAAAAAATATATGAAAATAATGAAATATTTTTCAATGTATTTACTTATTAAAAGACAAAGGCATTTTGAAATGTTCTATTGACGCTCTCACCTTGAAAGCGTCACCCGTTCGGATCGTACGAGTACATCGTACATCGCGGGTCGTTTGCACAAAAACTAATCAACCTAATTCATTAGCTATAAATTAATCTAAGGTATCGTTCATAATGTTGATATTATATTGAAATATATATATTTTACAATAATTGTTCCTTTTTATTTGTGTACTTATGTGAATATGAACTAATGTAAGCATGTTTTTTTTTATATATAGAGTAGGAAGGTGGACGAGCATATGGGCCACCTGATGGTAAGTGGTCACCAACACCCTTAGACATTGGCATTGTAAGAAATGTTATCCATCGCTTACATAGCCAATGCGCCACCAATCTTGGGACTTAAGATTTTATGTCCCTTGGGCCTGTAATTACACTGGCTCATCACCCTTCAAACTGGAACACAACAATACCAAGTACTGCTGTTTTGCGGTAGAATATCTGATGAGTGGGTAGTACCTACCCAGACGAGCTTGCACAAAGCCCTACCACCAGTATGTACGAAAGTAATAAAAATTTAAGGACACGTTGTAGACAAAATTACAAAACATTATTTACTAAACCCAAGTAAGTTATTTGTAAATTATTCCACTACGCAACTCCAATGCACGTGTGGCAGAATTTGCCTAGACACATGCAGGTTTTCTCACGTTTTATTTTACCGTCGAAAATTATATGAATTGTTATCACAAATTAAGCAAATAAATATCACCGCTTGTCCGGATTGAAACCCGTAATCGTCGACGAAGAACCACTAGTTCGAGCCAGTGGGCCATTTGCCTTCGCAATTATTAACATAGCGAAACCACACAAACAACCAAAAACGGTAACATTTTTCGAGAAATTGTCCTCACAATAGACGGTGACATATGTATAACATACTCATCTTAGACGCGCCTTTATGTGTGGAATAGTTCAGCATGCATAGCGGATTCCTAAAGGTTTTTGATTAAAAGACAAATTTATTATAAACATATAATATGAAAACGCTCTTAAGATTGGGTAACTGTTTGTCCATCGCTACGCGCGCTACCGTCGGCAAAATTTTATACTTAGTAAATTTTTAACAATTAATATAATATTTATTTGACTTATCCGATTGTGAATTAACTTAAATTATTTTATTATAGATAAATATTATTCCAATTGTACTATTTTGTCATCGATTGATTTTGTTTACTTATTTATAAATATTTCTGAATATTAGCTTGACCCTTAATTTTTCAGATACCACATCTTTTAATTCTAAATATATTATTATATTAAAAACGAATATTAGTCATTATGCTGTATATATACACTATGAAATTAAAATATTTGCACTTGTTCGTTTGCTAATATATTACAAGTATCTCATTTAGACCTCGGGTTTAGATCCCGGTCGTTTCAGTAAAAACTTAATGGGGTTTTCTGTCCATAATTTCGAAAATTGCCAGTTTCTGTGCCTTAAAAGCTGTTACAGTCATATCGGATTTTGCGAGTGAGGGAATAGACGCATCTCTCTGCGTGTGTGTGTGTGTGCACACACTTGTGCACACACACACACACGCAGAGAGATGCGTCTATCTATGTATTATGTTTAATACTCTACTACTAGTTTTTTTACATACAATAGTTTATAACTTACTTTCCTTCTTTTGTAAGTGATACTTTGCTTTGTGTATGTACTTACTAGTAAATAAATTTATTAAAAATACAGCAAGTTGCAGACAGTTCTTTCAAATAAAAATCCAATAAAAAAAAACATCCGCACCGTTTTTGTGTTGACGCTACATACAAAAATGTAGTCTGTTGAAAAACTGGAAAACGCATTACCGAGATAACGTGTCGAGAACAAACACACGCGGACAATAATGTTATTCTAGCGAGTGACGCAACTATAATCTGTGCTTTGCTTAATTCTGTGTCAACTTGGATATTTCCAATACAACAGTATAATCGCAAAGAAAAATAATCCTAGAAAACTATTGTATTTAAAATATATATACCTAGTAGAATTAATAAAGAAAATAATAGTAATAAGAGTTTTAGTGTAGCTATTTAGTTACTTTCTGAAATATATTTATTTGTTAATTTTAAAGTTGTCAAATTTTATAAGTATTCATTTAGGCAAAACAAGTTTTCACGCACGACTTCCCCAGCTTGTTCGGGGGAGTGGGTGTGTGTAAGTATTACAGGTACTAAATTCGTTAAAGTGTTATTCGCTGTAGAATCAAAAGCTTTATCAAAAATGATTTAAATTATAAATTACTTTAATCTGTTTATATGACTAAAACTTTAATCATCTATAATTGAATAAGAATGAGAATTCAATTGATAATTCATATAAATTTATTGTTATAATAAAAATATACTTAGTAATTACTAAGTTTCTTGCGAGTTCTTCTCAGTTACTAGATTTTGAAACATTACGCTTAAATCGCCATACGCTAAAAGCCATTCTCAACAGTGACTAGCTCTGCGCTAAATATATAATAGTTCTCAAGCGTGTCTAGGACTCTATGTATAGTCTAGGTCTAGGAGAGTCTAAGACTAACGGTTTTATATCACTACCCGAGGTACGATTGTGTTAACTGACAAGTTCCAATCTCCAGGCTGCTACTTAGAATCTATTGTCAGAAAATCATCATGACTTATTATTGTCTCGATCCGTATTTTGAAACCAGGAGCTCACGATCCGCAGTCTAATAAGTTGGCCAATAGTGGACGAGACGGTTAAAATTACGTGATAAACGAACAAAAATCAAAAAATGTTAAATAAAAATAACTTTTTAGATTACAACATTAAATTTTAACGGAGTTCGGAATGGTCTTAAGTAGTTAATAATGAATTTATGAAAAATATATTAGATCAGTATTCTTTAAGATCAAACTCGAAACTCACCGCAGAAAAATGTCACAGTGATATGCAACATTGACCAAAATAATTATAACATTTCAAGAATACACGAATCAAAATAGTATATCGGTAACATAAGTCGGTTGTCGACATTTCACAGGTGAGTAATGAAGTGAGTTCGTACAGAATAGCATTACTAATATTAATTTTCTTATATTACTGAGAGCATAGACGCGGTCAGAGTATTCCGTTATACACAGTGTTATTGTAGTTGATGGTACAGTAACACGATCGCCTCTCCGCATGGTCGCCTAGCTGCCCCTCTATTTACCCACCACACACTACCACCGTCCACCGCCGACACAATATTTGATCGTTTTAGAAACTTCCATTTACATTTTGTACTTACGTTCACATTCCTACACCTACCACCCATTTAAAACCAGTAACTAAGCAAAAACCAAGCAACTTTCAACCTTAGTGCATCGATATAAGAAATAAATATTTAATTAAAAACGTTAAGATAATTTTGTCAATTTTAAAATTGACTTTAAAAGATTAATATTCGATTGTAGCCACTATTGTATTACGCTAAGGGTTAGATTGGGATGTACATTTAAGATAATGATTGTTTAATTTCTCAATTTTTACATTAGCTCAAGTTGGTATTACTTATAAAAACAGTTAATATGAATTTATTTACGCAGTAATCGTGATTTGTTTTAATGAAGTTGTGTCAAGTTTCACATGTTGAGGAAAACTAAAATGTCGGTTCCGTCTGATTTATAGATATATTCTTCTAAGCAATTACCTTACCATTAACCTAACCATTTACCTAAATTTAATTTAGCAACAAACAGTAAGTAAATTAATAGTATCGTAAACCATTTCTGTATCTGTGAAAATAAATTTGGATCGCCATAATTCATGATTTTATGTGTTAAATAAAAAATATATGATGTATTAACACCAAACAGTTAAATATATTTCTGTTTAAGGCAAATTCTGTTTCGGACAACCACTCTTTGGATTAAGCTTTCGCCGGCGGTTTTTCCTAACCTACATGCCTTGGAACCTTCAATAAAAGAACCTACTCATTCCTCAAGGACTGGCAACGCACCTGCAAGCCGGTGGTGCAGAAGTCAATGGGCGGTAGTCACTTTAAAATAAAAATGAATTAAAATTAGTCTCTGTAGAATGCGTTTTGAAACTGGTTGAGTTATTTGACTTGGGGAGGCGATGCGATCAAGGGCTTTAACACCACAATATTGAAACTTATCTAAAAACCTTTTCTATCCCACAGTCTAATACTTTAGGAAGATCACAGAATACTTGATACCATTATAAAAAGATTAGGTGAGTATTGAAGAACCACCATTTTAATTCAATAACCAAAATTTCTTAATTTTTACTTAATTTTTACTGGTGGTCGGGCTTTGTGCAAGTTTGTCTGGGTAGGTACCATCCACTCTTTAGATATTCTACCGCTAAATAGCAGTACTTGGTATTGTTGTGTTTCGGTTTGAAGGGTGAGTGAGCCAGTGTAATTACAGGCACAAGGGACATAAAATCTTAGGTTGGTGGCGCATTGGCCATGTAAGCGATGGTTAACATTTCTTACAGTGCCAATGCTCGTCCGCCTTTCTATTCTATAAAAAAAACTCGTGGCATAATTTCCTCACGATGTTTCATTTACATGCCTAGCTTTTAATTTTATATAACGAGACCGATACGTCTTCTGCACGTACACGGTTCTCAAACGATATTTCTTATGGGCTTGTTAGTTCATTTGTTTTTTTTTCAATTTGATTTTTTGTTGGAATAACCGCACAGTAGCAAGAAACGGGATAGTTTTAAATTGTAAGTCGATACCATTGTGCTGGTAACAAACAAAGTACCTTTGAATACAGAACACAAGTGTTTAAGCATTAGCGTATTTTGATCAATGGATTCAAATTTAAGGTAAGTTATAATATTCCAAACAGCCTTCAAATAGAACCTTTTATATTGCGGGAGGAATCTGTCAAATCAATAAAAAGTAATAATTTGTCTATGGTTACATAATTTATATCTGTTTAGTAATTGAACGAACGCCACAAGCCCATGTGTGAGTATGTGCCGGACACCTCTAGTAATTGATATGTATATATTGAATGCATTGATAAATGAAACTAAGACATATGAGTGACTATTTTTAGAATAAATCTTAACCGATAATCGTGGGTTCAAACCATCGCAAGCACCACTGAATTTTCATGTGCTTAATTTGTGTTTATAATTCGTCTCGTGCTTGACGGTGAAGGAAACATCGTGAGGAAACCTGCATGTGTCTAATTTCATTGAAATTATGCCACATGTGTATTCCACCAACCCGCAATGGAGCAGCGTGGTGGAATAAAGCCCCAAAAAATAAAGGAGAAGAGGGAGGGGGAAGTTGGACATTCACAGGCTGTTATTGTTACTATATCAATTATAACTGTAAATAACATTATTAATGATATATAAAGTAATATATTAAATAGATCCGTATTAAACATTATAACCAACTATTTAGATGCTAACCAACAAACTTGAAATGATCGACGAGCATTTTTTTAAAGTATTTATTGTACTTTATTTAATCGTTGATAGTGTTAGAAATATCAAATTGAGTTAATAAAAGCATAAGAGTATTAAGATAAATACGCAGAAGTAAAATTTAAACTATCAAAGAGATCTGTCGATGCGTGTAACGCGCGTATACTTACCTCGACGTTGCGTGAAATCGCTAATTGTGTACTCGCAAACGTTCTTATTAAATTGTAACACATTAACGTTTAAGATAAATAATATTTGACACAGACACACGCACACAGGCACACTTGTATCTAGAAGATATTTGTGTTCATTTAGTATTCAGCGCTTATATTTGTTTATTCATTTAAATTTTATTATTTACCAACCAACTGTCATTGTTATGTCAACCTAGTTAATGTACATAAAGTGATTTTTAGAAATAACTACTGAATATACATAAAAATTATATCAGAAGATACAGCGCATTTCGAAAAATGTCTTAGTATATAATATTATTATATAATCAGCCTTGCATTTTCGCCCGCTTTAAATTTAGACTATTTGAAGCGAAACTATATTGCTGCATTGCATGTTGAATTATAAGGTGACTTTGATTGAAACGTTTAGTTATGTAACATGCCGATATATCGAAATGAAACTCTTCTGACGCAGTTTTATTTCTGAAGGTACATTACCGTACCGTAAAGTTAATCTAAAGTTATTCAAAACCAAAGTCAAAATATACCTACTTTATTCAATAGATTCTTACAAGCACTCATGAATCTTCGTTCAGAATATGGATTCGACCTTGAAGAAACGGCAAGAAAATAGTTATTGCTAACTTCAAGATCTTTTATCGTCCCTATAATCATCTACCTACAGTAATAATAAGCCTTAATCATTTATATTTTGTATCATGAATTACTACGCTACGCAATTTTTGTTGAAGAAATATTAATTTGATTGGAATTATTTATCTGAACATAATTACTATTTATTTTTCCTAGCACTTCGTATAGTCAAATCAAATCACATTATAATGCTATAAATATGCCAAGCGATAACAATATAGTATCCTCAATTTCAAAGTATCTTAATTTTGGCACAATTCGCAAAATGTTGACGTAAAAAAAAACGGTCCACCGAAACGCAACCGCAGTTGACGGCGCGTGAAATCGCTAATTGTGCAAACGTCCTTATTGTTGCTCTAAGTATCAAGTGTTGAGAATACTGGATTTAAGGATTTCCATAAAAAAATGCATGAATGAAACAAGTATTCAATGAAATTGGATTACGCTAAATATTGTGATGCGGACGTCGGAACTATTCGAGGGGACGATCTATTGTGCAAATTATTAAGTTAAGTTGCAGACTATAAATATCCCACTGCTGGGCTAACGACGTCTCTCTTCCCGAGTAGAAGGTTATGAGGTTAATCCATCACCAGATTCCATATGGTAGATTATTATATTATATACTTATATTTCAATCCAATTTATAGATTTTAATTAATTTTATTTACTTATCATTAGTAATAGTCGGTTTGGGGCTTACTCCACCACGCTGCTTGTTGGTTGATAAATCTGTGGCATTTCATTCGAGACATGCAGGTTTCCATATGATTACTTCCGTCACCGAGCATGAGATGAAATATAAGCACAAGAAAAGTTAAGTCACGTTTGCCCGAGTTAGAAACCCTCGTAAGAAATCTTCGTAAGTTACACGTGTTCTAGTCACTGCGCAAAGAAAATAGACCTCTATTTTATTTTTAACAACTATTACATGTATATTCTTTCTTGCATTTTTTATAATTACAAGTATAAGCTCACCATATCGCATATAATTTTATGATGGGCTCCATATTTCGATTCTTAGAATTTTTATCAATCTTTCGAATGATTTTCAATAATGTTACACTGGGAGGAGTTCAAAATGGTTCACTGTTCAAAATTCTCGTACACTCATGCCCCACATGCAAGTTACTACCGGGGACGGCGTATAATCGCTCTTGCAGGTAGAGAAACCTGCAGTATGTTCGTAGCTACATGTATATATATCTTTATTACTATAATATAACTCCAAGATATATCTTATACATATTAGTGTGCATATTATAAATTTTCGCTCAGTTACCAGCCTCCATTTATGTATTATGGTAAGCAAGCAATTCATTAAACTATATCCAAATAAAACACAATACGAAAGCAAACAGAATCACTAAACACCAGTCAAATGTCAAACATTTTAACATTTCAATGGAATAGACGAAAAAATCGTCTATAATGTTAATACCCTTCGAGTTTCAACCGTCAGACAATCTCCCACGCAAATAAAAAATACAATCATAATACGTTAAACGATTATAATTCTTATGTTCAGGCAATAAAGGCGAATGAGACGCAGAACAGATTGTTAACAAATGTTTAGGGACAAAGGTTATAATAAAAATGATTCCGCTCGATTCCGCAATTATTCTTATACAATGAGTAATTGATATGTCTTCAGTGGTTTCGAATAACAGCCAGCCAGCGCTAGGTGACCCCCGCGGGGCAGGAAGGTAAGGCACCGTTCGTACTGAGCGACATGAACACGTACAGGCTTATTCTGAAATATTGTGTTTTAATGTTGTCCCTATTACACTTGGACATTTATTTAAACACTGGAAAGAAACGGGTATATATTATATATATTTACGTCTAAATGTTACACTCGGGGCTAAAATTATTCAGCAAAGATGTATAGAGCCTGAGAAATTTCTATTAACTCAATCCGGGAAAACGCTTATTAATTAAAAATAACAGTTTAAGTATAAACTATTAAACGGCATAAATTATTAACGGAAAATACTACATTTTTCTCATTTTTTTATAAAAACCGGGAAAGCAAATGTTCACTCCACCTGATGGTAAGTGTTAGCGCAGTCCAAACGCGACGACGGCGAGTATAGACGGGAAGAATGTTCTGCACTAGAAGCCCCCTTGCCGGCCCGCAAGCTGCATCTTCACGCCTCGTTTGAAGGAACCCGGGTAATTGTAACACTGTTACAATCATGTTTATTATATATTATTATAATGACCTTGAAATGAAATGAATGAAAAATAAGATGTCGATGTTGTGTTACGACAGTCTTAAGTAACGTTTGAAATGGGCCTTACGAAATTAAAAATACGCGATTCGTAGGCTCACTGTAATCTGGGCAATGTAAAGAGAATTTACCTGCTATTATGTTGAAATTTTCATAGTGTTTTAAGTGTTTTTTTTTTCTTTTGTACAATTAAATATTGCGGTTTGAATAACCACAGCTGAGGGCTGAGGGATTGAATGACAGTATCTTTGTTTGTGAATGTGAAAAAATCAACCCGTTGTCAATGGTCTTCGATTGGATTTTAGTTTATTTCCAATGTATGAATACCGATCATTGTGGATGTGGAAGGTAGGATTCTTTAATTATTCTAATATCGTAGACAAGACAGACTTTTGAGACAACTTCTAGAACGTCTAAATGAAAGTGTATACGAGCTTTTAGCTTATCTCTCATTCTGAGGTAGATCCTTAATTTGATAGGTGTATAGCCTGTTCTAGGAATTAGGCTCAAATGAAAAATAATTACTGCCGCTACTTATTTGTGATTATGATTCATCTCGTACTTGACTGTGAAGGAAAACATCGTGAGAAAACCTGCATGTGTCTAATTTCATTGAAAGTATTCTACCAATATGCATTGGAGCAGCGTGGTGTAATAAGCTCTAAACCTTCTCCTCAAAAAGGGAGAGGAGGCCTTAGCCCAGCAGTGGGACATTAACAGGCTTTTAACTCTGCTGCTGCTTCTTACCTTCAGCATTTACAGTCCTCCTCGGGCAGCGTGTACAGTCTTTAATCCTTCCCGACCTTATCATTAACTAAATAGAGGAAGTAATAACCTGTAAAAAATAACCTATTTTCTAAACTAAATATATTCAATTGGGACAATAAAATGTTTCAAAAATAATTTACCAAACGTTTAACAAACAAATGAAAGAAAGTAGAAAGTACATTGTGATAAAATATGTTTTAAAAAGAACTATTCTATTTATTAGTGATTTTAATTAAAGGATGTTGGAGAAAGTTTGCTTCGAACAATATATTTATATTTAAATTTCTTTGTATTTACACTTCCGGTGCTGCTGTGAAAGCGATCCATTATAAAACTAGCACACGCCCCGGTTTCGCTTTAATATTGTACAAAAAGCTTGCAATTAACCACAATAGCTTGAGCTTTCAAAGATCGGGCGATCATCTGGCTCAGCGGCAGCAACATCTGTACAATGGCGATGATCGCGCGTTCGATTCCCGTTTGGAATGGATATCCATGAACCTCTTAATCTTAATATAGTTCAAAGTGTTTTTCCTTGTATTCCGTCAGTTCTTAGAGCTCATCTATTGATTAATTGCCTTGCTGTTTTTTCGCGTTCTTGCTTGTTTTTTTTGTTCATGGCATCGTAGTAATAAAACTCATAAAATTAATAATTTAAACTATTCTACTAAAATCTCAATGCCCTCAAAACCGATTCAACATTCAACAACAGAGAGAAGAAGTAAGTAAAGCCGCGGGTCGTTCACTTTATTATGGTTCGCGTCCCCGCCTACCAATTACCGTTACCGTCCACACCCCAAACAAACGAACAATACCGCATTATTATATATTTAAACAACATCTATTCAATTAAAAAATAACCAAACAATTACAAAAGAACTGCATCAACAGTCGTTATTATAGCCTATCGTGCTCGGGGTACGATGGGAAAACGAAGGTATTGTGTTTTCGTTGGCCAAAACATTTTAATAATAACAGTTTGCTATAAAAATGTAAATTATATTAATGTTATATTAAATATCCAACTTGAATAATATATTTAGATATTGATGGTATCTATCGCGTTGCTTTTTGTAGTTTCGGCCTTCCGGATTTCGAGATTCCTTCATTGCAGATAATATACACTTTGCCTTGTTACAAAATAAACCTAATGTTTACCAGTTGTCACGTATAAATAACCACTATGTGGCAGCTTTCGCCGGCGTTTTTCCGAACCGATATTATTTATTATACATATTATGGAATATCAACACCAACATGAAGTACACTAATTGTACAATTGAGTCTTTAAACATGACAAATCAAGTGTCTCCTAAATTATAGGTGTTGCAAAATATATCAACATTTCGAGTTAACAATAAATAATAATTTTAAAAATTAAAATTTTTATAACAAATAGAAAAGATATTAACAATAAAATTAGTTATAAAATTATCAGATGATTGGTATAAAATGAATAAAATATAAATATCTGAGAGATATGACTTGGGAACCTTTATGAAGAGCTTACTCGTTCCTCTCGGTGTTCCAGATGTGAATAGGTAGTAGTCACTTTCCAACAGAAGCCTATAAAGACATAGTTATGTATAATATTGAAAATTTAAAACGCCTGTGTATCAATACGTTAAACTACGTAAACATTATTTGAAATATATATTTTAAGCTAAAATTAATTTATATTTTCAGTCACGCTACAAGCTCTGAACTGCGTGATTTCAATTCGGGGTAATACGAAGATATATTTAAAAGCATAATGATACAGACCTTGTCGTACAGAATACCACGATGAAATTATTAGAAACCTCGAAAATTCGTTATTTTTTTATAAATATTTAATTGAATGTAAGTAATATACTCGATATATAATCGAATAACAATTATCAAGGGGATATTACGTTATAATAGAAATAATAAAACAATTGTTATTCGTAATTGCACTTGAGTGAGTGAGTCAATGAGTAAGTGAGTTCGTGCGGTGCCCTTGTTCGGGACTCATTGTTCGGGGTGATTACAAATACTAAACGACTATTTTTGTAATTGAACTTTATTGTTATTTTTTTTTTCAAATCACTTAATAATTGTTTAACGTTTTGAAATTTGAGGTCGATTGCTCGACAACAGTTATTGTTTGTAAGTTATATGAAAATAATACTTACACTTAAACGATGACACACACATCGAGATCTGTGTAGTATTCTGCCATATTTTTAATTATAATGTTTTATTCATTAAAATGATTACGGATGGGCAATAAGAGCTGTGTCAGACACTCGTGTCTTAACTAAGTTCATCAAATTGCAGCGTGCGATTATGTACAACATGTAGATTTTGTTATGATGTAAATCTCCATTAGGCTTTATGACGTCCTTCATTTCTAAACAAGTATCCTTGAGTCAGATCCTTGTATATATAAAACTCGAAAGCGGCTCTAACGGTTTGGTTCAAATATTGTATTCAGACAAGGTTTTGCTTCTTAAGTTATCTATATCTTTCCAAAGCAAAGGAAAGTTTTGTTCAAAAAAAAATTATTTAAAAACGAACTGTCATTAAAGACGAGCAAAGGCGTACCTCGGTAGCCGTTTAAGTTAGATACTAATTATTGTACGGGTTTTATAAAGCTAAGTGGTGTATTACTTTATTTATTGTAGTAAGTAGAACCTTGATAGATAGAAAGTTGTTAAGCCTCTGGTACGTTTTTCAGTCCGAATTGTATAAAAAAATGAAACATATACCATACTAATACTTTATAAAAAAGCACTAAGCCGATAAAATCAATCCTATTTCATCCGCAATTTCACCACAAACCAATCCTTTGGGAACGTATCAATAACGTATCTATTGTCAAGAAAAACATTATCAAAACCGGCATCAGTAGCAAGTCATTGTAACGAAATCACTTGTACAGAATACTTGCGCTATTGTATTGCGTTTTAGTGCGTGGGAGAGATTCCCCGATATGGTTTTTAGATCAGAAAATATGAGATTAAATAGTCGCATCTCTGTCTAATGTATGGGGGAGAGAAGGTTGGAATGATGCACCTTAAAAAAGGAAAAATTGTAATGATATATCTCTATTTCATTTAGATGCTTAGGGAAGAGTGGGATGGACGTATTTGTTATCTTACTTTTTGCGGAATTAACCCTGGGTTTTTTGGGCAATGTTGACGAATTATTCGCTTTGTGGATTTGCTTTTGTTACTTATAAGGGTTGTTAGTTTAGTTTTTTTTTTTCTTTAAAGGCTTGACGTGCAATATTTGTGTATATTGGCACCTGTGGGTTCTGTTCGCATGGGTTTAACTTGTTTAGCATTCTGTAGATGTCAGATTGCCTGTCGACATATGTAGTTGTTGTTATTGACACAATACACGCATAGTTGTATTTGTATATGTATAATATATGTGTACTGGTGGTAGGGCTTTGTGCAAGCTGCGTCTGGGTAGGTACCACCCACTCACCGCTACCTACCTTCTACCGCAAAACAGCAGTAGTTGGTATTGTTGTGTTCCGGTTTGAAGGGAAGGGGAGCCAGTGTAATTACAGGCACAAGGGACATAAAATCTTAGGCCCCAAGGTTGGTGGCGCTTTGGCGATGTAAGCGATGGTTAACATTCCTTACAGTGCCAATGCCTAAGTGCGTTGGTAATCATCAGGGGGCCCTCTATGCTCGTCCGCCGTCCAATTCTATAAAAAAAAGATTGTATGTTAACATGAATCAACATGCACGCTGGTTTGCGCAGAACTAATTTTCCTAAAACATTTAACAGCCGATGAAATTGATATCAAAATATTATACAAGTAGGTTACAAGCACTGTTATGTTATAATTTTACAGGATTATATTAAATGTGCCCCTAATTCTGGCTCACTCAGCCTGACGGTTGAATAAGTGAAGATTGGATTACCCAGACGGGCTTGCAAAAAGCCTTACCACCAAGTAGATTAGTACTAGAGATCGTATCAGCTTGCTAGTTATATTATAGCGCTAAAAACCAGCTGACCGTATCAGTTAATGAGGATCCCAGGTTATACTGTTCACATTATCCCCGCCCCACTCCCCCTCACACAATAGTGGTAACCCTACCGTCTGACCCACTCCACGCCCTGCGAGCCACAGGATTGTGTTTCGATTAATTCGCTATACTTGTGCCGCGTCTACATTTTATATTACAGGCGGCAAGTGTGGAAAGGGCTCTTGTTTCTGTAACAATATCTATCTTTTTTTTTTAAATAATAATATAAAGGACACCAAGAAATTTGACGGGCCGTTTGGCGTGGTTGGTAGATACTTGCCTTTCACGCCGAAGGTGTGGGTTCGGTTCCTACCTAGGACAGACATTTGTGTGCACGAACATGTCTGTTTGTCCTGAGTCTAGGTGTAATTATCTATATAAGTATGTATTTAGAAAAGAAAAGTAGTATATGTAGTAAATCAGTTTGGGATCAGACGGCCGTGTGTGAATAATGTCCAAGGATATTATAACTACATTTACATTAAAATGGTATGGTTAGTATGAAGGAGGTATTCTACTTTCGGGATACTCTATTAATAAAATAAACCAATCCAGATGGCATTGTCTCCTAATTGTTTAGTGATTCTCTCAAATGATCGAGTAACTCGTTGTCGGGACCGCGAGAGAGACGCCAGTGTGTTGTTTGTTACATTGTTCTACCGCGAAAAATACATTAAACGTGGCTTCGAAGATATAAACGGTATGACAACGCATCGTGCGCTTTATCAGATATGAAATATTTGTGCTTTGTGATGATTACAATTAAACTTGTAAATACAAATTAGTTATTAAAATATAATCGCTTTTGTAATTTAAACTGGTAGTTTTAAAAATATATGTATAAAACAACACAAATGTTGTATAATATATGTATAACAAAGAATAAAATGGTTGTTACAAAAGTATTTAGATATTGAATAAAGCGATAAGAAGTAATACAATTAATGTACATTCAAAGTACCTAAAACAATAATAATGATATTCTAAAGTATGTAAGCTGTATCAGCAGAAAGTCGTGTAATTGTGTATAAAATAAGAGAAGCGGTGTCCACAGCGCCGCCCGGGCTGTCGGTGACACTCGCAGTAATTATTTTTATTATTGACCGCGCTAAGGTTCGCGCTTGTATATTTCGCTTTTCCATTTTTGTTTCGCGTATTTTATAGACAACGATGGTTTAATTAATTTTATTCGACGTTTGATGGTTAGACGGCTGCGTTTCGTATCTCTGGGATGGAATTATTCATATCGACGTCTAGAAGCAAATTCTTTTATTTCCGTTCCGTTCCGTAACAGCCTGTGAATGTCCCACTGCTGGGCTAAAGGCCTCCTCTCCTCTTTTTGAGGAGAAGTTTTGGAGCTTATTCCACCACGCTGCTCCAATGCGGGTTGGTGGAATACACATGTGGCAGAATTTCAGTGAAATTAGACACATGCAGTTTTCGTCACGATGTTTTCCTTCACCGTAAAGCACGAGATGAATTATAATCACAAATTAAGCACATGAAAATTTAGTGGTGCTTGCCCGGGTTTGAACCCACGATCATCGGTTAAGATTCACACGTTCTTACCACTGGGCCATCTCGGCTCATTTCATTTATTTATTGTTAATTTGTACTTTTTTTAAATTTCTTCTTTAATTTATTTGTATACGTATTGTTTTGCTTTTGTGATATCTTTAAAAATGTTAAGTTGGAGTGAGCAAAGCTGAAGTTGTGAAATTGCACGATGAGATAGATTTTTTTTTTTTTTTTTTTTTTTTTTTTTTTTTTTTTTTTTTTTTTTTTTTTTTTTTTTTTTTTTTTTTTTTTTTTTTTTTTTTTTTGTACTACCCGGGAGGGCAAATGACTCTACTCCACCTGATGTTAAGTGGTAGTAGAGTCCAAACGCGAGGACGGCCAGTACAGTCGGGAAGAAGGTTCTGCACTAGCCGCCCTCGCCTTGCCGGCCCGCAAGATGCCTCTTCACGCCTCGTTGAAGGAACCCGGGTCGTAAGAGGAGGGGAATACGTGTGCTGGTAAGGAATTCAAAATTATATAGTGTATATGTATATATAGTTAATAAATAGCGATGTACAGTGTTAATAAGTGTCTTTATTTGGATTTGTTATTATCTGGGACATACATGTAAAAACATTGTACATTGTATTGGCTTCCTATAAAATAAAAAATAAAATTAAATAAATCGTAGCATTGGTGTTTAATGTGTAAGCTAACGGTGGATACAATGTTAGGTTTCAATCCGTAAGGCCTGAGAGATCATTGTAAGGCATAACAAATAAGAGAGAGATAAGGCTCTTCACACACTTTAAGCATATCGTTCATTCTGTGATATATTTTATGTGCAACAAAGTTTGTAAATGAATATAGGGAATTGCGTGAATAGTATTTCTCAGGCTGCCATTGTCTATGACGTCACACACCGTCAGTCGCTGACCTGTCTCTCTATAAGTCTTTTTAATAAAATAACGTATTGCTTACATTTTTTGGGTGTTCTAACCAGTGCGCCATCTCGACACAGGCACACTCGGATAGTAAACGAACGTTGCGATTGAAATCCTGAAAAACGTGTGATTCGTTTATCTCGCGATCGGCGTTGGAGCAATACATCAAAAAATTTGAAGATCCTTGCATGTTCAAAAGTGCAAGCCTTTTTGTAAATAGGAGAGTAAGGCTTTGCTCAACCGTGGGAGGTTTATAGGACTTTGCTAAAACGTTAAAATATGTCATTGTCTCAATCCAATGAAAGATTCAAAATATCGTTTTAATTAGGTTTGTTTTGTATCGATATTTGTATTGATTAATACCACAGGGTTCAATCAGTTGAAACGATTTACTCGGTGATAGAGGGCTTTGTACAAGCCCATCTGGGTACGTACCACCCTTATATCACTTTTTTTTTAAATTTATTCATTTGTTTATTAGGTTTGTTAGCGATTTTTACACTAATTACGTTTACGGTAGCCGGAGGATTTGAGAAAAACCAAAGTTTCTATTAACACTTTAATTAATTTCTAAATCTTACATATAACTTAATCCTAAGACACAATACTGCTCGATGCTAGATGCAGATATTGAGTGCTAACTTATATATATATAACTTAATCCTATGAAACAATAGTGATCGATGCTAGATCACATATTGAATGTCGCATGTAATTAGTCTATCCTAATATATAGAGCTAAAAATGCTGATCTACTAGATTAATTAGGCGGTATGCGCGGAGCTGACTCGCGGTGGTGACTTCGCAGCTACGTGTTTTTAGGGACTGTACGTGACAAATGTGTAATTTGTTAAGTATTGACCTCTTAACTGGGTCGCGGCGGAGACTGCGCGGCTATGTGCTGCGTCAGCGATCCTCCCTGAGGTGCTGTATGTAACACACTAGTCATTCTTACATACGTACAATCGTAATACATACAGATTTCTTGTAAAATCATTTGAAAGGAAACACAACGTGCTAAATAAATCACTAATTACTATTACTTGCTATAAACCGAAAAGGTAGAAACAAAAACGAAGCATGAGCAAAATGGAAGTTTAAAGCTTGTACACGCACACATCCTTACAATATAAATATGAAATTGATATCTAAACATTAATAATTAAATAATACTAAAAAATAATAAATACTTTACTTATTATACGATTTACCGCCAAACAGCAATACTTAGTTATGTTTCAGCTTGAATTGAGAGAATCTGTATCAATGAATAAACTACAGCGGTTATAACATCATAGTACCAAGATTTCCCCAAAATCCCATCACAAGGTCAACGCCAAGCGCCACCAAGATCTATGAGCGGGGGTGACCACTGACCATAAGACGACCAATTTGCCCAAAAACCTATCTATTTTATATAAAAAGACTGCCTCGTTGGTCTAGTGGCTTGATGTAAGGCCGCAGACTCGGAGGTCCTGGGTTCAATTCCCAGGTCAGGCCAATAAAACGTTATTGAGTTTTTCTGTCAGAAAATTCTCAGTAGCAGCTCGGAGTCTGGAAGTTGGAAGTGGGTACACTCCCGTGCCTCGGAAAGCACGTAAAGCCGTTGGTCCTGCGCCTGAACTCTTTCCGGTCGTGTCCCATCGGATTATGAGAGTTAAGGAATAGAGAGTGCACCTGTGTTTGCGCACACACATGTGCACTATAATATCTCCTGCGTAGTTGGCTAATCTCTCTTGAGATTGGCCGCCGTGGCCGAAATCGGGTTGGAGGACATTATTATTATTATTATTATATATAAAAAAATACAGATATACCAAAAATATTTAGTTACAATACCCTCTTACCGTTAACTAAAGTCGGTTAAAAGTAACATACACCAATAGATGAGAGGTAATTGAATCGTTTATGAAATAAAAAATCGAAGCTCGTTACGTAAAGGTTTCACAACATCGATATTAAATTATGAAGATGTCTTTCAGCCTGAGCGGAATTATGTTTTATTTTTAGTTCGAACTTTGGAGCGATTAGCGACGACTCGAGGGAAATTTTACAATTCCCCGACTGAAAGCTGAAACTTAGCACAAAGGATCTATCGTCCTTCTCACTCGTCCCCGGAATGGTATGCCTGTCTCGCTCGAGGGAACTTATTGTAATAGTGGTAGCGAAGTTAGAAGAAAGTATTGAATTATGGCGTTCGAAACGGTTTTATACAGGAGGGCATGATTCAAGTTATTTCTTTAATATTAAAAAAAAACGGTATATTTACGTCTATGAAATATATGTCGTGGAACAACAATAATTTTAATTAAAAGTTGCCGACTTGATTATAGTACCGGGTAAACGCGGTGACGTCATTTGTTGTTGAAGTCACGTGGACAGAGTCGTGTTGGAGAGTGGGGGAACTGTGTAAAGTACACTTGCGTTTGAGAAACCGTCCAGTACACACCTCCGAGGCGAAACTGTCGGTTTACCTACTTAGTACCTATACCTAATTATAGTGGATTGCGATAATAAATCTTTGGTTATACCTACAACGAGTTTATGGGACCAGAAGGGCTATTCTATAAGTGTTGCGTCGAGCAAACACAGAACTCAACGCAGACTCAGCCTTGAATGTCAGAACGTGATATGCGAAATTGACCGTAATAATTATAACATTACAAGAATACACGAACCATAATTGTATATCACCATAAGTTGACAACGTTTCACGTGTAAGTGATGAAGTGAGCTCTTACAGATATGCACTACAGTTCGTTTTCTGGCCGCCAAAAAAATCGACCCACCCGTATTTTTTCACTTACAAAGTTGTTATCTTAACTATGCGACGACCTAGGTGGATTGTTTTACTTATGGGATATACATTTAACATTTTATTACCCACATGATATTGATTTGGAGGAGTTGTAAGTGTTATTGAGGATATTTGGAATATTTTTAAAGTATTGATAAGAAAACGTTACTTTAGGCACAAGGTGCATGGTTAGTTTATTTCCAGTTCTTATGTATTTAGTTGAAATGTTTGATCCTTGATCACATAATGGCACCACCACACCAGAGCATAAATGCTGTGATGGATCTCTTTATCTTATTTTTAATATTGCAAACGATATTCATAAACACTGATTGGTAAAGCAATCGGTCTTAAATCAAAATATTTTTAATTTTACGAGTTGGTACTTTTGTATCGGCAAGCGCATACCGGCATTCGCAGGTTTCCTCACGACGTTTTGATGCCCAAGCCCGAGATAGATTATAAAGACAAATTAGGCACATGAAAATTCAGTTGTGCTTGCCTGGGTTTGAACACGTGAACATTAGTTAAAATTGACGCGTTCTAATCACTGGGACATCTCGGCGAATTCGGTATATATATTATGATTTAGCCAATAGAATCGTACCGTCATAAATATACTTACATTAATATAAAGGGCAGCTGTTTCAGATGTACAAAAACTCGTATAATTGATAGTCGCCGCATGAAACCGTCGGTCGGGTATAGAATCTAAAATCCGTTTCGCGAGTGTTTGAATTATATATAAAGTTGCCCAATAACCCGCAGTCCCGCTTTGTACTCTTCGCGTTGAAATATCTACCACCGACTGCAATGGATACCGCATGTATGTTACCTTCCATTAAAGTTCTTTGGAATTTTATTATTACCATTTGAATAAAAAAAAATTTATACTTTTTTACACACCGTTTGTTTTTCTGAATCATTGTGCTGGCGTGGTCCACATTGAATGTTCTTGTGTAATTAAAATACGTTAATTATGTGGCGAATTATTGGAATATCACACACTAATCATTGACATGATATTAACATGATATTAGAATACATGCTTCAGATGTATGATTTTTTTTTCATTTTTATGTTTTTTTTTATAAAGGTAGCAAGCCGGGCAAACTCTCCATTTTCTCCATTTTTCTCCAAGCTCCATTTACAGGTTGTACTGATAAGTTAAAACTAATCTATTGTTTCATAATACCTGGAAATTATATTTTCTGAATCTAGATGTTATTTAATCGTTTAAAAGTTCAATATTATATGGAAATAATACACAAATAATCCGATTAAATTATTTGTAGATCGATTTATCTAACATTTAAAAAATAATTAAATTTTTCTCACGCGCTTGTATATTCAAAACATCTTAACCAACTCTAATGCTATTTAAAAACCAACAAACAATTACAGCAGTCAAATTTAAATAGAGTGCGCCCGCCATCTTGTTTGGGTCACGTGTCGGACGCGTGTTGCAAATTCGAATCTCGCGATTAACTGAATTGAAATCTTTTTTAAATTGACGACAAATTTTGATATTTATTTTAATATATGTTTATAGAAAATTAAACATTTGAACGTTTTGATTAAGGTATACTTTTGAATGCGATTATTTTCACATTATTTTACAAATCGAAATGCTTCCAGTACACATTTTGAAAATTTACAATACCATTTACAGACGATATTGGTTTTTATTTCAATTTCATTAGGGTTAATGTTCGTGTACTAGAATAAATGGATAATTTTATAATAGTGGGTTGTAAATTTTTATTAATTCGCAGTGACGTAAGTTTCGGTTGACCAAATTGTTATCAAGTGAGTTGTTTCATTGTTGTCATTTGCACTGATGAGATCAAAGGCCGTACTGCATACATTTTAGATTTTATTGTTCAATATTTTATCGAATATTCAAATCTTAGTTTGTTTGAATGTTGCAATGTTTAATTAATTAAATAATACGAATGAGAAATGAAATGAAATTGCTAATGTAACTTATGAAAACCCGGATTAGGTATGTGCATAAACGTAGTAAATTTCAAGGCATTATACATGGATGGATAAATTCTTGCTAATTCATTTTAATAATTATACGTACCCGATGTTGAAATTTCCATTTAACAAATCATTTTTACCTTGACTTTCACAACGCAATAGATATATAATTATAAGTAAACATTAAATAGGTGTGCAAAAATGCGATGAAATACAAACAAATAATTTAATATATCATCGCTAGCAACTTCCTCTCTTAAAGCTCTCCCCGTTGGTATATTGGATCTGCTTTGTAGAGTTGCATGGATTCTGTGTGTGATGGATGAGGTTTGGGCTTCCTTTGTGGAGTATTAGCCCGTCAAGATGATTATCAATATTTCTGGAGTGGTTAGTGGTCTTAGCTTGCTTCTACTAGCTTGATGAGGATTAGGTATACTTTACACTAGGATACACTTTCAGGACTTCCTAATTATACATTTATGTTTTATATATTACACGTCGTCCATTAAACATTTGCTGGCTCGAAGTAGCAGAACAGATAAATATATGCTACCTTGTATTATTTATTTTAGGTTAAATTAAAAAAAAAAATATTAAGCCTGTACCACACAATGCAAGATAATCTCAATTGACAATGGCTGGCTTTGTCATACATGTGGGTAGTGGACACGTCTAGACGTCTATGAAGTGGACTGTCTTACAGGAATACTAAGGAATAGATTGGATTACTAAACATCGATGAATTAATTTCGCTCGGGATTAAATAGAGTCAGAGAGAGAATATCGAGAGAAAACATCGGTATAAGAAACGTAAAATGTTAAACGTTTTCTTTATGTCATAGTATGTATTTTTATTTCAATAGGAAAAGTGCCAGCTATCACTACATAGTGTAAAACAAACCCCCCCCCCCGCGTCTCTGTCCGTCTGAACGCGATAAACTCAAAAACTACCACTACTACTACTACTACTATATTTAGATACGGTTTTTACCAATGGATGGAGTTATCCATGAGGATGCTTTAGGTGACAATGACAGTTTCATGTATTAGTTGGAACGGGTAGCTCGTTTGTCATAATCACCATTCACCAAACCGCATTGGAGCAGCATGACGTAATAAGCTCAAATCCTTCACCTCAAAAGACTATACTAGGCGAAGAACTGCCAGTTTACCAGCTTTCCGAGGCGACGCAAGAGTAACACTGCTAGCTTATTGACTCAAAGCTGCTCTTGAATTAATTATATTGGCTATACCTTGGATGCCACCTCCAGCCCTCTGAATATGCAGCTATATAAGCCAGCCAACCAAGACCAAGTGGACAGTTAAACGCAAATCCGATGGTTTCGTAGTGTAAATACAGTTTATATTTTTTTTTAATTAAAAGATACATTATGTATTTAATGCACTTATTTAATTTAAATGAGCAATCTAAAAGGCTTTATGGTTTGATAAAAGAAAAACACAATCATAACATACGAAGATAACACGACGTTAAGCCGGCGTCTAATGGACGTCAACTCGACGTCACGCTGTCGGCCTCACAATGGTACGTCACTCGAGCTTCGATGTCGGCGAGTGGTTAACTGTCTGTCGGCCAGTTAGACGCACTACATTTAAGAGGTTCCGATTTACCGAGTACTGTTTTAATTTGCTGTTTAATTGACCAACTTATCAAAGTATATGTCAAGATTTTAAAAGTTAAAAATATTGATTAAATCAAATTACTTAGGTGCAAGTTTTATAGAAAAACTAGCGCCTTACCCGCGGCTTTGCTCGCGTCATAATTCAGTATTACTTAATACCAATTTCCAAAGCTATTTCAGTTTCATACAATTTCTTGCAAATTTGAATTTTCATACAATCTTTCATCCCCTTTATCACTTAGGGGATAAAGTATTAATATAATCCCTCCTTAGTACTAACCTATTAAAAAAGAAAGCCGTATGCAAATTTTCATGGTGCGCCAGCAGTTTGGGCGACGCGTTAATATGTCAGTCAGTTAGTTATTCTTTTTTATATAAAAGAAAGCTTTACTTATATTTTTCAGCACCAGTGTAAGCAAACATAGTAGTTATTACAGAATATTTAATATATAACCATGATATCCATATATTTTTTTAACATTAAAATAAAAAATATACATCATCTATATGCTACAAATATATAGAAATACAAACCATTTGGAATTCAATTAAAATTTTAAATTGTATTACTGCAATGTGTCAAGTCATTTTTTGTTTATGTAAAAATAGCGTTTTCATATTCTTTTTCTCTGATCAAATGTACCTGTGCTTTCCTTTTATGACAAACATTAGTCTATCGTTATGTAAAGTTTAATTTACTTATATTTTTCAATGACAGTTGAAACTTATTATAGTCATAGTTTAGCTTCTGCATCATCTCACCTGATATCAAATGAATGAGAGATATGTTTTTGTTTTTGATATTTAAAGAAACGTGTTTGCTGCGTTGAAAAAAATTAGACACTTACTAAGCAAAGTTAACTCCATATTTCACCAAACTTTAAACTAAAAGAGGTCTATTTACCGCTGTAAATTTTTATTATATATTATGTTATACGATTAATGTTTGAAGGATTAATTTGAAATGAAGGAAACAAGAACAGTTTGCGTGTAATGAGCCATTTATTGTTCAGAACATTTACATTCAGCTATTCTAAACGATTAAACATTCCACTTCTAATATTTTAAGTACATAATAAGTATAAATATAATATTAACACTAGTTATTTGTGAACACTTATTTTAACGAGTATTTGAAAACTATAATATAATTTGTTCAAAATATTTCATTATCATTGAGGCTAAGGAAAAATTTGCTACGAACATTGATCTTTGTTTATTTTTATTATCTTCATTTTAAGCGGAACTTAACAATGAAGAAGCCCTGAATGAGCTTAAAGCGTTACCCCAATCATACATAAAACATTGGCCGTATAGAAAACGTATTTATGTCACTTAAAATATAAAAATTAAAAAAAGAAATACTCGCTAAAACCTTTCTATTGTATATAATCTGTTTTGGTAATTATCTATAAAAATTAATCTAGAACATCTAAGTTAATTAACTAATTACTTACAATGAAATTATTACGTATAATAGGTACTCGTTTATTTACAAAATTGCGTCTAACGCCTAACTTAGCCGTTAATACTAAGATATTTATATAGCATTGAATATCGAGAGAAAATATTTGTTGAGAATTACACGGTAAGTTCGTCCTACGTATTGAGATGAAACAGATGTAATCCAATGACGTGGTACTTTGTAAGCAATTATCCCGTAGGAATAGCGCACTGACTATTGTTTGTAATAATTCTATACTAGTAATATCAATAGTCAATGCCATTCCTTACCATACCATATTCAAGAAATGATTTTGCTTACGGATAGTACAAATGTCCACCAGGCGTACTTACGCGTCAAGTCATGTAAGCATTTGTGACGTGATATATGAAAGATTTCAACGACTCGTACAATGCGGATTTGTTAAATATAGTAACCAGATATTAATGAATTTTGCGTAAACGGATGGAATACACACAAAGAAACATACATTTTATATATGTTTATTACAAAATACATTGATTTTGTCCAATTTAATCTATGATGAACTGTTACAAGAATTAAACAAATCCAAGTTTAATATATTATTTATAAACTATCTTTTACAATATCCGATAATTCTAGAAACTTCTTATTGTAATCGTACTTAGACGGATTGGTACGTCGAATAATAAATGCAAATTACGGTTGACGTCAAAAACATTACAAGTATTGTGTATCTCGATGTGTCACGCTGCCCATTCTAAATGATTACAATGTCATGTCAATGAGAGCCGAGATGGCTCAGTGATAAAAACGCGTGAATCTTAACTGATGATTGTTGGTTTCAGACACGGACAAGTACCACTGAATTTTCATGTGCTTAATTTGTCATCTCGTGCTTTACGGTGAAGGAAAACATCGTGAGGAAACCTGCATGTGTCTAATTTCACTGAAATTCTGCCACATGTGTATTCCACCAACCCGCATTGGAGCAGCGTGGGAGAATAAGCTCCAAACCTTCTCCTCAAAAAGGGATAGGAGGTCTTAGCCCAGCAGTGGGACATTCACAGGCTGCTACGATACAATGTCATATGTAAGTAATCAGACTAGTGATAAAACGACCGACAGAGCTTCAACAATCGTTTATACCTTTACATATTTACATCACTTATATTTTACTTATAGAACGCAAATTGAAGATTTTTACTCGGTCGACAGTTACGTGTTCAATGTAGTTTGTTGTCGTACCTAATTCAAATTTAGTGCCCTTTTTATATATGATTTTTACTTTGTGTTTTATTAACCCAATCTCAATTCGTAGGTAAAACTTTATCAACTGTTTATAGTTTTGAATATTAAGTTAAGATAAAGAATGAGATGTACTCGTAGAATGCTGATAATATCAGTTGGTCTATAAGACTAACTATTTTATACAAAAATACTTCTGATATTTCACGATCGAGTTCTATGGTAATTTTCAGTTCAGTTAGTTTGTAATTCATCGACCGAGTAAATATACAACAATGTACATGTATATTACTTCATAACATTGATGTTAAATAACTTCGTATACTCAAATATATCGCTAGGCTTTAATGTATATTTTATTTTAATCCATAGACCGATAAACCGATAGCAATGGGGCGCAGAGTTCATTTCAATACAATTTGTACAAACTACATTTGCTTACAGGTAATAAAATAATGTAAATAATTACCAGTAACACAATTACGGTTTTTAAATGTGTTATAATTATATTAGAAGTATAAATTTACATCTTCAGTGCTGCTAACAATCGGACACTAAATACATTTTGGAACTATTAAATGACCTTGAAAAATATACAAATATATATAATATTCCCTCAGCGTAATCACAGTCGCTAATACCAGTAGGGCCATTCTGTAAGAATCGTCGTAAAGGTCGTAAAATAACAGAAAGTGATATGCGACATTGACCATAATAATCATAACGTTACAAGAATACACGGATCAAATTAGTATATCACCATAAGGCTATCAACATTTCACAAGTGAGTTTTTACAGAATAGCACTGCAGTTATGAAACATAAATATTTTACCCAAAAATGATTTTCGAACGAACATTAATGGAAGTAGGTATAGTTTTCATATTTTTACATTATATTCTGCACGAGCTATATTGAAACAAACACCTAGCTAACCTAGTGTGTGTTTATTTAACTAATTTGTCACGACTACGTCTAATGAAGCAAAACACTTATTTACAATCGCTTATGAAATTCTCGATTTCCTTATTTCATTAATTAATATCTTACACTTACATATATCGTCAATCGTCGTTATATTTAATTTTATATAATTATATACTAACTATGCAACATATTGTATAATTATGTAACTCGTTTGAGATGAGTTTCTCTTACTTAAAACTGACTGACTCGTCCACATACTATTTAAACTCAAGTCTTTAATATCATTTTCAACGTCACAGATATTCAGTTATATTTTCACGTTAATGGCCAGTAGGTGTTTAAAGTACTGTCCAATATTTCAGGTACCCCTAATCAGAGAAGCCATCGTTATTCGTATTATCAGAAGTCGGAGAAGTTCCCGGGGATGGCACTTGCAACTGTCTCCCATACATCAGCTCGGAGGGAGGCAGGAAAGAAGACAGATACTCAGGAGGAGGTCGTATCACTGTAGGCATGTATCGAGTTCCACTGTAGGGCGGAGTGAGGAATCTTCTAGAAGGTGAAAACTTGAAACTCTGGTTCGACAGCGGCGAGAACGCGGACCTCGACTGGTAGTTCTGCATATACGGCGATTCCGGGGTCAGGCTGTACGACTGCTCAGGGCCGTTCACCATCATTTCCATGGCCGCGACTACATCCCCTTTGCATCTTGCTAGGATAGTTTCGATTTCCTGTCGACTACGTTTCGGGAACACCTTTATTAGGACGTCGATGGGGGACTTCTGGAAGGGCACTGCATCTTCTGACTCCGACATCGGCGCGTCTTTTCCGCGTCTGTATTTGAAGGTCGGATCCCATTTATCCTCGTCTTCCTTTTTCACTTCGTCTTGTCTCTGTTCCTTCATCGACAAGTTCTCCGGTGTGAGAGACGGTTCCGAGTGATCTAACTCCTCCTCCACGTTCAGCTCGTGGTCTGATGGTGACACCGGTGGCGGTGTGGAGAGTGGAGGAGTATGGACTGGCGTTTTACTCTCTTGCGTCATTTCCGGTGGTGAGGGGCTTGAACACACCTCGGTGATTCGAGCGCGTTTGTGAACTGTTGACAAAGAAAAAATGGATGAGTTTATTGATATTACACATTTATACATTAATACTTAGATATCGTAAATAAATACATATATTATTTTGAGTTAAAATTGTAGAATCCGTGACAGTAAATATGAAAATACTTTGTTTTTTAAAATTTTATTTCTTGCTACCGCAAAACTCGGGCTTGTAAGTAAAATTGAGTTAAATTTATATACCTTGCACGAAAATTGACAATAAATATTCCCACGCTTTATTATCGAAGTATATTAACTACTATATATGTATACTACTACTTTGAGTATATTGCTTGCTTATTATTTTAATTACTTTATTGGAAAAGGTAAAACATTTAATTAAGTATACTAAAACAATCGAAATAGTTTTCGCTAAATAATGTTGTTGCAAAAGGAGGTACTAAAAATAAAATATTATAAAAACTTGCGAGTAAATAAATAAAAAAAACCACAAAACTGCATTCAAAATCATATTTGTCTCGAAGTAAACAAAAGTGTTCTTTGAAACATGTTTCGTTAAAAACCTTAACAAGTAAAAATACATCGAAATATCATTCCCCTGTGCACACAGCGCCGAGCAAACACGTCCCGCAAATGTACTGGCGAAAGAATAACAAAACTATAAGTTGAGTTTAAAAGTCACACTGGCTGAGTCAGTGAGTAAATAGATATGTGATGTGAATCTACGCATAAAGTTACTTCAAAGGTCTGTCAATGTGACTCAGCTTCAACATAGATTACGGGAATATATTTGACGTTTGGTAAGGTAACATTCAAAAGGCAGATAGGGTGGCGAGCCTCGCTCCAACTTCACTAATACTATAATTAAATTCATTTGAAATATCATATTGAACTTTTGTTATAAAATCAATTTTCGAATATTTAATAAAATGTTCCTTACTTATTAAAATAGAATTAAGAAGATTAATTGTAAGAAAATTATACAATACTCGTCTAGGCACTTGAAGTTTATTTACCTTACGCATATTTCAAGCATAGAACCAAACAAACCACTTTGATTGAATTCACGCGATATCATTGATTGGATATTTAAAAAAAAGTATAATATTCACCATGGATTCGCGAAAAAATTACTTCCTGAATATCACCAAAGCTACTATCGGAACTTTGGAAGCAAAAATAAAGGGGATGTAACTGATTATGTTTTATAATGTTGTTGTATAAATAAAGATATACTGATCAAGATTACTTTTGATCGGAATAGGTTATAGGTTACTTTATCCTAGGTTACATTATAATACGTAGTACGTAAAATTATAGGGCAAAGATCGGCTCCTGTTAAAACGGAAGCACGAGAGTGAAGCAAGGTAAATAAATTTGGCGCGATACATTTATATACTTATCAGGTATACGAATGTCGCGAACATATAATCACAACTATAATTTTATTAGATATAGACTACATTATATTTATAGTTCATTTTGTGTGCGGTAAAGCATCGTTAGCTAACTGAACATGTTTAAAAATCTACAATTGTTTAAAGCAATAATTAAAAAAGATAAAAATAAAACATAATACTATAAGTACAACGTATAAGCACAAGTTTAACTTAGGTACAAGCGCTGGGTACAGCTAGCACAAAAATAAGAAATGTTTATTGTATATAACATATTTGTATTATTTGAATAATGTCAGATTAAGCAGTACAATGTAATTGAAAACATATTTTTAATGAATGCTTCGTTCAAAAATACATTCCCACTAATTATTTAAAAATATATTTCAAAACGTTTAAATGCTAAACAATAAACAATAGCTCTCGGTTTTGAAATAATTTAAAAAAAGAACGCTTTGTGTCGGAGGAATTCAACATTAAGAAAGCACAAAACACTAAAACAATATTGTCACAACTCGTAACGCACGACTGGAACGGGCGCGACGAGAGCGTACACCGCACAAAACATTTAAAACGGGCAAACAATAACCATACTTGTGTTTTGAGACATAAAGACTATAATAGCTTTTATGGTTTTAGAAGTAACTCATTGTACTTATACCATAAAACACAGATTATGTAAAAGTGACATATATGTAACCAAACTAGTCTCGTTCTCAACGAATACTGCACATACCTACAGCGATATTGCAGACAACTTTTTTTTTTTTTATAGAACAGGACGAGCATATGGGCCACCTGATGGTAAGTGGTCACCAAACGCCCTTAGACATTGGCACAGTAAGAAATGTTAACCATCGCTTACATCGCCAATGCGCCACCAACCTTGGGACCTAAGATTTTATGTCCCTTGTGCCTGTAATTACACTGGCTCACTCATCCTTCAAACCGGAACACAACAATACCAAGTACTGCTGTTTTGCGGTAGAATATCTGATGAGTGGGTGGTACCTACCCAGACGAGCTTGCACAAAGCTTTACCACCAGTGAGATTCAAGGTTATAAGATGTATTTTCTCTGATTGGTTTATAAAAATGTTCTTTATTTAAATGTGTACAATTGATTTGAATTTAATGAATACACCTATACCATATTTTATAGGAGTGAAACAGAGAATAAGTTAAAGAAGAAAGAAAATTATTTGGAGCACTAATTAAGCCTATTGAAACTCAAATGGCTTGGGAACCGAAATCTTCGGTTAAGATTAGACAGTACCTGGGTTGGGCTTAGCTCGGCTCTAATAAAAGTCTGTGCAATGCATTAGCCACGGAACTCTCAATATTAGGTACATCATTCAGACTTACCTCCAACATACCTGACGAGACGAGGCTGTGTAAAACTGTAAGAACATACAGGAAACCCACCGCTTTTTATTAGGATGAAATGTCAGTAATTGGTATGCGACATTAAATGTGACAATTATAGCAATCAAACACATCGAAATAGCTTATCACCGTAATTCGGTTTTCAAATCACGAGTGTGATACGATGTGTGTTCATACAAAATAGCGCTGCTGTTCTGTGTCCAAAGATCAACACACAGTTCATACAGGCAGCAATGAACGCAAGACATCGACCATCATTAGCGTGTTATATAATACAGTAGCTATTAATGCTTAATGCCATTTCTAATGCCCTCTGTTCCTTGGCTTCACGAGCGCTCGAACAAGTGATTGTGTTCGTGCAATTAGAGTGCGAGGCGTTTTCAGTGATGTGTGCGAATTTAATGGTCTATGTTATTGTTTTTTAAACGAGGGGGGGAGGTGAAGAGGAGGGGAGGAGTGATTCGATTACAATTTGATCGTATTATGTATAAGCGGGCTGTGTTAGTGTGTGTGCGGTGCATTGTTTATACGTGTGAGTTTTCTATATTTAAAACGTACCTAATCGTTGCTTAGCAGATTAATTCGGTCGGTTTGGTAATTAAAATACATAAAGTGGTAATCGGTTGGTGATAGATACAGGCGGTAGCCTTAGATAAATATACAAGTAATATATGTAGTTATTATGATATAATGAGAATTCGGAGCATAGCCCGATATGCCGATGTCAAGAGCTTTTGGATTAACAAGCAATTATTATTTTTATTCAAAGAGATCGTAAATTGATGACACATATAAAATGTAACTAAAATATAAGCTCATAACAAAAGGCGACCTACAGTTAGATTTTGTTTATCATTTTTGGTAGGTGTCGCATTGGCGAGGTAAGAAATGGTTATTATTTCTTACCTCGCCAATGCGCCACCAACCTTGGGAACTGAGATGTTATGTCCCTTGTGCCTGTAGTTACACTAGCTCACTCACCCTTCAAACCGGAACGAACAATACTAAGTATTGCTGCTTAGCGGCAGAATATCTCATAAATGGGTGGTACCCATTCAGACGGGCGTGCATATCACCCTACCACCAGGTAAAGCTTAGTCTACTGAAAAGAATCGGCAAGTAACCGTAATGACTCGTTTTAACCAATCAAATTACAGATACGGCATAGTAACTTAGTTATCAGCGAATAGAAATTCCACACTTATTTATCACCTATATAGTATTTTATGAACGTTTATTTTATACATAACGAGTTTATTTATAGGCCAGTTAAAATTTGCGTTATCTTATTATATATAACGAATTCGATGTGTTGAATATTGCGTAAATTTTAGTTTAAGTGCTTAATAGACGCATGAGCCCAGATGACCCGATGGTTAGAATATTTGAATGCGAACCGGTTATTATAGATTCAAACCCGGGCAAGCAACATTGAAGTTTCATGTGCTTAATTTAAGTTTATAATTCATCTCGTTCTCGTGCAAGGAAAACATCGTGACGAAAAATGCACGTGTCAAATGAAAATGTGTTTCATGTGTATCCAATCAGTATTGGCGCAGCGTGGTGGAATAAGATACTGACCTTTTCAAATAGAGGAGAAGGCTTAGCCCAGCAGTGGGATAATTACAGTATAAAGTAATTTGTGATTTTGAGATAACTACTCTAGCTTTTTCATTACGAAACCTTAGAAACTATAAAAATGCACATAACTAGCTCCTAATTGCTAATGCAATTACTGCGTTATATAAGACTTGTGTACGAAAGGCCACAACTTATGCAAAATTAATATTATATTATATAAACAAAGATGGCTGACACTCATACTTACATACTTAAAAAGGATAATAGTTTAAAAATTATAAAACCTCTTTTTACAACAAGAGTAAGAATTAAATCAACAAATGCATATAAATAGTATGTATTCAATCGCACAAAACGAATAAAAAGACAATGAAACACAAAGCATTATAAAAACTACGCCCCCACAAAAGTATTTCATTAAAATAAACCACTATTATTCCATACAAGCTCGTAACGGGCCATTTTGAATCTCATTACACGAACGAGACGGCAACATATTATTGTTTTTTTTTTACATACAAAGAAAAGAGATGGCTGTATTTATTCTTTTTAATAATAAATTGTAAAGAATAAAGACATCTGCTTAATGTTTTGGAGTGTGTGTGTGTGTTTATCGCTATACGCTAAACTGTCTGTGTGTTATGATAATTGTATTATTTCGGCCGCGGGCTCACTCAAATATTATTAAGTAGACAGGACAGTAAACATTGAATTTTTATTAGCTGTTTTATGCCTCGCATGCTTTGTGTGCGTGTTGTATATAGTTCACTCTCATCGTTCACGATTTACTTGCAATAACACTGAAAACAGTTTTATATTTTAAATTGCGGTAAAATATGTAAGTATTGGTACACTTTTAGTTGTTATTAATTTTATATACATGATCGATTTTGATTTAACTAATACTAAACGGTGTTGATATTATAATACATTAATAAATACTTAGCAAAGCGATAGAAATTTATATGGTTTTTTTTTTAAATGAATAGGCTAGCGCTTGACTGTTATCACATCTGGTGGAAATTGAAAATGAAGTCTAAGATGGAGCGCGCTTGCTTAGAAGATGCCTATTCACTCTGGACTTGAAGACACATATTGTAGGTGGTGGGGAAAACGGAGGTCGGGAGGGTATTCCAGACCTTGGCGGTGCGTATCAGAAACGAGGAAGCAAATCGTTTCGTACGTGTCTTAAATACGTCAACCAGATCTCTTTATGCCTTACAGTTCTGTGGTAAAAAGGTGATGGGAGAACCAAATTAAATAGTTCCTGAGCACACTCCGAAATATATCTTGTAGAATACCGACAGACAGGCAACCTTACGATGATGTTCTAAGGTCTGGAGTTATATGTGACATATTACTGATAATAACAATGAAAAAACGGGGAACAAGTCAATAAAATTAAATCTTCATATCGATTCATGCGAACGAAATCACGAAATAATTTTGACATCATCGTAAAACTTGTAAACGCGGAAATGGAATCAACAGCTCGGGCGACTCGCTTCACATCAGTGTTCGCGTGGAAACGATTCCCGAAAAATTATTGTTACGACGCGACGTCAATAAAAGCATCACAGCGCGCCGAGCAGCCGTTATAGCTGATATTGAATTGATATCCAAATAAAATCAAGAATATATTTTTTACGATGTAATTTATATAAATATTTCTGAACGCGAAGGCTTAAAGTGGATGATACAATCTATTGTATGTAGTTTTAAATTTGGAATATACATTTATAATAATAATAATAATATCCTGGGACATTATTCACACACGGCCATCTGATCCCGAACTAAGCAGAGCTTGTGATATAGAAACCAGACAACTTCTTTTGTAAATACATATTTTTATAGATAATTACACCCAGACTCAGGACAAACGGAGATGTTCATGCATACAAATGTCTGTCCTGGGTGAGAATCAAACCACAACCTTCGGCGTGAAAGGCAAGTACTACCAACCACGCCAAGCGGCTCGTCATTATTGAACTTAAACCCGCAAACTCGGACAACAAAACTGAATTACGATGTGATCAATTTATTTTTATAATAAATCACATGTTCGATGGTGAAGGAAAACATCGAAAGGAAACCCGCAAATATCTGATGAAAATTTACCACATGTGTATCTACAACCAGCCTCAGTATGGTGGATTAAGCTCCAATCCTTCTCCTCGGGGGACTCGGTATTAGTTGTCGAAGTTCAGCCAATCCATAAATCTTTACAAATCACTTCTGTGTTCTCCAAAAATGTCTTTAAACGCAGTTTTTGAATAATGATTCTTTATATTACAAATGATAAACGAACTTATCTAACACCTCACCATCTAACTAGTAATGTAAGACAATCTATAATATATCTCAATAACGAGTCTTTTTTCGCAAAGATATTTTATTTAAATCGGACCGGTAGCTCTTGACGTGAGCGCGTTCAGATATTATCAAATATACTCTTTAGTTTAATAACATAGTAGTATATATTATTCGTCTCTATATTTGTGAAGCCGAGGTGGCCCAGTGGTAAAACGCGTGAATCTTAGCCGATTATCGTGGGTTCAAACCCGGGCAAGCACCACTGAATTTTCATGTGCTTAATTTTTGATTATAATTCGTGTCAAGATTTACGGTGAAAGAAAACATCGTGTGGAAACCTGCATGTGTCTAATTTCACTGAAATTCTGCCACATGTGTATTCCACCAACCCGCATTGGAGCAGCGTGGTGGAATAAGCTCCAAACCTTCTCCTCAAAAAGGGAGAGGAGGCCTGTAGCCCTGCTGGGCTGTTGTGGGACATTCACAGGCTGTTACGGATATATTTGTAATTCACATAAGCTGTTGTAGCGATAGCCTTTACCGTACATAGGTGTATATACGTTTACCAGCAGTCCATGTAACGAGTGCTGACAGTTCGAGTAGTCTCGTCTAATCTTCGACTACGTCACACTTGTATCGAGTATAATCAATTTAAGTACGAATTAATCTAAATGTACGAACAGACAATAAACAAGGGACACATATAAGTTAAGCGGTGTACACACGCGCGGTGTCGGCCGCAGCCGCAGTAAATCGCGCCGACAGCGGCGTGGCGCGCTTCCAGCGTTATTGTCTCATCTCGCTTTGTCCATGTTATTTATCGTCCATTACTCTGTCTCAACACGAGCCTACCGGCAGCGCTGCGGCCGAGATGCGATATTATTACTTGGCGTCGCGCCGAGTGGATCGCGTTGTATTGTTTGTACGATATCCGTGTGCTATCTGCCTGATCGTAGTTATGTACGAATATCTTAACTTACGACGTGTTTAGTAAATATTATGAAAACCGTGATTATCGTTAGTTGTTAGTCTGCATGATAATTTATATCTTAAGATTTGATATCCATAGACGACATTCTGACAGATCATGAAGGAGGAGGAGGATTTTTATTAATGTAATACCTAATACTCTTATTAGTCTTTACAGTGAAACAATTATTTTTACTATTTCTTTTATACAGAACTTAACATTTCAACGATACATATAGAATAGCTTTTTATTTCTATGTAATAAAAATAATAATTCCTATTTTCTGAATAATTAAGCGAAAAAACCAGTCAGCCGCATGTGACCAGCGTGGTGGGCATTTATTGTTTTTTCTTAAAAAATAAATTAGGCCAGTATCGGGACGGATACATACTTCTTATGTGTAAATAAAGTGTTAGGTTAGGTTAGTGTTAGGTGAGAAAAATAAGGTAGCTGCGAATTTTACATAATATTTTTAATTCGAGTAAACATGATTAGAAAGTCGCCCTCGTAGCTCTCTTAGCGTATTATATGATCTACGCTTCAACAACATCTAGTTTTGAACAAACAAACGCCAACTAGTGCCTAACACGAACATACGAACAAAAAGACTAACATAAAAATCTAGGACTAATTGGGGAGACCCAAATGAAAAATAGGCAAAAGAAACGAAAAAACGGACCGTGTATGAAAAAAACACACGAAAATTCGTGGTTATTACATAAAGAGTGGATTACATAACAGAAAACGGTAAACGCTATATATCACTGCAAATCACGCCATAACTGTTTGACATAACAATGCATTTTTTTTAGTTAGTTTGTCATAGGTAATCACTTTATTCTGCCAAAAATGTTTTTGATCACAAATTTCTTTATTGGAATATACCGTGTAATAACACATCCCCATCATGTTTCTATATATAATTCAATTAATGTGGGAGTTTAATAAATTTAGGTTTATTACACACTATAATATTTTATTTAGATATTAAAAAAGCGTGGAGTTCGTAGTCGTTGATATCCCATAATAGTATATAAACCCAGGTCATATAAATTTAAATAACTGAGTTTCGTGTCGGTTCTTCATTCCGAAGTAATAAAACAACATTTTACATTATGTGATGATTTAATAGTACTTATAAGACTTCAAAGAGGCCCACTTGAATAGAAATAGTTTTTTTTTTACATATATATTTCGATTTATTTCAAAAAATAATATCCTACGCTATTTAAAAAAAAAACATGAATATTTTTAATAGTATTATAATTCCTAACTAACAACCATAAGTCTGGGTGCAATATTCATAGACATTAGTTCTTGGAACAATAATTTAGCAGCATATGGTAATCGAACTTGAGATATCTGGGTCTTGTTTTTGCATCCTTTGCATTCAAAAGTGTTATTTCGTAGATTTGCTATTGCTATAAGTCCGCAGAAATTTTATTTTTATTTATTATTATTAGTTGATTTTGAACATTTATGTACATGAACAATTTAATATTAAAAAAAAACAGTTAATGTTTTTTATAACATCTAAAGATAATCTTTTTAAACGAATGTACAAAATTAATTTAGCGGTGCGGCGATTAAAAAAAATGTTTAAATAAAACCGACGAAACTGAAAACTGGAAGCGCTCTTAATTAAGTTATAATAACTGAATGGACGGTTCCGACTAATTAGCGGTTACAAGCGAACGTTTGTTGGAGGGTTTTTTGTATTAAAATTATTTCGTTTTGTGAAACTTTTGAACGAATTATGAAATTTAAAAAATTCGGCATTCACATAACTCGCCGGCATCGTAACGAGCGTAATTAGCGACGAGACTACATACGAGTTGCGTTATTGTATAATTAATGTGAAAACTTTTCTAAATGTAATACAAGCTGTAAATACACACCGCAGTGTAGCAGCTTCACTCGCTGTTAAACTTCTCTTGCGGGTCATTGAACCGTTTACATAATTAAAAGAAATTAAAAAGAATATCTATCTAGGTCGTACGCTATCCCTTAAAGTGATAACGTATTTTTATAATTAGCGAATACGCTCCTTTAATTATATACAAAACAGTTTGTATATGAAATTTATAACGATTCTCAGTGTAATATCAGAACAGCTATCTCCACTCATAAAGCTTCTTAGAGTCAGTAATATATTATTAATAAGACATAGGAGAAAAGAAATGTGAAATTACTAATAACCTAAAATTTCAATCGAAATATTTCCCTTAGTCGAGCCCCCACCCAAACCGACGCACGAATAATAAACAAACAAATCATTCAGCACTCAAAGTCGTCCGCCACGCCGCCGCCGCGCTACCGTCGCGCCGCCGCCGCGCTGCCGGAACGCCTTGTCGTTTTTGATTTCTAGACGATATTTTCCATCGCGTATATTTACTTAAAAATATTAATCTACCCCCGCTTCACACGCGGCACTAGTTTCGTACAAGCCGATCAATGTGCTAAGTGTTTTTTTAAATAATCGATAAGCACAGAGTATATTGTGCATTAAGCTGGCTGATTTTAGTAACTAGTCTGTTTGCCTGCAGATATATTATATATTCGAGCCAATGCCACTTATCATTTTCCGATATTTTACGAATGACTTACGTCGAGGTTTGAGTTTTTTTTTTATGCCTCCAGTGTACGTTGGGCCAATGCTTTAGATAAACGTGTACAAAGTATATACATACAAGCACTACTCGAGCTCATTCCACCACATTGGTCTAGTGTAGATTGGTCGACACGCACGTGACAATAATTGAACCATCTTCGTCATCGAATAACTTCATAAGAATATCCCATGCGGTGTAACCGAGGCTACAGGCAATAAATGTACCAACACCTATTATGTTAATCTCAAATAAAAATTGTTATTGATTTGTAAAGATAATAATTTGCTTCTCGATTTAAATAAAACAAAGATTAATATGAACTCGTCATCCTGTACGTCGAGAATGATGTGACCAAAACGAAACAAATTAATAAATAAATAAAAAAAAACAAATTAAAAATCGAACAACAAATTCAGTATCAAAAATTCAATAAAGCAAATTTAATAAGTTCAATTTCGACGTAACCCTTAATTCAAGCTTCATTCTCAAGTGATTAGCGATACTGACAATGCCACCCCGCTTCTGCCGTGCCAATTGTTCACGACACCTATTATTTACTACCGACACCAGCGAACTATTTCCGACCTTAGTTTAATACGATAGAGTACAAATTTGAATACCTATTTCCCGGATCAGCAGAGCAACTTTGAATCGGCGGGTGGTAACAATAAAACCAATTGTTGGGCGCCTCTATTATTATAGTTGGTGTTCGAAATTGAATCTTATTGTTATGTATTAACGATCAAATTACTCCAGGAACGAACCTGCACATTCGATTGAGGAATTAGTATTCTATTGCAATGCAATCATACGGTGGTCGGGGCAGGGCTGGCTATGGAATAATTTAATTTCATATTTTCGTTTTTCTGGCATAGGAAATGTAAAGAGTACAATGGAAAATCTAATCAATACGTAATACCATTAATTAATACGATTTTTAGTATAAACATACAAAATTATATTGATTTCGCTTTAGTCAAAGAGAATAGAGAATATAGAATACTAGATAAATCGCCCGGCTTCGCACGGAAAGAATAAGGGTACATACACACACAAAACTTTAATAAATTATACACATAAAAATTGATGCTGAAAATGGATAGTCCATTTGTTAAGCATTGGGGGGAACTTCATGTATCTACTCGTTGTTTTAGACCCCTTATGTATTCTAAATAATAGTTAAAATATCTACTAACATAGTTTTTAAGCCTGTAACTAACACTATGGATATTTATCTGTTAATAAACATTTATTATTATTATTATTATTATAAACCTCTCTCGTGTATCACTCCGTCCAATGGCGAAAAACGTATGAAAATCCGGTCGCTAGTTTTTGAGTTGATCGGGTTCGGATATCGGTCCAAGTAAGTATTTATATATATTTATATTCATCATGCATAACATATTATTCAAATCCGTTTTCGAATTATGTACATATTAGGTGTTTAATTTGTAACATTCTATTTATTTGTCGATAGCTTTTTCTATCGAGGATTCTATTAGTCTTCTATGAGTTAAGAAGCGCTGTATCAAGTCGTTTATTCTTAAGGCATGTAATTTTTGTGGTCATTCAATACCACCAGTTCATGTTCCCTCGGAAATTATTGTCATTAGAACCCAAATATGATGTTTATCAGCCTCTCAAAATCATAATCCATAGTAAGTCGCGAGTGATAAAAGCTGAGACAGACTGATATTTCAATATTCAATCAAAAATTGCTACATTGACTATTGCATAGGATATGTATTGTATTATATGTTTTGAAAAGGTTTTACCCATGCGGTATAATATACAGACTAAAGGCCCGAAAACCTCTCAAACTCCCAGAGTTATAAGTTACTGGTATATTACACAATACATTTCAATTTAAAAAAAAGAAAATTATTTTGTTGCCTCACACTAAACAAATACCGGCAATTTAAATTTCACGTATAGTGTTGCCAATTATTGCTAGTTTTAAATAAAATAAATTTGAGTGGACACATTTAATAACATATTTTAATTAATTTGCCGAATTAAACAACATACAATACATAATAGCTTAAAATAGGTTTCATATCTTATAAAGTTTGTTATCGTAAACGATAAGTGGCAACCCTGGTTTTAAGCCGTAAATTAAGTTAGGTGACTGTATTTAATATACGGCGGGTCACAATGTGACGCGAGCAAGAGTTATTTTGATATATCCCATTGAAGAGAGCTCATCTGCTATTATCTCTTGTTTAATTCAAATTAGACATACCTTTTATTAATATGATTATTGTTATAAACAAGTGCAATGCCTTTGTCATAACTGAACTAAACATATTAATATAGTTTGTTACTCATCTTATACTTGCTCACTATATTCAAGAAACGCCTTGTCTTGAAAATGGTAGAATTGTTGACAGGGCGTACTAAAAAACGTCCTAATTTTTATTAGGTTTTTAACCATTCGTTAATTTGTAAGATGAGACGTAAGAACTTAAGGATCGGTTGACGGCTCGTTACTCGTAACTCAACAAAGATCCGTAACTAACAGACTACAACGTTTCGTTTAATACAGGACATACCGAGCATTAGTGAACCAAAGAAGAAATCTTTAAATTTAATTAATAAAAATGAGAAATCTTTAAATGAAAATTAAGCAAAATCACTCCTTAGTTTGTCTCTACAATACAAAATGAAGGTATCCTCTATAAGGTCCTGGGACACGCGAGGGTTTCGCAGCCATATCCAAAACCGTTGTGAAAAAGAAGCGAAGAAGGAAATGTGACAGAATTTATAATAATTTTAAAAGTTTATTTACCTATCAAATACATACAGTATTATATTACATAATAAAGAAACATATAAAACAAATGCCAAATCGCAAGTCGAGATAACACGGATGACCAAGTCACTTAGGTTTCCCAACGACCTTATCACCACAAATAATACCACGTTCTAAATTCATTAATGCCGTTAATTGGCGCCCTTCAAGGGTTTCGCTGCATATCAATCAGTCACGTGACTGGAGTTGCGAAAAAATTGCGTGATACATGATACGAGATGAACGTGAGTGGTTACCCGGCCCGCCATGTATCGAGAGAACACGATACTCAAAATTTAATCAAATCGAACGGAAAAACAAACAATCATTCAGAAAAATTTAATAAAACTTAAGAAGCCAACAAAAGCAGGCATCGTGTTACCCGACATACAAACAAATCAATTCTTTAACTGCGTGTATCACTTTCATTCGCGAAAAAAGGGAAAAAAACGCAAGGAAATAGATTACACGGAAGAGGCACTAGATATCAATTGAGCGTACTATATATAAAAATACAAGCGTAGAGAGATTTTAGAAAATGAATGCGAGGACTTATTTATATCAGTACTGCTTTTACATAAATTTAACTGTTAAGTAGCCAACCTAATTTTTAATAATTGTGCACAACTAAAAAACAACACTATACGCAATTTTGTAATAAGTTTATGGTTTTAGTATTTAATGTGGGGGATATTATTTAAGGACTCAGACGTGCCGTTTATTTACATTCACTCTGAGCGACCGATAGCGGCTGGCTCTATTGTGAATCATCTGTTTTAGTGTCAATCGTCTGTTAAGACAAGTGCTGCGGACGTAATCACTAGCTACTATCATCAATAGCTGATCCAGAGACGGCAATCCAATGTCAGCATATCAAACGCACACACTGCGGGCCCTCCGGCCTCTGTCGATTACTCAACCATTAACCTTACCCCGAAATTGGAGTGCAACCAGAGAGCCCTCCAAACAGACGGACGGCTACACACTAAATCAAACCTTAACACTCGACCCGTAAGAATCTTTATCGCGTAACGATTTCGGTCTTAAAAGATCATCTTGAACTTCCGACGCGACTTCGAATCTTATCGCCTCAATTTAAAGTTTCTTTTCGAATGGTAAACGTGGAAGATGTTATCCGGGATGTTAACAGGACACCAATTGAGTTTTTTAGCAAAAGGTTTCAATAATCGTTGGTCAGTATAATGGTGGAGTTTTCCTTTTTAAATGTACAACTTGTTATAAGCCGAGGGCTCATTATTTGAAGATCTCGAACGTAATTCAATACATTCCTTGTTGGAACATCGAGTGCTTTTCACTTTTATATTTTTTGTTAGTATCAATCTCGAATGCGCAGGTTATTTTATTTCAACAAGCGTTCGAGTTTGCGAGTTAAGTAAAGGGAACGTTATGATAAATTGGTTTAAACGAACAAGTTTTACTTTCTGAGTAATCAGATTCGACAAGAATATAATAAAACGCTTACAGAATACCAAGACACCTGCAATCTCATTGGTTTCTTTCTTTCTCAAGAAAATAAACCTGAAACTCAGTAGTTACTCTTTTTAAAAAAACACAAATTTATGTCAATTATATATAACTGGTTAAGTTCTACAATAGAACCCAAATTATGTAATCAATGCCCTTTATCAGAAATATTTTCTGATACAGAGTAGGTATAGGAATTTACTTTACTAGTGAAATTCGTTTTTAATAACAAATCAAAATATTTTAAGTGACAGCAGACTGGCGGAGTGTTACATATTGAAAATACGTATACCTTGTCCTTGTACTTGATTTAACGAAATATTGGATTGTATAATTTATCTTTATTACCAGTATTACGTTAAATATAATACCTCATATACTCCACTGAATTGCCATAAGATGATATGAAAGACATAGTACGTAATAAAACATCGCTTTCTCTCTCGTTCGTCGAGCACGAACTCCGCGGCATTCACGCAATCAACTGCTACGTATACAAAGCAACATAAATGGAAATAAAAATATTATTTCATACTAAAAAGCGGAAAAAAACGCTTGCTAAAGTTTATCAAAAGCGAATCCAACCCTTCGAACCCGTTCGAATTGAAAGCGGTGTATTATAGCATTTTATACAATGAAAATTCAGGTTGCATCCCACGCTGACCTCGAGTGGACGCGAGACGGTAGATACACTGGCGCGAGAGTGCGAGCGAGCCAGATATATACTAGAAGTGGCACTTGAAATATAAATGGTATCGAAATCAAGAGGGAATGAGAAGGGAATATGATGTTTCTCCGAGTTAGAGAGGAAGGTTAGATCAAGTTGTTGGACAGAACAAGATTCAAAGATATGAGGACTTGAATATATCCTGTTAAAAAGATCAAAAAACGTCTCCTTTGTAATGTTGTGAAATTTATAATGATTAATGTGTGTTCGTCGCGTGTGACTACATGGGGGAGTGGGGGGTGACGGCCTCGGGAGATCATTACATATCTGTTTCATACGAAAATTGTAAATTTATATAGATTTCTTTCCTTGAATACTTATAAGTTTTATAATAATTATAATTAATTTCTAGTTACTTGGAATATTTGCAACTTCAATTTGTATAAAAATAAAAATGCCTTCCTAAAAAAGGAAATAATTCGATGATGTCTTGTCAAGTCCTCCTTATAATTGTACCGCGCCAATTCAAATTGCATTCAGATTAGAAAAGTCACAGCGTTCTAGGAATACTCGACATTACATAACTGCCATTAGTTATCGGTTCCTTTATTTAAACATGATTATTTCGTTACATAACGGTACATTACGGTCCGGGAGGTGGCGTTGCAAATACAAGTCATAGTAAGCCGGCTAATGTCGACGGCGATAGTTGATCTTATACAGCTAATAAGCAACCCGACTGTCAGCTGCCCAAGTAGTGGTGGGATCGAACTTAAGAAATCGAAAAGACGAAGAGAACGATCTATTACAAGACAGTTCTGACGACGACCCATCAGATAACGGTTATGATAACCATACCATTGATGACGAATAATTATGTAAAGTTATCAATTCTATATATCTGTTCTTTTTTATATTACCTTTATATTAAAATATTTTATTTTCACTTTAAACTGCATCATTTCGTATTTATCGCTCGAATAATCTCTATCTTTACTGCGTCAGCTGACGATCTTTCCACCGCCACCCAGGCAGCTGATTATTATTGTTTTCGTACTATGACATATCTAAGCAATAACATAGTAAAATTTCAATCAACTTACTATGACTTTACTTTTCATATTTATTTACAAATTCATGCGACCAGCTGACGATTATTTTCCAGCTCATTATGATGTTAACTATTCATGAGAAAAGTAGTAGTTTCAGCCGACGTACTGTTACTTTTTTTTTACCTCTTTGCACCCTCCCACAGCCAAAAGCCACCGCTGGGCCAGCTGACGTTTGGTTCACTTATTAGTCATTCGAGTTCTATTGATGGCAATCGATCTGCTTAAAATCACTATCTACGTTCCCTCCCGGACCATTACGATACTGACGACACGTTTTTATACGGACACTTTTGAATAACGCCTCGTAAACAATTCCACTATGAGTTGTAACCGAACATAAATACTATCAAACGAAATAATAATATAAAACAAAAACAATTAAGTCATAATCCTGCGGTAGTTTTCCATACTCCTCCCCTGTTTATTGTAAGTATTTGTTCAAACACTTGTCAGTAATTCGATATCATTGGAACTGAAATATAATCCAGTTAAAGTATATCCAGGAGCACATTGATGTTTGACGTAATGATGTATTACAATAGTTTACCCTTCAAATTTTATTAGACCTACCACCTACCACCTACCATCTAATGCTTATCCCGAGTTTATTTACAGTAATTATAAGAATCCATTTCTCATATAATTGCGAAAGTAATTAATTAATAGAATAATCCTTGGATATTATTCACACACGGCCTTTTGATCCCGAACTAAGCAGAGCTTGTATTACGGAAACCAGACAACTGATATACTACTTTTCTTTTGTAAATACATACTTATATAGATAATTATACTCAGACTCAGGACAAACAGACATGTTCATGCACATAAATGTATCGTAGCTATTATCGTAGCTATTATTATATCGTATATATTATTATATATGTATAGCATCTACCAACCTTACCTTGACCATGACCATGACCTTAAGAAGGTGGCGGGCACCGACTGGATGCGGAAGGCGGAGGACAGGGAGCTTTGGCGCACCTTGGGAGAGGCCTATGTTCAGCAGTGGACAAAATTTTGATTGGCTGATTGATTGATTGATTGATTGATCTACCAACCACGCCAACCAGCCCGTCAATTCATAGAATTGTTTGATTGCCATCTTGTGGCTGTAACTACACGTACTCACTCAGCCATCCTAGCCAAAGCAATCGGTACCGTTGCTACTTACTAGTGGAATACCGGATTAGTATGCACCACCACCGAGATTTCGTGAACGTGAACCTGTTTTCGAAAACTGAATCTTTCATGTGACGTGTGTCTCCACGGAGTAACGTGGTGGTATAAGCTCAAAACCTTCTCTTCAAAGGGCCTTAGCCCAGCTGTGGGATTTCCACAAGTTACTTTAATTTTTTATTATAATCTTAAAATCTGTCTCAAATTGTAAACCGTATATTAATCGTAACAGCCTGTGAATGTCCCACTGCTGGGCTAAAGGCCTGCTCTCCTCTTTTTGAGGAGAAGGTTTGGAGCTTATTCCACCACGCTGCTCCAATGCGGGTTGGTGGAATACACAAGTGACAGAATTTCAGTGAAATTAGACACATATGCAGGTTTCCTCACGATGTTTTCCTTCACCGTAAAGCACGAGACGAATTATAATCACAAATTAAGCACATGAAAATTCAGTGGTGCTTGCCCGGGTTTGAACCCACGATCATCGGTTAAGATTCACGCGGTCTTACCACTGGGTCATCTCGGCTTATATTAATATAATCTATTATTATTAATTATCGCTCATATCAGTATATAAAGTATGCTGTAAACAAAACCGTGAATGCACATTCAATAAAACTATTTATATTTTATTAGATCGTAATTTCAAACAAATATTTAGCAATTAGAGCTCACGCGGGGCTCGATCGCTCCCCCGCGTGAGCGTCAATCAATACCCGATAAACGACTGGCCCCATTTGTAGCCGTACATTTGCTTATTATTAACTGTTTATACGTAATCCTTCGTATAATATAGGCAGACTGCCTAATAGGCGCTCACCGCCACATTAACCATCTCCTATGTCGACTCAGATAATGTCCCTTGTGCCTGTGATTATACTGGTACTCACGATCAGCCTTCAAATCGGAACACAAGATTACCAAGTATTGGTGTTTGGCGGTACAATATGTAATTTGTGGCCGATACCCACCAGGACGGGGTTGCACAAAGTCCCAAGGAATAATTAATTTTACCGTTGTATAATGTTTTGGATATATACCTATGTAGACCTCAACGGAAGAACGTACACCCCCCCCCTGTATTAAAACACCGAATTTTCACGAGCTTAGTTTTTGTTTATTAATTGTTCCCAACAACTTAATTTGTCACTAATTTCTCTGATAGATCACGTAGTTTGTATTTTATATACAAACGACAAAATAACTCTGACAAATTTCAATGGTTTAGTCATTATGAGGTAACAAACAGACAGGTTTTTTGACACATCGTACAATATATCCGAAAAAACTACTCCAAATTTTGTGATTATTTATAATAAACTTATATGTTAAAATATTATTTGAAGGGAAATGCTGCTAGGCATTCTTGCAACGCGGTCACGATTTTTACAGTAGCGATTTTTAATTTTTATTTGTATATATTTAAGGCTTTAATGCAAAAAATTCTGTAATAAACATTTAATTATTATATTATATAAGCTATATTATATAAGCTGTGTGTTTAATAACTTTAACTAGTTATTGGAAATATATTATATAAAATATATATTTGTAACATCCACGGTCGTTTTTTTGTTCGTCCATCTAACTTCACTGAGAACATCCAAACGCTTCAGTCAGCAAAGATCTCAGTATACGAGAACAAGTGCTGGAGCAGTAATAAACGATGAATAGAAATGAAGTTTCATATATTGTGGAATGTCACCGGGTGAGCAATACTGTAGCCGCAATAAAAGAAGCGCGTGACGGCGCCCGACGTGTGGCCCGAGAGCGGAGACACAGCGATTGTCTCTCTTACTGGTTATACAGGAAATTGTGTGACCATTTGTTCGTTATTAACGCTCTATATATATAAAATCATGAAATCAAAAATTCTATTACATATCCTCCTATAAATCTCCTACATCTCTATACATCTCCTTCTGGGTGACTAAGCCGATTATAATACTTAGTTGCGTCGGTTTACAGAAATATTTTAATTCAAATTTTATTATTTAAATTATAAATTAATAAATCTTTATTCAATATAAAATACCTACACTTGTTTGTTGATCGACAAATTAACTACTGGTTCGTAATGAAATACCCCAGAAAAAGAACTTGTGAAAGAAGCTCAATAGAATTAGATGTATGTATTTGTTAAATTGTCGTTATATATCCATTAATCAGCTGTCAGGTTAAGCTGTCATTTTTGTTTAATGAAATATATACTCTAAGCAAGAGTAGGTATTTATATGTTTGCGTTTTCTAAGTTTAAAAAAACCCATTTAACTGAACATACAAATTCATGAGTGCTTAGTAGCTATCTACCCAGACGGGCTTGCACAAAGCTCTTCTACCACGAAGTTAATTATAACCATTGTACAGATAAGTTTACGAGATGTACATATAATTTCTATTTCGTCATGGTGTTAAAATACAGCCGACCGTATAGAAACGTGTTCACAACTTCCAATATTGCGAAATGTTTTCATACAATAAAGGATTTCATTTCAATACAAACATGAACAAAATTTACAAAATTATTGAATTAAAAATGAAATTAGATGAGAAAAACTCGTTAGAGGACGCGCGCTCTCAGTTATCAGTCAACTTGTGATCGCGACAGATGTAACTCTAAACGTCAGTCAAAAGGTGGTCTAGAAACCGGTCAACTTATATGAAATATATGTATATTATAACCACACTGCACTTATAGCTTGTTTCTAAATCACACACGTCACTAGTTTCATTACGAATGTTGTAAAATATATTTAAAAGCATTGCGAGTGCCAGTTCCCGCGGACTGGCGACCGCTGGCGGCCGGTCGAATACGAAATTTATATTTTAATTAATGATTCGATTCGGTTCGCGAATAGTTACCTAAGGGTCGAAACAAATCGGTAACGGTCTATCGACGTATTCAGTAAGTGGCTGCTTATATATTACATACACATATATTATGTTTTGTATTAAAATGTTATTTAATGTTATCTGACGATTATAAAATACAATTATGACGTCATAGCTCATGTATCTTAATTTTTTCGTTATCTTAATTTTAGAACGTGGATGATGAATTACTTTGTGGTACGGCTTTGTGCAAGCCCGTCTGGGTAGGTTCCAATCAATCATCAAATATTCTACCGCAAAACAACAATAATTAGTACTGTTGTGTTCTGGTTTAAAGGGTGAGTGCTAGAGTAATTACAGGCTCAATGAATATTATATCTTAGTTCTCAAGGTTGGTGGCTCATTAACTGTGAAAGAAATGGTTAAGATTTCTTTTAGCGCCAATGTCTAATAACTTATAATAAAAGCAAATTCTTCTTATAAGCTCGTTTTATCAGAAGTTATTTTTTTCTAAGCAATCATTATTATAATTTAGTTCAAACATCATGCAAAAAAGTCAACGAATAAGTGCTCGTACGAGTACCAACTCCTCGCTTTCCTATCTATACAATCTCGTATAGAATACGATTTAATATATTTACTATTAATGGTTTTCATGTATTACTTTATAATTATAAAGTTAAAAGCCGAGATGGCCCAGAAAAGCCGAGATGGCCCAGAGGTAAGAACGCGTGAATCTTAACCGATGATCGTGGGTTCAAACCCGGCCAAGCACCACTGAAGTTTTTCATGTGCTTAATTTGTGATTATAATTCATCTCGTGCTTTTCGGTGAAGTAAAACATCGTGAGGAAACCTGCATGTGTCTAATTTCACTGAAATTCTGCCACATGTGTATTCCACCAATCCGCATTGGAGCACCGTGGTGGAATAAGCTCCAAAGCCTTCTCCTCAAAAAAGGGAGAAGAGGCCTTAGCCCAGCAGTGGGACATTTACAGGCTGTTACCATGTATTACTTAGTAAATATATGTCTGCGAGATTTCTTCTAGAATCGAACCGTAAGCTCCGGTATTATTAAAGACAAGTAGTGAGCTTGTGACTTAGAGCGGTTTGCGAGAGCGGGGTGCGCTTGGTATGCGCCGTGCGGAATGCACCCTCGTGTAATATCTATAATTCTCGCTATTAACTACCCACTGTAGCTTTTATATGAGACATACAAGACTGTGAAACTATTTTAATCCACTTTTCTATTAAGCTCTCCGTATTCAATTAATATTTATTATTGTCTTTATGTGACTCGACTTAGATGACTTGTAAATGCTTGTACACGTTGTAATGTCAGTAATATTGCACTTGGGTTTTTGAACTATACAATCTCGCATAATATAACTAACTGTAGCTTATGGCGACGATATTCGGAGTCAGTTATTTGGCGGTGTGCATTACGAAATTTGTTATATTTTTTGTTTTGTTCTTTTTTTTTAATTTATAGATCGGATTTTATTTTAAATTATTGCGAAATGACTTGATAATACAATATATTTAACGAACATCTGAGATAACTTCATTAAAGCTTAAGTAAATAATATAAAGTTTACATTTAAATATAAATTTGATTTATAACATATTTTTACGTTAATGCAGCAGCTTTAAGATTTTGAAATATATAGATATATTCATAGCAAATACTCTAGATCTCCTAACGAAATGTTGCGGTACTCGCCGACGAAGAGCCTCGACGTTACGTTACTAATTGATATTTAGTAAGATTAATGAATGACATATCATAGCATTCTGCTTCACCCGTAAATAGATAAATATTTACTTAAACAGTCTTAAGCAGAAATCATGGATCAGCTACATTGAATTAAATCAATAATATTCATTAACTAATGTTTTATCATTTCATAAATACTTGATTAGTAATTAATTTCGTAATTCGTGACTGTTCTCACTCTAGTGAACAATGTAAAAACATCTTTCAAACTTATAATTGCAATATTCGTTTGAATAAAACTAACCATTTTACCCCTTTACAAAACTGTTAGCAGTTTTATTTCAAACATGAACATGTTAAGAAAAAATTCAAAACAATTTTAAGTACAATAAAAAACTTAATTTCTTTTCTCACAAACACAAAGATTCAATTCACAAACACGTAAAAATTAGTCTAGCGAACGTGTATTTACTGTAAACGAATCAAGTAATCTACTAACCCTTAAGAATGTCATTTTATATCTAAACCTTACGTCCCAGTACATAATGTCGAAAATCCCCTGTCAACACTAAAAACTCTTTTGATGTTTCAGAAAGGAATTAAAAACATTTGTATTATAAAGCGACGCAATTAACTAAATGGCAGGGTGTTTAGAAACTGTATAAAAAACACCAGACTCCTTACTTTTGACGCGAAATATGAGGACTTCGTACTTACGACGTGAGGTGCACGGAAAGTTATGTTACGATAAAATATATCGACATTAATTAATTTCTCATTTCACGTTCACGCGAGTCGATTTTATTCAATCAAGTGATAAATCGAAATATGAACCGTCTAAACAGATTTTTAATCAAATAAGAAACAAATATAATGAAATATTTACTGGTGGTAGGGCTTAGTGCAAGCTCGTCTGGGTAGGTAGTGGTAGGGTAGGTACGTTGTGGTAGGTACTCATCAGATATTCTACCGCAAAACAGCAGTACTTGAAATTGTTGTGTTCCGGTTTGAAAGGTGAGTGAGCTAGTGTAATTACAGGCACAAGGGACATAAAATCTTAGGTCCCAAGGTTGGTGGCGCATTAGCGATGTAGGCGATGGTTAATATTTCTTACAATGCCAATGTCTAAGGGCGTTTGGTGACCACTTATCATCAGGTGGCCCATATGCTCGCCCGCCTTCCTATTCCATAAAAAACAATTTTTTTTACTACATTACGCTTACCAACCCAACTATTTATAAACGTATCTATATAATGTATATCACTTATTGATGTTTTGTTGTGATTGAATTATTCAATGTTCGCAAGAAATCAATAAAAATCACGGAATGCTAAAATTTCCGGACATTCCGGAGTTGATTCAATTTTAATTGAACCGTCAGCAAGTGTTCATTTTTTGTCAAGCAACCAATGTTGGTCAATAAATAACGTATATATACGAGGTATAATGTGGTAGATTAGTGTCGTTTAGTATCATGATTAATATTCTGAATTTGCGACCTTGAGCGACCGCCGCTCACGCCGCCATCTTGGAAAAATGGTAACAAACCAGTTTTTCGAAAATTCGCCAGTGCCATCTCTACGTTTTAAATAGCTATTGTAAAAAATTAAAACATTAAATTTCCTGAAACTTCCGTGAGAAGTATTTTTATTCACTTATACTTATATATATATATATTGAATATGGTACGAGGTATATTCCCAAGATAAATTTATCAATATGTTCTTTAATCGAGTTATATATGTATAATGATCATAACTATTTCTATCTCTTTTCGATCCGATAATTCGGTAATCCATCACCATTACGCTCCGTGAACGCAACGAGGTAGTTCTACATTCATATCATAAATCTACAAACAGGCCTGATATAATAAAAGGATTATTGAATATTTTATATACTTCTAAAAATTTAATTAATATGTTTATAATACTCATGAATTTTCCAATGTTAATAGTGAAGCGAGAAAGTGTATCGGCGTCCCTATATAAGTTGGTAACATTACGAGTACGAGTATATTATGTCTACGTGTGTCGTGTACACATTTGATTAACGCCTGCTAAGTGACTTCTTAAAGAGACTGACTTGCGCCATTCATAATACAGTTTAACGGAACTGTACATTTTATTCGACGTTAATACGTTTTTCAGTTACGAATTTCTTTAACTTAGTTTAGTGTTGAGTGCTACGAGCTGTGCGCTGTGTACTGTGCGCAAGTCGCCTGCCTGTGCTGTTTAATTTTTACTTGTTTTATTTCCAGGCATCACAACCGAATATTCAGGATTTTATTTTTAATGTCTATTTATTTGTGACTTCTTTATTGACAGATATTATGTGCCAGTTGCTTTCTTAGAAAGTCTATTATTAGTATTGGCTACGGCTAGTCAAATATAACCAACAAAATCATGAGACACTGAATCTTAATATTGAATTTTAATCAAATCGCAATCGATCGCTTGAATCAAAGGTAAAATAGAAAGATCTAGTCGAAGTGTAAAATTTCGAATTATGAATGGAATCCCATAGACGTGTGGAAATAAAAATAGAACAAGTCCCGCGACACGCAGAACGCGCGTCGCGAGGGTCGCCATAAAAGTCGTACAAACGATACATTTCACCGCGCGCTGAAAACGCCGTGCAGACATCGCGAATAGCAATTCCGGTGCGTCGTGTTATACAAAATTACATAAAAACCAACTAGCTATAGTATGTATGTATGGATCTTGACACTTGATGTAACTGGCCACCAATGCACTCATTACCACAGGTTTACCGTTGTCCACTTTAAGTTATGATTATCGCTAATTTTGTGTACGTGTCTACTAAATCCCGAGGTCTGGAGTTCAAACCGATAAAATATGCTGAAATTTTCTGTTAAAAACAGTCCGAAGTCTCGAAATTGGAAGTGTGTGTGTTTGTGTTAAACCGTTAATCCTGCGAGTGAACTCTTTCCGACCGTGTTGAATTTGCCGTCCCATCAAATCATGACAGTGAGAGAATAGAGAGTGCACCTGTATTTGCGCACACACTCGTGCACTGCATTATGTCCTGCGCAGTGGGCTCTTGAGATGGGCCAGCGTGGGCGAAATCGGTCAGGAGGACTTCGTTTTGAATTTTCAATGGAAATAACGTTGAAAATATACCATAAAGCTAGGAAATAGTGCTTATCCGAACAAGTAGAAACATAGAATGAATTTCTTGAAAATATTAATTAATGTTACTATCAATAATTGCAGTACTCGCTATATCTCGGTGCACATTATGTTAAGGGCCAAAATCGGTACTTTATAATCCGGGCTGATACGGAGCTATCCTTCGTGAGAGCAGATCCTTGTTTGTTTGCGATACAAGAGGAGGACAGTAATTCGATCCTTGAGCTGACTTTTACGGTTTCACGCGAGAAGGGATAAATGTCCTGCGTCAAAATCATAATATGGCAGAAGTACGTTCCGTTTTGCTTTACAGAGTAGTACTTTAGAGTGCACACGCGTACGTATTTCTGGTAGATCGCTTTGAGAGATAAGAGTCAAGGCCAAACTCTCCACGTGGCACGTGAAACCTACATTACGTGAAACATACCTACATTTTCCACGTACTAGTATGTTCGCTGTAGTACAATGAAGTACAGTACAACAAGATCTAAGCCTTCCCCTATTACCCAGCTTTTACCCAGGACTATTTGTATCAACAAACCCATCATACAAATGTGGATACTGAACCATAAAAACGTAGAATATTTAGGATCCAAGCTCTGTCACGTTTTCATGTTTGATTAAAATAATGATTTAATTAATAAAATTAATTATTTCTTGTAATAATATTTGCATGTAAACATAAGCTCGACTGAATATTATACAAGGTAGGCAATTGTATGAATAAACGTGAGCGCGGATTCAGTTACTATAGAATGATTATTTATCAAGAAATAACTGATATTCTTATTTCGCCCTTCGTTTTCTTGACGTTTGTTCTCGTATACATCCAAGCGACATCCGTATCGGCGGCCCGTATGCTGGCGAAATAGGTGCTTCATTAAATATATTTACCTGTGTCTACTCGTAACTATGTAACTGATATCATTATGTGTTATGTTCCAAATGGGTTACATATAGTGCTAGTATTAAGCGAGTCTCGAGAACATGTACTCGTATCTGAATCAAAAGTACACTTTCCTTCATCTATACTATGAAATTATAAGCCTGAAGAGTTTGTTTATATGATTATCTTTGTTTGTTTGAATGCCCTTAACCTTCTGATTTACCAGTTTTGTAAAGAAAGTAGATTATATAGCATCCAGATAAAACAAACAAAGGCGGAACAGTATCGTCAACGCGGGTCAAACAGAAAGGATCAGCTAGTTTTGGTAATCAGTCACCATCGCGTACAGACACAACTATAGCGTACAAAAAACTACACATTCCTTAATTCGCCTCAACCTCACTTATATAACTTACGTGAAAATGAGTTCGTTTGCATGATCGTTCTATGTTCAAACGGTCAACGTGCAATTTGAGACACAAGAAGGTGACACGGGGAAATTCCACATGAACGTAGCCACGACTAAACGAATAATATGACCTTTAATGTAGACCTTCAGACCGATTTCGGCTACGGTGGCCGCGGGGATATTATATTGCACAAGTGTGTGCGCAAAACACAGGTGCACTCTCTATTCCCTAACTCTCATAATCCGATGGGACGGCAATCCGACACGACCGGAAAGAGTTCAGGCGCAAGACCAACGCCTTTACGTGCTTTCACGGCACGGGAGTGTACACACTTCCAACTTTCAGACTCCGGGCTGCTACTGAGAATTTTCTGACAGAAAAACCCAATAACTTTTATCGGCCCGACCTGGGAATTGAACCCAGGGCCTCCGGGACAGCGGCCTTACATTAAGCCCCTAGACCAACAAACCAGTACCTTTTCTAATATTAGGTATAAATGCGAAATCGACTCTATAACACGCGGTGAAAGCCGCAGCCGACTACTAGTAGTTTATAAACGAAAGAAGAGAGTCGTGTTAAATCCTAATATAAAGCAATCGGTCTGGTAAGTTTGTTCAATAGAAGTAATAAGCGGCAACACTTTCTGATCCGCCTAATTGGTCCTCGGCGCGACAGAGTTCGCGTTATTGAATTTCATCCCCTAACTGATCGCGAGCAACCCATCGACTTAACTAAGATTTACAGCTTTTTATTTCCGTTTAATCTACTTGTGAAATATTCTAAATGATGTTATCAAATAACAAATATTGTTTTAATAAGTCAAAATGTTTAGTTAAAATATGTAATTTGCAATAGTAAGAAAGTACGATAAATATCCTTATGCACCTAAGTTATAGTCAAATTGGTGAACATTCAGTTTAATTAAATAATAGTAATTCATAGACAATATTCAATTAAATGTAGCAACATATATAATAATATATATAAAGATATAATTATGTTGAATAAGTACAAAATAGATAAATATATTGTATATGATACGTAATCTATAGGTAGACATGTTAGACAGGTAGACATGCTATAGATATAAAATGAAGCATAAATATTAAATACAACAGAACTGACCTGGAGCGTCTTCCTGTAGGTCTGGGAAGTGTGGCGCGGACGGCTGCGCGTACAACAGATTCAGTTCCCGAGCTTCGTTTTCCTCTTGCGCCTGCTGACGACGAAGCGCTACCTGTTAGCGAATTTAATTATTATTACACTATAAACTATACTTTAAGTTCATCATTAAATCAGACTATTATGGACATTATGGATATGGTATACGCACACACCTTGTAACATGTGGGTCTACTCGCGAAGCTTTACTTCACCACAAACGTATGAGGTGCGCTTCAAGCCCTAATTAAGCACTTACTGCAACACAGATACGAATACCTGATACCCTTAACCAAAGATTACTCTAATCCGGACAAGCAGCGCTGAGTTTTAATGTGCTTTATTTTTGTTTATAATTCACTTCATTAGTAATGGTCGATAGTGAACGAAAATATCGTGAGAAATTCTGACATATGTGTATCTCTGCACTGGTGAGTGGTGGGATTGACGAACATATTCCAAGTTCTCTTTCGAAATTTCTAACAAATAATAAAGTTGCTAACACAATATTTCCTTTCGATTCAAAAATCCACACGGCTAAAGTACAAACCTGTGCAGCCATAACGCGTTGTCTCTCAGCTATCAATGTGCACTTGGCGCACACACAGTCCCGCCAGCGACAGTAACGCTTGTGTCCCTTCAACGCCGACACAACGCCGTGGTTGCGACACCGGGCACATTTCGGTGTTCTCTGTGCACAGAAATTATATCATATATATTTATCATTAATCATTGCGATAGGCCGCTTATTCCAGCCTGTGTATGCAATTCAAGTCTTCGGGTGAAGGACTCTGCAGCTACTGTGAAGAAAGCATAGACCTCTTAACAAATAAACAAACAAAGTCACTCTTCCATTTATAATTTTAGTAAAAGGATTTTTTCAAATGTCAATAAGCCACCACCCATGAGAACTAAGATTTTGCATGTTGTGCCGACCGTGACACTGACTGATTTAACCTTCAGATTCTTAATAAATGATGAGCAGATGGCATCCATATAGGGAACAGAAATATTGTATTCTGATTTGAATAGTGAGTGAGGCACAATAGAGAGCAGTAGCATTACAACGGACACACCATCGGAATTCCCATGGTTGGTGACGGGTTTTTATTACAGCGCGAATGTCTGTGGACGAAGGTACAACTTACTTGTCTAATAAAACCAAGTTGCCCAATTGCTAATCAGTCTTCCTGATTAAACAATAAACTTCTATATGAAGGTGACTTCATAGATTGAATCATTGAAATTAAAACAAACAACCGATTACAACTAAATTGTCCTAAGTACTGTTATACAAAGATTACAGCCATGCAGCATCAAATAAGTTAATGATCAAACTATGTATGACATAAGTTTACCCGAATCTTTATTATTAAATGTAACGTTGCAACCAGTTCGGGATGTGGATTTTACCGAGAAGAATCGGCAAGCAACTCTCTAATTACTATTTAATTATTCTTTTCAAAAAATTATGTGTGTATGAAAATTAAATACAATTAAATTTATCATTTATCCTGCGTGAAAATATTAAATCCACACTTTTAATTATATTATGGGTGTAGGTATAGTTTTTGTGTATATTTAGAGACAATAAAAAATATTGTCCCAAAGATTAGATATTTCATTTTAACTCATGATATAAATCAATTCCATTTATGCTTCACTAATAAAATGTATTTTATTATTAAATCAAATCGTATTCATCCAAGTAGGGATATTCCTTGCGACCACTCAACGACTAATTCTCATAATACGAAAATAATTATAACACCGTTTTGTAACTTATATTCTACCACGAAGAACCAAAAAACAACTCTATAGTTAGGTCCTTTATACATAAATTTAAATTAAATAAAGAAGACTACCAGCTAACTACCAATATTCCCATTTTGACCGCTAAAAAGGATTCGAGTAGAGACCGCAATGACCCAGGGTTGGGCGCAGGTCTGCGCTTTTCATATACGGTCCAATCGTCGAGATGTTAAAAACACGATGACTGTGCAGGAAGCGTGGATATCACCAGATACTAATTCGAAACCAGTTTATGATCCAATATAACCTATAATTTTAATCAAATAATATTCCTTATTTATTGATGATTAAAAGTAATTAGGTAAAGGTAAAACTGTATGCTAGTGTCGACTCTGTAATCGATAAATAGTATCTAGAACTCTAACTCATGACCATCTTATGGCACCACCAACTTCAGTTAGTATGACTTATTTACTTTAATGTCTTACCAGCACGAGACTTTGACATCGTTTGAAATAATATTTAATTTACCCCCAAAAAAAGTTATCATTTAGCATTTTTTATACTTATTTATATGATGTAAAAGGGCCACTGGGTCACATGATGTTAAAGGGCACGACCGCTCATAGACAGTGGCAAAGTATGTAGGTAATAGATAATATATATAAATTCACTGCACCTACTAAGAGGTATATCCATTGTACTTGAAATTACACTGGCTCACTCAATTTTATCACTTTAAGGGGGAACACAGCATTACTCCGAATTTAGCGATACAGCCTATATATTCCATGCAATTTGCTAACAGCTCTAATGTATTATGCCTTCTAGCTTATACTTAGACTACAAACTTCATACCAATATATATTTAATTATAATGTAAAACTATTCCACTTAACTATTTCTGTATTTAATTATTCTTACAAAGTTCTGAGCATAACTTCGGCGACATTCGAAACGCGAAAAATGTCGAACCATATCAAACCATATCTATTCATTGTTAACCTTATTTATTTGTGTTTACTCCTCTTAAAAGAGAAAAGGCTGTTATGCTGATATCTACACAGACGAGTTTGTACAAAACCCTACCACCCAACTAACCCTACCACAAAATAAATTGATCTTTAATCTGATTTTCTTATTTCTTTATTTTTACTTACATTAAAAGCTTCATATAATACTCAGATGAGTTTATTTTAATTTTAATAATTACAAATCATAACTATTTTTTTTTTACAAATCAATATCTACAACATATATATTATAAAGATATTAATAAATATATGTATATATTTAATTTTATTGTTAACTTTTTTTTAATAAAAGTTTAAAATCAATACGTTATATATTTTAAGATTATTGCAAATGAAACCGATTTGACGGATAAACCCATTTATAAAAATTAAAAAAAATTGAAATAACCGAATTTAATTAATTATACTAATAATCATTGTATTAATTGAACCAAGGCGCAGTATATTCATTTGTATAGGTCACTTTATAATAATCTATCTATATGAAATTTCATAAAGTAATACAAACAAAATTAAAGTAAACCTACTTGATATAAGTGGGCTCTTACAGGCGTATATATTTATCACCATATTATTTAAAATCTTCTATGTAAAACTACAACATATTCGGAGTGCGAATTCTTTCAAGCAAAACCGACCAAAACTGGGAGCAAAATCTACTAACAATTTGTCGCTTTATCGCAATTGAATCGGAGCGAGATCGTTGCCAATTATCAGTTTTCCTATTATTTAATATAATTGTCGACCATTGACCTACAAATAACCCATTTAGTTTGGCTTAAATATAACTTTGTGTGTTAACATTATCTCGGTTCGGTTCCGATCCGAATAAATATAGAATAGTCAAAGTTGGATCCGAATTGAACCGAGAACGCGTCGTTATCATAATAGATTAGTAGAATTTCGCATATGAGATCTTATGTAAATTACCTATAATAATTATGTCTGCTTAAATTTATATAACCTGTATGAAAATCAACGTATACTATCTCACCGCATTTTATAACATGACCAACACTATATGATATACTCCATACAATTACAGCTTTATCAACAAAATCAAATCATGACTCAATTGTAGACAATACTATGACCGTATTTACTTTAGAATTACTAATATTCCCACTTGGTCAGCAAAGTAATTAAATAGTTCACGGGGTCAGGATTGAACCACGATTTAACACCTGGAGATAGATGTGATATTTAAGCAGACATTTAGGAAAAATATATTTTATCTAAATGAAAACATGAACACAAAACCAATGGGACAAAACGTAAAATTTAAATTAACTTCTCGCGAATGAAGTCACGGGGAATATTCATATAAAACTTCTACCGTCTAAAAATTAAAGTATTATTTCATATTGAAGCACCATTACAATATTACTAGTTATACTCACTAACAAAAATAATGAAATCGTTTAATACCCTTCACCCTACTAATACAAATTACAAAGTTACAAAAGTGTAACGCTACACTTTAATAAAGTGTTACATTACAAGAGAGTACAGTCAATAACCTTTGTTGTTATATTACATTATACAGTAATTACAGTGGTAATAACATTACAACACGGTAATACAATTATTAGAAGAGGAAGTGACACTTGAAACTATTATTTTGTTATTCTGTATTTAAATATTAACGGTATAAGATTGTGGAGAAGGCTTGGAGCTTATTCCAACACGCTGCTCCAATGTTGGTGGAATACACATGTGACAGAATTTCAGTGAAATTCGACACATGTAGGTTTCCTCACGACGTTTTCCTTCACTGTCAAGCACGAGATGAATTATTATCCCAAATTAAACACATTAAAATTCAGTGGTGCTTGCCCGGGTTTGAACCCACGATCATCAAACCTTCTCCTCAAAATGGGAGAGGAGGCCTTTAGCCCAGCAGTGGGACATTCACAGGCTGTTCCTGCACTGGTATAAGATTTGGTAAAATTTAATTTATCGTTTAGATTTATTAGCTCGCCTCACGGCGTTTTCTCTTTGTTTTTATTATTATATAATATCCTGACCTAGTCCACAATATAATTAACTTCGTAAAGCCGTTACAGTGTGACTAAGAAATATCCGAAAACACGAAATTTCATTTTTAATAGTACTAAGATCTAAATAATAATAACATATAAAATTTTTATTTTAATTCACTTCGATTCTTAGTTTTTTAGTTGAATTAAGACACATTCAATTATTTAATACATCACTTTTATAATATACCATATATGAATATAATTTATTCGAAGATCAAATACTCGAAACACAAATTCAAGTGTCTCTACTTTTTTCAAATCTGAGTCTGCGCCGTCGGATAAACGTTTAAATATAATTGATACATTATTAATTTAAAAAAAAACACGGTGTTTGAGCACTCATCCACTTTTCAAAATTCAAATAATTTTAATTTTCAAAATTGTTTTTTTTTTTTAAACCAACGATAGAGGTCCTATATATTTAGAGTTGCTAAATTAAATACTCGGAACAAATTTATTTACAAACATAAAACACTATAATAATTATATTCAAGTTTTCTATTTTTAAAAATGAATTAGGATAATTACCGAACGACCTAATCACAACGTACCCTTACCTGGTATCTTTCAGAGGCTCTGAGGAAGAACGGCGGCAGGGCGGCCAGCACCGGGTGCTGGACCAGCTGGGAAACGTCCACACCGTTAGGAAGCGACATGATTCAATACAACAGTCTCTATTCAGCGCTCTACTCTCGGCGAAGTCGCTACACTCGGGCACACGCTACGCCGTTCGCATCGTCCCGCGCAACAGTTAATGCGACGTTCCGTTCCGCGGTGGATTTCAACACTGTTGCTTCAATTTTGGCAGAATGCTGACAGTTGCCGGGTCGCGCGGGAGAGAGACGGCACGAGTGCGAAACGACACACTGTCCAAAAGGCATATCGCTCTCCCTGTCCCTCTGGAGTGATAACTGTATATGTTGTATCATCCGGTTATATAAAATGTTGTCAGATGAGAGGACGGCGCGGGCCAATGGCGCGGCGCCGGGGCTCCGCCCTCGGCCGCGGATTGGACGCCATATGCTGAAACTTAATTTATAAAGGTGACTTTTTTGAGAAGCACTCTTTGTTCGGACAAAGCGGGATCGAATGAGGCACAAAAACACAATTACGTTTGTTATTCGCGTCGACGATTTCGCTTTTTAATATTTATTGTTAAAGCTTTTGTTTAATTGTTCCAACAGTGGCTCTAAGGGTACAATGTGCGATGTGTGCCGCGGGCATTATGTCGCACTAATGAGATCGCTCCGATATTGTTGGCCATATTGCTTGCTATATCTAAATTCATCGCGACAGTTCGTGTTACGTTCCGACTCGAACAATGTGAGGCCGCATGAGATATATCTGGAGTACCGACGTCTCTCGACATTTGTTCTGTTGTAGACTATTGTACGACTTTGAATGGAAATCACATTTATATTATAATACTAATATATTAATATTCTATACCACCAATCTTAGACGGTTGGTATAAACACATTGAAGACCAACTTCGCACCAAGCTAGCTAGTTTAGTAGTTTAAAATAAATGTAATAACCTATACTTAATCAAATTACCATTGCAATACAACACGAACAGACCGACAACGGCATTTATTGTGAGCTGTTGACGTCCTCTAGACAGGTATCGGTCGCGAGATATTGTAATGCTCGAGTGTGCGCAAACACACGTACACTCTCTATTTCATTACTCTTATAATCCGATGTGGCGACAGTCCGACACGACTGGAGAGAGACCCGGCACAGACCAACGGCTTTACGTGCTTTTCGAGGCACGGAAGTTAACATTGGCATTTCCAAACTGGACTGCTACTGAGAATTTCTCGACAGAAAACCCAATGATCTGTTGTAATGGCCTTTTAATATCCCGACCCTGGGCTCGAACCCAAGACATCGATATTTGCTCTCTGCAGCCACTAAGCCAACGGAATCTTAAATATATCATACAATAATTGAGTGACGAACTCCGTTTCATCCCAACTCGGTGAGCTCCTTAATCAATTCCAAAATGATACGACGTCGGGACGGAAGGTGTGATCGAATCGAAATATTTCAATTTGCTTGTCGAAGGGAATTCGATTTAAATTACAATGAGTCGCGGGGGGGCGGCGGGGGGCGTCGGTCGGGGGGTCGGGGGACGGGGTGACGGCGTGGAGTAATTATTAATGTATAAGTGAATATTTGCGCGTATTGTGTTCGAAACAGCGCCCGTTTTTATACATCGAATGTGTAATTGGATGGACGAAGGATGACGAGTGTGATTTCGTTTTAAGTATCGTGTTGTATTTATTAATCTGTCTGATTGTTATCATGGTCTCTTGTAGTTTATTCGATATTTATCAAACTCTTATTCAAATTAAAGGTTAACTTAAGTGTAACTCTAAGCAATAACCCCTTTATAACTATGTAATTAATCATTATAACAAGGGTATACAGTCTTACGATTGGTTTAAATACATATGTACATAAGTACACGCTCCACCGCGCCTCTTCCATTTCGCTTCAAAAAAGTATCACAACCGTTACCCCGTTGTGATACTGATACACTACGTTTGATATTTATTTAATTAAAATCTTACCTATTTTATAATATAGGAATGCAAACAGCCTTATGGACGACCTGATCGTAAGTCGTTACCAATTTTTAAAGACATTTGCGTTGAAAAAAATATTAACCGTTCACTACATTGCCAAAGCACCACTAACCTACAGAACAAAGATTTTACGTCCATTGTGCCTGTTACACTGGCTCACCCTTCAAACAATACTAAGTATTGCTGCTTGGCGGTAAAATATGTAATGATTGGGCGATACCCACGCAGACGGCTTTGGACAAAGCTCTACCACCAAGTTACATTGTAAAACGTTAATAAATAATCTATAATTGACTCAACGGATTATCCAATTTAATAAGACATTAAAATAATAATTAAAGTAAGTTCTAATAGTAGCAAACTATGTATAGACATTCTTATAATATACAAAATTAAAACACATTACAAATTTATACCAAAAACACGCCGTCTAAGAGATTGTCCTGTGGCATTGTACCCGAGACGCTGGCACTATTGCCTCTACACCGCTAGAATCGATACATATATAATTACTTACAATAATAGAACTCAATACGTAGTGATAAACATTATATTAACGCGTTACTATTCGTTGATTTCTTATTAGTTTCATATTTAACACATTTTACTTCCATCTCGATACTATTGAGTATCACAAAAGTTTTCATCACAATGTTACAAGTTACATTGCAGACTTGCACTGTAACGATTGTGAAAGAAGAGTACGGCGTTATTGTGGGTTAAACTATCTAAGATATCTAGTCAATATACTTTAGTTGAAAACAGCCCCGTCCTTGCAGATACAGGTGAGGGCGGTAGGTGGTCGGGAGGCCGGCTGGTGAGGTGGTGAGGTGGTGAGGGCTGGTGGTTGCGAGGCGCAAATTAGAATTCCGCAGCCGCGACCAATTCGCGAAATGTGAACATTTCGCAAACGTCTCAACTTCGATGTAGTGATGTGATTCAGATATCGATGTTCGTATTTATTCGTTTCTCATTTAACTTGTATGAAATGCGTTGAGAATATATTGGTAGTAATATAAGAGCAATTTGTTTTTCACGTTGTTTTTATTTGGTACACATTTTTCGGTTAGAATTTCAATAAAAATTAAGCAAAATACGAGAAAGTTATCTAATTTCATAAGTACGTGTGTCCTATTCACTGAAACTCAATTCAATTCCATTTATTTGCTTTAAACATAATATACATGTTTAGTCACTATATTTAGGACATGCAAATATTTTAACTGAAATTATCATTTAAAATTATTTTAACTTAATTACAAGGGTACAAGTCATAATGCCTACTTCTATCCTATAGTTATATACAAATCGACAGGACAAAAACTCAGCTTACACAACACATTTCACAGTAGGTAGAGTTACTTAGGTAGACACCTAATTAAGTAGAATATTGTACCAGCATTTCCATTTACTATCAAGCTTTATTTACTACATTTTGTACGGATAACATTAAATACAGTTGTTATCTAAACAAATAATATACTACAATGAGAGCTACATCTTAAATATTTTTGTTATATCGATAACAACCCCATCACTACGGAGCGTGGGAGCGAGCGAATATCTTGGTAAAGCGTTAAAATGAAATGTTCGCAATTTGAATATCGTCCGTGTCTTCAAACACCCGACCCCCCCGGGCCCTCCCACACCCCTCCGTACCCTCCACAGCTGTAGCGCGTAAATGCTTACGAGCAACGTAATATTAAATGTAATAATTCGAAACATGACAATAAAAAAAACAAGTGAAAATATTTAGTTTACATTAATCCGCACGTCGGCGACACTAACGACCTTCATTATAAAAGTTGCTTAGCGACCGTTTAGTTAAACAATGATTTCTCTCTTTCCGTCATTGATTTGACATTCGAAAGAAGAAGATACGACATTGCTTATATATTAGTTACAATATGTGAAAGTTTTCATCTAAAGCGAATTGCCCATCAGCAGCCATCATGAGCAGCCCATCATCTTCAACTGGTTTGGAGGACATTTACAGCGCCAGCAGTGGATTATAGGCACTTCCAACAACTTGCCATTGTCTCCAGGCAAAGGTAGCCACTTACTATCATCATGAGCAGCCCATCATCTTCAACTGGGTTGGAGGACATTTACAGCGTCAGCAGTGGATTATAGGCACTTCCAAGAACTTGCCATTGTCTCCAGGCAAAGGTAGCCACTTACTATTTTATTACATTTATTATATTAGATGTAAAGTAAATCTGTAAGGGTCCCACTACTGGGCTTAGGCAGGACACCTTGCTCTTGAGAAGTCATGAATCTTATTCCACCGAGCTGCTCAAAAGAATAAGAGGTAGATTTAAATTATAAAAAACATCTCTGATCATAAAATTTTACGTAGTACGTCTTCGGAAGTTCTGCGGGGTAGTTTTGTGTCTCATACGAGTTGTGTGTGTGCGAGCACAACAGTTGAAATACAAGATAAGTATATTATAATTATTTCTTATAACTTGCTCATGAATGAATAACTTCCATTTAAGTTCGGTAAAGTCTTTTGAAATATCTTCGTAAGTCTAAATGAAAATACAATTATTAATATATTGTTGTTTATTTTAATGAAACATTGCCCATGAAGAGATAGTTTTCTATGACTTAGTAGAATTGATTAGATGAATTTGTGATTATAATTCATCTCGTGCTTTACGGTGAAGGAAAACATCCTGAGGAAACCTGCATGTGTCTAATTTCACTGAAATTCTGCCACATGTGTATTCCACCAACCCACATTGGAGCAGCGTGGTGGAATAAGCTCCAAACCTTCTCCTCAAAAAGAGGAGAGGAGGCCTTTAGCCCAGCAGTGGGACATTCACAGGCTCTTACGGTACGGTTAGTAGAATTGTCCACGAGGCTTAATTCAGAACGATAAAACAAACGTATAGTATAACTGTGTGATGACAAAACTAGTGTTTTAATTAAAAAAGTAAGTTTGTAAGGGATGGTTAATATTCCTTACTCTATGGGTGTTGGTGATCACTTTGTGTTGGCAGCATATGTACAAGGCGTAGACTGAAAAGCAGCCTATCTGAGGCCTTACCTTTTCATCAAATTATCAAAAATCACATTGCTCTCTTTTTTATGGCTTACAAAGCCAATTTTAATTTGTCTTTGTTTCTTTTTGGTGATTTAAGTTATTTTATTATTATTATTACTGACCATCAGACCCATTTGCTTGTCCGCCTACATACTCTATAAGAAAAAGTAATTTTACACAAAGATGTATCTCTTACGGTTTACCGTTTTCCTGTAAATGAAAATAAATAGACTTAGTTATAAACTTAAAAACAAAATTTAAAAATATAAATATTTATTCAAGTAACTCGTAATGGCACATTTCAATCGTCATAAGACAGTATTGAATTAAATGTAGAGTTCCTAACAAGACCCGGCAAGCAACTCAAGAGTTATTTCCACAAATTAAATAACGTTGATATTTCAATTAATTACAATTGTACTCACATGTCATTTTGAAAATCAATACAAACGCTACGCTTTTCATCGTATGTACTATAATCATGACGTATTATGTTATATTTATTAATGTTATCTTAACATAATACTAAATATATAATTACAGGATATGTTATATGTAAAACCACGCAGAGGCCGGCCTGGTGACGGAGGAGGCAGCCTCTACCAGTACCTACGGGCCCCGGAACTGGCAACAGTATCCAATGGCGGTATCGCTACAGTTGCGATAGTCGGGATTGGTGGCGCAGAAACAGGCGGAGCTCGTTACTGATTCACAAATGTAACTCTCCGAGCGTCAGTCCCGCGCACTCCAACTTTAGACTTAAAGTTACTTTTATTAATTCTATTATAAACATGAATGATTGTATTTTTGGAAGTTCAATACAACACGCAAAAAGAGAGATACTTTATACCCTGAATATACACATAGGCTACCTGCCACCTTTCTCTTTACTTGCGAGCGAAGCCGCGGACGAAAGCTAGTGAAGAATAAAATAAATTGTTTCAATAGTTTTCAAATGTACGGAATTTCGTAAATTAAATCCCATAGACGTCAGTCTGAGGAATGCTTTTGTCTGTAGACTGACTCCACACGACGAGACGACACACTCGTCTTTATTTATTTCATATTTTATTGTATAGTAATAAAGTAATAATATATATACATTAATCACCATATCAATCTATACTAATAACTGAGACGTTTCTTTGTTACGCCTAACTGAAAAAACTACTAAATCATAACACATAAAACAAGTTATAATATACAATATTATTATATAAGTTGGTGAGTTTCGCTGTCTCTCGCTTTAAATTTATACTATTGACGTAATATGCGTGAGTTTCAAGTTCTATACATAATAAGTTTAAGGCGCGCGAAGCTGGCCTCTTAAAATAATCCTATTTGCAAATTAAACTTAGTTATGAAAATTAAAAATTATATAAATTATAACTGAATAAGTTTTCTTTTTGTTTTTTTTTCTTGGCTTTGTAACATTACATTTGTGTATTCATTTTTATTACACATCCATCTAAGCACACTTAGAAATACATTATAATTATTATTAGAGATATTTATTAATCTTTAATAATTATAATAATGGGTGTCTTACCAGCAACTTTTTCTTGAAGCACTTTTACTTATGAAATTCTATCTTAGTTTATCTCTCCCTATACCTAACTAAGTCTGTGTATGCAAAACATTAGATCTACTTTTTGATATTCTTTAAGCTCTTAAATAGAGCGAGAGAAGGTCGCCTCCAGGCGCCGGGTGGCTAAGGGGGCGCTAAAATGTTAATACAAATAAAAAATTTTAGAACTTTAAGTGTTAAATTCAAATCATTATATACGAATTGAAATAATAAATAAATGTTCATTTGCATTCTACATGTATGTACACATACATATACCAATATATATGCAAAACGCAGAGGAGAGTGATGGAGTGAGCTGACCATGAAGGGGGTGATTTGTACAACGATGAACTTAACTATATATGCTCCGATAAATAATCAGTGATCAATATTATGTGATTCAGGCGTCGGTACTCCTCATCTAAAGTCCACGATCTCAAGACCTTCAGTTCCAACATATATTTATTTTATAAATGAAACTGTTTTTATATATTTTACTCTATAATTATTTATTGAGTCTTCGATAAATGTTTTCGTTGCTACACATCCGCCGGGCGCCCTGTGACGGTCGCGCTGTCATTCATTCCCTTTGAAGTAAAAATCGACACCGTATTCGGAGCTCGCTAACTTGCCGCACTGCATAAACGAGCCGGTCCGGTGGTCCGCTAGGACATTGTTTTATTTTATCACATACTAAGCATTAAATACCTGACTCCTACAGCCTGCACATAGCGTAAAGCGCTGAGTGCGCAGCGCAAACAGCGCTGACAGAGAAATGACCGCCGTACGTCATACTGACATCGGCCGAAAACTAATGTGGACATCGCTCCCACACACCTACAGTACAATCAAGAAATCGATGACAAATCTTAATTTTATTTCGTTCAGCGGTACATACTTTTTTATTTACTTCTATATATAGATATAGGCTTGTGTTTAGAGAATATGATGAATATGAGATAATAGTTTTTTTAACTAATTTTTGCTGAAATACTATCTTTTTCGGTGCATATACATTGCGTATATTATTAATAATAACTGAATTCTTGTTGCTTGTTCAGATAGGCATATGAGTGAGGTTTACGCGTCATTTATTGAAATAAGTATATTCCTTTCCCTAGAATAAGAATGTCTCAGGTTTAGCTTTAATTAATCTTTACAGTATGATAACTACTGTATAATAAACGAGTAACAAAGTACGTTTCTATATATTTCTTTGTATTCATCAACACCGATCGAGCATTTTGGGTAAAATACTTTAAGGCTTTATAAAGAAGATAAAAGTAAAATTTGAAATAGAAAGTCCCGGGCGTGTCCACACAAATCTCTCGCCGTCCCTCCGAACTGGCTGACCAACAAAAACAAAGCATTAGAACGGCAGCTCTTTGTCGTATTTTTGCCGAGTGCGAGTGACTCTGACAGAGGGCGCCTTATGACGCAGATTTTTTTCTTTCGTGCCGCCGACCGCCGACCGCCGACCGCCGGCCGCTTCATTTCGGTCAAATGACTGCCCGAGTTCAATAGTTCCCGGCCTGATAGATGACTTCGTTGTTTTTCGACGTGCTATTATTGGATTACGGTTTGTTGTGAAGCGCTAACTCTAATATTTTAAAAATAAAACAAATTAAATAGTTATTACGATATGCGACATTTTATTTTAGCCGCTGAACTCTAATTCTTATTAAGAAGATACAATTAAAGTAACGATAATCAAACGATACTTATATTATTAAAATAAGAATGTGTACTTTATAATGTCAATTAGTTGAAGTACTCAAATGTAATCTTTGAATGCAATATCTTTATAATCTATTACTTACTTTAAAAACTTCCTAAGTTTGAAAATTCTGAAAATAAAACAGTAAAGCCATTTTGCTACTCATATTCACAAACAAATTTATTAATACGACACTTTTTCGAGAATTTATATCAAAGTATCTGCCATCTCTTGTCAAAAGGTTAACAAATATTATATTGCTAGTTACCAATAGATGTCACTACCAACACAAAAATAATCGGCTGCTTCGTATTAAATCATGACTAGGGAACTATTACATATTTATCATATACACTAGATGGCGCTTGCGATTGCGGTTTATTTATAATACCTTCAAATTTTTAAGAAAGCCCCTGACCCATCTCGACTCTTCAAATATTTGATATTATTATACCTCCTGATAGAGCCACTAATAAGAATCTAGTGTATAAGTTATTGTTAAACAGCAAACTAAAGAAATAATGATAATTTGAAACAAACTTGCTCATAATTTTAAAGTTTAATAAAAAAACATCAATAGTTCGAGATTTGAAGATGGATGACCTATGAATAAATAATAAAACTGACATGAGATTGAATCTAATGATAAGAACAAAACACTGCATGTATTAAAATTTTTGAATGAAATTTACTTTTCTACCGTCTCGTGGTTTAAGAACAATTGTTAGTTTATTGACTGTTACCCACGGCTCGCGTTGTTTATTTCAGTTACTTTTACATCATAATGTCGCCTGGAAATCCGATAACACAATGTATATAAGGTCATATACCGAGCTCCTGGACTTAAGCCGGTACGGACCAATTTTTTGTAATATGCGATATGTAAGTTACGTTATCCTCTGTCACGTGATTATGTTATTTTACCGAATTCTGTTATCACCTGACCAAACTAATGGTATCGAGAAAAATGCTTATAAACATACGCCAGTGTTGACAATTACCCCCGTATACTGTAACACAAACATCCTTCATAACAGTTTTGTGTAATATCAGTAAGTTTTAACAGTATTCGAACCGATTACGTGGTTGTCGACACGATTAGAAGCTACCAGTAAGTGTTCAGACGATTTAAAATTGTTTTTAAGTATATTTTTACTAAATCGGTCCTCACCTCAAGCGACAAACTAAACGAGACAATAGTATTGTCTTATTTCTTTCAAAACTATATTTATTCAGTAACTGGTTTGGTTTAGGTTTCGGTTTGATTTAGGTTGAGGTTGATTTGATTTAGGTTGAGGTTGATTTGATTTAGGTTAGATCATCTATTGTCTGTGCTATCAAAGTTGGCAAACCGAGGTCTTAATAGTTAGGATACTTGAATATTAACCACATACAATTAGTTTTAAGGAGGGCACCACTGAGTTTAAATGTACTTCCTTTGGGTTTATAATTCATCTAGTGCTCGGCGGTGAAGGAAAACATCATGAGTGAATTTGCTTGTGAAATGTAAATGATATTCTACCACATGACTATCCAACCATCTTTGAAGCAGCGTGGTAGAAAACTCCAAATCTTCTTCTCAAGGGGAGGAGAGTTTTGCCCAGCCATGTATCGACTGTAACTTTATTTTTCTTTACTATAAAAGTGTATTGAGATTTTGTCCATAGAACAACATATTATTTGCAGATATCACACAAAGATGCGGTCTTACATGCAAGTATTATTTACAACTGCACTAATATTCCTAACAACAAACGATGCCAAGGTAATGAGAAACAATGCACTTATGACCAAAATGGTATCAAACTTCCGCAAAGACAACGACTACTCCGACGAGAAGCAAGAAAGTCAACTTATCATTAGTAAAATGCAAAACGTTCTGTGTAAAAACTTCCCGACGATACCTTGCAACATGATCCATGAAGACAAAGCGCTCAAAAAATTAATAGAGAAATCTATACAACAAATTAACTACAAGAAACTTTCTTTTGAGAAGACGACGCCCTTTCCCGGATATCTGACACTCTTCCCCATTGTAAACAACGATTTGCCGAACCAACAAGCGCCGGATAAAGTTTACTTCGTTAAAAAAGATTACAGAAAAGACACGCGCGACAAAAGAAAGAAAATCAAAACCAAGACTCACACAGCCGTTTACAACAGAAAGAAACTCCGCAAGTTTTTCCCACACAAAGTGAAATACAGGGATAAGACCAACAGAAATATTAAAGAGGACTTCGCTGAAAACTCCGACGAAAAGCTATCCATGTCAGTCGAAATACCGGATATGACCCTGACGAGGAAGCACCAACACTTCTCGTACAAGATGGAATCAGACGACCCACCGGTTTGGAGAATAGACTACTTGAAACACGGTGAGCCAAGTGTCAACATGTTTGGTCAAAATGACGGCTTTATGAAAACGGGACCGAACGTTATTGTAGACGGGAATGTCAACACTCGCAAGGACGTTCTCCACCCAGACGTGTATATAAAGAATAATTATATAAGAAAAAACGTAGATTCGAGATCGGTTGCTGCTGATTAAATATTTTAATAAAAATTTGAGCACAAACATTGGCTTTTACTCATAAACTGACTTTCAACTTAAATCCTATTGCCAGATTGTAGAAGAGGACCGACACAATGCAAAATTCGTGTCTTGTAATCAAAAAATCTTAATTCAATTAGTTATTTTACAAGACAAAATTTTATTTTAAGTTCACACCGGTTTGGAATATACTATTTTCCAAATCGAGAATAAAATTATTAGGGAAGCGAACAACTCGCCAAGGACGAATAAATAGCGGGGACGGTAACGTGGTGATACAAGTTTATCTTTACATGTGAATGTTTATATAATGTCTGCCAGTATTTCTATTAAAATAACCGCCACTGGGTTATGAAGTATTCCAATTTTATTGTATCGTGAGATTAATTTTGATTAAATAGCCCTAACAGCTCTTTTTTATGAATTAATTGTTACCCCAAAGTAATATAAAATTCATATAATTATAAATTAGAATACATATTAAGAAATAGTCCAACTTTTTTTGTAGAATAGGAAGGCGGACGAGCATATGGGCCACCTGATGGTAAATGGTCACCAACGCCCTTAGACATTAGCACTGTAAGAAATTTCAACCATCGCTTGCATAGCCAATGCACCACCAACCTTGGGAACTAAGATTTTATGTCCCTTGTGCCTGAATTGAGACCCAGACGAGCTTGCACAAAGCCCTACTACCAGTCATCATCAACTTAAGGCGCTGTTATTTTACATTAGGCAATGTAAGCACATTTTTTTATAGCGTTTAAAACCAAATTATTATATGTAAATCTACATAGGACTGAGTTTTAGGTACATCGCCTAAATTAGGTTTTTTCTTTATGTAAAACTTAATAAATATGCATTTAGGTATACATACAATATAAGAGAGAAAGAGAGAGAGAGAGAGATAAAACAAAGTGCGTAATTGGATAATAATAATTAAGTATATTTAACCGGTTTGGTTCTATCGGTGCGTAATTCAAAAAATGATAACGATATCACAACGATATTAAAATAATACTTATATTAACTTTTTAAATGGTGCAAGTTCTATTTCGATAAGTTATTAAAACAAATTTTATTGATAAAACTACAATTATGTAAAAAATACATTAAACATTGAATATTTATAAAAAAATATTCTCATGCGATTGTGCTATCATTCAAAGCCGCATACTGGTAAGTAAGGGCGTAAGCACATAAGCGATATTGCAAAATAATATATTACATTTTATGTTAGGCCAAGATTGCCCAGTTGTTTGACGACTACGTGGAATGTAACGTGGAGCACATATTGTAATGTAATGAATGTAACGGAGAAGACTCAGTTGTCATATATTAACATATATTAATATATGATTATATTCGTTTCGTGCTCAACTCACTTTTCAAATCGGAATAAATAAAGAGAAAAAAACACATTTGACAGTTGATTAGCTGAGGATTTGGTGTACCCACTCAGGTGGATCTGCACAAAGCCCTAATCCCATTGAATTAAGAAATAAAATATACAGTGATTACGTACTTTATTACTTTTGTTTCATAAATTTTAATTGTTTGTCATACATAATTATGTAATAACTACACTAAAATTTATCTATTTTTGTTTACAATAAAAAACAAATGGCAATGTTTTTTCTTACTAATTAAGGAACAAATTAGTCCTAACAACTGTTTCGTTTACCGTAATATGCCATTATGAACATAAGTTAATGTAGCGAATAGTAAGTAAATACACAGTGCAGACGAAACTTAACGCAGTGTCGCTCGACCTCTCTGAACTTTCATATCTCTCTATGTCACACTCGAGTAGTGAAAATACGTATACTGTGACAATGTCTCGGCCCGTGCTGTCCACTCACGTGCTAGATATATCTACAGGCAGGCCCGCTGCGGGAATGTTCGTAGAATTATACAAGAAGAAAGACAACAGTTGGACGCTATGGCATAATACAGCGACATCTAGCGATGGTAGGATCCAGTTTCCGTTCTCAAAGGATTCTATGTCAGAAGGAACGTACAAACTAAAATTCAACGTCGAGGATCATTACAAGAGAAGCAGTCAGGAAACTTTGTACCCATATGTGGAAGTAAGTATCTCCGCGACGTGAGAGCTTATTTACGTTGCAATATAACCTACATTCAATAGAAAACCAATATCAAACATCGACTTTATTACTATAACAATATTACATACTTATTTATTCACAACTTCGCAAAATCTTCACGTAAAATTTGGCAATACGATATACATTTTCTCATATTCCACAGCCAAATAGTAATACTTAGTACTGTTATTTCGAATATATGAAAAGTAAATTGAAAATAATTTATTGTTGTTTTTCTCATTTTTCAAACGTATAAGTGGTTACTGCGGTTTATAAATGACAGATAATGTTATCGAGGACTCAATCCGGTACTAATAAACATTAAAATATTAAATTCTATATGAACGTTGAAATCCAAAATTGGAACCTAGATTATCGTGAAAAAAAACCATCAAAGTCTATCATAGTTTAGAAGTAAGCAAATATCGAAAAACTACTTTGTTCAATTTAAAAAATATGTTTTTAATTATTTTTGAACCTATTAACGAAGTACTAATATTTAATGAATTCTTTATATTAAAATGTATAACGCTCCAAGTTATCCTAATGTTTTTTTTTTTATTTCAGATTGTTTTCAAAACGAAGGAAGACGAACACTACCACGTACCGTTACTTCTCAGTCCGTACGGCTACTCCACCTACAGGGGAAGTTAGGCATTTAATGTTAAGAATAAAATATTTTCTTCATCATATAAGATTATTTTTAGCTAAAGGCCTCCTCTCCTCTTTTTGAGGAGAAGGTTTGGAGCTTATTCCACCACGCTGCTCCAATGCGGGTTGGTGGCCTTTAGCCCAGCAGTGGGACATTCACAGGCTGTTACGTTACGTTATAAGATTATTTTTATCAATTAAATAAAGATTCAAATAACAAAGACATTCAAATAAAGATATATTATATTTAAATTCATTTATCTTTTTTTTAAATATTATGGGTTTAATATATTAGGAGCAAAGATGATTGCTTTCCTTGATCTTGCTAATTCAACCAAAAACAGTAGGTAGTTTATTTGAGAAAAAGCGAGACTCTTTTTTCGTACTTTATACGGAGTAGATATTAAAAGTACAGAAAATAATAGTAATAAAAAAGTTAATTCATGAACCACAATGGCAATGAATATTATAAATAAAGTTAGTATTGCCGCAGTGGCGATCCATTTTTAATAAATTAACATTTGTTAAAATTTGTAGAACGAAAATATAAAAATATTATTATAAAAACTTAAAACCTCGTTTCATTTTACTTAAACAAACCAATTATAATTGGTACAACCTCAAGGTAGGCAACATTTAAATTATAAATAAAAGACAAAAAACAATCAACAGTTTAATTACGGTGACAGTACAAATGATATAATTCTAAATATCTAAATATATCAAACTAGATCGATATTTACATAAAATCTAATTCCTATTTCGTATACACCTAACTTGAAAAAGCTAAATTAAATAAATCTCTGCCATTTAAGTTTATTTTAAAGTTTATACTCACTATCCTACAGAAGGCATTTATTTAAATATTGCTTACATATTTAAATGCATAATGAAATAAAATGATATTTTGTCTTAAAGATAAACTCACGTCACCGGCTCATTAGAGACGCTAGAATTTTTTTATATATTAAGTAATTAATAGTTAAAATAAAAAATGTTATTTTGTTCTTATAACCAAAAAATTTAAAGAGAAAGTATATTACATCAAAGTCATCAACAAAAACACTGGCTTTTAAATAAAATTAAAAAACTTTCTGTTTATGTGCGTAATAAATTCATAAAAATTTATACATTATTAAATTATTTGAACGCTCACAAGAGATGTCAATTGCAACACCGAGTTGCTCTGAGAATGTTAAGGTAAAAATACATTTTAAGGATATACCTAACGCTATGTTTAAAAAAAAAACCATAATCTATAAAAAAAATGATTATCGCTCATTGATAATTCATATAAAAACAATTGAACTTTGTTTTGGCACGCAGACTCGCCGCCGGCTGGTTCTGTAATATAAATGGTCACATTCGTCAGTAAGCTGTACGCCAAGTTCACAATCACCGTTTCTTCGTAATGTCACACACAAAATATCACAGGACGTATCACAGTTTGTTCTATGCAATAATGTCCGACTAAGTCTCAAACGGTCCGGTCCGTACAATGTCCGAAGCTGCCGTTTTTGCTGGATGAACTAAATTATGCGCTACACTTCAACTTTATTGGGATCATTTTGTAATGTTCAAAATATAACGCAACTATTGATGAAAATCAACATTCACACCGAGTGCATACGCACAAGCTACAAGTCTGTTTACGAGTTTAGCCGCTTCTGTATTTACGACAAATATATATGTAAACTAAAACAATCTCGTAAAGAGACATGTAACACATTCTGTAAAAAAATTTAATGAAATGCTGTAAAAAACATATTGAATATTAGTTCCGTCGACGCCCATTTCCGCCGTTCATATTTACCTCTGTCACACCTGTAGGGAAAGTTTATGTACCTATGTAATAATAGTAAATGACATCTTCGTATAAAACTCACCAGATGTTAGCCGGGCATATCTTTAGCGCTGGCCCTTTGAAGCTTTGCGGCGCCACATCTAGTGTAGTGAACACAGAATCAAACGATTAGACAGTGCGTTTATTCGCCGCAATGACCGACCAAAACCAAATTACCCCATAAAGCCACTTCTAGGCGTTTTAGGTCCAGAAAGTGTTGCAGTTAAAATTTAGAGCAGTTCTTCCTTGTTTTACAAAACATTTTTCTCGTGTATAAATAATTTGTTCATATGCTTAGAAGTAAATAATAACAAATTAATAACCAATTGATATTTATAAGCTGTTGGTTTAATTATGACATTTTATATTAACACTTTTAGTACAAAGGTTTATAAAATATCCTAGTAATATATTTAACTCAAAATAACAAAAATGTAATTTATTATCAAATTTTTAATTGCTTTATCATATACAATACTGACCTCGAGCCAGTGAACCTGCAACAAAGAAGTTTTAGTAGGAAAAATTAAAAATTAACCCACCTATTTATTTCCTTCCTCCTGACCCACAACCTCCTTGTATCTAGCTATCATGAGCTTCTTCACCGTGTCTCGGTATGTAAGCCCAGGCGTAGGCGTGTATATGCCTCTCTTCTGTCCCAATCCAGCCAAGCTTGGTCTTTGTTCTGCTTCGATAGGGGCTATCCTGCCTTGCTCCTCTTTACCAAGACCGCGACCCTCTGACCAACCCATCTTTTGTAACATTTTTCCGCCTATAGTATCTACGACTGAAGGGGGTGGGTGTGACACTACAGGTGCATGGACTTCAGGTGGCTCATATCGTTTCCTGATTGGAGGTGGATCATCTTCCCCAAACTTCATTCGCCTTTCTGCTGCCCTGTCTCTGTATCCATTTGTCTGAGGCATCAACTCACTCTTTTTCCTAAAATCTGCAAGGTTTTGCTTATGAAGGTCTGATAATGTTTTATGCTTTGTCAGTACTTCAGTTGAAGGAAACTTTCTTTTACAAATCAAACAAGTGAGTTTTGACCAATCTATTATTCCTTCATCACTATCAAATATGTTTATTTCAGACTTTTTCATAAGGAAATCATCGGTGGAGATAGGAGGAGGAGACAGTTCCCTGACATGCGTAAGTGAGGGTGATGGTCCAGCACCCAGCACAGAAAATCCTATATCGGCAGACCCTTTGCTAGCTCCCATATCAAGTGGTTGTTCCATGACAATATTACTCTTAGCATTCTCTTTCTTCTGATTTAAAGTACGAGCCCATCTTTCCATGTCTTTGGCTATCTTTTTAGCAACTTTTACTTTATCTTCTTTGTCTTTCTTTTTCTTTTCCTCTGGCTCTTTTGTGATGGTATTGTCTGCATTTGGTTGTGGAGGGTTTTGCAACTTGGGCTGATCTGAATTTGTCGAACTCTGTGATGCAACAATATATGTAGAGCTAGTAGAATCCCAATACATGTATTGATTGGTCTGACTGTTGAAAAAGTATTGAGTATTGCCATCATAGTATAACCCAGTTGCTGGATCATAATAGTAGCCGGATGTCTCATCATACATGAATGTTCGTACATCTGGGGCGCTGTATATAGTTTTACCATCACCGGTAGGAATGTTAGCAACAGGAGTAGCTTGGGCGGAGGAGGCGACAAATACTGGCACAGAAACAGGTGTCCAAGCCATCTGTCTGGCTTGAGCAGCTGAGATGGCAGATTGAGCAACCGCTGCAGCTGCATTTACTCTGTCAGCTTCAGACATTGCTTGAGTAGAGTTAAAACTACCCATTTGTCCATAATAATTAGAGTATTCTGAATTACAATTGACTGGTTTTTGTACTTTCTGTGGTTCATTGTAAAATGTTATTAGTACTTCTCTGCCATCTATTTTCAAAGGGGGATCTAATGAAATGAGTTCGGAATATGCAGCTGTTGAATCAGCAATTGAATTGAAATTAATATAAGCAAGGCACTTTGATGCACCGGTTAAGGTTTCCCGTCCAATTGTTATACCAGCAATGGAATCTAAAATAGATTTTGAACACCAGTCTTTTATAGCTTCCAAAATTTTCTCCTCTGTTGTAAGAGCATCAAGTCTTCTAAATAATAATCTCTTTGTTATTCCTGAGTTTGCATCAGGAGCGCTCCCTCTTTCTGAATCACCTCCATACACTACACCTTCTGATCTTTTACCCTGACAGTTCCGTCTGTAACATACTTGTCGTCTTTTAAAGTTATATGAGCCACATTTACAAAACCAATCGCCAGGTGAAGCATTTGCTGCTTGATCGTCATGCTTATCTCTGTCATATTTGCTATCAAAGCTTTCTAAATTATCTTGACGCTCACGACTACCGGAGCGGCTGCTAGAAAGAGATTCGGTACATTTTTCAAAATCACCACTAATAGTGGGGGGTGAAGGTGGATTGGGCAAGTCTTTATCATCGTAGCGACGAGGTGATCGGCGCCTATCGCGCTCACGGTCACGCGTTTTGTCGTAACGATCACGGCGATTATAACGATCTGATTCGCGATCACGATCACGACGTTCCCGATCACGATCGTATCTCTCGTGACGTTCGCGTCGATCTCTTTGCCGATCCCTCGGTGACAACTGCCTACTTCTGTCGGGACTAGCGCTGCGACGGTTCTCCCACACTGGAGACCGGGGCCTGTTCTCACCCCAGCGGGATGTACGCTCGTCTCGACCTCTCCACGACATCGCAATGGCCTGCGAACATCACACATAATGAAACAAGAGTACTTACAAACCCTTTGACGTTGATCCCAAGTTTCGATCATCGATGAGCCCTACGAATAACAACGGCGTAAACCTTTTCCTTACGTTATATATTTTTACCTGCTGAAACTTTCCTGTACAACAGTTAATCCTTAGAACACCTAAAACACTAATACTTTTATAATCAATGAATCACAAATGAAGACAAAAAAGTACTATTTAATTGAACTGTATTAATGCATTGATCGCCATATTTAATATTTTTTCATTTATCATAGATAGCAGACGATCCATAGAGATTAGAGAATGGAATAACTAAGAATAGTTTTCGCAAAATGCACTTACTGCCTAAAGACTTGAATTCTATAATCCAAGGATTAAAATTTGATATAAATCTAACAATAAACTAATATCCGGATTAATTTAATATAATTTAATTACAAACAATAATCAATTTAATTAACAAAATATTATTTAAAAAATATAAATATATTAAAACAAATAGGGTACATTCACACTATCAACATATTTCAGGTAATTTCTTTTTTTTATGTAGAAAATATAAATTATTGACGAATATTTTGTGAAGTTTGGTGTTAAAAAAAAACACATTTTGCTGTATGATATACTTTTAATTGCAGTAAATTTAACAAATCATTTCAACAAATAATCTATAAACTTTGGATTTTAACTTAAGGAAACCATTCACAGAGAATAGGTATGTATGTTTACAAGAACATGAAATTCACGCTTGTTTCGGCAATAATTTTAATTCTAAGTGGGTGAAACAATGACGCGCAGCAACTACTAAAATTTCTCCAAAATGGAGAGAATCTTCTGGTGTAACTTTTATTTAAGGTACATAATTTGATGTTATGGTTTAGTAGGTTTTTCAATTAAGCATAACAAGTCTCTTAGTCTTTAATGGTGGTAGGGCTTTGTGCAAGCTCGTCTGGGAAGGTACCACCCACTCATCAGATATTTTACCGCAAAACAGCAGTACTTGGTATTATTGTGTTCCGGTTTGATGGGTGAATGAGCCAGTGTAATTACAGGTACAAGGGACGTATAATCTTAGGTCCCAAGGGTGGTGGCGTATTGGCGATGTAAGCGATGGCTAACATTTCTTAGTGCCAATGTCTAAGGGCGTTTGGTGACCACTTACCATCAGGTGGCCCATATGCTCGTCCGCCTTCCTATTCTATAAAAAAAAATATAGATTTTCCTATCTTTAATAGTTCCTTTAGTAATGAGTAGGTTACGTAACGTCGCTTGTAAATCGCCACTTAAATCACTTAATCATATGTAACTGGTATCGTATATTATATATATGAATTATCATTCATTATAATTTGGAAATAAGCTTAATAAAAATGTACTAGTTTTAGTTGTTTATTATTGTTTTAAAATTTCAACTATTCATTTTGAATTTATGTAATGTTGAACAATCTCAATAAATAAACTAAAGATCAGGTGAGTAAATGAGAACAAAAAATTAATAAAAGAAACACAGTAGATATGTGTAACATATTATTTTGAATATTTTATAAGCCTATCTTAACTATTCTACTTAAAAGTAAGCAGAGTAACAAAAAAAAATATTACTTGACAGCAAAATCACAGCTCATATCAATTCAATTTCTACAATTAAATACAGAAAAAAATACTTTTCTAATAGCTTTCTTTAATTTTATTCGACTCGTTTATAAATGTTGTTTAGTGTGATTATAAATAAATATCTTTCTTTTTCTTTCGAATGTCAAGACAATAATGATAGAATGAGAGAAAGTATCATAAGCTAAACAATGTATATGGATAATAGTCATTACTATCTGCTTAAATATTATTCAAATCCATTTAAGACTTAAAGGCGATTTCTCAACTGCCATTTAACTTTAGTAAAAATAAAAAAAGTTGACATTTTGACACATGTTCTGTAAAAATACTGTCACAATATCGAAGTCATAAAATAAAAGTCAACTGGCGATTGAAAATTCATCCTTTAAATGTATCTATAATCCAAAACATTTTAAATCTACTTATAATAAAATGTCTAGCAACACTATCACGATAAACTCACTTGACAAAGTTGAACAATACAGTTTCAAAAATTCATTTGAAAAGATACAAATAATAATATAATATGCTAAAACTAAATTATTTACACAACATATACGTTCAAATTTTTATTATATATAGTCTAGCAACACTAGAATAAATGCAACACTTATAATACATTATTTCATTGAATGTAAAAATGATTTCAATTGAAGGCTAAGTGGTTTTTAATTATGTAAGCTTAGCTGACAATTAGCACACAGCTTTTATATATCTATTGTTATAAATATGCAAAAATGCTTATTTATAGCATATGAAATACACCATTGAGTTATTTATTAATTAGTCAAACTTTAGTTTTATATACTATAATATTTAATATGAAATGTTTACTTTATTTCACTGTTTTTTAATTATTTTACGTATTAGTTGTCAAAAGCAGCATGATATTTAACATGACCAACTAGCGAGTAGCAACCACTACAATACTAACTAATGTTATATTATTTTTACTTACATTTTAAATCCCCATTATATTCTGAAATATTAATTTCAATGTTCAACTATAAGCATATTTTATCTACATATATAAAAATGAATACTTTATTCGTCCTATAGGCATTCCAATACCAATCATATCATTGAACAATAACTTTTTGACAAATATGAATATGTTTTCAACATTATACAAATAGTTCGATAAATAATTTATTTGACTTTTCAATTTATAAAATATCATTTGACGAACAATTGATTAAATTATATTGGTTAGGTTAGAATCTTATAATCCTTACTAATATTATAAATGCAAAATTGTTTTTGTTAGTTTATTTGTTTGTTACACTTAGCGTCTTAACTATTGAACTAATCATCATTATGACGTAACAGCTAACAACCCACACTCGAAAGAGGCTGTGGGCGGAAACAATTTTTGTTATAAATTAAATTATGGAACATACTCCATCATTCAGCGAATTTGGAAACTGAATAATGTCAAATGATCTTTTATGAAACGACATGTTTGAAACATTTCTTGTAAGATGATCATTTGTCCTAGTGAACCAGTTGAAACTTTGCACAGTTGTTGACACTAATGTGTAGATTCCTGATGTATTGCCATCAACGAACATAAAGTGACCCGAGAGAATTGTATCGGATAACTGTTTGCACAACTATTATAAGAGTTATTGTAATGCATGCCGGGCATTAGCTAATAATAACTAAATCCTTATCTACTAATAAAACATAATACGTACAAAAGAGGACACAACTCATAATAACGAAAAAAATAAATGTAAACTAAATCTACAGTGAATCTGTCTTTACACACTAAAATCAAACTATAATAATAAGAGTCACTAATTCTCTTGTTTTCAATAAAACACATTGAAATCCAAATAATGCAGGAACAGTCAGGGTTTCACTATGACTCTACAATTCAACTGAGCGAATCGTCTGAGTCATAAGTGAAAAGCCGGCGCTATTCGTGTCTTCCCGTCAGCAAGTGTTCCCGCAGGGTGCAAATCTCACGTTCAATGTTCTCCCTCGCAGCCGCCTCGAAGCTCTCGAACTCTAGAGTGTTGTAGAGTTTGGGAATTTGGACGAATTGGTTTAATATCTGTGGTGGAAAGAATAATATTGTATACATTTTGTAAGGTATTTAAGTACTTAGATATAATATACAACTTCAACTTCAAAGATCAATTAGTGCAAAATCGTCTATAGCTTATTCCAATGGCAGGAGAAGCAAAGATAAATAAACAAGTCTGATGTTAAATTGACATGATATTCATGTATTCCTGAAAAATGTGTTTAAGTTTTGCATGACGTTGTTATCAAATCTCTGGCAGTAGAAAAAAGAGTGGATATGAGTGTGTACCACTTGATTTATATATCTCTATCTTAAAAACTGTTTATAGTGTATGCACTATATATTATGATATAGAAGAACAATCGGCAACCTGGCAAATTACTGGTGGGAGGGCTTTGTTCAAGCTCGTCTGGATAGGTACCACCCAACCATCAGATATTTTACCACAAAACTGCAGGGTGAGTGAGCTAGTGTATATAGTGATTATAGGCACAAGGGACATAACATCTGTCAATGGTTAACATTTCTTACAATGTCAATGTCTATGGGCGTAGGTGACCGGTTACCATGTGCCATATGCTCGTCTGCCTACCTATACTATAGAAAAAAACTACGGGGTGACCTTGATCCGGAGCTCGACGTAGTTCTCCTGCGTGAGGTTGGCGTACTCGGCGCGCACGAGCTTGGCGTGCGCGTCGTACTCCTCGCGCGAGGCCGCCATGACGGCCAGCTCGCAGTCGCCGAACAGCTGCAGGTCGCGCAGCGGCGCGCCGCCCGCCGCGCAGCCGCCGCCCGCCGGCCCCGGCGCCGAGCACGCCACTGGAAACAGGCGCGGCTAACAGGCGGACTCCGACTACATTGTTCGTTTTAATGTTGCACTTATTGTGATATGTAACCACACCGAAGCAACTCATACATTTACAATGAGACAGATAGAGAGAGAAAATGTGTAAGTTATTCAATAATAATTTTGCGGGCCGGCAAGGCGAGGGCGGCTAGTGCAGAACCTTCTTCCCGACTGTACTGGCCGTCCTCGCGTTTGGACTCTACTACCACTTAACATCAGGTGGAGTAGAGTCATTTGCCCTCCCGGGTAATATAAAAATAATAATAATAATAATTACTATTCTATTGTATGCTGTTGCTGTGTTTTTGTAGTATGAAATTTATTTATGTACCGGGTAGACCCGCGCTGGACCCGCAGCTGCCGCACCACGCCTCGTCGTCAGTTAAAAGGGCCAAGACATATGCTGTCAAATCTTGCTGTAAAATAGAAAATTTATATTATTAGTTACATAATTTAAAAAAAACTAGGTAACCGTCTGTAATAACTACTACATAAATGTCTCTATTCTCGAGGTAAAGGTTTAAATTAACGTAAGCATGTAAAATTGTGAAGTCGTTACATACAGACTGTGGGTGCAAATGCAACAAGTCCGCTAGCAGCTTCACAGTGAGCTCAGAAGGAGTGTGACGCAGAACTATTGCCAGTTTGAATGCGGCCGGCTGCATGACGTCCGGGATGCCCTTGAGCAACAGATTCTGCCACACCCCTGCCTGTGAACACATTCAACAATAATTTAAAAGATATACTTTAGTATTTTGTATCACTAATTTGTACTGGAAAATTTTATGCTTAAATTTTTATAATAATATATGCTTAATGTAAATTATACATTGTAATTACATTTACAACCAACTGTTTTTTCAATGAGTCTTCTATGTATAAATGTCACTCATTGGTCATTGGTCAGACATCTCGAGTTAAACGAATTCCTTTAAAGAATTCATAGTAGAGCCCCGAGTTATAAAGCTTACAGTTTTACACCATCTCGCTTCTATCGAGCTTTCTGCTCAGATTGATATTTTAAATTGATTAAACAATGAATAAGAAAATATAGTACCTGGTAAGCGATACAATTCCTCAAGGAGTGCCAGACGGAGTCGGGCGGGGCTGCGTCCACGATCTCCTGCCAGGCCTGGTCGGCGGCCGGCGCCACCAGCGTGCCGCACGCGTTGCGCCACATGCGCGACGCCGCGCAGCCCTCGCGCTCCCCTGCGCACACACACCGTCAGCCTTACAAGACTAGTATTTGCATATGGATTAAAGAAAAAACAAATCAAATACATGAAAGTAAATATAAATAAAAAGTTATATAAATAGTTATTTTTCAATAAAATATATTTAAGGTATATAAGTATATTCAATGAATTTATATTTATAACACAGAATACAGAATTAACTCTTCCTCGAAAATTATAAGTAAATAAAGAAGAAAAAGTAGCAAAAAACCTCTCCCAATATATATTTGTAGCTTTACATTTAATTCAATACTGTTACATGATGATTCAAAACTGCCCTAATAAGCCTACTTGAATAAATAATAGTATAATTTTATTTGATATTATTATGACTAAATATTATTGTATTGCAAGTTATTGTTTATTTATTATAAGGAAATACTTTTTTTAAATATATTTTAGTATAATTTAATAATCAAAAACTATACCACCCGAGAGCATTATATCTCTGAATTTATCTCATTCTTTTATTTGTTCTTTTGCCTTTAGACTTAACCATTATAAGAATTACATTATGTATACTAAATTATCCTAATAAATAGAGGTCAATACTAGTATAAAAAATGATTACACTCTTTTATTTTTTTAATTTATGTAGACAGACCAGCAAATGGGCCACCTGACTGAGAGTGGTCATCACTGCCTGTATACATCACCAACCTAAGACTACGAGAAGTTCCTAAACTAAGCTATTTCCCTTGTACCAATAGTTACACGGGCTCGTTTATCTTTCAAATTTGCAACACAATAATACTAAGTATTGCTGTTGAGAACCACTCACTTATCACATACTCTACCATCGTAGAGTGTCATTAGTGAGTAGTGTCTACCCGGAAATGGTTGAACAAAGCCCTACCACTAACTCCTATTGGTAAATTTTAATTTACTAGTGATAACCGATAACTTGTTTTTCTACAATGTTTACTTTACTATATTCTTCCTAAGTTAATAAAACATAGATACATAAATAATTTCAACTTATTTGATAATTTGTATTGTTTTTATAAAAAAGTATTTCATAGCTTTTAACATTAATTTAAAAAATATATATAAAACTACATTGATGCTGTTATAATAAGATTGTATATTATATACAAGTTATTATTTGTCTCGGAATTTGTTTATATCTAAAACATTATGTAAATAATGTATAAATATATACATATAAATATATACATATAAACATACATGTGAAGTGTTTTTACCATGCAACTAAATAGTTTGACACAAATAAATATATACATTTTTTATATTGGTAGGCAGATAATTATGACATACAACGAAATTATCACCTCCCATATCAGGTTCTCTCCACCAATTGTTAATCGCCATTTTCAATTAATTACTCCAATCCCACCTGGAAGAATGACATTAATCTCGGTCAATCGCTAGCGCTTAATCACAGCCTATATCATTATCAGGAATAATCTATATTCTAATAACCTACTATATACTACTATTTGTTAACTTATCATTTTTGAGCTTGTACAAAACATTAATACTAACTTATATTAAGTGATAGCTTTAAATAGTTAATTGAATTTCGAATAAACGTAAATAACGAATTTTAAGAAGAACTTACAGAATAATATCCAATGATGGATTCGTTTAAGGTTATGATGTGTAGTGTGGTATTTTCAAACGTCACGAACGACTCGAACGAGTTATCGAGTTAGCGATTTAGGGCGAACGCAAGTGTCATAGCGCGAGGGTGCGGGCGGGAACGAGTAGGCGAGGTACTTAGGTGCGAAGGTGATGGGTAGTCCTAGTGATGTCTGAGATATTAGGAAATAGCAGAATGAAATTATATACTTTTATTTTATTTATAAAATATTATGGATAAGTATGTGCTAGATTACGCTTACTTAGAATAAATATCACATTGACATTTTATGAAAATTGGTTAACTAAATATTGAAAGTAGAACTTAAAATGGTGTACACGCAGTGCTGGATTCATTCAACCTTAGCGTCGCTCCTGGGCACTGTAAAAATATACAATATTTAAACAAATAAAATGACTCATTTATAGCAGAATATTATATGCAAATCGGTTAATAACATAAAAAACCTATTTTTTTTATTAAAATTTATGATTACACATAAGTTGCAAAATTATGATTTACAAATTGGTAAGTTAAATCTTCACAATATAAGCGATGAAGTATCTACCTATATCTGATTCGATGTAGAGTGGCTAAAGCGCCTGTATGTACACGTTAATAAATTAAGTAACATTTATTAATAATAATAATAATATAATATATTTATTTATTTTCTTCACAAAAAGTTTACAAAGTAGAATGTAACATTTACATAACAGCTAATTAATGTGAAGACTGGTACTTGCAATAGATAAACTGTTCTACAAGACACCAGGCCTCCACTCCCGTTTATATGAACAAAAAATAAAAATAAATGTATAAGGTGGGATGTAAGAAATAATACAAAATATAAAATAAAGTAAATAAGACGTCCATGCTTATGTTAGCGTTGGTACGTGTGTGTGCAGGTGTGTGTGTGTGTGTGTGTGTGTGTGTGTGTGTGTGTGTGTTTGTGTGTGTGTGTATGTGTGTTGCATTTAATTCAATTTTAAAGGTGTAATTAAACTGTTTACATTTGTGTCATTTAAATCCAAAAGGTACTTAAAGATGAATTGCTTTAATTGTCTGTTTGTGTATTTCCTAATGTTAAGCTTGGCATGCAATATGTTATATATTCTAGGAGCTAGGTAATTATAGGATCTTTGGGCAAATCTTGTCCTAAAAAATGGAACAGGACATTTATTTAGTCTTTTATCATTAATCTGTGTTATTAAACCGTCACTGCTATGGAATCTGCGCGTTATTTGGTATATGAATAGCTTACGGACATTCAATACTTGAGTTGTATCATACAATAATGTGGTTGGGTGGCGAATTGGAAGTGCCAAAAGTACCTTTAATACTGCTCTCTGAGCTCTTTCTAGTCTGGTTAAATGCATTTGTGCAACACCTCCCCAAGCACATATGCAATAACTTAATAGTGATTCTCCCAGTGCTTTGTATGTTCTAATAAGTAAGGTAAAATTAGCTACTGTGCGTAGGTTTCTAAAGACAAAAATTAGTTTTCTTATACGACTACAGATAAGAGATATATGAGAATCCCATTTTAAATGTTCATCAATCATGATACCAAGATATTTGATGGTTTTAACGCGGCTTAAAGAGGGGCAGTTGCAATTAGGTGGAGTGTCAGGGTGAAGATTACAAGGAAATGTGTGTGTATTCAATGTGAATGAAGTGTTTGGGCTACCAAGTTCGTTTATAGAAAAACATATATATTTCGTTTTATTTATATTAAGGGATAATAATGAATTTTCTAGCCATGCAGTCACCTTGGATAAACCTTTTTCAGCAGTTCTTTTGACATCTTTATCATTTATTATAATGTCATAATTATCATCGTAATGATATTTCTTAGGATATGTCGCAGTGTAATAGGTACGTCACTACTGTACTTGTAGTTTTTTATGGGTTAAGTATTTGGGCGCATGCGCAAGGTGCAAACACTTCTTATGTGGTTTTAAGTAAGTAGATAATTTTTTAATTATCTATATAGCGATAACTTTCTCATCTTGTAATTCTATAAATAAAATAAAATTAAGCATTTTTTTTCAAAGGATTATTTGTCACGTAAATATTATTATCGCTAAACAGGTTAAGCTATCGGTTGCAATGTGCATCCATAAAATTTATCATTTTTTACACAGACGAGTTTATGGGCCACCTTATGGTATGTGATCACCAACGCCCTTAGACACTGGTGTTGTAAGAAATGTTGACCATCGCTTACATTGCCAATGCGCCACCAACCTTGGGAACTAAGATGTTATGTCCTTTGTGACTGTAATTACACCGGCACAAGGGACGATACATGCTCCAGAGACGTGATTTAAAGGACTTGGACAGAGTGACAACAACCCAACAGTTAAAGGAATTAAAATTTAATTGGGAGCTAAAATTTCATTGGGAGCGTTTGCCACTGAAAAACATTAAGACTCATCGATTCTATGAATAATCGGTGCCGACAGGTTTTGACCCACAGATGATGCCACACTTTGTATCAACACCTTTTTTACAATAAATTAATTTTGTTTAACAATTTCATTTAATTTTAATTTTTTTTTTATATTTGCCGGGACAAATGACTACTCCACCTGAAGGTAAGTGGTAGTGGAGTCCAAACGCGACGACGGCCAGTACAGTCGGGAAGAATGTTCTGCACTAGCCGCCCCCGCCTTGCCGGCCCGCAAGATGCCTCTTCACGCCTTGTTTGAAGGAACCCGGGTTGTAAGAAGAGGAGAACACGTGAGCTAATAAGAAATTCCATTTTTTGGAAGTGCGACAAAGAAAGGAGTTGCCAAATTTCTTTGTGCGAGATTGAATTGATGTCACAGTTAGGCGGTGTTATTATTGTATTAGTTATTTGCTTAGATTATTTGTACTAAGTACGACACAGTATAGAGTACAGATAATATTGTTAATTTATGTTTATTAAAAGAACAATTAAAAAAAATATTAATAGTTTTTTTTTACATCAATAAGACAGTAAATTTATTATGTAAATAATATAATACAAACAAGATCAATGTGAAAATCAAGTCTTAAATTAATATGAGTACATGTTGTTTAGACTTTTTCGATGTGAGTATTTGGTTGTATTTTATCGATAATTTATCGTATATTATAATTAATCGTAATCATTCTACACAATCAGCATCAACAATCGTCATCATTCTAAGCAACCTACCGAATTAAAGTCTAGTAGGAAGTTTTTATCGCAAGCAATCATCCATCTCGATTCACGCCATTCACAGAAATTTCAACTTTGTGGTCCGATGTAGGATAGGAATGAAAAAGACGTATCGACTGTATAGTCCATGTATTTCCTGTCTAAGATATTTTAATGTTATGGACAGCCGGCAGCCACTCTAGACTAAAGCAAATCGACGCATCATATCGTGTTACTACTTTTTACGAAACTATTTACTTTACTTGCTTTTCAAATTTGTTTTAATATACAACTTCGCCTAAAGTTTGAATTTTGAATTTTAATAATCCGTATAAAAAAATGTTGGTTTCTACTTCTAGCTATTACTTGTTAGCTTATTAATGGAGTTCCAACTTCCACCATTTGGATGCGGAACTCTAAAACTATAGCTATGTCATCACTTTTACACCTTTGTTTCATAAAGAAAACAATATTTTTGACAAAACGGTAATCCTTTCTCCCACCGTGCTGCGTGTGGCACCTCTACACGCAAGAGCCCGTGGAACAGTCACCGTCTAACTGACAAGCAGGGCAGGACGCGACCAGTGCAGCTTAATAAAGAATACGGTCGACGCGCGAAGTAAAAGAATACGTTACAATATCGATTCAAATATAAATATAATTTATACAGTCTTAGTGTTTAGTGTCTAAGGAGTGAATTGTTTTAGTGACCAAAAACTATGTCTATAATGATGCGGTATTTAGTTTACTTGGTAAGTTTAAAAAAAAATCATAATTATATTTTTTTAATTTTAAGTAAAAGATAATCGCTAACTATTAAAATAATAACCGTTTTATGTAAATTTCGACTTTTCTAATTATTTTAAAAAGTAATTTTGAAGCACGGTTTCTATTATATATGTTTTTTTATGATTGTATATATTTTTTTTAATAATAATAATAATTTTATATATTTTTGTCCAAGTAACATAAAAATTGTAGTTTTTTACGGTTATCTGTTCGATGTTTTTTATTACGACTTTTTGCCCTACGGTACAGCTCTACTATATGCATAAGTTCAGAAATTAAAAATAAATAAATAGTCTGCATTGGATAAAATCGTGTTCATAAATATTTATATTTATAATTATTTATGTAAGTAGATATCCATGGACTGCATAATTAATGGAACTCTGTACAACACATTCATGCCTCGGTAGACGAGTATTTCTCTCAGTTCTTACTATTTAAATCTAGTTCGTTTTAAAGCGATAGTCGCTCAATGTATCGCTTTAGGTGCGACAATCGCTTGGAGTCCGTTACAACTTACTATAGTATTAGAGAAAGCTGCGGCGGGCGCGCTGCGAAATTGTAGGAATGTATTCAAAAACGAGTAATGCGTTGAATTGTTCTCATTCTTACTTTATACAATGACGGCGGAGATAATGTGCTTTCAATTGTTGTCGTTTGGCTCCTATTATGTACTATCAGAGAAAAATTAAACTTAAATCTTTGTGATTGGCTTAGGGTTTAAACTTATCGTATGGATACCATAATGATATTAATTAAAAATACCGAAATTTTAGCGTGATGATAACAGAGTACAAAGACTAAAAGAGTCAGACGGACAGTTTGTGAAGATAAATTAATGTACTCTTTATATTGAATGTGTTGACATATTTATTTATTTATTTGGGAAACAAACAATTATAATTAGTCTTAATAGTAAAAAAACAAATATAAGAAAAACATAAATCAATCAAGTTTCCACTAAAAATATATGTAACGTAACAAGACCTAGTAGACTCATATTATGTTATCTAGACAAATAACACAATTACTTGATTGTATTTACAATTTGCATTGCCGTATTTCATAATATTCTTCATCTATTCGCTGAATACATGTTGTTTAATTCCTATAAACTATTCTATAAATACATTCTTCTGTTTGAAATGCAAACGAATGGACAGTGTTATAAGAAACAAACTCGAACTTTTATTATCTAAAACATATTTATTTGAGTAAGATGAAAGTAGAGTAAGTGCCTGTAACATAAAGAAAGTGCTGACAACTTGAACTAGATATTTACAATATACTTATCCATTTAGTCTTCTTAGAATGACTACAGGCGCAGGCGCAGTCAAGGCAGTGGGACGGTTTGTACCGTTTCGTTCGTTCCGGCGCAGGCGCAGGTCCGTTATCACTGAATAGTGTATGAGATGCTACTGTAGGAAAATCTGGAGTTATACGGAAAGTTTAGTAAAACTAAAGTAAATGTAATAAAAATCTTATCGTAGGTTTTAAATTTATCTTTATATATATTATATTGGATTTATATCCAATATAATATTTATTGGTGGTAGAGCTTTGTGCAAGCTCGTCTGGGTAGGTACTGGATGGGTACTCATCAGATATTCTACCGCAAAACAGCAGTACTTGGTATTGTTGTGTTCCGGTTTGAAGGATGAGTGAACTAATTACACTAATTACAGGCACAAGGGACATAAAATCTTAGGTCCCAAGGTTGGTGGCGCATTGGCGATGTAAGCGATGGTTAACATTTCTCACAGTGCCAATGTCTAAGAGCGTTTGGTGACCACTTACCATCAGGTGGCCCAAATGCTCGTCCGCCTTCCTGTTCTATAAAAAAAAATATCCAAATTAAAAGTAAACCATTTAACCCGGTCACGATTTGTAAGATAATTATTTATAATAATTAGTAATCATATTAATAGGTGGTAGGGCTTTGTGCACGCCCGGCTGAGTAGGTACCACCCACTCATCAAATATTCTACCGCGAAACAGCATTACTTAGTATTGTTGCATTTCGGTTTGAAGGGTGAGTAAGCCAGGCACAAGGGACAATACATCTTTGATCCCAAGTTTGGAAGCGCATTGGCCATGTAAAGTATAGTTAATATTTCTTACATCGCCAATTTAACACCAGGTGGCCCATTTGCCCGTCAACCTGACTATAACATAAAAAATAGTAATCATAATTTAGTAATCATAAAGTCATTCATATGCTTATGTCACAATAAATGCTATTATTTATTTATTCAGATTGTAGAACATCCGACTTTCCGAACTTTTATATGTTTAGGTATAACTCTCTGTCTAACTTTAAAAAAAAAAAAGAATATAAAACCTTATTACTTTAGTAATTAGAAAATTATTTTACCATTAAAGTAACAGAGTAGGTAGAGTTTCACACCACTCATCGATTATTCTTCCGTCACAACTTGCAACTGGTCAGGGATCCATGACGCTAAGGAATTAGAAAAGCGCTCAATTTCGTACCAAAGCAATCGAATTCAGAGGGTTAATGGTAAACGGGATCTACCTTACGGGTCTTGTGTACCCTTCGATCACTTATAAAAACTTCGTTCTTATAAGTGATCGAAGTGTGTACCCCACAAGCGTCTTCTTTCGTCGTCGATTTCTCTTCTTCATTTATAAAAATAACTACAATACGTACAAGAGAGTATTTTATATTGCTAATTATGATGTGAACTCCAGGTCGATTCAAATAAAAAGTTTAATATATAGTAAAAAACAATTGAAGAAAATAGTAGATACTTTCGCTAAGTTCCTTTCGCCGGTTCTTCTCAGATTTATGGTGTTTTTTTATAAACCGGTGGTAGATATATATATATATATATATATATATATATATATATATATATATATATATTATTTGTTATGTCATGTCATATATATATATATCACTTGCTTATTTATTGTCATTAATCTACCACCGGTTTATAAAAAAACACCATAAATCTGAGAAGAACCGGCGAAAGGAACTTAGCGAAAGTATCTACAATTTTCTTCAATTGTTGTATACTATATATATATATATATATATATATATATATATATATGCCAAAGTATATATATATATATACTTTGGCATATATGGTCCGTTTTGTGGTCACGATGAATGCTAGAGCAACAAATTCTTTCAAATATTTCAAAACCCCGAACAATCCTTTGACTTGGTTGCGTAGCCTTAATTTTCAAAATAAATTCAAAAATGCCTCCTTGTGTTGTGTAGTGTAGTGTTCCCCTACTGTGTGAGGATGTAAGTATGCAAATTTTCATGGTGCTAGCCCCCGTAGTTTGGGCTGTGCGTTGATATGTCAGTCAGTTAGTCAGCTATTTACATAGACAGTAGCTAATATATATGTATAATATATATAATTCTTTTGTACGTATGTGTGACATTGAACTGTCCTCCTATGCGGCTGGACCGAAATTGATAAATAAAATTGTTTTGTGTTGGTGCTATAATTTGTCTGTGTTGTGTTGGTGCTATCATATCGTGTGGTGTTTCAGGATTGCTTTTAACAAAAAAATACAGTTCTAATTTTTCACGTACGTAGTCGGGACGGGCAGCTAGTGTTGAATGGAGATTTTGACATTGACTTTAATTTTTGTTTTTATCACAAATTGGTGTTTTCGTAAGAAACCGCAAGATAGCGGTCATAAATATAAAAACAGGTAATCGCGGACACTAAGAGGTCGGAACTCGGGGGAAATGTGTGGCGCCGTTACACTTTCTCGAGTTTTGAAACGATTTGGGTAATAATCACTTTCAATGTAATATAAATAAAAATATAAAAATACTTTCGCCTTCATGATTTTGTTTCACTTAATTAACATTTGGTTTATATCCTAAGAAAATATTATTTTGTATGCATCAAACCAGTGGGCAGATTCATCTCAATCAGCCCTATCTGTGATCTGAATGACATAACAAACACAAATATTCCAAGGTGAAATTATCCCATCATTGTTTTTAAATTAAGAACAAGATAAGTGTTGGCTACTTTGCTGACTCCTAGATAAAATCAGAATAAGATTTATTAATATAGAATGTGGACTTATATAAGTGTCATGCTATTTTTATCCGTTTAATGGAGAATTGTATATAATTGACACTAGCAACATATCAGTTTTTATCTATCATCATCAATACCATTAAATAAAATTGAAGTGTATGTCTGTGAATTCAAAATAACTGACACTTTTTATGTTAATGTGGCTATTTGTGATAGAACAGATAGGCAGACGTACAATTAGACCATCTGATGGGTAGTGGTCCCCAACGCCCATAGACATTGTCGCCGTGCACTTGCTTTAATCCCATTAACGCATTTTATTGTGACATTATAATATCTCTTACATCGCAAATGCGCCACCACCTTTGGGAACCATGCGTCCCTCGCTCCTGTTGTTACACTGTCTCAGTCAGCCTTCAAACCGAAACACGATAGTACTAAGTAATATTCTTTGCGGATAGAAGATGATGATTGGGTGGCAATTACGCATACAGGTTTGCACAAAGCACTAAGTAGAAACTAAATGCATGTAGCTGGTAACCCTGTGCTTATCGTTCTCTAGTCGTGAGAGATTTTTGTCACTATCAGGACCATAACAAAAGGACGGGAATAGAGATTACGAGAACAGAGAGTGCACCTGAGGTACATACTTACCTATGCATTATAATATCCTGGCTGGATAATCTGCATTGCGAATGGCTGCCGTGGCCGAAGTCGGCTAAGAACAATTAGCCTATATAATTAACCGCGAACTCTTAAACCAAGTTATTCGACCGAGTTTTTGAAGTGAACAAATGGCCGACTATGATTAGGTATCGCGAGGTAAACGAGTAGGTTCTCGACAAAACTTTAAATTAACGCAGGAAATTGATTATTCATCGTGGTTCAAAAGTAACCAAGCATTTTATTCACCGATAGTGAATTGTACTTTTGTAACAAGCGCGGTTCCACCCGCGTTACACATTAGCTACTCCACTCGTGGGTCGAGGCGTGAAGCTATATAATCATATATATATGTATATAGTATAGTATAGTATTATATATATAGTATAGTATTATATAATAAATAATAAATTATAATAATACATTTATTTATTCTCTCCCACAGACAATAATGTTTACATTTTTTTTTTAAATAATATATATAAATACAGTTATATGTGGGAGACAGGAGCCCAAACTAGGTTGCCCTGTGCTAAGGATCTCCTGGCTCCCCCTCTTATATATATATAATACTTGTATTATTATTTTTTGCATTATTAAAAAGAAACAAAAAAGCAAGTCGGGCCTGTACTGAGAGTTGTTTGGGGGGAAATGTTAGGCAATTTTTGTGATCATTGGACGATGCTTAAATAAAATCGTGATCTCAGCTAAAGTGAACGCGGACGAACAAGTTCTAAAACGGTGTCACATTTTAGAATTCCAAGTTTTTGTATATTTATTTATGTACTGTATTCATAATAATGAAATTAGATACTGAAGAAAACATACCATATAAACATACCAGTAAATTTTTCATGGGTTTTTCCAGTCTGAGTTATCTTAGTATTCTTATGTTCCAGTATGTAGAGTGAGTTAGGCTGTGTAACAGGTAACAGGTAGAATTAAGAATAAGATGTTTTATTTAATTACCAAGGTTGGTGGTGTATCCCTGATGTAATGTCTATAGGCAATGGTGACTGTCATTTTGCCCATCTATTTTATTTAATTAAAAAAATTAGATAAATTAGATTTTTTGCAAGCTTGCTTTCTTAAACGTGTTATAAATAGATTATTACCGTTAATATGTAAATTGATAGACGAGGAACCAGTAGATATAAAACATAAGATACATTCCACGTTCACTGGTCAGCGATGAGTCGCGTGGGGTCAGTGGCCGGCACAGTGGGGCAAGGTCGACCTAACGGACCTCATGACGTCTACTCTTGTTTACAACTTACAAGATACACCGACACACTTGAGGGTAACTTGTTTTTTCGTTGACTTTGATCATCTGTAGTCATCTCTCGACTAAACAACTATATTGAATGTATAAGCCACAAGCGCCAATATACTGTTAATTAAAAAAAATAAAAAGATAATTATATATATTTAATAAGTGTAAAATAGAGCAACGTCTACTTCGTGTGGTTGTGTCTCAGTCGGCCTACAAGAATTATTGTTGAGCAATTCTATTAATCGATCATATATGGCCCAGCCTATGTTGGCCGGAACTAACCCGCCAGTGGAAAACGATAAAGTGCCAATTCTCTTTTTATACACCGCGGTCACGACAAGTAAATGGGATTAGGGCAAGTGTCTGATGATTTATTACGTGACATTTTATATACCTTTATCTATAAACGTTATTATTTGTCTCTAGTCTTTGTTCATTCAACTATGTACGATTAACAGATTAATTGTCACCGAGTTAACTGACATAGACCATACTCATAAGTAACCTTGAGGCGGACTGTCAATACTATCGAGATGAGATCGTAGATAATTTTTAGTACTTTTTATAGTTTTGAAATATAGGAACAATTATAGTATTTTAACAGTTTTGTTGCAAGCGCGTTAGGGTAGGGTAGAAATCAAGTGCTCTGAGGAAGGCGGCCAATATGGCCTCGCACTGCCGTACGCACTAGCTAGAAATGCGAGAGGGCGAAGTTACCTTCGCCCCCTGAGGAGAGCTTTGTCGAGCCACGGGCAGAGCACGGCAGGCGCCACGGATGCGTTATATCAACACGATCCCGCAGCCTCTCCGATTTGTGCCAAGGATAGTCATCGCAGTGGTTTTAGTGGGTAAGAATCCCACATAAGCCGGTCCTCCCCCTCAAGGGAAGGGTACTATTCTGAAGGTTTCCACTGCCTGAAAAAAAAAGTGCAGGATTAAGGTGATCCATTTTCTCAACTATCTTCCCAATTGAAAATTATGAGAACGATAAATTAGCTCAAAATATAAATAGGTAAATACGAAGAGTTCCGAGAGCTATTCATAGAACACGAGTACTGTAATCACTCAGTCAGCTCAATCGTTGATACAAATGTATGTCACACGCGCCCCTGTCACTGCACGGTTCTTGATAAGCATCTAATAAGGTCTAACGTGAACTGTATACGTCTGTAGCTGTATTTAAGTTGAGACGCAAACGACACGCTCTGTTTGAACCTGCACGCGTCGGCATAACGGCACTTGACGGCGCTTTACCTCGCGTCATAGCACCTGACACGAAGACTTCATATCTGGCTCCTCGATACGTTTAGATTTCTAATGATAAAAACAAACAGTGGAAAATCCAGTGTAAGTGGTCACTTGGCAAGGCGCCTGCTTTGCGAGCTCTATAGTATTGTCCCTGCGCCGGCCACTTGGGATCTTTAAAATACAATAATAAATTAATATATTGAATATATATGAGTCTTTATCAATTGTCATTCATCGCAATAGCTATATACATACATATAGCTTATTGCCCGGTATAAGAAAATAAGCTTAATTATACCGACATACAAATTATTGCGCGTAAACATTTTAATATCGGTGAGAGAGTTTATGGCTTAGACTAAACTTTCACTGTTCCCTTAGTGCCAAACAAAGGCTACAAATGCTTAATAGAAAATTTAACGGACTTATATAAATAATAAGCGTCAACACTAACACTAAATGGATAATCCTTTTATGATTCTTCATCCATTTCTTCATTCATGTATCCATCATATCACTATTTTTCCTGGAAGAAAACTATTACATGATATTTTGAGATTATTAATCGTTGTAGTTCAGTCATCACCTGTTCTTCTGTATTGAATAATTCATAGTTAGTGATATTTAAACTATAGTAAGGACGCTATCACCTATCAAAACAAGGCTAAACAATTCGTCTGTTAAATAAACTTATGGCATTCATAAAACAAAGCTTTAGGCAATCATTATCTTAAACGCTAAGTAGCTTTTGCTTCAACAACTACTTAACAGTATAAAGAAAGTCAATATTAATTGACGTTTAAACCCACAATATATTATTATTGTTTTAGAAACGCGATGATATTCTGCCAGGAAATGCAAGAATGATTGATGATGATCGCTAGACATAGTCGATGTTAATCGTTCTCTCAGACCGTTGTCCAGCAGGCAAACATTATCTATTGAGAAATGTGTGTAAAATATATTTGAAGCTACTTCTTTAGTATAAGCTATCTATTAATATAGTTTCTATGTTTTAAATAATAACAGCATATTGTACTAATATAATACGGTTTTCATCTTCAATAAATCATCGAAAGCCAACTTTTATTTGGTGGTAAAGTTTTATTGCAAAGCCTGTCTGAGTGGGTTCTAGCCACTCATCAGATACATTACCGCTAAACAGCATTACTAAGTATTGCTGTGTTCCGGTTTGAAGGGTGAGTGAGCCAGTGTAACTACAGACATAAGGAACTTCTCAGTTACCGATGTCGTTGATGTTCACCTTATTGTCGATGTAAATAACGGTTAATATTTCTTAGAGCGCCAACGTCTATGGGCGATGGTACCCACTTACCACCAGTTGGCCCATTTGCCTATCTATTCTATAAAAAAAATTATAAATCTTTATAAATATTCAGGAATAAAATCAAAGATTATATACTCAGGATCCTAAGAAATTGTTCAACTCTTGAAATAAAAAGTTATCAGGGTGCAGTCAAAAAGGTCTTACTATCCTCATCCGGCAACATCCACTCTTCATCTAGTTTCCATTATCATCAGTAAACCAGTGTAATTATAGCGTTATAATATCTTAGATCCCATGAAAGCTCATCGACAATGTATGTATGGTGTGTTGTCAACGACATTTTCCTTTCTAAAATACAGTTATAAAGGGATAAATGAAAAAACCATATCTCATGACAGGTCGCATAACAAGAGATCTTATGAGTTAAATCAGGTAAATGCAGTCAGCGTTGCGTGGACGAACAGCCGGTCGCGCCAACCGCGACAGTTATGTGATTACATTACGAGTAGCAATCAGTAAGCAGAGTGGGATAATAAAGTAATTGTTTATATGTACAGAGTTGAGTTTCTAAGGGCTGGCGTAAAATTAGAAAATAATATTAGTGAGTTTTCAGTGGAACATGTTGGTATGACTCCAACATTTATATGTCATGGTGTGTTAAACAGAATGACTGTATGAACAGGTTGATTGGACGTTTAAAGGTGAGGACCAAAACGTTAAAATAATAAAATTTGGAAACTTTTTTTAGTGAGCCTCAATATTTTGCGTTATTCCCTGTTAAATAAATAATAAACAAATAAATAAAAAAATATAACACTATAGGCTGTATAGTTGATGCCACTAACATCCTTTTAACTTAACTCACAATCTCGTCGTATTTATGTGATAACCTATAATTAGTAGAACATATGTCAAAATCCTTTTCAGCCTCTATTTAACTGTCTATCTAATGTATCTGCTGTTGGATGTGCAAAATAAAATAAATAAATAAACTCAAATGCATGACACACACGGCGATCATTGCATAAATAATGAAAATGATAAATCTCGAAACATAATGTGGTCGACTGAATGTAGTTTTAATATCTTAGTTATAATTTGCGGCATCAGTTGCCGTCGTCGGTACACTCGTAATAACGACTCAATTACCTGTAATGATGTCCATTTACTACACGCCGAGATGGCCTAGTGGTTAGAACGCGTAAATCTTAACCGATGATCGTGGGTTTAAACCCGGGCAAGCACCACTGAATTTTCATGTGCTTAATTTGTGTTCATATTTCATCTCGTGCTTTACGGTGAAGGACAACATCTTGAGGAAACCTGCATGTGTCTAATTTCGTTGAAATTCTTCCACGTGTATTCTACCAACCCGCATTGGAGCAACGTGGTGGAATAAGCTCCAAAACCTTATCCCCAAAGGGCAGAGGAGGCCTTAGCCCATCAGTGGGACATTAACAGGCTGTTACTGTTATTTTTTTTATTTTTATTTTATTTATTAAGATCCTCCAGGAGTAAATACATCAACACAATATTAGTAACAATAACAACATATAGCTTAAAACTAAATGCATTACCTATAAAGGAGAATACCTCATGCAATGATAGTGGATATAAAAGGAGCTTACACGATAAAAATATGTACATTTACAAGTTTAAACATATTATGCTAATTGAAAAGTTACAAAAAAAATATACTTAATAAAAAACATTAAGCTAAAAAAAAAAAAGAGTTAAAAAAAATAGATAACGAAACAATAACAATCAAATGGCTAATAATTCTGACATTTTCTTACGGAACTTAGATAAAGAGTCACCAAATGGATCTAGGGAGGCACTGTGCTCGTTTAAGATTTTACAAAAACGTGCCACAGGTGAGTTACTTCCTAAAACGGTTTTACGAAAAGGTCTTACTAATGGCGCTATCGGTTTTCGTTTCGTTATTAAAGCAGGAACATTTAAATTTATTCTAGAAACTGCTGTTATTGCTGTTGATGTCCATTTACTACCTTATATTCTATACTAGCTGTTCCATGCGAAATTGTCCACGTGAATTTTATGTTTCTGCTAAATCCAGTAACTTTTATGTCTTTTACGTCCCAGACTACGTCTAAGTGGAATTTCGTTACGATCCGTTCAATAGTTTAGACGTTATAAATTTACACATGATACAAGACTTTTCCAAACAAAGCAAAATTGACTATACTTAATTATATAATATATTAACAATCAATACAACTGATAAATATTACGTTACTAAGCGTTTACTAGACTTTCCATCTGTCATTAGCACCTCTATTTTCTCAAAGTCTATTTTCTCTGAATTCCATATATTGTTACCTTCGTTATAGCTTCCAAAAAAGTGGTTGAACTTGGAAACTCTTTCCTCTAAAACAATTTGAACTGACCGATTGCGAATCAAATCGCGCAGAAATGATTACTGTAGATTGTACGAGTATCTGTCTTCATTGAATCCGCGATAAACGCTCGAGGTATGCAGGTTAGTAAGGCGTAACGGACTTGACTAAAACGTACTCCGGTACACATAAACACGTACCTACTCCCTGTTTTAAAACAAGCCTTATGTTTATAAATATAAGGTCTATTAGGGCATTGGAAGTCATTTGCATGTGTCGCTATGTTGGCGCCAACATTAAACTTATAAGGCGATTTGTAATTTCTACAGCTTCGTGATTCGATAGATGCAACCAAACTTACCAAACTGGGAAAAAGAGAAAATGATAGCTGTATTGTTTATTAAATTAAGCAGCAATCAATATCTGCATTAAAATAACCCCTAATTTATATACCCGGACCCCACAATCGATGGAGCTACTACGGCCTACCCTCAAAAGATTATTTTTGAAACTACCGTTCGATTCTACACATTAACAGTTCCATTCTACACATTATCTATATAAGTATGTATTTACAAAAGAAAAGTAGTATATGTAGTATATCAGTTGTCTGTTTTCCATAGTACAAGCTGTGCTTAGTTTGGGGTCAGATGGCCGTGTGTGAATAATGTCCCAGGATATTTATTTATTTATTTATTTGATTCAATGACAAAATAATAGATACGCTGTGATTTCCAATAAGAAAATACGTGTTGTTTACTATTATTTTGTTGCCTTTTTAACTTAACTATACACTGTTTTCGTGTTAATTGTCAGTGTTTTAATTTAAAAATGAATGATTCATTTGTTTTGATGAGGTACGTTATATTAGGTCCTTACATATGAAATTAGCGTTTTGTCGTACTGACCACTTTGATCTGAAATATAGGAGATATTTTAGATGAAAGTGGTCGTGTGGCTTTGGTTAAGAATTCCAAATTCAAATTTATAAATTCATTTAGCTGGTACACTTGAGTTTTGAAAACAGTCATTCATTTGTTTTTTCCTCATTATTTTTTTCTTTGGCGTCGCTTATTACCGCATAATGGAAAACATGAAATATCGGTATATTTACGAGTACGAGTTGTACTGTGGCACCAGTGCTGCAAAAACAGCTCGAAGGATTAATGATGTGTACGGCGCTGGTGTGGCAAAAGAAAGCACAGTACGTTTTTGGTTTCAACGTTTTAGTTCTGGAAATTTCGACCAAACTCAAAACCAAATGCAGAACCAACCCCGTGGACGGCCGGAGACCAAAGTAGAAAATTAATAATTAAAGGCTATCGTGGAAGCGGATCCACCACAAAGCACTTCAGAGATAGCTGCAGGCTTCGGGGTAAGTGATAAAACTGTATTAATCCACTTGAAGCAAATCCGGAAAGTAAAAAACTTGAACGATGGGTACCTCATGAATTGAATGATTCGAACTTGCATATACGCGTCGACTGCTGTATTAGTTTGCTTAACCGACACAATAATGAAGGGATTTTAAATCGAATCATTACTTGTGATAAAAAGTGGATACTGTACGATAATCGAAAGCGCTCGTCGCAATGGCTGAACTCTGGAGACTCAGCCAAATCCTGCCCTAAACGGAAATTGACTCAGAAAAAGTTACTTGTGAGTGTTTGGTGGACTAGCGCCGGTGTCGTTCACTACAGCTGTCTAAAATCTGGCCTAACGATTACGACGGATATCTATTGTCAACAACTGTAAACCATGAAAAAAGAACTGGCTGCTAAACAACCGACATTGGTCAATCGCTCTAGGCCACTGCTGCTTCACGACAACGCAAGTCCATACACTGCACAACAAACAACCACTAAGTTAGATGAGCTACAATTGGAATGTCTGCGACATCAACCGAACTCCCCGGACCTTGCTCCAACAGATTACCATTTTTTCCGAAATTTGGACAATTTCTTACCAAAACCGCCTCCAAAGAGTTCATTGATTCTCGCCCCCCATGGTTTTTTTAGTAAATGGATCAATGAACTACCTATGAGATGGCAAAAGAGCATAGATAACAACGGTGCATACTTTGATTAATTAAATATATTTTACAAAAAAAAAAGACTTTATATTCCTCCCGTACAAATCGCCAATTTCATATGTAAGGACCTAATATACGAAATTTATATTATGAAAAGGTTGTAACAAAATTCAAGTTTATCGTCTCGTTGTTGTTTTGTTATTATTTCCGTAATACAGTGAATCTTTTATTTGATTACAGACACTAGCAGCGCTGTGCACGTCGGAACCGACTGTCGAACCAAAGACAGATGACTCTCAGAGCGAAGCTGAAGAGCCACCGGAAGGTTACTACGCCTTCGTCGAGTCACCGAACGCTACACCGCCTAGGTTATTCTCTTTTACTTTATCAAATTCCATTAAACGACTGTTTCTTAGAATCTAAACAAGTTCTCGTCATCATCGTCAAAACACATCGTTTAATATTGAACTAAAATTAAACATCAAACGTCAGCTTAGTTTAGTTAGTTACATAAATGATTTTTAAATAATAAGTATTCGTCGTGGATTGCCAATTCTCTGAATGGCTAAATAACCGTTATCAATATTTATAAATCTTCTTAATAACGCAATATGCATTAAAATACTGTTCTTGGTATTAATTAAACTTAAATCTGCCCCCGATGTAATTTCGCCAATAAAACGTTAACGGACTAAGCAAATGAAGTGCCATCCGAATGCAATAAACATGGCTTAAATGCAAAGATTTCTCGTCCAGACATGCGAGCTCTCGCCTCTCTCTCAACGCGAATACTTGTTTATCACTTTCGAGTGTAACAAGTGGTCAGTGGTCACCGGCCACTGACAGTAAGAGGACGCCACTTTCACTAGCATCAAGCATGTTACAAGTATAGCATAATGGGTGTTGTCATCGAATGAGTTATGACTGATGTTTTGGATGAATTGTCTTTGTAGATGTTTTATTTAACGCTCTGCTTTAAGATGGCATGTATCATATTATGTTTATTAATCATAAGTAGCTACAATTTTTTAGATAACTCCTGTCGGCTTGATAGTTCATTATATTGAGACATATTAATTATGAAGATATAAGAATGTCGCCTCATATTTCTTGAATATATTAAAATGTGTTATGTATTAAATGTTTGGTAAAACCAGTAGTAGAGAGTTTTGGTAGTAGAGGGTGATTCCTCTGGTAATTACTGCCCACTTAGGCTGTTCTACCGCCAAACAACAGTACTTTATATTGGGGGTTCCACTTTAAATAGTTATTGAGCGAGGGTAAACTCAGGCTCAAAATTAATGTTTCCATGGTGGCGGATAGCGGTGCATTAACTAAGGCACAGTTAATATTTCTCGTAGTGCTTACGTCTATCGGCCAGTGATTTAACGTGAGATGACCAAGTGTCAAGATGAATTTTTAATAGTTCAGTGTGGTTGTAGAGTGCGACCGCCTCCCTACCGACAAGTGACGTCAGAGTGCGCATCGACCGGCGACCGCGCTCACGTCAGCGCCAACAACCTGTGCGGCGACCTCAACAGGGGCCTCATACCACGGAACCCGATGGGACAGAGCCCTAATGGCGAACCTTATCCTTTGTAAGTACCTATTTAATATGATTTTAAGTAAATCTAATAAAATCTTTTTAATATATAACCACCCACTTTATCCTATTATTTTACCGCCAAACAGTAATAAGTATCTTTGTGTTCTAGTTTGAACGGTGAGTGAGTCACTGTTACTACAGGCACGAGGGACATAACATATTGCTTTCCAAGGTTGGTGGCGCAATGGAAGGCGAGATATAAGGAGTGGTTAATATTTCTTAAATAGATAATATTTATGTGGTGGTGACCCTCAGGTGGCACGAATGTCCATTGCCTTCATATGTTAAAAAAGAGCTATTTAAGATGAATAGAGTACGACATTGTGGATACATGTCTGCAGCGAGCTGATCCGCAACCACACGCTGCGCTTCCTGTCGCGCACGCTGCCCGTGCTGCGCGCGGACGAGGCGCTGCCGCGCGTGGCGCACGTGGCGCGCGACGCGCACGACGCGCACGACGCGCACACGGGCGCGCCCGACCACGCGCTGCCCGAGGTGCAGCACAACAGGTACTATATATCGCTGAGCTGTGATTTCTGAGCTGGCCGGCATATACCAGCTCACCAAGGTGTAACATTTTGTTTTGTTATCTTGAACAAGTGCACAGTTGTAGCGTCGGATACTCCGAGCACGTGAAGAAAACGGCAACTGATCCAATAAGCGATGACGTAACCAAAACAGTAGTTCTGAAGTAAATTTCGATAGATTTCTTGTAAACTAAGACATTGTTCTTGTCTGTACTCCATAGAGTTTTTCTCGCATTATAATCGAATAATGTATCGTGCAGACTAGAGGAGCGCGTCAAGCGGTCGCTGTCGGGCGAGGAGCCGGCCGGCGACCTGAGCATGGAGCACCGCGCGGCCGACGCGCGCGACAACAGACACTTCTGCGACGGCGGCGGAGTGTGAGTGCGCGACATGCACACACCCACACCCATACGTACACACATGCGTACACACACACACACACACAACCATACGCACACACGCAGACACGCGAGTGCAAACTGCTACCGGTACGATTGTGACTACTTTTTAAGATTGTTTGCCCAGAGTTTATAATTTTTTTATCACATCACTTTAAACGGTTAAGGTGTTCTTCGAGAACCGACAATGAAACCGTATTTATTTCTTGTTCACACGTGACAAAACTGCCATTCACTCAAATCTGTTCGATCAGAGGACGCGTGATGAGAACACAAATAAAACAAATAACGAGTAGGAACCTCTATATATATATTTACTATATAACGTGTAGTGTCATAAACAAGAAACGTGTGAACATACAAAAATACTGTGTTTATAAATTTTAACCCACGATACAACACATTTTGTCTCGTACGTATAATACAATAAGCGATATTGACTTTGATACTTTAGTATAAAATGTTTTGTATAATAACTATATCCAGAACATCGTTACTAACTTATAACATTTAGGCAAAATATACATAACTATAGATATATGTATCTCGACTAAGTGTTATAAACATATTTGTGTTATAAAAAGTCCAGCACTATTCAATTTTTGTGTTAAGCTATGGATCTCCTTTATGCTTTAAACTTGAACAGCCCCGAGAGTCTTGAGGTCTGCGACGACGACGTCCAGAGCGTCGTGACTCGTTCCGTCTAAGATTTTGACTCGGCTGTCCTTCTCTATCTGTAAATTGTCAAAACAAAATTATTTTTATAATAAGCGTAAAATTCCCTCACACTATTAAAAAACCTCGTAAGATTATTTTCATAAATTGAATAAAATAGCAGCCGGCTTTCGTAGGACATGCAAAAAGGATTAAATTTTAAGAATGAAGCAGGGAAGAGATAAAGCAAGGAGAGAGCGAAATGGAAAGAAATAATGGTATAAAGACAGAGAGAGAGAGAGAGAGGGCACGTACTTCGGCTCTATATCGGATATGTTCGGGCCACACGCACTGCTCGAAGTAGCCGGCCACGTCGGGCGGCTCGTACAGCCGGTAGCAGCGACGAGACAGGCACTCGCCGTATTCCAACACGAAGTAGTATCTGAAGTAGAATATTCTTTTACTTAACGATCTTATAGCTAATTGAGTTATTCATTTTCATCTAGTTATTATGTTGATATTTAAATAAAGTGCTACAGGCGTTATTGTGCTTACTAGTTATGAACAAAAATATTATTAGGTCCTACAATCAAATCAAATCAAATCAAAATACTCTTTATTGTACACCAGTAAATAAATTACATATACACAGTTAGATGAAAGATGTACAAGAGGCGGCCTTATCGCTAACACAGCGATCTCTTCCAGGCAACCTTAAGGTAGAGGAAAACAGATATACATCAGAGATGGAAATAAAAACGGTTACGTACCTTAAATTACAAATTTCCATGATAGGTTTGTAGTTCATCACCGTGAACCCCTCCAGCACGATAAACTTTTTACCGCTCACTTCTAACTTGCCCCCACTTCTTTCTTCACTACATGAATGTGCTTTATTTTCCCCTTCCACAGTCTTCATAATATCATCGAACATAGCTTGCATGTCCAGAGACGACAGTATATCGTAGTTGTTGTGGTCTAGGCCGTCACATTTAACATGATGAGGACTGTCATCGGGATAAAAGTACTTATCTTGATGGAAAACATACACCGGAGTGAGCAACTTTTTTAATTTTTTGGCTAGAGTTGTTTTTCCTCCGCATGTAACACCGGATACTCCTATGATAATCCAGTTGTCCATTTGTACGTGTGCCATTGTGATTTGAGCTCTATGAAAATAACTTAGAGGTGTGGATATATGTGGTAGAGAGTAAACAGCATGAGCCCCCCGATGAAGAAGAAGCCCCAAACGGCACAAGCTAGTAATGCCCACTGTGGATCAGGAATGTATTTGTAGACAGCAAGATCTGGAACCACAGAGGATTTCTTAACTATAGTTAAATATATAACAACCTATATATGACTTACAGCTCGGCAAACACCTCTTCTCCTATAAAAAATAGGAGCTTATTCCACCAATGCAATTTGGGTTGCTGGATACAGGATATGGCAGAGTTCTTGCCAATGTTTTCCTTGACTTTTAAAAATTATGCACATGGAAACTTAATGAAATATGTAATATTCTGGCTTTGCACTTTAACTATAGATGGTTGATTAACATATCAGAAATAATTGAATTAACTATGTTTAGCAATGTCTTACCTTCGTCTATGAAAGGATAGGAATTAATCCCAAAAACGAAAACCAGGTAAACTGTAACCGTTGTCACCAAAATCAGTTTCCCCAAAACTGCATCAGGAATGTCCATAAAGGCATTTCTTTTTCAACCAAATTAAAGTTAATATTTTTAAGACACTGGTTCACTATAAATTGATTTTTATATTATTGATTTTTGTTAAAAGTATTCAATTATCTCTAAACAGTTCTAAGGATAATTTAGCTACAAAAATAACTCTTTTCAAATTCATCAAAAGGCTCTTCTGCAAAAAGAATGGACTTCACTTCATCAACTTTAACATCAATTTTCTCTGCAAGAGGCTTGCCTTTGACTGCACGCTCTACAATCTGTAAAAAAAATAACAATTATTATGATATATATTATATCTGTTAATTGTTGAATTGTCAATTATAACAAATAAGATATACAGAGATGATCTTAACCAAAGGTTGCAGATTTACCTCGGTTTAATCCTTTAAATTGTCATGTGATTGTAATTCTCAATCATTAATGAAAATCTCATTTAGAAATATGATGATGATGTTTAGTATTCACACACACATCGACTAGTCCACAGAGGGGCAGGCAAAGGCAGTAAAGGGTAATGTTTACCTGTTGCTAGTTACTTACTAAAGAATCGAACAAACATTAAAATGAATTTAAATAAACTGCATATCTTGCCATAGTTATTATCAAATATTTGAAAGTAATATTGTTAATATATATAAACAGTTTGTAGGCTAGTTCAGATTCAATGAGTATATCTATCTAATCAGTGACTGCATCAGTACAATATAACAATAAAATTGTGTTCAAGATTAATCTTATCAAGTTATTTGAAGTGAATTCTATAACATAATAGAATGTATTTACGAAAACGAGTGATGGCTGGTAGTATGATGATACAAGTTAAAATAACATACACAGTAAAAGTAAACATAAAACTAGAAAAACATATTGTTTACCTACAATATAAGTTTTGTGGCAATAATAACAGAAATATTTAAATATCTGTTTTTCTGAATATTGGTTCTATTTTGTTACACATTCATAAGAAGTAAGTAATAAACAGACTTAGTATAGTAACTACCCCTCCTACCTATCTAGGTACAAGCTACTATTCATTACTTTTCCTATGAATCAGTAATACCTGTATTGCTGTATGTGTGTGAGTAATTAAAAGTACAATGACAGTACATCTTTAATATATAGCAAAGGTGAATTACCAGGTGGCACATTTGCTCCACTGTTTCTTTAAGTAAAATAGATAATTTAAGAGTTCTTACTTTTTCAGCCACAGCACTGTCAGCTGTTGGTGTTGACAATGCTAGAAGCTTTTTTATGTTTTCTTCCACAACTTTTTCTTTTGATTTGATTATTTCCTGCTTCTGGTTTTTACTATTTTGCTTGTATGGATGACTGAAAACTAAAATTGTGAACTATTAGTATAAAAGTAAATAAATAAATCGATTAAGTAATAATTTTTAACAAATCATTATTTAATTTAAGAAAAGAAATAGTATAGAAGTAGAAGTAACATGTAGTAAGTCAATTGATAAACGTAATAATCATGTGGAGTGATATAATTATAAATAGTAACAAAATTTACGCAAAACGGCTTACGTCGAAGAATTATAAATATAAAGTACTTTATGATAAGTTTATATTGTGTAACACGCGAATGATGCAACGTCTTACTACTGTACGAACCTTGACCTACGCTCTGATGCCGAGTTGGGTTTGCACGACGCTTTTTTCCTTTAATTTTGTTTTCTAGAAACAAGAAGAATACAATCAATTCTTGAGTTTAAATAATCAAGCACAAAAGCATGTAGTATTCCGTACCTTCAGGATCCACTAAAGCAAGGGCCTGACGCACTAACGCCGAAGACATTTTAAATCATCAACACTGATAAAAACATAACAATTTTTAATTATATTTATTATTTCTAACCTCTAAATCTACTAAATTGTAAATGTGTCCATCTGACATTTGACAACTGACGAAAATGACAATGACAACATTTTTTTAAATAAGCTCTCCGATGAATAGATCGGCTAACGAGCTATATTTTCAGCCCAACAATAACTTATTAAAATTAACAAACCCAAGAAAAAGAACAACAAATTTAAATATGAGTTTTATTACTTTGATAAAATTATCAATTTGCAGTTTTATTTATATTAAATATAAACTCCGATGATTATTTAATATCAAGGTTATGATCACGCACTGCTCCTCAAAGAATGGTGAGGTGTAACAATAATTATTGCTTTTATATTATAGATTTTGTATGCTGTACCGAGCTATTAATGGTGAAAGTTCGGGACCAGAACGCCGAGAAGACCCTGGAGTTGGTACTCACACACATACACCCCATTCGCCACCGCATAAATATGAGGTAATAAATTGATGATAGAAAAATGTGTACATTTTGGTGTAGTCCTGTCGTTTGTTTAGCGCAATATTGTATCGTATTTTTCATAGATTTAAAAAAAAAAAAGATTTATTTTATTTTAAGTTATGACGTCTTACATCACGATTTTGATGTAAATTATCTTAGAGAGACGATTTAGGTACTACTACTATTTAATTAGAGCTGGATTAAGAAAATTCTTATAGACAGTAATAAGGCTACTACCCACTATTATAATTTACTAACATCGTTATCTTCTAGTTATTGTTATCTTCTAGTTCGTATTTTATAGATTTATATTATCATTTAAATTGATTTTCTTCCATCGTCCAGGGTCCTCCTACTCCCTGTCCTGCCCGCGTCGAGTATGCGACTCCCGTGTTCGCTCGCAACTACCAAGGAGTATGGCGCTATGTCGTACAGATACCCTACGAGGGCTACTTCACGCAGACCGTCGAAGTCACAAGGTATGTCCTTCTTTGATATTATTTAAAAATAAGGTATGGTTAATAAGTATATAAAAGTAATCGTTTAAAGAATACCAAAAGTCCCTACATCATTTAAATATAAAACAATTGAAGAACCATTTGTATAAAATTGTGTATTGCTCAAATACCTATAGATGTATGCAATCCCGCTGCCACTACCTAGAGGGCGGCTGCCTGAGTTCTCCGCGTTGGCTGTCGCTGCTCGTGGCCGAGCTGCACTACCCGCCGCCGCCCGCCGCGCCCGCGCACTCTGTACGTTCACACCCATAACCATCCCATCCCCAAACCCATCTGTCTATAAGTTAGAGTTGGCTTTTTCTTATTTGATTCTATCGTTTGCGGTATACATACTATGTTTTATGTATTACATAATTATAAGAATAACATTTTTTAAACAGGATTACCAACAGTTCGCGCAGAAGCGCCTGGGCGAAACGGACAGCAGCACGGAGAAACCGCCGCACTGTGACGGACACGATGAACTCGGCTGCTATCAGGTATTAAGTGATGACGACAATGAGCATAACGCTTTCATCGCTAAGAATATACACATAATATTATCGTTCTTCACGCGATTGGCAAACAAGCATCATTTAACTTTCACTTTGTATGAATATTATATCAACTTACATCAACGACGGAATTTATTAAATCTGATATGTTCTTTTAAAATTTCTTTTAAGTCGGTGATATTGATTATTCTCATTTGATTTCTTACGATTTTTAGGTAAAAGATAGTCTAATTTTTCGTTAAAATTTATTGTTATAATAATTATGTTTTTATTTAAATTATTAAAATATTTGATTTGTTAACTATTATAATTTCTTAACAGGTCCGTCTGTACTACGACTGGTTCCTCGTGCCGGGCTCGTGCAAGTGTTGGCGGCCAGACTACTTCGCGCGTTACGTGCGACGCAACCACCACGAGCTGTGAGCGGCAAACACACACACACAGAACCACATTCTAATGTAGACGACGAGTCATCATTATACAGCCTTACGAAGTTACTTATCAACAATTATTATTTATAAACATATTTTTTGAAATAATTATTACAGATTAAAAGATTAATAGTAGTGTCGAGATACTATTTTTTTTAAGAAATTATGAAAATCAAAATAATTATAATAAGGCTGTTCCTCACGTTGTATCTTCGAAATTCAAGAATTCGTTTTTTGACAAAAAGGGTTATAAGTAATAGAAGTAATTATTTACTTAAACTAGTGTCGGTCATTTTTTTTAGAGTTTCTTGCTCATAATAATTTTCGTATTTTGACACCTTTCCAATATACTCTAATAATATTAATTAAACATTTTTTTAATTCAAATAAGTTAACTATTTGGTGCTAAGACTTTGTGACGTTAAGACTGTGTTAATTCATATGAAAAGTATTTTATATAAGGGTTTTCTCTAAAATAGGTTTAAAATAATAATATAATTACGAAAACATGCATTTTCGTGTTGATAGTGTAAATACAGCTTTAGATAAAAGTATAAAGGCGCGGTGAGATCTCCGTAATTATATTATTAATTTAATATCACTCGATACCATTGCTTTTAATCATAAGGTTTATTTATTTAATTTCATTAAATTTCCTTAAAATTGTATAAGAACAATATTTTAAGATCATTTCTTTTTTAGTTAAAGATCTATGATGCTTACGTATTTTTCCTAACAATTTTGTAATAATATACTCAGCTCAATGTGCATTTATTGTATTTATAAATAATTATATTTAAGATAGTTCAATTAAAATGTATTTTAGTATTTAAATGTACTTATTAAATAAAGCACTTAATACAAATTGATTCTCTCATTTCATGACGAGCCATTCTGTAAATAACAATAATCATTTACCTAACTACTTTTAGAATACAAAAAAAGGAATGGAAACAATGGTTGTTAGAACACATACGTTAGGATATTTTAAGAAATTATTTATTTGTTCATAATTTATATCCAAAGTTAGCTACCTGGGGTGTAACATCGTGATCTACTACGGGTATGTGTACAGCGACGAACGAGAATCTACAAAAGTATAATAAATTTTATTAAAGTTTCTCTCTACACAACCTGAATATTCCATCGACATATTGATATATTATTTATACATTTAAATATTATTCTGTTGTCCTGACAAGTAGACATTTGGGGTTTAGTAAAATAATACTATTACAATTTATTTTATCTACTCGAATGTTTCTAATGAAACACAATTAATTAGAATGTTAATTTCATAAGAATATCAATCTTAAAGAGTATAAGCGTTTCAATAAAATTCACAGCACTCGATCAGCCATCTATCTACATACATTCTCGAATTAACAGGATTCAGTCGCCTCGTTACGGTCTTCGATGTTAATGGTGACGCTGGCTTCGGAAATGTCGATGCTCATGTCCTCAGTCGCCAGCGGGGCCGGCCCGATGTTGATACATTCGACTGAGTTGGCGATGCACTCGCCGTTGCATTCGTCGGAGTCGTCTGTTTCGATATTTGTACTCGTATCGAAGAACGGTAACTTGTATATTCGTTCACCGATCGGATTGTTCGGAAGCTGGCCGGTGTCGAAGTGGTTGAACCCATTGCTGGAATGCGCTATTTCTGTCAGTTCTTCGGTCGATGTCTGAACGTTTATGAAACGCGCCGAGGTCGGCGAGTCGTCGTTCTCGAACATGCTCTGCCGTTGGCCGTTGAAGAACCTGACGGACGGCGTCCCGTCCTTGGGGTTTGAGAACGCGACGTAGCAGGCGGAGTACGGAGGGGGCGGCTCCTCTCTGGTGATGTGTTTGTTGCCGTCGGTTGCGCATTCGGAGTACGGCGGAGGGAGATCAGCATTGAATATCACGTCGTTGCCGGAGTCGCTTGATTCGGAAGGATAAGCATCGAATTCATTCGGAGATGTCTCGGCGTCTACGCTGAGAGGGTGACGGTCTGAAAGCATGTGTGTGAGTACTGCGGATAATTAAGAGTGTTCAGCACCATACACAGTAACGACACGAAACGAACCACAAACACGAAGATACTTACTACTCGTAGCGAGCACGTTGGGCGTCGGCCACTCTTCGGAGTGTCTTCTGCGAGCTGCGAGACAGGAGAGTATTCATTTCAGAGATATGTTTAATATATATACGCCTGTATTTGTTACCTTCCGAACTTTTCGTTGTATTTGTCGACGACAAACAGTCATCAGCTCTAGCCGATAGAGTTAGAGATAGATAAAGATATTCTATTCTCTTGACAGATTTTCGATCACGAAAGTCGTTCTCAACGAAGACTGACAAACTTAAGATACCGCTCAGCATCTTTTTTTCAACAACATCTTGACAGAAAATCCCTTTTATTAGTATGATCTGGGATTCGAACCCGGGACCTGTTGATTTGCAGTCAAACTTAAAAGTAAGTATAGCGAGATGCGAGTGACCCGTACAGCTCGTGCAGCGCGCGTAGCTGCGCGTGAAGCAGCGGTCGGTGGCGCGCACGAGCAGCAGCGCCGCCATGAGCAGCAGCGCGCCCGCGCCCCAGCCGCGCCACGACCACCACTCGCTCGCGTGCTCCGCGCCGCCGCCCGCCGTCTGCGCGGACACGGCGCCACATCATTACTAGCTCGAGCAGGAGAGTTTAGCTTGTTTCATTAGTTTCATTTGTTAGTTCTCGGGTGCGGGCTCTACGTATCGTAGAGCACCCTTTTGTTTCCACTTTTATTCCTATATATAAATTAAAATGAGTTATGATTTATAAATGATATATTTTATACAGTTCTTTAACATAATTTATCTTTTGAAAACCGCCTCTCCTCTTCCTTCTCCTAAAAGTAAGAGGAGCCCAGCAGTGAGCATTTACAGGTGTTACGTTAGTTCACTTTTTTATTAATAAAAATGTTTCATTCTTACTGGAATATTATTATTAAATTTCACTATATTTATTTATTTACAATTAATTTCCTCTAAATAATTGATTGTTAGAGGAGTTATAATACCGAGGCCTCGTGGTCCGGCAAGTGCCAGGGCGCGCCCAGCGGGCCCGGGCGCCACGAGCTGCCCGAAGTGGGTTGCGCCGCCGGGTCAGGTGAGTTACCAAGTCTGCAAGAAAATACAAATAATCTTAATTGTACAAAAGAGCCGAGATGGCCCAGTGGTAAGACCGCGTGAATCTTAATCGATGATCGTGGGTTCAAGCTCGGGCAAGCACCACTGAATTTTCATGTGCTTAATTTGTGATTATAATTCATCTCGTGCTTTACGGTGAAGGAAAACATCGTGAGGAAATCTGCATGTGTCTAATTTCACTGAAATTCTGCCACATGTGTATTCCACCAACCCGCATTGGAGCAGCGTGGTGGAATAAGCTCCAAAGCCTTCTCCTCAAAAAGAGGAGAGGAGGCCTTTAGCCCAGCAGTGGGACATTCACAGGCTGTTACGGTTACGGTTAATTGTACACCATCGCAGTACAGAATAACATTAATTTTTCAACATTTAAGTTTAACATTTTTCTGATTGTAATCGTTTCAGTTCGGGTACGCACCATAACCAGTAGGAAAGGTAAGCGAACAGCAGGCCAGCAGGCCCATAACTTCGACGTTTATGAGTACTCTACTAGTACATATGTATGTTTAAATATAAATTAGTATTAAGTCGTTTAGGTTTAAAATTGGGTATTATATTGTAGAAATCCTAACAATGCATGTAATTCAAATAAAAGAGAATGCAATATAACCTTATCAGTTGTCTGAGTTGGTTCGGCGTGTAGAGTAAGATCTCGGGGTGCGAGCGTACGTGCGGCCAGTCGAGCCGCGCGTGCAGCTCGCGAAGCCGACGCAGCTCCTGCAATAACGTAACGCAACGTAACGTAACGTAACGTTGCCCTCGTAGTATACATTAAACGAAATCAAGCTAACTTTATTATCACAGCGCAATGTACACGATTAATTGAAGTAACTTATCAAAAGTATGGTCTACATATACTTTTATTATATTATTTTATATACAATCTAGTATTACTTCAGAGGTACAACCTTGTTTACCTGCATGTGCATCTGGTGCGCCCGCGCAGTGATCTCGCTGAGCTCCGCCAGCGTCACGCGCCCGCGCCTGCGCCGGTAGCGGTCGATTTCCGACCATACCGGCGGCACGGTCGCCTGCATCCTCTGACTGCAACGACCTGTTGTTTCGATAAATAAACACTGATTAGTAGCATAGCATATATGTGTATATAAGATCAAAGGTAAACAGTACTTAAATATAATCGACAACACTAGTCATGACCTTACGGATTGATCGAAGGAATGCTATTAGCTTTCCATTTAAATCGCAATCGTTGAAATAAAAATCGAACCGCCGGCCGCCCTCCTGTGACCAGTGGAGAAAACATACACGGTTTATTTGCTCTATTATTTTTAGTTTTGCTAGAAATCATACTTGCTCTGCAACATTAACATCGACGCTCAGCTTCCAAATAAAATATAACTAGGTAAACAATATCTCGTGATAACAGACATGCCACGAGACGTATTTAATTTCATATATATATAACCTAAATCTCCATTACAAAGACCAAAGGAAGATTAAACAATTTTTATTATAAAACGCAATGTGCTTACAGGAATATTTGATTTCGCCCTGCCAATAAAACAATGTTATAAAAATGTTACGTACAAAACGCACAATATTTAATTAGAAACAAAATTACTTCTAAGATTCACATCAACGTTATTTACGTTAAAGTGGCGTGTTAGTTAAATTACCGAGTTTGCGTCGATCAGTTACAGTAGCGCGGGCAGCCCCGCAGCCCCGCAGCCCCGTAGCGCCGCTTAATGCCCTAATGCTCAATTATGTCATATTACTAAATACGCACGCTGAGCATACTTAACAAACAGTTATTTGTACATTCAAATTATTGAAGTTATTTACATTTATTTAACGAATTAGTAAACGGATGAGACAGACGGTCATTGAGTGCCGTATTGTAAATTGTGTAGTGGTCATTACCACCATCTGATTGTAAATAAAATACCTTGGAATTGTTGGTTCTTATGATATATAATTAAATGAATTTTAATAAAAAGCCTAATTAAAATATTTTGATCAAGATGGTTTTGAATTGACTAACCTGCACTAACGGGCTACGTCTGGTATCTACCCTGTGTGGACCGCTGTAGGTGACGTTTTGCAAATAACTTCGGTTTGTGTGTATATTAAGTAATATTGTATTCTTAATTAAATAGAAAGTGCATCAAAAGTGAAAACGAAGTTTTAAATTTTTAACTCGTCGCTTTTTTATGTAACTTTATGAGTCAAATTAAATTAATTTTGTTTTTGAAGTCAGAGCGGATGTTTCTTTAAAAAAATCTGTGGTGTTTTGTTTGAAATCTAAAATATATTAATAATCTATTATTATAAATAATCTATTATTTTATTAAATATATAAATAATCTATTATTTATTTCGATTCTATAATTTATTGCATCACGTTGCTTTGTGTCGGTAGATACATGCAAGATTCCTCCCGATGTTTCCTTTACCGAAAAGCACATTAAAAACTCAGCGGTGCTTATGCAAACTTAAGCCGGGAATGTTTCGTTAAGATCAATGTGGTCTCTCCGCTTTTTTTCCCGTGCTAACGGTACCCGGCCTCCTTGGGGGTGTAACCATAGGAACGGTGGGTGTTCTATTCACTACGCCATCTCAGCTGGATAATCGGATAAACTAACTATACCATAAGCGAAATATTTGTCGAATTGTTTTTATCCTTGACAAACTAAAATAATTTACAATATAAATAAACTAACTAAAATTTAAATTAACATAAGTACACTTTTCACCTTCATGTATATATTTTCGCTTTATATACAGACTGACTGCTGTATTTATTTCTTATAGTTTAGTCTTGTAAACTTGTTCGGTATTCCGACATAATTTTTAATTTCCGGAAATTCAAAGTTCAAAGCTCTTCTTGGAGCAATTCGGTTTAAATCATACAAACAATTATTCATTAGCGGCGTAGCCACCTGGTGCATATAATAGGCTTATAGGTATTAATCACCATTAATAGATAACACACTTAAAGATTATGTCGATGATAAAAATGTAAAGTTATTACTGTTCGATTTGCACAAACGAAAAATAATTAAATACAGTTTATAGGTGTCATGTTTATCGGATTATTCGTTGTAATATTAATCCGGCAGAAACACCAAAAATTAGTTTAACTATCTGTAATTTTGATCCGACCTTAAGGAAGGTTATGACACAGTGGCGTGTCTTATGTATTCGGCTGTTTCTTTTGTGATTTGTGTAACCTGAGTTACAATTGTTCTCAAACGAAAAATATACAATTACGTTTAAATGCTGTGTATTATTATAAAAAATGTAATCTAATATGTTTATTTATATTTTCTAACATAAGCTTTTTTTAAATCAAAATCCGTCGTCCGTTATGCTATTATACACTAAAACAACCATTTCAGTACCATTTCTCTAACCAGCTGATGATACCCACAACGCGTACGATATGACCGCACTGTTGACTTCCCTTAGATGTATACTCATCGTATTGACGTTTTGACAGCTCATAGATCACAACACGACATTCTGTACTTACATTGTATGTCTTTGTTTAACTTATTTTTTTATAGTGTAGGTAGGTTGACGAGCATACGGGCCACCTGATGGTAAGTGGTCACCAATGCCCATAGACATTGGCTCTGTAAGAAATGTGAACCATCGCTTACATCGCCAATGTGCCATCAGCAATGGGAACTAAGATGTTTTGTCCCTTGTCCCTGTAATTACACTGACTCGCTCACCCTTCAAACCTGAACACAACAATACCAAGTACTGCTGTTTTGCTGGATATTATCTAATGGGTGGATGGTACATACCCGGACGAACTTGCACAAAGTCCCACCACCAAGTAGCTATATGAAATAATTATTAAAATCGACTCGGTAGTTTTAGGTTTTATCGATTACAAACAATCAAATCATTTCTTACATTACTAGAGATGATATAGATAAAGAGCGCGCTCAACCTCAAATATTTGTTCAAAATTTTGCTTTTGAGTTAAGTTGGACTTACACCGTCTTAATCCTCGACTTAATCCAACCGACACGTTCGAATACCAATATCAAATTACCGAATCAACTTAATCGAATGGGATTACATCAGATTGCGCTGATAACATGTATTACGAATTGGAAAATACGAGTGTGTCCCTAAATTAAATTAATCTAGTAGTTTACATGCGATATACAATCGGACGGAAAGGAAACACTCATATACAAACCACACACACAACCCTGCCTAGGGAGAGTTGCGGCAGTGCTCTTCTGTAAAAACTCACGGCTTACGACGACTCGCTATGTTCACGAGTGTATCCTTTAAATGTTACAATTTATCACTTACTGACGTATGACGATCGTGTTCCGCGTTGAGTTCAGACTTTGTTCTTAGACAAAAGCTTAGCCCTGCAATGCAGGGATAGTGCTTACTGACAATTACTGCTAATTAACGAGCACCTGGCCACCGAACGAGACTATTTATATAGACGTAACGTAGGTATAATTTATACTTAATATACAAGAATTGATAATACTAGCGTCTGCTAGAAATTCACCAATTTTTTTTGACGTATTTTGACCAATTTTGTTAAGTTAAAGAAATGTTTGATTCCTCTCATATTTTGATATATTATTTAAAAATATATGAAATTTTCGATTTTCACATAAAAGTATGTAAATATACAAAATATCACAGGACGTAAGACCTGTAATGATTCTCTATTATGTGTGTTGGGTATACTAACGTACAAGCCGAGAGGTATACGGTCGTGTGACGAGCCGCTAGTGCACTAAACATTGTAAACAAATCTGAATAAATCATACGTACATATAATTAGAAGAATCGAGAACAATTCACTCACAGATTGACTATTGAATAACGAAGTTCATTTAACCATTGCACGTAACATTGATTGCACAAATTAACGATTTCTCAAAACTCACCGAGAGCGAGTCGACGCCGAGCGAACACTTAACAACGGGCGACTAGAACATCACTAATGACATGACATGACACATGTTAACCACACTGATTTGTTACAAACGATATTTATTGTGTATTTTGTTGAGGTTTTGCATAAAATACGTGCAACGCAAAGCGGGGTTTCAAGTAACTGTTGGGAAGGTGTTCCGCGCAGGCGCAGTGGCGGCCCACGCCGACGGCCGAACCAGATCCTTACACAACTGCGTTGTTAACATCGCTCGTGTTAAACGCGCTGAAGTAAGCGCACTGACGACACGTCCTGCAAACAAACCCTAATGCTGCGAGGTCAATCGCATTTACTAATATATCAGTAGTCAAATAATAATTTAGCAGTTTTAGTACCGTATGCCGTATACAATGAGATTTTGAGGCTGTACATTCCATCGGTCATTATTATTATTATAAATTAACTTAACGGGTATATATACCCGTTTCTTATATTTAACGAATCATTTTAGAGTTACGAACCGTTAAAGTCTTTTCTATAACTTATACACGTTACTTCGAAAGTTATGAAACATTTTGTTATATGGACGTTTCGATTATCTGTTAGCAAAACGAATCGCTTTTTTTTTATTTATAACCGGACAACGGTCGGTTATTGTAGGTCAGTTTAAGTTTCTATCCCGACATTGGCCTCATTGTCTTATGTCGCAAGTAACTTTTTTTTACGCTTAACAGGCCAACGTTTGACCGTTGACTTGCCTGATGTTAAGCATCGACACGGTCTAGGATGTAGCAAGCTTGCCTAGAAGAAACCTGTTTACTAGATTTGAAGACACCAACGTTGTACTTATCAGGAAAAAAAACTCTGTAGCGTCGCAAAAAATCCATATTCATTGAAGGCTTAGTGAGCGAATTTCAACTGAAGGTCATTAATTTCACTCTCACCGGCCATATGGAAGTAGTTTTTAATATATTTATTGGTTAACTAAATAAATAAATAATTTGTGATATGCAAATTTACGTTTCTTTTTCGTTAGGTAACATATACATATTTTTTTTATATGTATAGTTAAGTATAGTTCCATCGGTAATTATCATATTATAGTAGGTATATAAAGGTAACGCAATAAAGAAGTCAAAATAACGAAATTTACAATGTGTTCAAGCCGGGCAAAGCACCGTGCAGTTCTCTTAAGCTTAATTTGTGTTTTTCATCTCGAACTCGGAGGAAAACATCGTGAGGTTTCCTGCACGTGTCGGATGAAATTCAGCCACATCCGTATCCATCCACTCGAATGAAGTGGCGATGAAGCCTTTAAACAACAATGTGACTATATAAGTGTGGTTGGCAATACTATATTGTGTAAAATTTTTCACTTTAGTTCATGGTCAAATAACATATTTTTCTATATTTTTTTATATATAGATATTATCAACTTTCTTAGTCGAAAAACTCGGTATTTCTTTCAAATCCATTTTTTACATCGCTTAATATATTATTTTTAAATTTCAAAAGACCCGCTTAAGTATTAAAATTGGTCATTAAAATCTTTAATTTCTTTATCGACTAATAATCGAAAAAAAAACAGTTATTTTTTTTATATTGATTATTATATGCTATATATATACTATTACTTATGTGTCATTAGTCATAAATAGTCATACGACTAGGAATAGTAATATTATGAGTCTAATTACATAAGAGTACGACGATATCGAGACATTGAGATGCTGGCGAGAGGGATGGAGATAGTGGAACAAGAGGAAAATGTGATGTGACGAGGGACAGAGATAGCAGATGTCGGGATGAGGATCGATGTGAGTGCGACACTCCGGCGCCTTCAGCCTCCGGCACAGCCGGCGGTACACCGAGAGAAACCACTAGTAGTCAAAATGAGGACCTACGAAATTTTAATTTATTTTATATAGTATATAGTATTTTTTTTGAATGTATAGGCTAGTGAAGAAAGAAAGATACAGTAGAAAGTGAAGATACACTCCAAAGAGGAGCGTGCTTGCCTATATTGTTGGTGGAGGGTATTCCAGACCTTGGCGGTGCGTATCAGACACGAGAAATAAATCGTATCGTAGTATTCTTTGTTGTATTGTATCGTGTATGTAAAATGTAACTGTAATTTATTAATTTCTGCATATCGGTACAGTACACGCTCCAAAAGAAACACCAATGAGTTTCTAGCCGGTTCTTCGCGGTAAAACTTCATTTTGTTTTCGAAGTGGTGATAGCTTTATTTGTAAAACCCCTTTACAACCTTGAATACAATATGTATAACAATAAGTATATACTTAAGTATGTAATGTTGGTCTAGTGGTTTGATGTAAGGCCGCAGACCCGGAGGTCCTGGGTTCAATTCCCAGGTAGGGCCAATAAAAAGTTATTGGGTTTTTCTGTCAAAAAAATCTCAGTAGCAGCCCGGAGTCTGAAAGTTGTACACAAGTACACTCCCGTGCCTCGGAAAGCATGTAAAGCCGTTGGTCTTGCGCCTGAACTCTTTCCGGTCGTGTCGAATTGCCGTACCATCGGATTATGAGAGTTAGAGACCAGAGAGTGCACCTGTGTTTGCGTACATACTTGTTTCAAAATGGAGGAGTTTATATGTCCAAGATTTTGTTTTATTTTTCAATAACATAACATCCGATTTCAATTATTAAAATTGCATTAAATTTATTATAATATCAATCAATCATCAAGTGGTTTTTCTATCGGTTTCTGTTCGGTACTTTCTTGTCTATATCAGTACATCGCCTTTAGACGTTTCCCCACTCCAAGTTAACTTTAGTTCGAATTATTTGACGCACGATATCATTATCATAATTAATATCTATTAATTTTACACGTTTCTGCAAATAAAAAATAACGTTTATGTACTTAGGTATTACAATGTAGATTTTTCACATATTACATGTTGTTTACTTAAACTTATTACAAGTAACAAAAGGAGAAGCTGAAAATTACTTAAAAACATTCGTTTAGCTATAACATTACTACTATACCATACTAGGAATTGGTTTTTGTAAATAGTCAGTGCTGTGTGTGTCACTACCCTCACCGTCTCGAATCTCAGACGAGCTGGACCAATGGCACAGCCTCCGTCAGTCTCACACACACCACACTCCACACTATAGCGCGCAATCAGTACTCACAGCGTAATCTTATTTGAAAAATTTTCACAACTTTGCAATCGATAGTGCGCGCAAAAGTGACAGTATTTCGTGTAACTAATACATCCTCGTACTACATTCATACACCTCGTTGAATACACTCGCCAGTTTATATTAGTAAAAATAAACTTTAATAAGTATTTATAATTTCGAAGTTGATTTTTTTTTTAAATTTGAGGTAAGCCATTTTTTTCAAATAAAACGAATAGTTTCAATGAAATTTACAAAAAAAATAGTAAACAAAATTATACAAAAAAAAGAAATAGTAATTGATATCGAACAAAGAGTATATAAAAGATAAAATGAATACGAATAATTACGAATACGTCCTATTTACAAATCGTTAAAATAGGAGAACATGTACCTGTTTCAGGGCTCAGGCAGCATGGGCGGCATCGGGGTGGGCGCGCTGGGCGGCGCGGGTGGCGTGCTCGCGGCGGAGGTGTGCGCCCCGCTGCTGCTGCTGTGCTGGCTGTGTTGCTGGCCCGACGACGACCGTTCTGGTAACATGAACACGCTCTGCGTCCTGCTTGTTAACCCGCACAAGCTGAACGCTTAACTTTCACTGTATCAATATAAATTAAATTCTACACCTTTTATCTTATCTATCTTTTTAGATCTGTTTATCAGGTAAGCTACTAGTATTGCTTTGCTGATTATTTTCTGTCTTGTAAATCACACTTCGATATAGAATACCTATTCTTTGTTATGGTAACTAATATTTAAATACCTATGTATAATGCATGTTTTGAGTGTATATATGTAATATTGTATTTATGCAAATATACCAGAAAATATATTATTTTTTACAGATTCTAGCTCTGAAAAGTATCCTCAAAAGCCTGTTATATCTAACGGTAAATAATATAGTTATTTGCTTATATAGTAGAGGTGTGTGTGTGTTTGTAAAATTATATTATTTTATATCATTGTCTATTGAATTTATAAGTTTATGATAACTCACGAAACAATGACTGCGGAGAACATTCTGTTTAATATTTATTCATTTTGAAGTTCATTTCATCGTCTAAGGATGAATAAAGAGTGCATTAATCTATCGGACTTAGCATCGAAGAAAATGTTTTAATTATTTAGTCAACCGCTTTTATTATTTGGTTTTTTTTTTTTAAATACACATCATCTCTCTAATAAATGTATTTCGTGTTTCTTTGAAACGGCCTAACCTTTGGCTCAAATTTTGTGTTTAGATAAGGTTTTGCTTTTTGAGTTTATCTATATGGGTTCCTTTCTATTAATGCGATTTGTGTCTTTTTTTGTTAGTTAATAACGACTGGCTGAATTTTAATGGACGACATGGCAAACCTGTCGTGGTAACAGATTTGAACTATTTTTAATAAAAAATATATGGTATTAATTTATATTTAAGATAAAATTTATATTCGCGGTAAAGTAAAACATCACATAGAAAGATTAGTTATACATATACAAGCTGAATTTATCAGCCACATTATGTCCAAGTTCCAACATAGTGGAGCAGCGTGGTGGAATAAACTCTAAGCTTGAAAACAATTCAAGACGAAGCTTTCACCATTGTACTTGTACTTACTTTTTAAAATTTTTCATTAATAGTGATTTTTGTCTATTGCAGAGTCAAATTCACGACATCGCTCGAACGAATTGTTCGCGAGACGCTTTGGAAGTAGCGCGGTGTCCTTACACACGCCCAGCACCTCTGGTAACTAAATCATTATCACTTTATTATTTCCCTCAGTTTAGAACTACTTTTATAATATAGGTAAGCGGGCAGATGGGCCACTTGGTGGTGAGTGATCACGACCACCCATAGATTTTGGCGCCGATAGAAGTATTAACCATTCTCTACATCACCAATGAGCCATCAACCTTGCGAACTAAAATGTCATATCACTTGCGCGTGTATACGCGTAACAATGGTAAGCCAGTGTTACTGGCTTACCATTAAAACCGGAACACGACAGTACTAAGTACTCCTGTTCGGTCGTAGAATATGTGATGAGTGGGTTTATCTATATGGTGGGTATGGTACGGGTATATCCAGGCGGGCACAAAGCCGAACCAGAAAAAGTTTCAAAATTAACTTAATTACATATCAAACAATAGACGACTAATGTTATCTGCAGTACCATTTTTATATATTGCTCTTTTGTATGACTGTGAGGTTTAGGTAGTATTCTATATAACATACTAAATTTTAAGCAGATTTCAAGAATTTAAAAATACCTTTTAAACTCACTTTACAACTACATTCGTATATATTAATCACCAAAATTAAAAATCTAATTTTTATATTTAGGACACACGAAACAGCCACTGTCTTCTCACAGGAGTCACGAGGAGATTCGGTGCAGACGAAAATCGCATTTGGAGCCAGCTGATCCAGACGCCCGCTACCATTCCGCGCCCAGCGTCATCGACGAAGTCATACACAGAAGAGATTGGGAACGATCTACCAAAGACCTCTACATACCCCTAAAGTCGGACAACGAGTTCTCCAACGCGAGCGACGTCTCCGATAAATCAGATAAAGAGGAATCCCTGGAAGAGACCACTGATACAGTAGTCGTTAGAACCTGCAAGAAACATTACAAGAACATTAAATCTTCACGTAAAAAAGATCTCAACAAAGAATCACTGAACGATGACATCAAAGACAAGGACGCCACCGAGAGTGTGACTAACTTTTATATCGGTGACGCGACGGACGCCACGAGCCCTAACGAGACCACTAACGAAATTAAAGCCGACGATAAGGTTAAGAAAACGTATAAAGCAAAGGAAGCTAAACAATGTCTGAACGAATCTATTAGGAGTAAAGATATAGGCCGGAACAGACAGCCACTGGTGCCTTTGACGGAGTTCCAAGTAACCGGCTTTGAACTACACGACATCGATGATGGGGAGCTGGACCGATCGGGCGCAATGCATCACACTGTTGAATCTCGCACCAGTTCATACAACACTCATACCATTCCGGCGCCACCGCCTTCCGTAGGTTAGACAAGTTTACATAAAATACTCGCTGGAAAATATGTTTTAGACAAAATTAACTAAGGTCGCTTTAATAACACTAATAATCATATCATTTATTTCACATTAGAAATCCAGTCATTTTTATATATTTACTTGATGGTGTTAATATATAAGCTATCGATCTATGACCACAGAGGCGGTGGGGTACGAGTGGGAGGCGTCGTACATGGAGGAGAGCGGCGCGGCGGGCGTGTGGCGCGCGCCGGGCGCGGGCTGGGCGCGCGCGCGCCACGCCAGCGCCGGCGACGTGCTCGCGCCCGCGCTCCGCCCGCAGTCCGGCGCGCTCTCCGGTGAGCAGCCGTATAGCCGTAGCCACGTCCTTGAAATGTCTTATATTAAAAAAAAAATACTCGTACTGATTGATGTGTTCCGGCTTGTAGTGTGAGTGATCAGTGTAATTACAGATATAATTAGTATAGCATCTTGTATCCCGTGTACGGCGTTGTTGGAATGGTTTCTATTTTTAGCAGAGCCAGTCTTCTGAGCCTTCTTAAAAAATTAAAAATAAAGTTTGCTCAGTTAATGAGACAAAAGCAAGAAGTCATGGCAAAGTAGCTTGCTAATTGCTTACAATATGACGCAGTCAATTTTGTGGCTTTTAAACATTATAAAAAGGATATTTAAAAAAATAATTACTCTATCCTAAATACTTTGGAGTCGGTGACAAGCTGTTGTTGTCAGCCGCCTAATACCAAACTTCTCTGAGAGTATTTTGCCGGTGCGTCGGTTCCTGAGGACGGTTCAGACGCTTGCGTAGTACACTCGATTGATATAACATATGCACTTAACAAAGTCCACCAGCGGCTCTTACTCCATCCAAGTGTTCCATCGCTCGACTCCATTCCGCCGGAACCGTTAATACAAACCTTAATAGTATAATTTGTATGCTTAGTCAACCTTAAGAAATATTTTTCCTAATTTAATTCAATGTTCTAGAGAGTGATCTAGACTTCGAGCTGGAAGGCTGCGACGATCCCCCGCCCGCCTACGACGAGGTCGAACTTTTGGCTTCTTTGGACAGGAAGGAGACGGCTATATAGGCGTCTCATACTTGTCTTGTACATGTCCACCAGTCATCGGGTGTCCCTGGTTTGATTAAATTGTAAAAATTGGAACCAATTGTAGTTACTGAATTAATTTAAAGTTTCTACTTAATTCGGTAGTTTGAATTATTGTCAGTAAGTTTCTTTTACTATTTTAATTAATTTACCTTTTTTCACATAAGGAATAAATGTCCATTCCAAAATAAGTATTTATTTAGTATTTCTCATCTCGGACATCAATTAGAAGACTGTAAGCAAATATCTACTGTCGTGAATTTTATTTAGCTTTTAAAAAACATTAGTGAAATATAATATGCCTAATGTATATTATGTGATAATTGTGTAATATCTAAACTCCAGTCATTTAAAACATGGAATAAATATTTATTTGTTGTTAAGAGAATATATATTCAATGTCTCGGTTAGTTTTAAATAAACAGAAAGCGTAAAATAAAAAGCTTATAACTACCTAACATATTGGTACTAGGTACTATTAGTACAGTCACTATTATCGTAATAAATGTATGCAAATTATATTAGTGAGAAATGAGAGTATTTTTGAAATAAGATTATTTTTATAATTTACCGGGTGCTATTAATAGTCTATTAATGATATCAGGCTCGCTCGTCTCCGGGTACCAGAGATTACTTTCTGATATATCTAAAGCTGTGGCTTCTTGTGAGCTTAACACCTCTGATTCTAGTCAATTACCAAATATAAATATAGAGGAATATAGCCATTGCTTTCGGTTTTAATTTAACTTTTTACACTTATTTAAATTATTGGACGAAGAATTCGCAAATTGCTTAGGCGTATACATTTGTTCGGCTTTATTTACTATTGTACTGAATACATATATTTTACACATATATAGTGAATGTTTTTAATTTTTTGATAAATCTATGAGATTTGTTGATTGAGTGATGTTGTTTTTTTACATAAGACAATATTTGTTTGTATCAGAGAATTTTCTTTGTTCTTTTTTTTGTGATTGTATTACGATTATTGCTTTGTCGGCGTTGTATTATGATGTAATAAAGTTGAATGTCCACAACATGATTTATGTGTTTTTATTTAGAACATCCTAACTTTTAAGCGTAAAAGTTAGTTATGGCAGATTCAAATAAATAATTTGTTGTAAAATTACATATTTTTTATAGAAAAGGAAGGCGGACGAGCATACGGGCCACCTGATGGTAAGTGGTCACCAAAGCCCTTAGACACTGGCACTGTGAGAAATGTTAAGCATCGCTTACATCGCCAATGCGCCACCAACCTTGGGACCTAAGATTTTATGTCCCTTGTGCCTGTAATTAAACTGGCTCGCTCACCCTTCAAACCGGAAAACAACAATACAAAGCACTATTGTTTTTCGGTAGAAAATCTGATGAGTGGGTGGTACCTACCCAGACGACCTTGCACAAAGCCCTATTAAAATTTAGATAATTTTGAAATTACACTAATATTTTGAAACCTATGAGCAAATGATAAAAGTAGGTCTTTACATACTCTTCGATGTACTAAAAAAGCGTTAATAATGTTTAATGTTATTAAAATCTGAAAAATAATTTATTCATCGGTTTGTCTGTCACTAGATCTGATAAATGGGGTCAACGGCTTCATAACATTGTTTTATGTATGTCACTTGTGTGACTATAGTATTGATATGAAGACACAATGAGACATATTATAATTGTGCATGAAAGAATTAAAAAGGTCGAAGAAAAAACATATGATATATTTGAAAACATTTTATTTAAAAATAAATAATTTAGCGTAAACATTTTGGCACATTAGACATTTTAATAATACATTGATTCATAGCAAAGTATTTACGTTCTAGACGGTATATATATATAGAGGTATCGTAGCGGTAAATATTTCATATAGACTTACGCTTAGTACATAGTGAATACATCGTTTATCACAGGTTGCTAGACAAAGACGAAGCATGTGAAAGCCCGACACAAAAGCGATCCTTAAGCCCTCCGTCTACTGCGTTTCCATATAATTTAAAACAGTAACAGTACAGTAACAGCTTGTCAATGTCCCACTGCTGGCCTCCTCTCCCTTTTGAGGAGAAGGTTTGGAGCTTATTCCACCACGCTGCTCCAATGCGAATTAGTAGAATACACTTGTGGCAGAATTTCAATGAAATTAGACAAATGCAGGTTTCCTCACGATGTTTTCCTCCACCGTCAAGCACGAGATGAATTATAAATACAAATTAAGTACATGAAAATTCAGTGGTGCTTACCCGGGTTTGAACCCACGATCATCGGTTAAGATTCATGCGTTCTAACTCCTAGGGTATTTTGACCAACTCAATTTAAAACAGTTATATGAATACGTTATTACATATATAATTTAATAATATGTTATTAATATTTAAAACATAACAGCAATGTTCAGCTTATACACTTATTTGGCGAAAATTTTACGACAAATAAAGCAAACTCGTGATCAGAATGTAATGGACGTCGAGGTTTGTATAATTCTACTAATATTTATTAACAAAGCTAAATGTACTATTACCTACATAAAAAATATTCCTGCAAAAGCTACCAATATCCTACATACAGTCTGTTAATTTATTATCAGTATAATTTTGGTTTTCGAAGTATTTTTGATATTAGAAATCGTTAACACACCTGAGAGGTGTTCTGATGCACCAGCGGGAGGTTTAAAACAGCTAGATACTCCAAAACGCATTCAAATTTTTCATTAACAAAAGAACACGAAATAAGTTTCAATACTTTTGTATTTAACAAATGGTCACCCGAAGCAACGCGAAGCACTCAGCTTTGTCATTTCAAATATTCTTAAACATTAATAAATAGTTGTTGTAGCATCGTCCATTATAGCATGGTCCCTCTTCTGAGGTATATAAACATAAATACTTCTGGGAATATACCGCGGATAAAGTATTTGCTGAGTATATAATAATTGTAATATTCCTATCATATAAAATAATATACAATCAGTCCGAAAGTAAAGGTAAATATAACTTCACAATATAAATATTTTGATCCACAACAAACGATTATTGCAAAATTTAAATTCTTCGCTTTAAGTAATTCTTCTTTTTATAAAAATGACATTAAGTTCTATCTACACCACAAGTCTGTGCGGCGCGCGGCGCGGGCAGCGAGCCGGCGCGCGGGAACACGGTGTGTGCGCGCGCGGGCGGCAGCTGGCACAGGCGCGCCATCGCCGTGGCGCTCTCCCGAACACCTACGCCCGAACTTGTTTTGAGACATTTTAATTCTATACCATACTTTTGTTGTGACAGTTTCGTAGGCAAAGCCCCTCACCCGTCACCAGGGTGTTCGAACTGAACACCCTCCTACAGACAGACTTAACATACAAAATGAAAGATACCGACCTGGCTGCACTGGATAGGCGACAGGCTTCGGCGGGGGCGGCGGTGGTCGCACCGATTTTACCGGTTCCGGGAGCGGCTGCTGCGCCAACTCTGGAACGAAATATGTACTGAGTAAAAATATATCCAATTATTTAAAGTTCTAGTTAAATTTATTTACTAGTTTAAGTTTCCTTACCTTTAACTCTACGTATGCAGAAATATAGAAAGTAGCAGCACAGCAACAGCAGTAAGGTGAGCACGCCGGCCAGCGCCACGTAGTACGCGGTGTGCGAGGGCGGACGCGCGCCGCGCACCGAGCCCATCACTCCGCTGGGCGGGTACTTCGCGTTGAACTACTGTAAGTACAGTTCTGGCTACCTAGTGGCTAGCTAGATATTCTACCGCTAAACGTAGCAATACGTCGTTATTGGGCTGTTGACACTTGTTTTGGTGTAAATAGTTATTCATACTTGTTATCTTTTAAAACGCAAATGTTTTTGAACAAACTGCTCAATAACTTAATAATCTGGTCCGTCTTGTTCTTAGGTAGTTGTAACTTATTTTCTAGTGCATTAAACTGTTTACTATTTACTTACGAGTGCCGCGAGTGCGCTCCTCGTGTCGGCGCGCATTTGTCTCCATTTATTCATAACTATTTCGTTCCCATACCTTGTCTCACATCTCGTCAAGTTATTCACAGATATTGGCACTTCGAAAATTCATTTTTTTATTTTAGATTATTTTTAATCTGAAAAAACAAAACTATGTCACCAAATCTATGCCAAGTCATCAAAAATATACATAATGTATTAAAATATTGAATGTACTGTGAGGCAAGCTACACGTCTCGCCAGATATTTGTGTTCTCCTATAGGGCTGAGTGACTTAGTGTCAAGTGATGGGGGCGGTGCGTGTGGGGTCGGCGAGACGCGCAACAATTGTCAGCGACGCTCCGGCGCCGCGACGCCTTGCGATCAGGGTTGGCAGATTAGCATAAATCAAAATATTACCGAATTTTCCCGAAATTTCGAATTTGAATTAAATTTTCAGTGTTTTTGTTAGTTTTTTTCTTATTCGTTTAAGGAATCGAGCAAACGGAAGTAGAAGTACCTCCTGGTTGTGGTTTGGAAGTATTCATGGTACATTCCCCCATGAACACTAGCTTTGCGCTCTCTACAATGGAATGTGAGATGTACATAAATATATCATGTGCAAGTAGTTATATTCTCTCATAAAACCGAAACACAACGCATACTTTACCATTTTTCGGTACAATTATAAATGAACTCCACGTTGTCAATCAAATTGTGTCTTCATGGTTTTTTTTGTACGCACATTTAAATTAACATTCGCAACCATTTGGATGCGTTTAGCGAGATCAAATGTAATATATACAATATAAATACACGACTAGATGCCCAAATTACTAACCCTGAGAACATTTTGGCACGCGTTGATCGTTCACGAGTGCATTCAAAATGAGGATGCTCTGTTTTGGCTTATCACGACCAAGCCAGCCCCGTGGATGGTATATGGAACTACGCAAACAGCGAGTATTATATATATATATATATATATATATATATATATATTTATATTTATATATATATAATATTTATTTTTAACATTGTTATATGTAGTTGTACCCCAACCCCTACATGTGGTTAAGGATACGGCGACAAGAAGTCGCCAGCGACGGACGCATGCGCAGCACGCACCATGGATCATCAGCCAGTTGAGGAAAACGTCGCTGAAAGCACTAACAGGGGACAACGAACTCAAAAACTGAATCAGAGAAATCTGTATGTAATAATTAAATATATTTAGTATAATTATACACGGAAAATACACCTTACAAAAATAGTTTTGTTTTCCAATTAATTTAAGACACTGATAGTTTTTATTAATCCCTAGAATATTTTAGCTCTTCTGTAACAAAACAAAGAGAGGTCTCAGGTAAGCGACTTTAGAAAGCTAGACTGCATGAGTTGGGTTTATGTCAAGTAATAGCTATTAGTACATATGCCGTATATTTAACGATAAACAAGACTAAAAACTTTTTTAATAAAGAAATATAGATAAAAGAATAGAAAGAAAGATAAGACAAAAACTTTAGTCGGGTCAAAACAGTAAAGTATTAACTAAATAATCTAACAAAAACGGGTCAAAATATAATATAACATAAAAGAAGGAGGGGAATACGTGAGCTGGTAAGGAATTCCATTTTTTGGAAGTGCGACAATGAAAGGAGTTGCCAAATTTCTTTGTGCGCGATGGAATTGATGTCACAGTTTGTCGGTGACATCGAGAGCCAGCACGCGTAGATTTGTGAAGGAAGGGGGAAGCAGGAATTAGGGAGAATAATTCCTCGGAACACTCGCCGTGATACAGTCGATAGAAAGCGCTCAGCGCAGCTATATCTCGACGCAATTATAAAGGCTCGAGGGTGTTAGTGACCTTTACGTCGCCAATAATGCGGATCGCACGTCGCTGCAACCGATCCAAGGCCTCAAGTAGGTACTTAGCGGAGACATCCCAAAGGTGCGAGCAATATTCAACGCAAGACCGTACCTGTGTTTTGTACAGCAGGCACAGTTGTTGTGGCGTGAAAAAACGCCGCACCTTGTTCAGAAGTTCCTTCCGAGTTTCCGTGAAGCTGTTTTTATGACAGCCTCGATGTAATCCCTTGGACTAAGGTCGCAGCGAACGTCCATCCCCAGCATGGCGATTTTGCTTTGTATCACCAGCGGAGTGCCGGAGTGCAGGGAAGAGGGGAAAAGGTGACTTTTTTGCTGTGAGAGCGCATACCTGTGTTTTCTTGGCATTAAACTCAACAAGATTATCTGAGCCCCATTTGGCGATAAGCTCTAACGTCCTATTGAGTTCAATGACAAGATCCTCCCGCCTCTCCTGAATTTCCACTCGCCCAGCCACTGTACTATCTATCATGCACTGTACTATCGTCTGCATTGCAATGAATGTTCCCGAGAGAGAGCATATCATTTATATGCAAAAGAAACAGAGTGGGAGATAGCACAGATCGCTGGGGGACCCCAGCATTCACTACATAGAATTGTGAAGCGCAACCATCAACTAAAACACGAAGGCTGCGCTTGTGTAGGAAGCTGGCAATCCAGGTGCAAAGCTGAGCAGGCAGACCATATGCCGGCAGCTTGGAGAGAAGACTTCTGTGCCAGACCCTGTCGAAAGCCTTGGAGATATCGAGGCTGACAGCCAACGATTCCCCATGCTTGTCGATAGCTTCACCCCAGAGGTGTGTTACGTACGCTAGATCACCTGTAGACCGTTTTGGTCGAAATCCGTACTGACGATTATTAATTAAACAGTGATCTTCTAGGTAATGGATCAGTTGGTTGTTAAGAATCCGTTCCATCACCTTACAAAGTACTGAGGTAATAGCTATTGGCCGATAATTTGCCGGGTCAGACCGATCTCCTTTTTTGGGAACCGCTTGCACATTAGCTCTTCTCCAAGCCTCCGGCACACATCCCGAAGAAAGTGAAAGTTGGAACAGGCGCGTTAACACGGGAGACAGCTCCGCCGCGCACTTCTTCAGCACTATAGCTGGTATTCTATCGGGACCGCTAGCTTTCCGTACATCAAGGGATTGCAGCTCCGCACGCACATCACGCTGCCTGATTTTGATGTCAGGCATCGTGTGGCCACAAGAAGGTATTACTGGTGTTTGATATTGTTGTGTTCCGGTTTGAAGAATGAGTGAGTGTGTGTAATTACAGGCACAAGGGACATAAAATCTTAGGTCCCAAGGTTGGTGACGTATTAGCGATGTAAGCGATGGTTAACATTTCTTACAGTGCCAATGTTTAAGGGCGTTTGGTGACCACTTACCATCAGGTGGCGCATATGCTCGTCCGCCTTCCTATACTATATAAAAAAAAAACTAGACGAGATGTCCCATTATGACACAAGTTTATCGTAACGACCTGTCTCTCTCTAATAAAAATAGATGAAATAGAATTAATCAACAATTGTAGTTCTTAAGGCCAATATACATAAATATGAATGCAAAGTATGCCATATTTCGCAAATTCAGCGGATGACTCACAAGATTTGGCTGTACAAGTAAAACAGTAGTCATGTCTCTTGTTTGTAGGCTATAATTATAAATTGGGTCAACAATACTGGCCTGTGAGTTGTCGAGCTAAAGTAATAAATACCCAGCCTACTAGATACGGGCCAAGTTGAGACAACACGAAAGATAAATTTATTTAGTTAACACCAAGCTTAGAATCTATCACCATAGTTTGTTTATATTAGCTAAAAACGTACTTACTTTTTTATATATATGTATTTACTCGTATATATATATATATATAAAATGGTAGTCTACCGCTCCTCGAGGTTTCGAGCATATTCCATCACGCTGTTCCTTTCCGGGTTGCTGGACAAACATGTAACATTTTCATCCGACTTATACAAATATCCTCACGATGTTTACGTTTACCGCCGAGCATGAGATGTATTAAACTCAAATTAAGCACATGGCGCTTACAGTAAGTTAAGTAACACTAAATGTAATTATTATAAAATAAGGGTTTCCGTAGTTATCATTACTTTGTATACGCACTATATTTTTTACTAAACTAAACGAACGAAGTAGGTACTTCACATCACAAAATATTCATACTTGTTTGCACTGTATTGATATTATTAGATTATTGTAACATTCATCGTATCACTATTTACGCCTAATCGATTTAATTTTTCTACTATTTTTTTTGTAATTTTCTCTGTAAGTGATTTATACTTACTTGTAAATCTTTTGAGAAAATAAATGTCTATAACCGTATTGGAGACGAGCGGCGTGGTATACTTCAAGAAATGTGAAGAGCGCGTTAGACAACATTAGGAAGGAACTAAGAACATAGGAAGGGAGGCGGGCTGGAGCTGAAGGGGGTTGTACAATGGCTGCGAAATAAAAGTATAAAGATAAGATAAACTGGTTTAATTTACATACAAAATAAACTCTCAGTCGTTGAAGTGAATTACAGAAATGCACCGATCTACTACACATTGTACGACACGTGTGACGCACTAAGTCGCGACGCCGACACGTGTGGACGCGGCGACGTGGCGCGACGTGTCAGGTTAGTGACGTGTGAATACGACACCGCCTCTATTACATCAACATTAATCAAGTACCAATCCAACGACTTCGATGTCGACTGCCGACGAACTGGTAACATTAAATAATAATACCAATTAATAAGGAACATATATTCGTTATCTGTGGTTTTCATTTTTCTGAATGTCTTCCTTATTCTAAATAAATAAATAATATTTTCGGTAAATTGTTTCTTGTTACAATAGTAGTTTTAATGTTCACTAACGGGACGTACTCCGAGTCGCGTGTTTTGTTATCTGTTAACACCGACATAAAGTGACACTACAGGCCGGTTTTTTTAATGCGCATTTTATTTTGTACAAATTAGCGTTATTTACACAATTATTACAATTTATTTCTATAAAAAAATAATTGGACTGTTCTTGATGTGTTTTTTCTTATTATTTTCAGGATGACAGACGAGCAATAAGGCCATCGATGTGGTAAGTGCTCACCGAAAACCGGCACCTCAAGGGACGCACTCCACACACTGGTAATGCGGTCCTGACCTGTTACGACGTCACCGTTGGTGCAAGGTGACCGGTAAATGTAGAGAAGTTTCAGTGATGTTTGTTAAAAATATAAAAGTATTAAGTTGGTAAACAATCCCAAGTAATGGGTCATTGACACGCCGAGAGTCGATCTGTAGCGTCGGTGGGTTTGCGAATACTTTGAGCGCTATCGTTCTCGGCCTGACGTGTTTCTGTTTTGTTTTTAATTTTATATATTTTGGCAAATGTGGACTTGTACAATAATTACGTAAATATCAACGACTATTTCATAATAATGTATCTGCTTCACTTATATTATTTAAAATGTCTAAGAAATATAAATATTTTATTATACTTAGATGCGTAACAAAATATAAATGTTATAGCTTTTTGAATGTAAGCAAAACACGTGTCGACTCACATTAAACGATATAAAATACAATACATCAAACATTTATTCTGATAACATCTATTTTAAATGAATAACAAATTACGCATTATTTATAGTAAACAAGGATGGTACATATTTAGCGAGTGACCGCGAGGGTAACACACAGCTGACCAGGTAACAGTTCATCGTCTTCGTCACGAGAAGACACACTGACAGTGACGTCACACTCGGTTATGATTCATACGTACGACACGAATACGAACGTTCGCTTGTGACGCTGCGTGAGACGCCGTGTGTGTGTGTGTGTGTGTGTGTGTGTGTGTGTGTGTGTGTATGTGTGTGTGTGTGTGTATGTGTGTGTGTCTTCACGAGAAGCTGAGGAACATGTTATTATATATTAACTAAACTATTTTATATAATACTATCTGTGGGACATGAGGAATGTTGCGAGCGCTCAATATATTAGTAAGTATTAGGAAATGAAGCGCACCATGAACCTCGACTCGGACATTGGACTGCGACGTTTTAATCGTAGTCCACAATATTAAGATATAAAACCGTTTCAGTCTTACGAACTATCATTATAAACAATTGTTCAAGGAATCAAACGTTTATAAAATTAGCACAAAATCGCTTCGAACTTTACAGAAAAATAGTCAAAAAATAAAGCAAAATCAAAATAACCCTGCATTTTCCATTCGCTTTAGAAATAAAATTATATAAATTACAATTTCGAGGCTATCAAATATAGCGACGAAATCTAGGTGAACTTAATAAATAATAAAGTGTACTTAACCTTATGTTATTATTCAATATTATTAGGACTTCTGGTATATACATTTGTCTCTTTCTAGTGATTACTTTATACAGTTATACGAAAGAGACAAAATCATAACAACTATATATATTTTTACAATAATATCGATAATAATAATAGTAATTAACGGAATAATATAATATAATACATACAATTAAAAGGCAACTTAGTATAATAATTCTTCGGTAATAGAATAACAAGAAATACAACAGCATCAGAGTACATACAAATAATATATAAATATATCTTAGGTTTTATTTGTATGTACTCACAAATAAAACGTATATATAAATATATATGTTCTATTGATTGGAGTTTACAATAATGTTCTTTAACACGTCCCAATAGGAAAGATTTATAAATGGAAGAAAGTTCTTCAACGATACAACTGAATATAAAAATACACAAATATTCACTTATAAAATAGAATGCGCGGGGCGGACGAGGCGCACCGGCAACTTTTTATCTAGTCCTCAAAGTAGTTTTATCATTGAACTGTTATTGTATGTATCGTCAAATTTTCAAGTTGGGTCGCTTAACGAGTCGCAAATCAATTATGTCCTTTAATTAAAATAAAATTATAACTATCACGAGACCGATTAACGTGACGTTATTATAATTCAAAACGTTTATTGTGAATATTACTCAAAATTTAAAGGGGGACACAAAACAATTGCGAATAGTGTACGCGTGAGATACCATTGCCAGTTATAAACCTTTCTTTATCGGGTTATGTCGATACTCCAATCAAAGTTATTATTATTCGAAGACAGTGAAATGACATAGAATCGCACCAGAACATCAACACTCCCACGGAGTCCCACGGAGTGCTGCGTGGGACTGACGCGCTCAGTGCGCGGCGCGCCGCCCGCACACGGCCTGGTCGTACGTGGGCGGCATCGCTGCAACACGCGATACTGTACGTTACTGATTATATTCCTAAATAAAAGCGAAACTCAAGCAGAGGTCGAGCCACACATATTCATACGAGTCATTTCGTTATTGTTTCTAATCTCATTTTTATCATTAAGTTATTAAAAATTCTATTTTAAAGCTTTTGCAAATATTCTGGAACAAAATGTACAAGCTAAATATCCCCCGACATTAAAAACACCGGGAACCGATGTCACAATTGCATTAAAAAGAGACAGGTGTTAGTTTATAGATGTTCTCTTTAAAAAAATCGGTTAGTGTGTTCGAAGGACGTTAGTATTATCGTATCAATTACAAAAATTTATAGTGAGATAAACTATGATTGGTGTTGTCGCGTTCTGGTCGACGTGTTTATTATTTACTTTCGGAGGCGAACACGCTGTCGACCGAAATACAAAACCTACTATTCGTATGTATTTCACGAATTTTGCAAATGAAACGACATGATTTCGGAACTGAATTTTCTATGGTCTAAACGTAAAAAAATGGTTAGGTAATAGATAAAAAATTTTACTCTATGAATATTTAAAATATAAGAATGTATTAAATGAATGAATAATTAATGAATTTGATGATTCAAAGATGGCGGCTAACGGTTGCGTCCAGAGACAAAAGCATGAATTTATTCGTTAATACAATATTCTAAATATATTCCATATTAATCTTTTAATACACATATTAATATAATTATTTTAATGTACATTTGGTGTGATCTGTATTTAATATTAATTAATTGTTAACAAATATATTTTCGGCCTATCGTGGGCGAAATGTATTAGATACTTATAAAGAAATCATAACATCTGTAAACCTATGTTTCACGCAAATAAATGATGATTATTATTATTTATTTATTATTATTATATATATTTATAATAAGAAATATCGAGAATCGCGTACGCCATTTAGTCGTTTTAGAAACGAAGGCAGAACGCAGAACCCAAAGTCCTCACTCCACGCTATACAAGCGGACCAATATGATATTAGTTAATCCTTAATAATTAAAATTATCTTAGCAATAACCGTATAATAGTATATAAATTCTATATATACCTTTACAATTATTATTTTATTATCATATGTACATACTAGGTACTTAATCTTTATTGATTTTTCAACTTAAACTCAAAGTGAAATTCTACGAAGTATGTCATGTGTCGTCGTCGGGGAATTTTGTATGTATTTATTAAGTTTCAAGTAAACTGCTGTTGCATTCAGTTTTCCACAAGCGATTGGTAAACTGTTATTATAAACGTAACGCTAGCCGACAACGACACAACCGGTTATTCAAATGTGTATTTAATTACAAAATGAATCCGATGTAATCGACTTTTATAGCAATATTCCTTATAATTCTATAAATTCCAATATATTTCCACGTGTACAACGTTAAGTAAGGTTAATCCCGTTTGAGGGTAGGTATGTGTGTACAACACGTGTCTATTTTTTTGGGTCCGTTGTGATTTGAGAAACACTGACCTAACTGAGTTATGTTCGATAACTTTTGTATTGTTAACAATGATCGCATATCACGGGCTGTGCGCAGTCGACAGGAATACAATCTGATAATACGAGCCGCCATATTGTTACAGCTCCTATTACGTCTACTTCTAGTCTTTTGTGAAGTAACAATCAATCGGATTTTACAATCTCGACTGTCATCCACTGCGCGAGCAGCGCCTGATCTGGTTCCCCTTGATAAACACACAATGTTTACTGTTAGTTGAGGACCTCAGTTCAGACCTCAGACCTCAGACAAAAATGTATTATATAATGTTGACTTAGATAATAGCCGAGATGGCCCACTGGTAAGAACGCGTGAATCTTAACCGATGATCGTGGTTTCCAACCCAGGCAAGCACCACTGAAAACATCGTAAGATCCTGCATGTGTCTAATTTCATTGAAATTCTGCCACATGTGTATTCCACCAACCCGCATTGGAGCAGCGTGGTGGAATAAGCTCCATACCTTCTCCTTAAAAAGGGAGTGGAGGCCTTAGCCCAGCAGGGACATTCATAGGCTGTTACTAGATATAAGCTACAATTTTATAATAGCTATACAAATATCCCTAGTGCGTTTCGCATTACGTGCGCACAAACGGACGGACCGTATGTATGAAGGCGACTATTGTACACTTAGTACAGGCTCGACTAACTCATCGTGGTAAAACCCGAGATAACGGCGACTGCACATCATTGAAAATTTTCCTTGTTTATCTGAACTTGTTTGTTGTTCGATAATCTCTTTATCGAGGAGGTCGATTTAAATAAATATTTTTGCATTAGTTTCTATTTGTATCAAAACTCAATTTTTTATCGTACGTATCTTTTTTTATAGAAAAAGAAGGCGGACGAGCATATGGGCCACCTGATGGTAAGTGGTCACCAACGCCCTTAGACATTGATATTGAAAGAAATGTTAACCATCCCCTACATCGCCAATGCACCACCAACCTGGGGAACTGAGATGTTATGTCCCTTGTGCCTGTAATTACACTGGCTCACTCACCTTTCAAACCGGAACACAACAATACTGCTGTTTTGCGGTAGAATATCTGATGAGTAGGTGGTACCTACCCAGACGAGCTTGCACGAAGCTATACCACCAGTATCTTAAATCTGGAGTGCGTTTTTAAGTTGCAGTCTAGCCCTTATAGCGAATAAACGTTAATAAAATTTGTATCAGATAAAATTTGCAGTGTTTGTGTTGTATGTGCACGATACCGACTCGCAGTCTTAATCCTCACGATAAGGCTCCGCACACTGACTCTAATGTTTAAGATGTGCTCAATAAAGATTATTGTTCTACGAAATTAATATGAAATACACGAACTAAACAGAACATCAGCGTCGTTCGCTAGAGCGAGCGCGCGATAACGCTGGTTTCCGTCCCTATACAATAACTATTCACGCAGATGAATCAGACATTATAATATAGTTAGAAGATTCCTTGATGACTACAGCGTCGTTAAAAAAAAACAAGCACATAACATTTAAACTTACTTTCAAAGTAATAAATTCTTTATTGGCGCGACTTGCGATTTGACGAATGTGTTATTTGGATTTTTAAGAGTTATTGAATGAGTTATTTACATCAATCTGTATGATTTGGTGTTCCATTTTTAAAAAGACCAATTTAAAGTTTTTATGAAAATCAGTTTCTACGTAAATCTACAATAGACAACACTGAATTTTAATTTGCTTAATCTGTGTTTATAATTGATCTCGTAGCCGGCGTTGATGAATGTCACCGAACATGCCGAAGACACTTCCTCGGTTAATCGATCCTGACAAGAACCGCTTCCGAAAAATGCTTCCGGCTAAGAATGCGAATTACGCGGAATCTATAGAGAAGACAATCAAAATAAAATTTTAATTCGTTACATTTCAATGGATTGGATTGATCAAGAGGAAAAGGCCTAACTTTGTATTGCTCCGGCCGTCGTTTGAACCTCGAAGGACATTAATAAGATATACGAAACGACGAATGTATAATTTTAAACAATTTTACAATTTTTATTGCGGATTTGCATTTAATTTGATTGAAGTTGGTATGGTTACTGATATGGAACAAAGGACAAAATATTAGATATAATTTATCAGTAAGTGTCGAGTCATTTATTATCGCGATTTAAATATTACATAAATATGTCGTGTACGATTCTCAGTTTTCTGAAAGATCATTAAGCGTGAGTGTTTTTCGCCACAAACGTCAATATCAGTTTAAAAATGAACATGGCCACTCTACCGGTATGAAGCGTTATATGAAAATACTGTTCACTACTCATTGCACTCGTGTAAATAATTATACGAATTGAAATACTTTTCTCAGCGAAAGTATTACTTTAACTTATTGACATTCAAAGTAAGAACTACCACCGGATCGGAAAGCAGAATACTCGCACTTGAGAAGTACCGGCGAAACAAACTCTGGGAGTTTTTACAACTAATTTTGTGTTTGTTTACAATTTAAAAAAAATAGCCATTCTATATCGTTTCAGTCCCGAGGTGAGCCTGTCATGAACTGACTACTTGTATGCATTTACCGCACAAGCGTTCCTTTACGGATTTCTTATAGTACGGACGGCGTCTGCTGCTTCACAATGAATCTCTATTTGTATAAAAAAAAAATTTTTGACTCGATCTGATAACATAGTACACAGGATTTGTTCATATAAACGTGTATGTATGTATGTGTGCGTGTATGTATGTATGTATGTATGTATGTATTGTTTGTTTATGAGCATCATCACCACGGTAGCGTTTGTGATTCGACCTTATGGTCTAATGGCGAGCTTATACCATTACGAATGCGGATCATGAAGCCCTGGGTTAGCCAAATAAAAGTGGATGGACGAAATGAGAATTTCGTTAACAATGAAGAGGTAATACGTCAACATGCGAGTAATAAGTTTTGTATAACGCGCCTGTACCGATGGCCCCGATAATAGACTTTAGATTTACAATTTTAGAACTCCACCAATGATGTCAATGTCAAGGTCTAACGGAACACGTGACAAAGGGCGCAACGTCCTCCGCGTTAAACATTTACAATGGCGACTAATATTCAAACTGTTAATTAATATTGAACCAATGTCTAGTTTTAGTCAGATTCCATCTAAAGAACGCTAAGACCGACCTTGCGGGTTCCAGCCGGGAGCTGCTATTCCGAAGAAAACTGGCGGAAAATATTGCGTTAAATCGTAATATCATGAGTTATTATTTATTACAGGTCAGTTTGTTTCACCTCATCTCATAAACAATGTTGGTATGTAAAGCTTACCGTTAGCTTCTGGAGCGCTCGGGGCGGTGGGATAGCTCGCAGGGGGATACGGCGCCCCGGCAGGAAACCTTCCAGGAACGAAGCCCTGCGGGTAGTGGCCGGGATGAGACTGCGCCAGGTGAGCCGGCACGGGCATGCCCGCCGGGTAGGTGGGATAGGGCGCCGGAGCGGGGTACGGGGTAGCGGCTTGAGCGACCGGGTACGCTACTCCCGTCACTACGGGAACTGGAAACGAATGCGTTATCAACACAAGTAATCCTTTATGTTTTAATGAAGGAACACAGCATTACTCTGTAGGACGAGTTGTTTTTAAATAAAGGATAACAATAATAATAATTATAGACCTAATTAAGGCTAATGAACCAAAACCGCAAATGTATTTATCCATATAAATAAGTAAGCCGACTGAGCTTATCTATTGTGTGTTATTTCCGCCTTTATATCAAGTGTGAGCGCTCCTCCGCGGCGTCCGAGTGGACAGTACGTACCCGGGTAGGGCGCGGTGTAGCGCTGCTGCGGGTAGTCGGGCTCGATGCCGGGCGGCGGCCGCACGGGCGCTGCGGGGACGTTTATTGCTGTTACACAACCACACGTAAACACATCAAAGCTAATTAACATTACATTTATAAACTAACACGTGAGTAACTGAGAGCCGAGATGACCCAGTGGCGAGAACGCGTGAGTCTTAACCGATGATCGTGGGTTCAAGCCCGGGCAAGCACCACTGACTTTTCATGTGCTGAATTTGTGATTATAATTCATCTTGTGCTTTACGGTGAAAGAAAACATCGTGAGGAAACCTGCATGTGTTTAATTTCACTGAAATTCTGTCACATGTGCATTCCATCACAGCGTGGTGGAATAAGCACCAAACCTTCTCCTCAAAAAGGGAGAGGAGGCATTTAACCCAGCAGTGGGACATTCGCAGGCTGTTACGGTGAATATCTGAAGTCAGTGCTCTTCGATCTGCGGGTGGAATGTTACGAATATTCTGCTAGTATTCGATATTCGTTCGAAGAAGCCGTTTTTGCAAATAGTACAAAGTACTGGACGTATGCATTTGCCTGTTAATTAATCATGATGAAAACTCACAAAACATCAAAATATGTGTATATTTTCAATGTTAAATGAATACTTTACTGCTCTTACTTATAATTGATAAGTTATACGGAGATTAATAACAATAATTTCCTGTATCGTAACTGTCCTGTACTGTATCAATTTTGAAATGCACGAATTCTGTTTTGTGTTAACTGACCACCTGTAGAGTCAGCCTATCATGAACGCCCGTCGTATGACACCCCGTCTTAGTTTTTATGGCGGCAACGCTGGCGATGCCATCTTCGCCCGGGAGTGCGTGTAAACCTCGGCCAAGTGACATCATTAAAGGTCCTTTATTCGAACAAGAGGATTATTTGCTGAACTCGTTGTTTTCCACCGTACCATCATGTAAAATGTTGCGCACATCATCTACGTGGCTAAATGATCAGCTAAATTCGTAGCTCAGAGCTTTACCCGACAAGCCGTGAGCGTTGCGAGCAGTGAGCTACAGTTGAGGCCTCACTCAAGTACTTACGATCGAGACTTAGGTTCGGACCGCCGTTCCGCCGCATGCAGCATCCCAATATCATCAGCAGCATCGCGAAGGTCAATACTATGTATATTATTATATTGGAATCCATAACTGAGTATGAGTTGTGTATCTGCGAACAAATATTAAATATAAGAGGAAACCTTTTACTTTATTTTACAATAATACCTTTTCATAAAATACCTGTCCTACACGTACGATTTTTTCATATCGCACTAGTTAAATATAAATAATACTCATAAATTTATTCTAATAAATATTTACAATTTTAATTATTAAAAAAACAAGATTATATTTAATACAAGAACATAACTGCAAACGGCAACTACTTAAATAATATGTTATAATAACAATTTCATATTTGGGATTATCGAGAATAAAAGAGAAATTATCCCAATTTAAATTAAAACAGTTCCACCTCCTCCCCACCCGATGCAAAGCTGCCCATAACACTAGCCACATTTATTTTATATATATATATAGTAGACCTCATGGCTCCACGAGAATATTCAGTATGTATATGTATGGCATACAGTTCTGGATTACCTGTGCATATTTTAATCCATCACAATTTGCAATTAAGGTACAATATAATTGAAAGTAATTAATAATTAATTTGTGCAAAAAGATTTGTAATGTGTGTTGTGTAAAGTAGCTTAATTGGCTAGTAGGACGACCATGCTTTTTCATTTCAAGGCCATTAATTTAAAAATTATAAATTTATAAACAAACTTAGTTTTTTCTCATTCAATGATTCAACACAAACAAAATGTTGCGAAATAGATTTCTTGATTACGAGACATAGAAACACTAATGCTAGTACTACTCTAATAACAGCTTTGTACTATTAAGGCTGACTCACTTTATATTAGGTAAAAAACACACAATTTGATAACATTGAAACGACTCTAGATAAAGGTCTTCGTTTGCATTATGTTTGCTCATTTGAAACGTAACATTTACATCTTCTGATAAAGGTTTAGCAGATCATTCTCATAAAAAAAAATTATTTATTAAATATTAATGCAGACATAGGTCTCGTAGTGATCAAATTAAGGTTTTCGTAGTCAACCCAAAACATTTATCCAAATATTAATTATTTTACACAATATATTGATATCTATTGATAAATAACTTTTCACAAATAATAGAGTAAGTGAGTGCATCAATAGCTCCTCAGTTAATATAAGAATATTAATAATTTAAAAAAAAAAAAAAACAAAAAAACAGAATGACAATGATTCAACAAATTATTATTTTTTTTATTTTTATTATTTTTTTTTTTAAAGTAATTTGTTGAATCATTGTCATTCTGTTTAAAAACAACAAATACACCTTGGAATGACCTCAGATGTTTTCTCAAGTACCCAGCAACGACTATAAGGTTAGATAATATTTAACTGAATTCACAGTCTAGATATCAATGTCAACATGCTAAACCTCCTTGTATAAGAAAGCAGATAAATTGTAACTAGACTAATATTACACCTCTTGTATGATTCCTCAATCTTTACATTATTTCAAGATTAAATAATAAAACAAAATATAAAGAAGGATTTATTTATATTAGGGCCGATTCTGATGTGCGGGTAAAACTTGACTAGATGGGGGCTGAATAACTACACAAGGAGGTAGCCCCAGTCTTCTACCAAATAACAACCAAATCAATATATGGACTTGAAAAAACTCATTTTTATTTCTAGTGTGGTGAAATAGAGGTGACTAAGATTATAGCATATAAGCAAGTATTGTTATTGTAATATCTAGTTGAGTTGACTGTAAAGTCTAGTTAAATCTTTGCATACCTGTGAGGTCTTTTCAAGCCTTGTGTCAAGGCCAATGCACTAAATGAGGTTAACACGTTATTAAACAATACACTATCAAGTGACACAACGTCGCGTCACAACCACCTCACAAAAGGAGTGAAGGCCAGGACCAACAGCCTGTTATTTTCAATTATAGAACCAAACAAACTGGAGACTGCCACCGCACTGGCAGCCGAACACAAACTATACACTAATACACTATATGATATTAAACTTTGGGACCGATATTGCACTCACTTTCAATTTTATTTCGATTTCCTCGTCGAATTCTTCCTCAGAATCAAACATAATATGCAAGATATTTTACACGACTTATTAATTCCACGACTCCCATGGTACTAATCGATTATACCATATACCTATACAAAAATTATAATTTGTTGCTTAATATAAAATTATTGGACTCACGTTTGAAATACGGGTATTTACCGCAAATGTTAAGGACCCACCCAAAAAAATAATCTTTTGAAGTACTTTTTTTTTACTCCGTATATTATAAGCTCATGGGGCTCTAACCATAAAAACCAGTAAAATAAATATTTTACGTATCAGTGAATTTTCTTTATTTATTTACAGTATATAAATATACGAACTTCAAATAGGTACGATCAATCAACAGATTACTGAAGTACAGACTACATTTGACTTGACTCAGTGTTGCCAACATGATATTTCAAGAAGGGCAGCGAAGCACTCTGTACAGGGCTAGAATGTGCCAAAAAAAAATTTAAAGTTTGATTATGAATGCTTATAAAGGTTTTATCCTGTCAAAATTGTGGTTAATTTATCACTATTTTATTTACCATATAGTAGTAATAATTGTAGACAATTTGACTGTAGAATTACTTTGATTCATAGTACAACACCGGCAAATGTCGTTGTGAACACCAATATGTCAATAATCAACATTATTTATCTATTGTCAAAATAAATAACCTTTAAATTGTGTTTTAATTCAAAATGTCGAAAATTTGCTACATTTTACAAAAAACTATAAGTGTCGTGCCTCGGACAGTTTTTCAGCCGCACATATCAAGCATAAATAGAGCGTGTTATGTAAAATTTCACACAAACGTAACAAATCATGCTGTTAAGAAAACTACCACTGCCGCCGGAGGTACATTTACATCACTTCAATTTAAAACGCTATTGTAAAGGATTTTTCATAAATGACATTAATATTATCACCACCGTCCCTAGATACTCTGATGTCCAACAAAGTGGTTACTCCATTCGTCTATTATTCTGCTTCCACGCAGCTTCGCATTATATATATATACTGTCAAAGTATAAATAAAAAATATTAACATGTCAAGGTGAAATTAGTATAATATAAAACTAAAAATATTATATATTGTTAAATATTTGTCAGGTGTGCTGGGCTTGGGTAAAGGTAAGAAAAAACTAGGTAAGCTTGGAGCAATGGAAAAAAAAGAGCTGCCGGTGGAGACTGACCCAGAAAAATTAGTCAATTATGTGTGTGGATCTAATATTTATATCACTGGAGAGGATGTTAAGGTGATTGCTTAAGTTTAAGTTTTCAATTTTGCTATATTTGAAATTATCTTTAGTTTCATTGAGGGTTAATGTTTAATCAACAGTTATGTTTGTAACAGTTTTAATTTGATGTTTTAACAGTTTTTTTGTAGATTGATAATTGTCAACTATCGATTGGACTTCTCGCAAAAAATAACTGGCCATTAAAAAAAATCAGCTCTAGTTAGAAATAATTGTTAAAAATGTAATAAGAAATAATCCTCTTACTTGGCTTCTACTTTGGTCATTACATCCTATTTCTTAGTTATAGTTATCCACCTACCATTTGGCATATTAATGACAATTTTATTTGCCATTTCAGTTAAAGGAAGACAGCGAGTATCCAGACTGGTTATGGAGTCTACATACTGGCAAACCTCCAAGCATAGAGGAACTGGACCCTAATACCAAGCAGTACTGGCTGCGAGTGCGCGCCGCCGGCATGCGTAGAAATAACCGTCTACGATCGATGCGCAAGTTTTAGCGTGGCCAATAAAGAATATATGAAACATTGTATCTAGAAGAGACTATTATATAGTTGTTTCGATTTAAATTTATTGAAATCAAACCTGAAATAACAGATAACGTTAAGATTAGTGTTAAGTAGTAAATAAAATTGTTGACATTAAACTCTTTATATTTTTCATTTTTTTTAAAAACATATTTACTCCACCGAGATACAAAAACACAGATATCAGAGAGTTTCTTTTGAAATATTAACATTACTCAATTTTTCTTCTTAACAAAAATGACATGTTCATTTAATACTTACAATGATTAATATTTAAAAAAAATGTTATGTATTTTACACAATAGTTACAAAACATCTCCTTAGAAGTAGACAATCTGAAGAATATCAAATCAATCTAAGTTGTTGTTTCATCCAACATATAACAGTCATTGTTCCGAGTCAACTCCAACCCCATACATGTATACATTTTGTTATCACAGACAGTCCATAGTGTCCTCCTTAATGATCATGGGTGGCGCGTAGTCGCCGTGCTTCGTGCCGAACGAGTATGAGTAAGGGTTCTGCAACATAATACAAAGTTATAGATGTTAAGACGGAAGAATTATATTATTATTTACATCGATACTGTTAGTACAAAAGGTATGTTAGAATTAAACTGCTATTTAAACATTGTCTCCTGAAACGGCTCTATGCGTCATTTGATATTTTAACTGTCTATGACTGATACGTGGGCTTACAATAGGTGTTTATCGATTAAATAGAATTGAAACTAGTTGAAGTGACCTTCTTGGTGTTGTAGAGGTTAGGCGGGTAGGCGGCGGGGCCGGGAGTGCGTGTGGCGCGCCCTGCTCCCTCTGCCCGAGCTCCCAGTGTGTAGCGCGGGGACCTGAGAGAATGACTCTTAATAGACGATAACAAAAAGCATATAAGACCGTCATTTAGACCTGTCGTGATCTATGGTTCGGAATGTTGGGCAACAAAAGAAGAGAATGTTAAAAGAATACATGTGGCACAGATGCGAATATTAAGAGGGATGTGCGGTGTAACTAGAATAGACAAGATAAGAAACGAGTATATCAAAAGAAGTCTGAAAGTAGCACCAATAGATAAAAAGTTGAAGAAGAGTAATAGATTAGCCTGGTATGGGCATGTGATTAGGACGGATGAAAAGCATGTTACTAGCAGGGTGATAAGTTTAAATGATAACAGATATAGGGGACGGGGGATGCCGAAGAAAAGTGTGGATGGGTTGAGTGAGAAAGGATATGTGTATGAAACGGGTAAGTACTGAGATGGCGAGTGACAGAAAGTGAAAGGAAAGTGGAAGGAAAACACATGTTGTGCCGAACCCACGTAGGATAAGGGCAGTTAGAAGAAGAGACGATAACAAAAAAAAAGTTTTTAAAGGTGCTCTCGCTATTACCTCAACCTAATAATTCTAGAGGGCGACAACTAAAAGCGACCCGATCGATCAGTAGCTAAACTAACGGCTTTACATATTATCCGAAGCACTGACGTGTTAAACCAACAACCCTTACTGTAACACAAAGAATAAAATGTCATACAGAGATAAAATGGATGATACACAAGTAGGTATGTATAAAAGGTGACCTTATTGCTTATATAAGGATCTCTTTTACATAACTTTTGAGTAGAGGTGGGGGTGGAAATGTCCAGATAAATTAGTTACCATAACTTCATAACTCTAGGTTTCTACTAGAATTTTCTGGACAACAAACAAAACACAAAACTTTTAGGCCCGATTTTGATTCCAGGACTCGAAACCGGGATCTCTGCAGCCATACAAGCTAAGCACCACGTCAACAAGGTTATTTTATCTAAACTTATTTATTAAAGATTTGCTATATTGACCTTGTTTTATACACATCAGCGTCTCTCTGGAAATAGACAGCTGGTCCTGGAGACTTGGGCTTAAGATTGAAACCAACACGGGCCCCCATCGTATATGCCGGGGTGCCGGGGCCGAGCCGCAAGGCGTAAGCGTTAGATGCTGGGCCAGGCCGCTTGAGTGCAAAGCCGAGACGGGCGCCCATCGAGTATTGCGGCGCACGCGGCTCGCGCGTCGGCGGACAGCGCTCCGGAGCGTGCGCGCCAGGTCCGGGGGTTCGCAGTATCGCGCGGGTGGGAAACCTGTGTGTAATAGTTAGTGTCTTTGTTATCCTGTATGTAGACTTACAGTTTAATTTCCAAAAACCTTATATAAGTTATTTCAGAATAACCACCAACTAGCTATATTAAAATTAATTGTAATATTTTAAAACTGAGGTAGACAAAATCTACAATATGATATTTGAAACGAATGTGTTTGGGGTTAAACCGTTAGTACTTGTACTGTGAGACTTAAAATAAAACCATTGAATATGTGCTGCTGAACAGATAGAGTATCTGTAATTGCTTTATCATTATATCACGATATAAAATACATCTAACGCCATCTATTAATCTATACTTTTATATTAATATTGTAAAGAGGTAAAGTTTGTGGGATTGTTGGGGGTAATCTCTGGATCTACTTAACCGATTTTGAAAATTATTTTACCAATACAAAGCCACATCATCCATTGTGAGTGTCATGGGCTATATATTAACCCCAAAAATGAAGACTTTTTCGTGGTAGTGTTATTTGCAAAGTAAGTCGAAGAAAAAATGGTCGAACGAAAACGTTTCTTACGAACGCTGCCGTAACGATGAGAGATATATGATTGAGCCCTAGAGAATAGTTGTAAAGCTTGATAATGCCTACAAAAAAGTCAGCGACAGCATGTGTCTAACTTTTATATTTAAGTCACAAAAAGTTGTTTTTTATATTTTAAAAAATAATTTAAATCGTTAGGTCATGTTTATTGGTCATATTATCAACAGTTATGAATTATTATCAAAATAAGTAATATTATCATCTCAAGTTTTTCAAACAAAAGACTTCCCTTTTACTGCATATAATTTGGACGAATGGTTAAAGAGATAATACGACATAGGAACCATGACCGTGTCGTAATCTATCGAGTGATATTTCTATTGAAAAATAAATCGGTTTATTACCAAGGAAATTTTATTTAGATAAAATACATTTTTACAGTTTGTTTTTGGGTGGCAAGTATAAGAGATAATTTAAAATACCAATTCGCAAGAAAATTTTATTAATGTTCGGCAAATCAATCACAAGTAAAAATGTTTACCGCCCAACGAAGTGGGCGCGGGCCAGCTGTTGAAAAGACAAATTAAAATGACATTTGGCATAATTTATAATGATCTTGAACAGAATGTAATCTGTATATTTATTTAACTTTTAATTGAACAGTGATATTTAAGTTGTAAGTCTAAGTACTTGCTAAATAATTTACTAACTGACAAGAGTCAGCTCTTCTCGGTATCTATTATTATTCGGTAATAGTTTACGTAACTGACAAGAAATTTATGAAGTAACTTGGCGGTAGGGCTTTGTGCAAGCCCATTTCATCACCCATCAGATATTCTACCGCTAAATAACAATACTTAGTATTGTTGCGTTCGGGTTTGAAGGGCAAGTAAGTTAAGCCAGTTTAACTTCAGGCACAAGGGACACAACATCTTCGTTCCCAAGGTTGTTGGCGCATTGACGATGTAAGGAATAGAAATAATATTTCTTACGTCTATGGGCTGTGGTGCCCACTTAACATCAGGTGGCCCATTTGCCCGTCCGCCAACATATAAGATTAAAAAAAAACAAAAATTATAAGTAGTAAAATGAGAATTAAGTTTGTAATGTTTGATTGATAAAAAAAATATTTTTCAGTCCTCAACTTTTACCTACATACCTATGTAAAATATATACAAATCTTAACATTATTTTGTTATTTTCCTTTTACCGTGCTCCAAAACTCCAAGCCGGTGATGACATGAGACCCTCTCGAGTGATCCGGTCGATCCGATAAGCCGGTCCAGGACCGAGCTGCTTCACCCTGAAGCCGGCGTTGGTTCCGAAAGAGAACATTGGGTTGCGGTAGCGAGACGGGTCGTGTGATGGGAACCCCACTGTTGTTGGCAGCTTGTACGCGCCCGGACCGGGCCCTGTCATTACAGAATGGCATTGTTACATGAGTAGCTTTATATTGGAGTTTTAATTAATAAACCTTCTGTCTATAGTTATGCTAATAACTTAAGACTTTTTTACGGAAGACTGTTTAGCAACAGATACGTTTATACCAATTGGTAAATAACTTGACAGAACGAGACTGTCCTTTGCTACATGAAAGGAATCTATCGTAGTAAGGAATCTTATAGAGCGTCCCTCGTCCACGGAATTTAATTATGTACCTATAGAAAAGGGCCTATAACTTTCTGTTAGTCAACTATACTTCTACGGAATGTAAGCCACTCACCTAACGGTTTTTTGCAAGCCATTTTGAAAGGTAAAATATATTTGTTTTGAGTACAATACACTAAAATTTCGTTACATCTGCAGCGACGTAATTTTGACGCTACTCGTCAATTTATATGTTACTGTCACTAAAGTTGTATGTTTTAAATTTGGAATTACATTAAATAACAAGGTTTTAATCTTGTACTTATTAAGTTTAATTCCTGTAATTTAAATTTTCACAAAAATATAAAAATTACAGCTCACACGCGGCGCTTGTTTGTGTTATAAAGCTTTTCTGCGCTTTCATTAGGCGGATGTAAAACTTTTAAGTAATTTCGGGTCTGTGTCTATAGCCTACGGTACTAATAAATGAGGAGAGGTTTTTTTTTGTTAAGTAATGTCAGGTATATACAAAGATATGGACTTATATCAGTAGATGCAGCACGTTTCGGAGAAGGTTTATTTAGATATTTTTGAGAAACTGCTGAATAAACTAGAGCGCTTACAGATTTGGATTACGTAAATATCATATTACCCAGCATCGTAAAACATTAAAGTGGCTGCCAATACGGTTGCGTCGAAAAATGCATGTCCTTTCTTTACTTTATAACATACTTTACCATCCTCAAACTCCAACCTACCTAAAAGAGCGGTTTACCTTCCTTGGCTCTCATACACCAATCACTTAGCGCTCTGAGCAAGACAATAAATTGCTGATCTCTCTGAGTTGTACTAAAATATACAGCAATTCCTTTACGGTGAAGGCAGTCAAACTATGGAATTCCCTGCCTCGAGAAATTCTGCTGAATCAGTACATTTCTTTAAGAGTCGTTTGCCTAATTATTATTTATCAATATAACTATAGTATGTTGTATTATTATATGTATAGGGGAAGGCCGGGCAAAGTGAACAGCCCAGGCAAAGCGGATACCCTCCATTATTTCAAAATAACGCACCCAAGTACACTCCCGTCGCGTCACAAGGTGCTCCCCGCGCCCTTGAGTTATAAACAAATAGATCTAGCCCGAGTCATGAGTCTTTTGCGAAAAAAATAATAAAAATTAAAAAGTGAACATTGCTTACGACTTTTCAAGGTACGTTATTCTGTAATTACTCATGTTTATATAGTACTACTATATTGGCTTAATTCTATTTTCAAAATGCATGTTTTCTTGCTGAAATGTTGCTAATAATTTTATTGAGAATTTGTTTCTATATTTGATTTTAGGTTGGGTTTAATTCAATAATTACCCGCTGGGCAAAGTGAACACGCGCAAAGTGGACACCGTATTCAGTTTGCCCACCAGGTGTTCATTTGGCCCGGTACGTATTTTACAAGCTTTTATTGAGTTTTTCCTGTCTTTTTTTTGTCTGTTATTACATAGAATGAATTCTTGCTGGTTAAAGATTTTAAGGTCTTCTTCTTCTTCTTCCTAGCGTTTTCCCGGCCTAGAAATGCCAGGGTCCGCTTTCCTACATCTTTGCCTCCACTTTGCCCGATCGAAAACGTCGTCTTTAGTGAGATCGTGCTCTCTCATATCGTCCCTCACAACATCGAGACAGCGCTTCTTGGGCCTGCCGCGGGATCTAGGGCCTTCGACAACAAAGTCCAGGCATCGGTTCCCAACATAGTCTGGCGGTCTGCGGCTAATGTGACCAAACCAACGGAGACGGCTTTCCTGAAACTTATCCGCTACATCGCAATCGCCAAGGCTACCACGGATGTGCTCGTTACGAATACGATCTAGTCGCGTAACGCCACACATCCACCGCAGCATCTTCATTTCCGCGACGTGAAGTTGCTGAACATGTCTCGCGAGAGCTGGCCACGTCTCGCTGCCGTACAATAAGACTGGTCGGATGATGCACTTGTACACAAGGCCCTTTAATTTCACCGGTATCCTGCGATCACATATTACCCCGGTGACTTCCCGCCATTTGACCCAAGCTGCGTTTATTCGAGCTCTGACGTCGTGGTCGATCGTACCAGACTCGTGCAGTACGGACCCGAGGTATTTAAATTTTTCCGTCTTGATAACGGATTCTCCGCCTTCGCCTCCGATCTTTATTGGTTCGGGGTCCGTACTGCCACAGGCCATATACTCGGTCTTCGCAACATTTAGCATCAGACCACCCCTCGCTAGCACACCCTTCCACTGGTTCACCTTTTGCTCCAATATCTGCTTGTCCTCATCTACCAGTGCAATGTCATCAGCATACATCATGAGCCAGGGAGACGGCTCATGGGCTTTCGCTGTGACAACGTCAAGCACTACGCTGAACAGAAAAGGATTCAGGGCCGAGCCTTGGTGGACACCAACTGTGATCGGGAAAGGGTGCGTGTCGCCAACGGCGGTCCTTACTATTGATTCCGAATTATGGTACATGTCTCGGATAATGTCAATATAGATTTGTGGCACATTCTTCATCTTCAAAGCCCACCAGATAAATTGGCGTGGGACGCAGTTAAATGCCTTCTGCAGGTCTAGAAACGCCATGTAAAGCGGCTTCTTCTTTTCTCTGTGGGCCTCGGTCAGTATTCTTAGGGCGAAGATGGGGTCTATGGTTCCACAGCCTGGGCGAAACCCATATTGACATTCCGAGACACATAACCTTAATACCGCGGTAGCTTTCGCAGTCCTGTACACTACCTTTGCCTTTATATACTGGAGTAATGATACTCAATCTCCAAGAGTTGGGCATCTTTCGGCTAGTAAGTATTCGGTTAAAAAGGTCAGGTTCACACCATGATAACCCATCGCTTTCCACGCTTCAATCGGCAAGTCGTCAGGGCCTACGGCTTTTCGGTTCTTCATTGTACGAAGACATTTGTGTACCTCGTCAGGTGTTACCGGTGCAACAAGTCCGAGATTAGGAGGCAGTTCTGGAGGCGACACATTAGCGTGTTGTGTGTTAAGCAACACGTTAAAGTAGCCGCGCCACCTCTCCTTCACCTTAATTGCATCGCAAACCAAAGTGCCATTAGAGTCTTTGACACAAAGACATTTTGTTATGTCTTGTGTCGCTTTCTCCCGAGCCTTTGCCAAACGGAAGATAGTCTTTTGGCTCTCGTTTGTCTCGAGCGTGTCATACAGAAGTGACAGCATCTGGTAACGGGCTTTGGCAACTGCTCGTTTGGTGGCACATTTAGCTGCTTTTTACGCGTCCCGGTCTTCAGGAGATTTGGTATCTTGCCACTTCTTAAACTGTGTCTTTTTCTCTCGAACTGCCTCCTGTACTGAGCCATTCCACCACCACGTCTCCTTGTCGATGACGCGGCCTCCCTTCGAAGTGCCAAGCACCTGTTTTCCAATGGTGTTCACTGTTGACTGGATCCTAGACCATTGACTATCTACTGAATCCTCTGTGTCTGTGCTTAACTTGGAGCTAGCTACGAATTTACAGAATTCATGCTGTTTTGGTCCATTCAACAGCCACCATTTAGTTTTGGGTCTGCTTCGTTCAGGCACTTTTTTACTTGGTACTACCAGCATGTCCATGACAAGGATGCGGTGTTGTGTTGTGAGGCATTCCCCAGGAATCACTTTGCAGTTAGTCACTCTACCAATTGGGCTTCTTCTTATGAGCAAGTAGTCGATCTGGGTGGAGTGCGGCCCACTTTTATAGGTGATGAGGTGCTCGGGTTTCTTTTGGAAGAAAGTGTTAACAATGGCAAGGTCTGATAATAAACAGGTGCTGAGAATTGACTCCCCCTCTGCATTCTCACGACCATAGCCGAAACCGCCATGTACACGTCCATATTCACGTGACTCCTCACCAACATGGCCGTTCAAATCTCCACCAATCATGATGCTCTCGGTGTTTGGAATGCAGCGGAGCATGTCTTCCAAGTAATTCCAGAAAGCTTCTTTCTCCGATGCAGAGCCACCGACCTGTGGAGTGTAGGCGCTGATAAGATGAGTAATTACTCCTTCTATCAGCAGCTTCACCCGGAGAAGTCGGTCGCTCAGTTTTATCGACTTCTAGAATACCGTTCTGGAGTGCCTCAGATAGTACTACGGCCACACCGTTCTTCCCTGAGGGGGAGCCGGAGTAGATCAACTTGTACCCCAGTCCAATATCACGGGACTTGTTGCCCTTCCAACGGGTTTCTTGCAAGAATGCAACGTGAACCCTGCGCTTCGTCAGTACGTCAGCCAGTTCAAGGGAGCGACCTGTGAGAGAGCCGATGTTCCAGGTGGCAAAGCGGAGCTTCTTTTTAGGTACTTGCTTCTATAGCCGTGCCCGTACTTGACACGGTAGCCCTTTCTCACTTGTCGCAGGCTTAGGGCGATGTGCCTGCGCGTCGTTTTGCGGCGACGCCCTAGCCATTGTACCTAAATTTCTTTTTTCCTTTTCCATAGTAAATGGCAATGGTAATTTTAAAGTATTTATGCAAAAAGAAATTATCCAACATATCCACAAAATTGGGATAAAAATGGAAAACTGGTGATTTAGCATTCAAAGCACTAATAGATTTAGTACTGATGTTAAGAAGGAACAAAAAGATAAATTTGTTAACAGTAGCAAATTATTCATAAAATATTGACAAAGATTAAAGAAATGATGACAACTAAAACAAAAAAAAGAACCAAAACAACAAAAATTGCTAAAAAGAATAAAAATGTTATATATCAGCTTACCGCCGTCCACTGCTGGACGAAAGCCTCCCCCATAGAACGCCAACCATCCCGATTTTGGGCAGCCCGCATCCATCCCGTACCTGCCACCTTTTTCAAATCGTCGGTCCATCTTGCCGCAGGGCGTCCTACACTACGTTTGCCTAAGCGTGGTCTCCACTCCAACATGTGTCGGCTCCATCGGCCATCGATGCGTCTGGAGACATGACCAGCCCACTTCCACTTCAGCGTGCTAATTCTACGCGCGATGTCGGTGACTTTAGTTCTCTGGCGAATGTCCTCATTTCGGATTCTATCTGCCAGAGAAACCCCAAGCATCGCACGTTCCATAGCTCGCTGAGCGACCTTGAACTTGTGGACCAGTCCTACAGTGAGTGTCCACGTTTCGGCGCCGTAAGTCATAACAGGCAGGACGCACTGATTATATACCCTGGTCTTAAGTGACTGTGGGATCGACGATTCAAAAATATGACGCAACCTCCCGAATGCTGCCCAGCCCAAACGTATTCTTCTTTTGACCTCCTTCTCAAAATTGTGCCGGCCAAGTTGTATAGTTTGGCCCAGGTAGATGTATTCCTGCACAACCTCGAGTGGAGAGCCATTTACGACAACCGGTCTCGGGGAAATATGTTGGTTGATCATAATTTTGGTTTTTTCTAAGTTCATCCGCAGACCCACCTATCTTGAAGAATCGCTTAGGCTGTTTAGCATCTCTTCCAAATCTTGCAGAGTTTCCGCCATGATGACAATGTCGTCAGCAAATCGCAGATGTGTAATGTGTAGGCCATTTATATTAATGCCGCGTCCGTTCCAATCGAGCGTCTTGAAGACGTCCTCCAATGCATTGGTAAAAAGTTTCGGGGAGATTACATCCCCCTGTCTTACCCCGCGATGCAATTGGATTGGTCTTGTGCTCTGATCTTGTACTTGGACGGTCATGGTTGCGGCTTCGTACAAACACTTTAACACCTGGACATACCGAAAGTCTATTAGGCATCTCTGCATCGATTCCAGAACAGCCCAGGTCTCGATGGTATCGAAGGCTTTTTCGTAGTCCACAAACGCTAGGCATAGAGGCTGATTATATTCCTCGGTCTTCTGTATCATTTGCCTAAGTGTGAGTATGTGGTCTACGGTACTGAAGCCTTTTCGAAACCCAGCCTGTTCAACGGGTTGGAAGTCATCGAATTTTTGGGCGAGACGATTCGTGATTACCCTCGAGAACAACTTATATACGTGACTTAAAAGTGAAATGGGGCGGTAGTTTTTCAGAAGAGCTTTATCACCCTTCTTAAAAAACAGCACCACCACACCTCTGCTCCATGCCTTTGGTGTAATACCATTTTGGAGGACGGAATTAAAGATCTTTACCAGCTCTCTCAGAACTGGTGTTCCTCCCGCTTTAAGTAATTCTGAGGTAATTCCGTCCTCCCCTGGAGCCTTGTTGTTTCCAAGTTGTTCGAGAGCAATCCTAATCTCGCCCAAGTCGATGTCGGGAAGCTCGTCGAAAAATGTTAAAATGACCAAAAATATTAAAGCTAAAGGGTCTAAGGACAAAGAAAATGATGAAAAGTGTACGTGCTGCTTTTGTGGAGAGAATTATATGGAAATTGACGAACAACCGGTTGATGACTGGATCCAATGCAATTTCTTTAAGCAATGGAGTCATGAGAAATGCACGGCTTATGAGAGAAATGGCATATTTCTGTGTGACAACTGCACTGATGACTGAATAGTTGATTTTTTTATTATTCTCTCCTTTGTTTACCAATGTTTTTTTTTATATTATTCGGTAATTTTTCCTTAATTAACCGTGTGTTCACTTTGCCTTATGAGCCTATCCACTTTACCCGGTGGTTTGGGCAAAGCGGATAGCGGTGCCAATTTTAATGTGATTAATAATTTTAAGTAAAGTACTGATGTTACGTGACTTTTGTTGATTATATTAAAAAGTTTAATAAGTACTCATATTCAGTTATTATTTTTTATCTGTCTGTATTGGCTACCTTGCCATAGCCCGTCAAAGATTAAGGTATCCACTTTGCCCGGCCTTCCCCTAAGTGTATATGTATATATATGAGTATGTATGTTAGTATATTACATATTTGTATTAAGTGTGTATTAAGCTTTCAATACATTTTAAGTATAAGTTGTTCGCACACTATGCCCGATTATACTGGCAAAAAAAACAAAACAAACGTCAATATCTGGATCGCGGTGTCCATATTTTCTGGAGTAGTGTGACGTTCTGCTATATATTTGAGAATTAGTGTTAAGATCTTTGCGTTGTGGTCCTAAACCAAATATAAACTCCAAGCGTGGTATAACTGAAATATTAAAAAATTATAATATATTGAAATAACAGCTCCCGTTGAGCTATTATTCAGCGTGCTTGTACAACACCTTTGTATTTGCACCTCTCAAAACGAGTGTCTTCTTCTTCGAGTGCCACTCCGACTAGCGAAGTCAGCTTTGAATATTCCTTCTTATTCTTCGCGAGGCGAAAGAGATCGGCAGCACTCGCAATTCCCGTCCATTCTCGGATGTTGCACAGCCAAGACTTTTTTCTGCGCCCAACAGCTCTCCTTCCGGCAACTTTTCCCATCATAATGAGTTGAAAAAGTGCATATCTTTCATGCCTGAGCACGTGTCCGAGATATGCAATTTTTCTCTTCTTGACAGTCTCCAAAAGTTGCCGGTTTTGGTTGACGCGTCGCAGAACTTCCACATTCGAGACCTTTTGAGTCCAACTTATGGCCAACATACGTCTATATGCCCACATCTCGAAAGCTTCTATACGTTTTTTGAGGTCTTCTTTAATTGTCCACGCCTCGCATCCGTAAAGAAGTCGAGTAGTAAGAAAACGAGTGTACAACAAAAAATTTAGGGGTTTTTAATCGATATTTAGGGGAATATGAAGTTGGTTCTAGGGGGAATATTCTGTAGGAGTTGGCATTACTGTCGTTTCCATGGTTGAGTTTTGAGTTTTTTAAATACTTGTTGGCTTTAGGTTGCAAATTTTCATTCAGTTGTAATTTTGTTCTTTTTTTATATTTTTGTAAATACTTAATAGAAGATTATATATACTTTTAAGTTATTATTTTTAGGAGTTTTAGGACTGTAATAAGACAAAACCTTGACTTGAAGGTTTTATTCCACATAATAAGTAACATAAGTGACATATGACATTATAAAAGAATAAAGACTAAATGAGGTTTAATATCACTACATTCACCCACACTTTAATTTAAAACATAGTCTTAAAAACGAATAAGAGGTCTGCGCTCTCTATTTGATCTGCGTATATTTGATTCCTCTTCTGTTGAACGAGAGTGACCTACTGTAGTTGGTTGCTCTTCTGTAGATTCATAAGCTTCACTTTCAGGCGAAGAAGAAACAATAGAATCGGATGTATTATCTTCGCTTGCTGAATGGTTTTCTACATCACTCGATATTTCATTGGAAGATAAATTATCTTGAGTGAATATATCATTTTCTCAGTTGATATTTACTTTTTTATTTAGTTGATATTTTTCTTCAGTTGATATTTACTGGCGCGGTTGAATCTTCGCATAATAGCATGATCTGGATGAATTAACCAGCTCGGCACAGATACACCATTTGCTGATCTTCTAGTGTGCATAAACATTCTTTCATGCGGCGTGCAATTTGTAGCAGTACATAATAGAGAGCGAGGCAGGGCTAATTCCCAATTCTGAATAGACACGCAAACACGCTTTATTTGCAAATAAAGGAACTGCAGGGATTGATGCTTGTGCTACATTACAAAACTTTTATCGGTTCTTTAGATCCACCAAATGAAAACTCTAGAAAAGAATGTTTTTCCAGTATATCGTGACCTATTATTAAATCAGCACATAGGTTTTTTCATTAAGTAAATTTAAATCTTCATAATCGTGATTTCCTATTCTACCTGGTATATTAATTTCTCCCTCAACTACTGATGTGAAATCAGTTGATGCCATTGAAATACTATTATTACTAGGCCGACTTTTCAAACCGCAACGTTTAAAGAAATTCTCATCAATAAAGCTAACTGAGCTCCCAGTATCGATTAGAGTGTGTGCTCTTATTCCTTTTATATAGGCAGTCAATTTCTTGAGCTCGGAGAAGCAGCTATTATGAGAAGCAGCTAAATGGCCTTTATTTCCACAAATTTGGCAAATTACATCAAGTGCTGGACAATTTTTACGAAGATGAATGCGTCACGTATATAATCATTTTTATTTGTTTCTGTATCAACATTTTTAAAATCACATTCTTTGGCTAATTGTTTTAAAGCCTGTAAATAGTTGCCTATCGACTCTTCAATTTGCTGTTTTCTCGTAGCTAGAGCGTGTCTGGCAAAAATTATATTTTTTGGTTTTATAAATAGTTTATCCAATATGGCCAGTGCCGCTTCATATGTAGAACATTCGCTTATATAGGTAAATATATTTGATGAAACATGGTTAATTAGTAAATCCAACTTTTTATGAGAAGTGAGTACCTTTTCAGTCGTGTGAAGTAACTCAGAAGACGATAGAAAGTTTTCAAATGTTCTTTTCCAATGTTCCCAATGTTTCGCTGCGGAACTATCGGAGGGATCGACATCTAAACGATCAGGTCTTAAGTATTTATCCATTTTGTAACTACATTGAATAATTATGTGGAATAAATTGTAATAAGGCAAAACCTTGACTTGAAGGTTTTATTCCACATAATAAGTAACATTAGTGACATATGACATTATAAAAGAATAAAGACTAAATGAGGTTTAATATCACTACAAGGGCTTAATATAGTTTGCATTAAATTGTTTAGTTTTATTCTTATCTATCGTTTAATTAGATTAGAAAGTTTGTGTTGTTTTTTCTATAATGTTTATTTTTGCCATTAGTTGCTTTCATTAATAGTTAGCTTTTATAATTTATAGATATTATTAAACCATTCATTGTTTGGTAAACCTTATTAATAATATAATAAGAATAAAAGGGTTGTCATTTTTCTCTATTACTTGCTATTTTAGCTACTACCCATAGGCAACTATATGTGCATATCATGTTCATGTTTAAGTCATGCCAAGGATATCATATATAAAATATAACATAATAAAGTATCAAAAGGGGTAAAATAATTCAGTAAATCTATTTTTCTTTAATTACTAGAATAATAATAATCATACCCATTTCATAAAGACTATACAAAAGGTTGTGTGTGTTGTGAATAGTAGTTACTTACTTCTTCAAGTTGTATCCCAGCTAAAATATGACGTGATAAATATATTTTTTCCTTTATATCCCGATTTTTGATTATGACACGAAGCCGCGCGTTTTCGCTAGTATTACTATATAAATAGTTGCGCTTCGCAGTATCGCTTAAAATGTAGTCTATTGACGTGACAAAATTGAATTTAATGTTATTGTTAATTACTATGTCGTTTTTTTTTCAAACCAAAATCGGCAATAGAAACAAAATCGTTACTGGTTCCAAATTATATATTTTTGTTCTGTCTGCAGTTGCAGCACTTGGATCTTGGGGTATTACATGCAAAAGCATTTTATGATTGATGTGAGAGGCGATAGGAGGCTCCTTTGGCTGATTCTATTTTCACCAGAAGAATCAGCGATTGCGATTAAGAATATTCTGCTAGTATTCTTACCACCATTCCATTGGCTCATGTTTTGTACAGTATTCATTTCTAATTTTGATGTAATTACATATTTGAACACCAAAATTAAATAAACCTTTAGTACGGAGGTATATAAAATGCAATCATTTTGCCTGCAAGTCGGAATTTCGACACAACTTCGTACTTTTTATTGCTAGGTATATGTCAAATTAGTAAAAAATAGTCTAGGGTAAATTGTCTATGGTTTCATCTTTATATCGTTGTGTAGTTTCGTATCGTAGAATTTCTTGATTGTTGACAGCAAGCCCTAGGGCTGCGTGTGAGTAGGCTATGTGCTATAATTAATACGTACAACTCAAGTGATAAAAATACATTTTTATTGCTTCCACTTTTAAACATTTATATCTTAGGAATCGTTATTTTTCGAGCGTGAGCACTGCACTGCCTTGACATTTAATTAGCGCCTTATCTACTCGATAATCACATCTCGTCATGTTCTCCTACTCGATCTATGTTCATGTCTTCACTTGTTTATTTGTATTTAATACGACTTGTGCTGTGATGATGCCCACCTTTGTTATCCACGTGTCTGACTGTTTGTCCCGAACGTGCTTTGACGGTAATAAATTTCATATTATACAGAATGTGAACAAAAACAATATTTATATATATATCATATATTATATTAAACCATTCTCACATAATACATAGCATGTAGATGTCGCGAAAAGTAGCGAAACGCATGTTGCGACCATAAGTAGTTTATGGCAGCGGCCGCTTCCCCGGCTCCAGCGGCGTCATCTCCTCGCCCTCCACCTCGCTGTCGTCGTCCGGCGTCGCGCTGGCGCCCCACTGCCGCCGAGCAACAAGAGGTATTGATACGGATAACTACCTCGTTGGTCTAGTGGCTTGATATAACACTTCAGACCCGGAGGTCCTGGGTTCAATTCCCAGGTCGGGTCAGTAAAAAGTTATTGGGTTTTTCTATCAGAAAATTCTCAGTAGCGGCCCGGAGTTTGGAAGTTGGAAGTGTGTACACTCCCGTGCCTCGGAAAGCACGTAAAGCCGTTGGTCCTGCGCCTGAACTTTTTCCGGTCGTGTCGGATTGCCGTCCCATCGGATTATAAGAGTTAGGAAATAGAGAGTGCACTTGTGTTTACGCACGCACTTGTGCACTATAATATCTCCTGCGTATTTGGCTAATCTCTCTTGAGATTGGTCACCGTGGCTGAAATCGGTCTGGATGACATTATTATTATTGATACGGAAAACTTTACCAGTATTACAAAATTGAAAGTGAGTTTGTGTGTTTGTTTCCTTCGCTTTCACGTCAACTACTCAACCAATCATCATGGAATTGTTGTCTGGGGCACAGAAAAGGACATAACACTCCCCTCCCTTTCAATACCCGGGTGAAGCAACGGGTGGTAACTAATATACGATAGAGCCTGATGACACCTATTAGCATCGGTTCGTATTTGATCATTTGACACACGATCATCAACAGATACGAACGAATGCTTAATCTAGTGAACGCATGAGAACGGACGCATAAAAATGCGAAAAGATGTTAACGTAGCTCATTGCAACTGATCAGTGTAGATAGGCCAGCTGCAAAAACGATAACGTCATTTCGCAGCTGAATGCATACGATAGCCACCTATCGCAGTATTTTATTTACGATGCGTATAAGTGTGTCCAAAACAATACAGCTACTACAGCTAACCATAATTTGGAATCGATGTTGATTCGATTCAGGCCTATTGCTTCACAAGAATACGTACACACTACCTACTGCTGGTGCTGCATATATGAAGGCAATGGTTTATATAATGAACTAGCTAATCGCGCCGGCTTCGCACGGGTAGATAAGAAGATAAATGTATTTTGGATCGGATTTGCGTAAAATCCATTCTTAGTGAGCGGGGAGTCTACGTTCTTATTCTACGTCGGGGAAGAAGTAACTGTGACCAAGTCAATCGAGCGCAGAGCTTATTCGCGTGATGAGTGGAATTTCACTTATATATACAGATAAATAACGAATCCGCTTCGGACCAGCGACGTGGAATAAGCTCTAGGGAGCGTGAGACATTTACAGGCTGTTACTTCGATAATCACTTATGATGATGATGTCCTGCTGACCGATTACGGCCACGTCGGTCATTCTTAAGATAAATTGTATGTTGATATATCTGTATAATATGAGGGGATTTCGTCGCGTAGTAAGTGAGGTGAGGTTACCTGCTCAGACAGCGGGTGCGCCGCCAGCGCGCGGTACAAGTAGACAGCGTACAGCAAGTTGGCCACACCCAGCGTACGCAGCGCGGACTCGAAACCCGCGCACCACGACACCAGCCCGCCAACCACCGGGCCTGGCGAATACACATCCCAAATACGAGAACATTCACTGCTTTAATCGCCAGACGATATTTCGGTACGAACGATGTGGTAGGATGATTTTTTAATTATATTTTTGTTTCATGATTCCGTTCCTTTCGGTTAGTAGCGACATGACTATGCTGCTCATAAAATATTCATTGTCCTTTATGTTTTGTTAGCTATTTATTAATATATAGTTTGATTAAAATTAATTGTTGGTAGAACACGTGAACTTAACCAAGGATTCAAACTTAAAACCTCCTTTATTTTCATTTGACTTTTAGTTACCTATGGCGTAGGCGGCACTGGAGGCGGCCTGTAAGAGCGCGGCGCGGTGCGGCAGCGCCCGGCGGTGGCGCGCCAGCACGGCCGGCACCAGCGCCGCGTCCGTCGCGCCCAGCCCCGCGCCCAGCAGCGCCTGCGGCACCGACACCCACCCAACCTTCGCACAGAATAACTATTATTACTGTAGTAGTAGTTTTCCAATGTCATTTAGTTTTTAAGGCTAACTGTAAGTATTTTCTTAGATTGGTATTATGCTTTCGCTATATTGTCAAATAATAATTGTCGTTATTGCAATAGGTTTTGGTGTCGCATTCAGACTTTTCGGTGGCGTGTATACACTTTTCAGCGTAGGAGGAGGAGGACTTATGACATGGCTACGAACTGTTAACTTTAAATTTAAACTTTGAAAATTTTTTGCACGTTCATTCGCATCGTCAGTTATCTACGACGATGTAACTAGGGACTTCAGATTCAAGATCTACTTTGGGGACGAATAGTCAGATATTTGACATGCGAGTAGTTCAGTTACTGCCGTGGACGCACCGAGGGCGCGAGCGGCGCCAGGAGTGCGGAGGCGCCGACGCACGCCACGGAGACGACGGCGACGCGCTCGGGGCCGAGACGCCGCGCCGGCGCGCCCATCGAGCTCGTAGCCACCAGGTAGCCCACACTGTCCGGCAGGAACACTGCGCCCAAAGCCCAGCGCTGTTGACCGTTTTAAACACGTGTAACTCAACCGAGTTTTTGGAAACGTTTTGAGAAACATGAAAATTATTTAAGTACTCTTTCACTTCAAATATTTTACAGCCAAGTCTGGACTGTAAGCTATCAGATTCTGTTTTTCGCGTAATTTCAAGGCTGAAAAGACATTGTGATATGAAAGATAGAATATAAGACAATGGTTCAATAGATATTATTGATCACGTCACCGTCAACATCGAGCGTACGGAACTGTACCTCAGGGTGAAACTTGTGCATGATCCACAACGGCAGACAAGGCTCCAGTGCCGCCATGACACAGGTGGTGATCAGAACGGCGCCCGCACACGCGCCTGTTGCGTCGCGTCGCGCCTCCGCCCACATCACGCGCGCGCCTGTTGCCGCGCCGTGCGTGCCTTCCCTTTCACTTGTACTCTGAATCAGTCGAGAAAAACTATTAGGACTCCTTCAATACTAATTTGTAACCATTCATTATCACCTACTCAGTTTGTTTTATCAATTCTGTTTATGCTTACCATATTGTGCTCCTCCTTTTGAAGGAGGAAGTACTGCAAACCTGCAAATGGTTGACTAAATTATTTATTGATCGCTTTTGGTAATCACTGTAAAATGTATTTCTAAAAATTGTAATTTTCTTTACCGAGGTTGATCAATAAGGTGATGGCTATAAGCTGGAAGGGGGCAGCTAGACTCCAGAGTTTGTACGCGGCACCTCCGAAGGGGTATCCCACCAACACTCCTGAAACATGATCAGAATAAAGGATAATATAGGATTAGGTTAGGAAGAATAGGGGGAATAAATGATTATTGAGTTTTTTTTTATTTCTTGAATTTTATTAGTTGAATGCAGGAACACACATAACATGTCCTTTTTTTTTTGTTGAGGAGGAAAGGCATTTACGCCTACCGCCCGGTCCACGACCGGGACGGTTATGTGGGACTCACGGGGCAGAAGGCCGCCGTCCTACCCACTAAAACCTCCCTGTACCCTTTCCGTCTTAACGAGGAGCGCCACGGGATCGCTTTCGCATGCTACCGTGGCGACACATAACATGTCCTACGCAAGTTATTAAAAAAGATAATATAATATTTAAACATGAAGCACAGTGATAATGTACCAAGTGCGACGGCTCCAAGTAGCGCGCCCAGAGCACGGTGACTGCTCTCGGGCGGCAGGACGCGTGCCGCCAGCGCCAAGCCCGCCACGCCGCTCAGAGCAGCGCCGCCGCCGTGCGCCGCGCGACCCACGCCTGCGCACAGCGCGCCGCCCGACCCGCGACCCGCACACCACCCGAATACTTATACGAAAACAACATGATAAAAAGTAAAATTACATTCAAAATTTACAAGACACCTGATTCATAAATACAACTGATGTTAAGCATCGACACGGTCTAGGATGTAGCACCCTTGCCCTTCTAGGCAAGCCTGTTAACTCTGAATTTGAAGACGCCAACGTTGTACCTATTAGGAATTACAGACTCAGGCAAAGTATTCCACACTTTTGCAGACCATCGAGCGAACACAGCACGGGAGAGGCCGCGGATTCGTTAAGTCGAAACATTGGTGTTGTAAGGGAAGGTGGAGACTACTTACCATCAGGTGACCCATTTGATAGTCTGCTTACCTATTTCAAATTGAAATACATATATGTCAGCGAGACTGTGGTGCTGTCAATGATTTTTAGACTATAGAATTTGAGACGAGAGTAATTGCATACTTTTGTTGCTGTGTCACTCTGGCGGAATGTCAAACGGACAGTCATTATCGTGGTTGGACGACATCGACGGATCACCGTTTTTTTTAATTACTTTTGAATTATTCTTTGGTTCTGAATTATAACATAACATGGATTTACCTAATGGAAGAATTTTTACCTAATGTCTCTACTGATACGCCTATATATATGTTTTATTATATATTTATGATTGATGAAAAAATTACCTAACTATTATATGTCTTACCAGTTCTTTTCGGGGAAAACTGCATTCCTAACCGTATCATACTCCTTGAAAAACTGTAAAGCGTACTGTATTCCTATGTTCTTACTATTTTTTTTATATTTTATATTATTTAAACAACGTTTAGTTTTTATTTTAGTCAGAAAATAACTATTAGTTTTTGTTTAGTGAGTACCATTTAGAACGAATAAAATTTCTATATTAATCTTCAAGTACCAAATGTTTTGCAAATTAACATTCCTGTCGCGATAATGAATTACGGGAATCTAACGTGCATTGTATTTCAACGGGAAATAAATGCCGGCATAATGTGGGATCTGAGTTTTTAATATAATAAGAAGTTATTTTTATTGGTTGGGAAATATGAGTTCATACAAAGAACCACTGGTGGTTTTATTTTAATTTATATTGCTTGATTTCTGTAATCTGTGGAATAGATCGCTTATATGAATATTGCTTAAGGGCCTAAAGCTATCTTAGGTTAAGCTTTTAATGTGTTTTTCCGATAGATTAGTGATAAGTTAGTATATGTCGTGAGCACATTGTGCTTATCGAGATCGACTTCAACGTAAATTCCAGTAATAAGTGATTTAGGTAGTATGTACCCAATGCGGCTGTGGCCAGCAGTGCCGTGGCGAGGCGCAACGCTACGACCGGGCCCCGCGTGGCCGTCAGCGCTGCTGCAGCGGGCGACAGCGCCAATTGCGTTGCCGCCTTTGCTCCCAGCACTGCGCCCACTATCGCCTGCGATGTTCCCACACCATTACCTGCAACAAAGTGAATGCAGAAAGCGGTATGTTGTTATCAGGACTGCGCTCAGTAAAAAAGGATATTTTTCTTTGGAATAATATAAAAAGATCTTCAAATGCCGTGTGGTTTTGGCATAGTACAATAGGGCAACCAAATCTTAAACGAGTGAGCGAGCGACACGTAAATTTATATTATATACATTTAATATTATACTAATTACAAATAGATTTTTTTTTCTAAAATAGGAAGTTAAAACTTACACCCTTCTTTGTGCCAAAATACTTATAACTTCTCATGATTTCATTTACCGGTGAATTGCGTCCCGGGAAAGATATAGACACGCTATATTTAAAAAATATATGCTTTTTCGATCAAGCGTAACCATTTGGTGGACGCAGACATGTGACTAAGTGACTGCAGCTTGTAGTGCCATTAATAAGTTTGTGTATAAAAAGGCTATCCAGCAAGCGAGTTCGGTCACCAAGAGATTTCGTTTTAAAATTAAAACAAGTAGGACTCATTAAATAATGCTAGTACTCACCGTCGTCCTCGTCGGTGATGCGGCGCACCGTGGTGTTCAGCAGCGCGGCGAGCGGCGCTCCGTGTTCCGACCACAGAGCCAGCGACTCGCCCCGCACCCAGTCCGGGATTATGGGCACTGGAAACGATACCATTTTGATTCTATCATTCTTTTAAGATGAAACCGTCTAACAGTTCCCAAGCGAATAATATACTAAAATTTTCTACTGCGTGAATGTCCCACTGCTGGGCTAAAGGCCTCCTCTCCCCTTTTGAGGATAAGGTTTATTTGAGCTTATTCCACCACGCTGCTCCAGTGCAGGTTGGTGGAATACACATGTGGTAGAATTTCAGTGAAATTAGACACGTGCAGGTTTTCTCACGATGTTTTCCTTCACCGTAAAGCACGAGATGAATTATTATCCCAAATTAAGCACATAAAAATTCAGTGGTGCTTGCCCGGGTTGGAACCCACGATCATCGGTTAATATTCACGCGTTCTAACCACTGGGGCATCTCGGCTTCGGCGAGTCTAATGCCGTTGTTAATATAGCGGGTGTGTTGAGCTACTCGGCCGCATACTTCAGGTTCAAAAACTGTGCACCTCTTTACTCCGTGTTTGGTCTTTATGTAAATTTATCTATAAACACTGAGGTAATGATTTGCATATGATATCTATTATCACATGTGTAGTTATTTTTCGTTCTTTTTTAATAATATGAACTGGAACCTATTTTCACAGTATTCTATAAAATTTGGTACCGAGTACAGTGAGCAGAACATTGTCCAAGAAGAATGTCAAATAGACCAAGGCAAAGGCAGTCAGGCCAGTCGGCTGGTTGTATTCTTGCATCGTCTTCAGCTCAGCATTGGACGGTTCACAACGAACTGCGCTCTAGAATATCTCGCGGCGGCTCCGGGTGCGTCGCGCGTGCGACCGGCTGATAACAAGCAATTCATTTTCAATCAGCGCTCACTCGCGCGTGTGCGCCCCCTTAATACAATTTTACGGTGAAGGGTGCGGCTTATGAGATACGGGTCAGATGTGGCATATACTCAGTGAAATGTCTGCAGACACTGATAAATTATCTTCCTGTTTATAGTTTTAAAATGATGTAGCAAATAAAATAAATAAATAGTATATTTGGCCTCTGACCGAGTAATTAAATATTCAGCAAAATTATTCGTAAACCGCAATAACGCGTAAATATTAATTTTTGTACACCAAATCCTACGACTTATTAACTTCTGTTATTATTAATAATAAAAATCTAAAGGACGGAAACTGCCTATTTTGGTATATAATTTTAATAAATTGAACTGCGTATTGCATTAAGCTTATTTCATATTTCAAATAGCATTATAAATAGTAATTGTATTCAATTATAATTCCTTTTTCTAACATTTTGTATGCCTTCTGTTGGAATTGCGAATTATATTTGTTTATTTATTATTAATTTTATATGTAATTAATTGTTCCTAGTGCCTGTAATTACACTGGCTCACTCACGCTTCAAACCGGAACACAACAATACCAAGTACTGCTGTTTTGTGGTAGAATATATTTTGAGTGGTTGATACCTACCCTGACGGGCTTATACAAAGTTGCTAGGGCCAGAAATGAAAATTTGTTACGTTCGCAGTTCAAACACGTGTACCTTGAAGTAACCATGCAAAAACATTTATTAAATGTTGAACTGATGGCAATAGGGGCAGGTGTTAGGTATAAACCAGTAGCCTGTGTCCTTTCTTGGGGTTCAAACTTGGCTTTATCAAATGCCTTCATAATCTGTCCGGTGGTGGTAGTCAAACAGTATATACAGTACAGTATATATATAGTACAGTATAACACGAGAATTACACTTATAACACCTTTTCTAAAGTTTCCAACTTTGCAAAGTCAATACATCCATCCATCAACATTCAAGCGCCAAGTAGCAATACTTAGTACCTACTGTTTTGTTTCGGTTTGAAGGGTGAGTGAGACACAACATTGGCGATGTAAGTAAAGGTCAATATTTTTTCAATACCAATGTCTATGGGCGATGGTGTTCACTTACCATCAGGCCACTTGTTAGACTGCATATGTAATTAAAAATAAAAATCAAAATGCTTTATTCAACATTGAAGCATTACACTTGCTTAGTGATAGTCAAATTAGGAACTACTACTGGTTCGGAAAAGAAACACCCCTAAGAAGATCCGGCGAAAGAAACTCAGCGGGTTTTTTTTATATATATCATGTACAATATAATGAGATAAACATACTGCTCCTCTTATTATTATTTATTTATTTATTTTAATTATTTAAAAAAAAAGAAATATTACATAGTGGTACTCAATAAATTAACATAACTACAAAAAAGTAAATAATGGTTATAGAGACTATGTTGTGCAAATGTGACTTAAGTACATATTACAAAAGAAAATATAAAATTTACTTAGATTGTAATAAAAGTTAAACTTTATTTATAATTTTTGTTTCAACTTTCATAATTATCGGGAAAATGGTGTTGGTCTGTTAATTTCAAACAGATATACATTTTTATAAAAAAATGTAATGACGATAGCAAAAACGAAACGTTGATTCGTGCTTTAGTTGTCAAATAATTGTCAATGTCATAAGCTGTCAAAGAGTAGCTCGGGTCGGTGGAGCTTGGGTGGCGGTGGCTCGTTCAACGTTCAAGTCTCAAGCTTACAGTCAGGGTGGTGTCGTTTTACTTGAGACTAGTTTCTAGCGGTCGTGGGGCTTCGAAGTTTATATATTTTGATCTGTGTAATGTTGACATTAGTTAAGTTTCAATTAGTGATTTACTAAAGAGATTCTCATCGTCGCTATCTTCTGTTTCCGTGTTTTATTATGGTAAGTCGAAATATATAATTATTAAAAATTTACTATTCAATAATAAAATAATTACTCTTGAAAAGTGGTTTTAGAGTTCTGTAATGAATGTCTGGCCGTGCTCTTATTTTAATAAACAAAATATACAAAAATATATATATTCGAACCTTTTGAAATTTCAACAAGCTTTTTTATAATAAAATTATTTTTACAATACAATATATTTATTTATTTTTATAAAGTTGTCTATAAACCTTAATTTATATTTGTCCAATATATTCTAGAATTTAAAATATATGTAATAAGATTTTTTCTAACTAAAGTAATCACTTTAAAGTTTTCAATTATTTTATTTAAAAATAATTTATTAAAGTAGTTGTAATAGTAGATGACATTATACATGTAATATAAATATAACTTCATAAATAGCTTAGTGTTGTGAAACATTATTAAATAGTTTTTTTTTTATAAATAAATTATACACATATACAATCAAAAACAAGTGAATTTCAATAGATTATGTTATTACTAGATTATATTTTTCTCCAAACATCTTGTGCTTGGTCAGTAATCAGATATCAGGAAACATTTTAGACAAGGATAATCATAACAATCTTGATCACAATGTCCAATATCAAGGATCTGTCCTCGGCTCTGAAACCATGTCATATTTAATCCGTAGTTAAGGCCTCTAATTTTTTATTATGAAGGCACTGTCTTATATCTCATAATGATTTGATAAACTTGTAAAATTCATGTGAATGTTGACTGTTATTGCTAATGTTTTACAATATTTACATGGTTTTTACTTATTGTAATTATATATGTAGAAAATGTATATAATTCCATTGAATTTCCATCATCAGTTCTTCTTAAGTCTGAGTGTCTCTTTCCGAACTGGTAGCTGTTTTTTGACAATTGATAAACAATTGATGCTATTCTTTATTGAATAAAGATATTGATGTTGACTACTGATTTAAAATTCACATGCCGTGCTTTGATTAGATGGTTTGTTTTAAAATAATATATAAATAATGTTTTCAAGCTGGTAATGTTATGTAAACTTAGTTTGTCAAATCATTACAAACTGTGATACACGACCATGCAGTTTTTGTAAATAGTAAATGTATATTAGGCCAATAATTATTATACACCACGAAACACTGGTATAGGACAGAGATGTGATCGGGTTGCTTGTGGATAAGGACCAGACCCAGAGTTACTTTGATTCAATTCTCAGACAACAAAGGTATAAACAATTTTCAGTAATATTGTGCGAGGGCATTGTTTCCACATGCTTTAGTAAGCAAAAGTGGAGTCAACATCAATTTCCTTTAATCATTTGCATCACATTATATGTAAGAAATAAGTATAAGAGAATAACAAAATACAAATAGTAACATTCGATGAAAATAAATTAAACATCTTTGATCTATAAATTAACCCAAAACTGCTTAAATCTATAGACATTAAAACAATTATTTCAACTTCAAATCAGATGTAAATAAACTAAAGAAATACTATATATATATATATATATAAATATGCTTAATTATTAAGCGTGGAAGGATTTGAATGCGTTACGAATTCTGAACTATTCTGCCACTGACTGAAATGAATGACAAGCAAATGTCTGCACACAGCCAATTAAGAACTATATCGCTTTTTTGTAAAGAAAGTCCTCCGAACGTAAAATTATTGTTTTTTTTTTTTTGTTTTGGGGCTGTAATTGACACTTGTGAAGAAAAATAACTAAAATATAAACTAAAGATGGTATTTTTTTTTTATATTTCACTCACAAAATTTAATCGAGTAACGCCTAGTGGTGTTACATTATAATTTATTTGCGACGTAATTGCGATTGGAACGTATGATTATACCTTATGGAATAGCCATGCCCTATTTACTAATTGGCATGATACAACATAATGAGAATGAGTTTTGTATGTTCTGTCCGATGACGTTGGGGTTTGTATTATTTCGTCACTCGTATCATTCGACATTGCGACCACATATAAAAGTACAACAGACGGACGTGGCGAAATAATTAATTTATGTCTACGACGGATTTAAGCAATTTTGGATTAATTTATAGATCAAAGATGTTAACTTTATCAAAAGTAAAAATAGAATAAGTCCTTGAAAAAAGTGAACTGCGGAAATAAGTAATACGAGAGACTCAAGAGCGAGAAGATTATTGTTCGTTTTTTTGTGTAAACGTAAACAATTATGTGCACACCGCTAATATGATCGTTCACTTTTATAAATGTAACTTAAGTTCGGTTACTTTTTACTTTCGTTTGGCTCACGGAACATATAATTGTCTACTTAACGTTTACGATTATAAAACGAATTACCAGCTATCTGTCAATTTCATATATTTAAATTTGTATTTTTAGAATACGCAGGAATTTATTTCAAATGAATTAAATGAATAACTCAGTATTGGATAAAAAATAGCTAATTGCGTCGAATATATTCAGCTCCAAATTATGAGGAACTAAAAGTTCTATCGTAGTAATTACAAATAAAATGTACATTTTTATACTGGACGGAAATTATAGACAATCGTTATTATGAATGCGATTACGTTTTTTGTCAGAGCTTATGGACGGCACCTTCTATTATTTATACATTATTCATAGGTAATTGACACGAGCGATTCGCGATCGCCTGGCCATCAGCCGTGGAGTGTGCGTGTAGGGTGACCAACAGCTCTGTTATGTGTACGTTGTACGTAATAAAATATCACTGCGGCGATGACGGGGTCGCGTGTGACACTTGCAGATCGATACAGAGACTGATGAAAGAGTTTTTGTGTCAATTTTGTCTGTCTCGTGTAACAGGCAGCCTCGTTGCTCTAGTGGTTAGATTATAAGGCTGTAGATCTCGTTCCTAGTGAATCCCAGGGTTGCCGTCCTATCGGATTATAAGAGTGAGTTGTGCACTAAACGATTTCTGAGCACTTGGCTAGTCTTGGTTGAGAGTGGCCGCCGTCCCCGGTATCGGGTACAGGGCCATCTAATGACTAGCCTTTATGGTAATTTATAGGAAAATGAAGATTCTTAAATGATTCAAATGAACGGAAAAGTGAATCGTAATATTTAAGACAAATATTACGTTTTATAGAATTATTGGCCTCGTTCAACTTATTTACATTTGCAAATATGTTATACACATAATATGAATAATTATACTGATATCAAAATCCTTAAAAATAAAAAGATTAAGAGTATTTTGAAATGAAAAGAATGTACCTACTTGAGGTGATTTTTGAGTAATCATAACGATTCTCAATGTCCTAATTGATAATCAGCGCACAGCTTCAGGTGACATGTATGACATTGAGATTTGGAGGAGACTTTTGTAAAGTACAACGGTTTAATAAAGAACGGGTGCTTTAACACCCCAGTCTCCGACACTCAAACTCTCGTTCTCGTTGGCACATCGAGACAAATGAGTGTGATCATTATATACGATTTTGTAAACATATTAACATATCGCGCTAAACTCGCACTAGTCGGTAGTTCGATATTCTAATTATTATAAGAGATACTAAGGTCTGTCGGTGGATACGAGGCTAACGGTCACACTCGGTGGTTCGAGGCGATTCGCGGCTAAGAGCGAGGTCGTTGGAATTTTTCAATCAATTAATTTCTATACGTTGTTTTTAATCGGAAATATTAGTAATCTAAAGAATGCTTCAATGTGTCACTATTATTTTCATGAATCATTGCACTCTACTCGTACACTACTTTAGCAACCAAGAATCTTTAGTGGAACATGGAGTGGTCTGCGGTTTCACATCGCTGGAATCGTAAGTGAAAAGTTAAGGAACAGAAAAAAAATATACGAAAAGTTTCTATATTGAAATAGTACTTTATAGTAGTTATGAACAAGCGACCTAACCGGGCGTCGCGCGTCCATTCTATATTTTAGCGAAAACTGAATTAAAAACATTTATAATATCTAAGTTGCCAGATACTTGACGGCTCTCACAAGGCTGGACCTGAAACCGTCAGTCACCCAGACCACGTCAACAAACATCCGTATGTCATTAAATTAATATGATATTAAACATAAATCCAGACGGGAGCGATCACGACGGCTTTGATTTGCAAGCTGTAGTGACTTCCATCGTGAGACGTGCTAAGTCCCGCTCGAAGGGAATTTTGTACTTGTTTGACAGGGAAAATATTTCTAAATGACTTTATCCTGTGGATATCAATTGACACAACTTTCCCACCGCTTTGACGTACTGAGTATTGCGATCAATCTGATACAAGTTAATAAATTAGGATGAGGAATTCATACGAGCAGAGTATCGCTTTCATTGCTTGGCGGTCTGGCGTTGGGCGCGGCGCTCCCGACACAAGTTGGCACTGATGCCAAACAATCGTACGTCTGTTTTAGTTTTCGTTTATTGGACTATTGTCCCCGATAAATATAATTATTTATTTTCAATTGAAAACACAAATATATTAAACATATTAATTAAAAGTAGCGATAAGGAAGTTAACATAATTTATTTACACAATTCAATAAATTATCCTTTTATAATATATTCATATTTTTATGATTTAGTTTATATGATATGGTTGTTTATATGAAATAAATTTAAAATATAAAAGAACTCAAGGCCGGATTTTATATCCGTTCTTACTAAGCCGGCCCACTAAGGACCACTTTCGACTCACGAGCTAAACAGTGCAGGAGAGCACTATAGTGTACTAACACAGTGCGCAAATACAGGTGCACTCTCTATTTCCCCAGTTTCCGATTGGATTGCAAATTCGACTCGGATCGAAAATAATCGAAGCGCAAGACCAATGGATTTACGCGTATGTGCATTCCGAGGCACCGTGGCGCAAAAACCACCAACTTCGATCTGATATTGAACTTATCTCGACTCGAAAGACGCAAACACTTTTCCACGCACTGAGTTTGAACATTTGAGTATATCAGAAAATATATTTACAACAACGACATGTTTTATCGCTTTGCTTATAGAAATGACGACTCACTAAGTCGTCATTTCGAATAATCAACCGATAGCTTTTTTTTTGTTATTCTCACATATTCATGTCTTCCAGGCATTAAGGTAACTGGTTCTCCGTAATAGTAGAACTCTGTATCATATTTATATACCTGTTTTAGTTATTTTTCTTTTCTGTTACGTCGCTTTGTTTTAATCATTCCATAATTTATAAATATCGAAATTATCGAAGTGAAATAATTATATTATTAATGAAACATTTTTTAAGTTCTGTAGAAGCCCGTCTGGGTAGCTGCCTAGGTAAACCACTCATCAGATATTCTACTGTTAAACAGCAATACATAGTATTGTTGCGTTCTGGTTCGAAGAATGAGTGAGCCAGTGTAACTACAGGTACAAGGGACATAACAACTTCGTTCCCAAGAAATATTTACCATTCCTTACAGCGCCAATTTCTGTGGCCGGTGGTAACCACTCATACCAGGTGACCCATTTTCCTGTACGCCTACCGGTACCATAAAAATAAATACATAAATGGAATTTCTTAATGGCATATCACAAAATGTTCTTTTTGTCGTTCAAATCTTCTAACCGGATGTTCGGTTCGGCCGCGATGCGTTCTGATTATGGTTTCTGGTGACAGACTTGTCCATCCACAGAATTATACAAAACCTTCAAAGTGGCTTTAAAGATAACAAGATGCTTAAAATGTAATTTGAGATATTAATGAAACGGGCAAACGTTTGGTTTTCGGTTAATATAATATTTTAAATTAAAATGTGGTATTTCTAACTGTATCATAATACTTCATATCGTAAACTACACGTAAGTGAGTGCGTGGTGCGTCGTGGTGAAATATTTACAGTATATAATACCTATTAATCAGAAATATTAAAAATATGATATAATATTGTTGTCCCTTAAAACGGTAGTACGTTACCTCTTTTCTTCTGTTCGTTATTTTGCAATCACTAACATTGCTGCTGATTTATTTTTACTTTGGCGTTTTCGTCATTTTAATGTAACCTACATTACTTGCTATTTTTAATGTACCTCATAATTTCTAGTGTCTTTCGTCAAGACGTATTCTCAGATTTGAAATAATTTAACTTTTGTGTGTCCGTTGTCAACATTTGATTCATTCTTTTCATACTCATCAAATTAAAATATTTTAAGTTTATGTACTGTTGGTAGAGTTATGTGCAAGCTCAAATATACCACCAACTCACCACCCATCAATTATTCTACCGGTTCAAAAGGCTTACACTTTACAGCCTTGAGTAAATTTTAGGTTTGTTTGAAAAAATATGAATATTATGTGAATATTCTTACTATGCCAATGTCTTTGTATAAATCGACCAATTAAAATCTGCCTTCCCATTATATTGAAACAAAAAAACACGTGAGTGTAGCTCACATTTTTAACGCACACTTACTTCAAAGTCTTGAATTATAGTGTTTACTTGAGTTCGCAATGACTCCAGGCACCACTTTACTAGGATTGTAAATGTAGACAGACCTACAAGACGAGTATTCAAATAAGAGTACTTTTAATGAAAAGCATGAATGCTTAGATTCTAGAATTAAATCACTTGTTATATGTAAGTAGATGCTTTAAGTTGACGTAATGCGTTAGTCAGGGTAGCTCTGAGCCGCGTGTTCTGCGCAAGCGCAACAAATAAAATAAAAACCTGTTCTAATAGGCACTGGTCCACCACCGACTGGGCCGATGATATTACTCAAATATTTAGAGCAAGAGTATCGCCGCGGTGATTCGGAGTTCACGTGTACCGGATCAGGGAAATAAAGGTTTAGTTCGCTCTTCTAACTTTGTCTTTAGAAGAGTTTGGGGAAACATTGTCCTCTAAACCGATGTCAAGGTTGAACGCAATATTAAAATAACTTGTAAAGAACAAACCAACCGGTACAAAGTCAATTTGATTACTAAATATTGAATGAGAAAATTTATATAAAGTACGATCATATCATTCACATGGGTATTAGTTTCCACGTGGGAAGTCCGCGTTGAAACTGGTGGCAGGTTTAATCGCGTTGTACACGAACGCGCTGCGCCGTTTGCTAGTTCTTTTAAATTTAGTCTCTTTATAATCGGACGACATTACAGTTAGTCGTAATTTATTTTCACTTTCCTTGAATGCAAGCTCTCGCGTCCGTCTGTCGCGTTCACTAGGACCTGCCAGGTGAGTCAGTTGAGATTCAGTAATTGTTATGTATAATTGGTTCAAAGCAAAAAGGCGATCGCGCGTGTAGCACATTCTTTATTACTATTAAAGGCCGCGCTACAACTTGTTGCGAACATGCAAAGTCCACATAAATGTACATTTCAACCCTGGCATGCCTCAATGAATAAATCGGTCACAAGACCTGGGCACCTAATAGAAGTTACGGATGAACGAGCCACTAATGGTTTTATTCTTTCGTTGATGCTCGAGCGTTCATTAAATACTTGTTGATTGCGAAGCCAAGATTAGTAGTCATACTACCGTGTCAAAAAGGATACTTTATTGTGGCGAAGTGGCTCGCTGTCAAGCTCAAAGAGGCCTTCGGATTTCTTCGAGTTGTGTAAGTCAATGTCTCAATATTAGTTACAGCGAAGAGAATTAGTTACACTCATATAGCAATCAGTAATAGCAAATTTGAACGTTGTAACGTGTAGCGTAACGAGTCGACCCTGTGGACGAAACACGTGAGGTGATGGCGACGATTTCAAATCTGGCCATGCATAATAGAGTTTCATGTGCTCGATTTGTGAGACAAAAAAAGCATGTTCGAATAAAATGGTCGTGTGGTGGTGGATTCGCGGAGGATATTCCATAAACCTGCCTCAGAGTTGTATGTAAAGTGAACTGTTTGGAGCTTTTGCATTAAAAGATGTTTATTCCAGCTATGGGATTTTTATTTACAAACATTTGTACACTGTATGATTATTCTGTGGCATATAAACTAAACTGTATATGCTCTTGTGTGTACACGCGCCTCGAGAATCAGTGCAAGTGGATTATTGGCGAGCTTCTGAAATATACGAGTACGCTCATAGCCGCGACTCACGTCTGCCCACGAGTCGTTATAATTATCGTGCATTGAAAGCTGACGAAATTATGTACTGTAAAAAAAAACTGCAATAGTTCTTGTATTCTGGCTTCCGAATTTCAAATGTTCCAACGCGTCATGGTCGAGATCACCCAGTGAAACAAAAAGTCTAATATTTTCATATTCCACGTTTTACTAAACGAGAGAACTATTAGAAACTCACCTGGCTATGTACCTTATGTTTTTAATTGAAATACAATAACTATCCTTACTCCGGCATTTAAAATATCTGGTTTTCTAGAAACTTGGCTTTTATTAGATTGGATGAAAACAAAAGAGTTTGCAGTTCAAGTGCGACCTTATTCGTTATTCCTTAAGTAATAATATTATATTGCTGCAACGGATCATTACATAATGTAATACCTAATTATGTATTGATGTTCTAATTATCACTGTTATATAAATTGGATTGTTTTGTGTGGATTGTTATTACACAATTAATTACGGAGGATATTAATTTCTCGTAAATAGTTTTGTAACGACTTAAACATTTCCGGTTGTTATATTTGCAAAGTAACGTTTGAATGTTATTCTGTCAATTATATTAATATCGTGAATGGTTGGCGTGTTTGCGCCTGTATTGTTAACGGCCCACATTTCTTCGCAGATAACATGAATGGTTGAACAGGCAGCATTCCCTGTAATAAACGAGTTTCGCATAGACGAAATGAAAAGCAAATGACTTTTTTGTACCTTAATCATTTTATTTATATCGTATATTGTTGCTTTTTAAATAAGTCTGTGTGAGGTAGAAAAAGGTATTTTTTATTTGTCTACCACTATACTGTCTTTGTTTTATCCCCGGAAACTTCTGTATTTTCTTGACCATATTTTATGCCATCGGTTTCAATTAAACAGAGTTGCTCTGAATACATTTTACATAGTATAGTATGGTCAGGACCATCTCACATTTAGGACAATATTTGGGCTGTCTGTGATTAAAGAGTTAGCTTGTCTTAAGTGTACATTCATTGCGAACAACTGTTATCGCCTTGAGCTTATAAGGCTTTTAATTAGAGTGCAATAAATATATATATATATATATATATATATATATATAAATTAATATTTTCCGGTATCCGAATTAGTTCTCAACATGTAGTTCTCAAAAGCAGTAAATGAAAAAGTCACGTTGAATATTAGCGATAATTGTTCGTGCATGATGCTGCGGTCGCGCTGCTGCCGGCTCCGGTCCGGGCGACACGCGACGGGCGACCGGCGACACCGACACAAGACATTCAATCGAAGACTATATTTATAGAATGTCACTTGCGGACTCGAAGTGAACTTAAAGTTATTTCATTCTCACTTTCACTGTCATGGACGTCGTCGTTGATTCGGTAGATAGAAGACATGGCAAGTTTAACAAATCATCCCTAAGCAACGTATTTTATAGGTGAGGTTTATCTTTAGCTTACCGCAGTTAATTTACTCAAATTGAAATGATAAAATATACATATCACAATAATTTTACAAGAATCGTTCATTATTCACGCGGCATGTGCGCCGTTCGTGTCTTGGCGGCGGTGTGTGTGTGCGTGTGTTCTCCGTTAGAGCGGTCGAGGGCCTTGACCTCGCTGACCACTGACTCACGGCTACCTGTACTCGTAACTACATTCCTATTGCCCTCTGTGCCCGGAGGACGCATCTCTGATCTATTGCCGTTCAACCTGATCACAGTTCTGGTTTGGTGGACAGCTTTTAATAGCTCGTTCAATAAAAGCGACTTGAGCTTGAGCTAGGAACATTATTTGTGTTTTAAAGAAGCAGGTATGGGGGTGATGTTCATTTTTCACGTTGTTATTTAATTGTATAAAATAGCTAGTAAGGTTTTTTCAAGCCTAGAAAACTCTTACGTATCAGCGGAAAGGAGAAAGTGTTGAATTAAAATTGAAAGTAAGTTAAAATTATTGTTTAAAAATGTTAATTCCAACTAAAATTGCAAGCGCGAAAGTGAGTTCGCTTGTTTATATGTTTGTTTGTTACGCTTTTATGTATTAACCACTCGGCCGATCGACGTGATAGTTTGCATACTCGTCGTCAGAGTCGCAGCGAAGGGCCTAGGGTAGCTAACACCCGCATGTGATATCTCGTCACATGCGGGTGAAACTGCCGGCAGAAACTACTTAAAAATAACTGAAGACGAGGTACATGAACTTTGACGATAGTGTATTAGTCTTCTGTTTGTTACGTGTATAACAGTTATACGAACTGGCTGTACGTCACCGTACGTAGCCGCGATTGGAGCCAAGTCGCTAGGTGATGCGCTCCGATAGAAGATATTTTATCATTAACAGTTAACAATTAAAAGGTATGATCGATGTCAGCGGTAATCACGCACTGATTTATTAGATAATGTACGCGCGTGGGAACAATGGCGTGAGTCATCGCCATATTAAATAAATTATAATTGAAAACGTCTGTCTATCTTAATTATTGGTTTCGAAGAATCTAGACGTTACAGTAACAGTCTGTTAATGTCCCACTGCTGGGCTAAGGCCGCCTCTCCCTTTTGGCTGCTTCAATGCGGGTTGGTAGAATACACATGTGGCAGAATTTCAATGAAAAGACTAGACGTTACGCTAGTTACGTATATAAGAGCAACCCGTAAACGTGTTGATACCACCCTGCTGGGCTACTGCGAATCGTGCAAAGCGGATGTTGTCAGATTGACTTATAAACTCAAATTAAAAACTTAGTAAAAGCAGTACTTGGTATTGTTGTGTTCCGGTTTGAAGAATGAGTGAGCCAGTGTAATTACAGGCACAAGGGACATAAAATCTTAGAACCCAAGGTTGGTGGCGCATTGGCGATATAAGTGATGGTTAACATTTCTTACATTGCTAATGTCTAAGGACGTTGGTGACCACTTACCATCAGGTGGCCCATACGCTCGTCCGCCTTCCTATTCTATAAAAAAAAGTTCTCGTTGATCGGATTTTAAGTAGCGATTTTAAACTGATATAACGATTACTATACTCTGAATGATTTTTTTTACGAATATAATAGAACAGAGTGGCCTGTGACTGTCAGATGCTATTTTTTTTGTGGTTGTTTATACTGTATGTTTATTGTATTGTTACTACCATAACACGTGGAGGTTAGTGTAGCTAACGTCTATGGCTGCCATGACGTCAATTACAAATATATTTAAAATTGAGTTTATCTTTCGTCGGCCGCTGATAGTGCAGTCCGGGTTTAGTTACACAACCGAGCGGTTCCTGGCCAGCGGGCGCCGCGGGACTCACTGACAACTATGTGATGATAATGTCGTTATATTTTGCGCCGTGACGTCATGTAACAGTTTACGAGTTGAGTACACGAATCTGAAAACGGTATCGGTATGAGTCTATACGTGACGCGGGCCCGTTTGAGTTGATACTATTCGCTAGTACAGCTGCGGTATTTTAGTGTGGGGATTACTGAGCCAGTATGATTAAACAAGCACAAGGTCTATAGCATCTTAGATACCTTAGTTGGGACTTGATGGTGTAAGCAGTTGTAAGGATTTTTATCAAATGATTAACCTTGTCGACTTACCTCTGACTCGGGTATTGTATATGTTTGGGGCCGGTCAATACCATTTCTCATGTTTTCTGAGATTAGCGCGTTCAAAAAACTCAAAAAATGTTTGTCTATGTTTAAGGATTGAAAAAACAAATAATAATTTATTATTATCCAATACCAGAGAACTACCTTCAACTATATTTAACATAAATATCTTCAACATTACTGAACAGTAGCGAACGGCCCCAGCGCGCTCCAATTTAAATTTCTATCTCGATATATTGTTAAAAAGAGGACGGATGAGCGGACTTCGATTCGGAATAGAATCGAATTGCAATTTCCCCCTAATTGATTGCCTCTGGCGACAAAGCCTTGTGTGAGACCGCGGTCGCACTCGCTGAGCTACAATGTGATTATGAGAGTCCACACCGCCGTCGTACTAGCGCTCCGACTCAGCGCCGTCTGTGCTTACTGTTTATTTTAATTTACTAATATTATAAATGCGATCATATCGTGGGACACATTCACACACGGGCATCTGATTCATAACTAAGCAGAGCTTGTTCTATGGAAACCAGGCAACTGATATACTACATATACTACTTTTCTTTTGTAAATACATACTTATATAGATAATTACACCCAGACTTAGGACTAACAGACATGTTCATGCACACAAATGTCGGCTTTTAAAACGAATTTTAACTTATGTATATTATATCTACATATAATTTCTATAACTGCATATAATATACATACTGAAATATAAGTTAACATTTAAAAATGTTGATAACTACAATATTCGAATTGGCGAGGCGATTATAATTATGAGCATTCGACTAATTGATAAGGTCTGACATTGACGCGGCCGGTCTGCGGAGATCGTGCTCGTGTAGGTACGCGGGTACAATGCAGTAAAACCAAAATCAAAATATACTTCATACAACTAGGCGCTCACAAGCGCCTTTAAATAGACATTTTAAATGAGAAAACAACCCTTTCGGAAAATTGATCGTACCGAATAGGTATGTCGCAAGATGTTTGTCCATTACAAACAAATATACAAAAAAACAATTCTTACCTCTCTATAATATTAGTACAGAAGTGTAGATAAAATTGCAACTATTGCAACTGTCAGAGATCACAAGCAAAATGCCCGAGATCAGGATTGGTCAAAATATGAGAGCCAGGCTAAATAATGTGCAATTTTATAAAAGAAATAAAATGTTTATCATAATTTTGTATCATTTCTCGGTTCGTTTAAGATTAATCTTTTAATTTTGTTGCAATGACTTTTACTTAACATACGGTTACTTAATCATATTAAATTGGAGTAATTAACATTAATTATTTATGATTATGGTGTTTATTATATTTTTCTTAAATATTTTAAACACGTAAGTTCATCTAACGATAAGAAAGAAAATATTCAAAAGGTGGCTACACTCCTGTTTTCGTTAATGTATTTCATTTTATGTATTGCCGTTAAGCATCAGATAAATTATAAACACAAATTAAGCACATGAAAATTCACATCGGTTAAGAGTCACGCGTTCTAACCACTAGGCCATCTCGGCTTCATCTGTTATACAGTAACAGCCTGTGAATGTCCCACTGCTGCATGTGTCGAATTTCACTGAAATTCTGCCACATGTGTATTCCACCAACCCGCACTGGAGCAGCGTGGTGGAATAAGCTCCTGTAGCCCCACATGCAGTGCCCTCTTAACGTAGTTGCACTGTCCAGTGAAGAAAATAAAGATCGATGTGCAGCTTTTTACTCAAAAAGCTTTATTAAGTAAATTAATGCAATCATAAAATTTAATCTAATCACGAATACACACGATTTAATAAATAAATGCCTGAATACTATTTATAAATAAATGATTATTTAAAATACAACGATTATATACGTCGTCCTATCGTACGATTGTATTATTACCGCGTAATCAATTATAATTATCAGAATTTATACTGTGACGATAATGTTCGTTCAAACTTGTTCGTTTTTTTTTTAAATTAAGTTAATAGTTAATAAAAATTTGTAAATATATACAAAAAGCCGTAACCGCCACGATTATTAGTTACTACTTCTCGTATCGGTGTTAGACGCCTAGCGCCATTGATTGACTTTATATAACTTTACGCACTACTGCTGACAGTGTTAAATTTTTTGAGAGCCACGTGTAATAAAAACGTAACGTATCACAATACGAAAACAATCATAATCTTAAAAAAATAATCAGTAACATTTTTATATATAGGCGGACGAGCATATGGGCTACCTGATGGTAAGTGTTCACCAGCGCCCTTAGACATTGGCATTGTATGAAATGTCAACCATCGCGTCTTGAGCCTGTCATTACACTGGCTCACTCACCCTTCAAACCGGAACACAGCAATATCAAGTACTGCTGTTTTGCGGTAGAATATCTGATGAGTGGGTGGTACCTACCCCGACGAGTTTGCACAAAGCCCTATCACCAGTAATATACATATTAATATATGTCTCACAGAAATTGAAAACGTTTTAGGTGTCCATAATACTTGCATTAGGTAAATAACTTCAAACGATGGCAGTGTAATATCTAGAAAAAGTAAGGATTTTCAAGGGTAGCCAGGTAGCTGTAACTATAGTCAACTCAACGTTGCAATCGGCGTGCGAGGAGTCGTGTTACAATATAACTGATAGGATTTATGGAACCATTCGCTTCAGATATGAGATTGGAAAACCGATGAAAGCTCTTATTCGTAGTAATTACTTCGGCGTCTATTGAAGTGCTTAGTGCGAGTCTGTACCGACGCCGGCCCCCGCTATCGTTAAGTGCGAAACGGAATAAATTATATTGTGTAGAAGCGAATGATGCCTCTTATGCCATATGATATTGAAAAGTACCAGCAACCTTGTGTGCATGTATGGTTGTACTTTAATAACATGATTATGCCATAATTTTGTGTATATTATCTGACAGTCAGTCTCAAAAGACCTAAGCACTTCGGTATCGAATTTCTATATACTCATTCGTACATCTGCAAAACTTTTTTCCATTTAATTTTCCTTTTCATTCTATTACATTAACTCGGAATATGTGATGCCGACGTGCCGAGCTTCATAGATAGGCATTCTTGTGACGCATTAACGTAGTTAACGGATGCTGCGAGGAGACGCAAGTTTATTTCAAAGCTGGTAATATATCGGCTATGTATCGCAAAAAAGTCTACTATTATTTATATTCTAAAGATATATAATTAAGGGATGAATTGCCATAACTGGCATATACATATCTGACCAGGACCGATATACAAAAATACAAAACAAATAGAACACATGTAAATTCTAGATTCTCCATTTAGACCAGGTCATATCCCTTATCGCGTAAACATATTCTTAAATTCCTTGTAATTATGATGTCAATATAAAATCCTTGCAAAGTCACGACACGGCGTCAGCCTAAAATATAGTTCGAGTTCTCGTCAACTATTCAAATGAATGCCATAAGGTTAAATACGAGTACGCTGAAGGTCCTTGTGAGTGTGACGACATTAAATATGTACATGTTTAAGCAATTAATTTTATAACCTTTACAACCGTAATGCTGATTCCGTGTTTGTATCATCTCATTAACGAATGGAGGCGATTTGTTCGTGAGTGATCAATATTGGCCGAACAGAGACGTGACCGCCGGAGGCGCCTTGACACGGTTGCCTATTATTTGATTATAACATTTATTGCGTATAAATATTTATTTTGGTGGAAAATGTAAAGAAATAGTTATTCGTACATCGCTAATAAGCCGAGATAGTTCAGCAAATGGCACCAGGCTTTCAGGCTTTTTAATTATTGGCTGGATTTCGGATTACTGTTTGTATTTGTATTAAAATTAAATACTGATTTTACATATCTACGATTTTGAAGTTTGATTTATATTTAATAAGAAGTATTTTAATAAAACTTGCAAGAATCCTAAATTCGATCGATTAAGTCAAAATACGCATATATTTTACAGACGCGGCTGTGCAGCGTCCTATCGGGAGGCGGGTGAGGCGAGCGATGGGCGCCCTCGGTGCGGCAGGCGCCCTGCGGCGATCGCACGCCGTCGCGCTCGTCGCCCTCGCGGCGCTCCTGCTTCTGCTCCTGGCGCGCTCGGCGCCCCCGCCGCCACCGCGACCGCGCCCCGCACCCGTCCCCGCACCGGAGTCCGTCCCTCTCGACTCCGCTCCGCCCGCGCCGCCCGCGTCCCGCACCGCCGCCAGCACGCGCACGGCGCGACCCGCCAACACGACGGCGCACAACGCCACGGCGCCGTCCGCCGCGCCCGCCGCCCCCGCGCCCGCGCCCACTCCCGCCCCGCGCCGCGACCCGCGCGTGGTGCTCACCCGCGACCTGTACGTGGCCGGCCACGAGCGGCCGCACCCCGAGCTGTGCCCGGCGCTGGGTGCGCACCTGCGCCTGCTGGTGCTGGTGACGTCGGCGCCGACGCACGCGGCGGCGCGGGACGCCGTGCGGCTGACGTGGGGCCACTACGCGGCGCGGCGCGACGTGTCGCTGGCCTTCGTGCTGGGAGCGCCGCCCGCCTCGCTGCGACCGGCGCTGGAGGCGGAGGACGCGCTGTACGGTGACCTCGTGGTGGGTCGCTCCGTGGACTCGTACTCCAACCTGACGCTGAAGACCCTGTCGATGCTGGAGTGGGCGGACACGTACTGCCCGCGCGCGCCGCGCCTGCTGAAGACGGACGACGACATGTTCATCAACGTGCCGCGCCTGCTGCGCTTCGCGGCGGCGCACGAGAACGCGACGCGCACGGTGTGGGGGAAGGTCGTCAAAAAGTCGCTGCCGAAGCGGACCACCAAGTCGAAGTACTACATATCGCCACTGCAGTTCCCGGGGAAGGTATTCCCGGACTTCGCGACGGGCCCGGCCTACCTGCTGACTGCGGACGCGATCCGGCCGCTACTGGAGGCGGCGCCGGCGGAGCCCTACCTGCGCCTGGAGGACGTGTTCGTGACGGGCGTGCTGGCGAGCAAGCTGCGGCTGCGGCGCCAGCACGCGCCGGAGTTCTACAACAAGAAGGTGGCGCTCCACCCGTGCGCGGTGCAGCGCGGGATCGCCATACACATGGTGCAGTACCACGAGCAGTTCGACCTCTGGCGCAAGCTGCTGGACGGGAAGACCAAGTGCGCCAGCTAGCCTGCCGAGCCACGCAGACACTGACGGTGCAGACAGACTGGCTCGGGCGACGTCTGCCTGAGTCGTCGCCGACGGCGGCTCGAACGAATACTCCTTAAGTCTGAATATTTTCGATTTTAATTTTGTATAAGTTCATTTTTTAAAAAAGAAAATACGTAACGAGATCTGATTTTGTTGAACGAAGAAGTATTTTGTAAAATGTCCAGAATATTATTTAGGGAATGAATCTCACTGTTGATTACTCAGACTCAGTTGTAGTAATAAAGCGAAGACAGGTGCAGGAGGAGGGCGGGGCGGAGCGACGTGACAACGACGGCTAGTCATCACCGCGTGACACAGTATTGTCGTGTGCGACTAACTATTACTCAAACTTTATCCATACGATATTATTTTTGTACCTTATGATTACAAATTATATTTTTTATATTAGTTTCATGTGTAAATTTTACATTGAAATTTGTAAACGTAAGCGATAGACTCGCGACGGGTCGCGATACAAAAGCGATTGCCATAGATGTCGTACCACTCGGGTGACGTGGGCGACGCGGTGGACGGCGGTGGAACATGTTCGCCGCACATCGCGACTTTGTTAGAAAATTGCAACAAATCTAGAAATAATGTACCTTTAGTGTAAGTCCCCGGAGCCGCGCGGACCAGGACCTCGTAATGTCAAGAGCATTTTCTTCTATTTTTTTCTCATACTTAGTAAAAACAACAATATTATAGTAATTTTAGTTTATATTAAACTATTAAAGCATATATTTAACCGACATAAAATAATATAAAGCAAAATTATGGGAAAAAAATATATAGAAGATTGCTTTCGGCCGCTGCGTCTCCGTCGCCACCTCGAGCCTCGCCCTGTCTCACGTCTGCGCGAGAGAGCGAACGAACTCTCTACTTTTCTCTAGGTCGTGATATCCGCACCAAGGGTGTGCAAACCACCACCTACCACCAATAAAACCTACTTTACCACCCAATAGCAAACAGTAAGACAACAGTCGACTGTTGGATAGGTATTATAGTGACGTCAGCAGACGGGCGAGGCTCCTGGCGCCTTGCTCATAGCGCGACTCTGTTCCCGCGCGAGTTCATTTACAAACTATATAATTACTGACATTGTAAATACTATTCCATAATTTGTCTCTATATTTTTTATTCCTTTTCGAAAAGAGGTCGGCTGTGACACGAGAGGAGCATCTCGCTCGCATAGAAAATATTTTATTTTTTATTGATGATTTATTATGAATGTTGTAAATGAGAACACGAGTTGTTGTTCGTGTTTTTTGTAGGGTCGGCATAACAGGATGATGCGCGAGCGAGAGAGCGAGAGCGAGAGAGACAACGTATTACGTATAAAACGATGCGTATATTGTACGAGAACAAAACGAAATGAACTAATTTTATTTATTACATCACAGTTTAATTAGAAAATAAAAAATATACTAGATGTTATGCCCGCATATAGCGGTGAGGCACCTGTTGTTCTTATCGGAATAGATGTTCGCGCGTTGAGCGACTGCGCCTCAGCTTTATATGAGGATCGGCAACTACTAGCACACAGCCGATAGGCTGGTCGCGTTCACTCGCAATTACAATCCTGTTCATTCTGATAAACGCCCACAATCAAATTTAAAATAAACAATCGAACACATACTATTTCTTAAGTCTCTGTAATCAGAATCGCTTTCAATTTGAACACGTTTTGGGTTGCGAGTTAACCTGACAGTTATTAGCATGTATTTTATTTTGTGTTTTTTTTTTCTTTCAACCCAATTTAAACATAGTGATAAACGATGAAGCCTCAATATAATGAAACTTTTATAGATAAGTTGATGTTTTTGATAAGATAACAATATTTTTTAATGTTTTTCTTTAATGAGTACAAAATATTGACGACTGCAGCAGCTTTTGAAGTTTTGTATAAATTGGATTGAAAGAAATTGGTGAGATGTACCGCGGCAGGACCCGCCGGGATCGCGGGCCGCGGACCGCGGGCGGCGCTCGGTACGCGCTGCTAGACGAATGTTCGTAATCTCTTAGTGTAATTTAATGACGTAAGCGGAATTTAAATTGCCCTATAATGAATTGTACACGTTTATAAATTTTTGGCTCAGTTGTAAGAGTTGTAAATATTATTCTGCGTAAAAATATACTCTTATGTAAAGAAATACTGGTATTTTATTTACTAACACCTTCATTTTTAAAAACTTTAATTTAGGGAAATAGGTCAGCTAGAGCTAATATACAGCTGTTGGTAAGTGATCACCACCGTCCATAGTTTTGGCAAGCCGAGGTGGCCTAGTGGTAAGAACGCGTGAATATTAACCGATGATCGCGGGTTCAAACCCGGGCAAGCACCGCTTAATTTTCATGTGCTTAATTTGTGATTATAATTCATCTCGTGCTTGACGGTGAAGGAAAACATCGTGAGGAAACCTGCATGTGTCTAATTTTACTGAAATTCTGCCATATGTGTATTCCACCAACCCTTATGGAGCAGCGTGGTAAATTAAGCTTTAAACCTTCTCCTTAAAAAGGGAGAGGAGACCTTAGCCCAGCAGTGGGGTATTCACAGGCTGTTACTGTACACGAGTGATGGAGACGTACGCCGTTGTGTCTCTTGCGCCCAAAGTATAGCCGTCCCACTTACAGTGCAATCCGAAACACAGTTATAAATTGAATTGTTTCATTTGTAGTACTGTCCTTTAGTGGACATTTTTAATAAAATAAACGCATGCTTGCACTTGATGATTATCATGTTGCAATGCGATTTATCGCTGGTTGGTGGTGGCACAGGGCTAAATGATGACGTTTTTTGCCAAATTAGTGCCGATACGAATAAAAAAAATGAAGCGCCTTGATTTTAAAATAACTGTCTCTTTTATATTATTAGCTATTTGCGAGTTACCACAACCATAACTATCATTTTTTTATTTTTGTCTGACTGTCTGTTTGTCCGGAGCAATCTTCAAAACGCCTAAAAATAAAAAAGGAAATAATTATAAGGAGTATTCCAAGGTACCCGCTTAGTATTTATTTTTTAAAAATATGTAGAGCCATCGATAGTGATAACTAGGTAACATTCCGTATCTTTGTTGTCCACTAATGTAGGCTAACCTTTATATATTTGTACGCCCAAAAGGTATTATGTTATACAAATAAATAAAATACTATTTGGGCGCTCCAGACAGTCTGGGCCTTCTTTACTCTTATTACTCATTAATAAACTCTCGTATTTTAACAACATTTGTGATCGTGTTTTATTTGTAGGTTATCATCAGCAAAATTATTTTTTTAGGTGTCACGGAAAACAGACTGTACCAACGAAGGAAATACCTAAGTAATATTTTTATGGTTGGTGTTAGTAGATATTGTATTCGTTTTTCAACGGTAGGAATGTAAGCGTTTTCTGTTGACGAACAATTTGAAAATAATTAAATAAATTTAATAGTAATTTAATTTAATAGTATTTTTACATATTTGCCCGAACGCCCGTTCGCCTTCATGTTAAAAAAAAAGGAAATTTAAATCACTGTAATGCGCCTACATAAAATACCGGAGCAAACATTAAGAAGATAATATTTATCTTAAAGAACTGAATACTAATACAGATTATTACCGTTCAAATATAAATATATACTATATATATTTTTATAACGTGTATTTTTATAGATACCTAGACGCCAAATTATCAAATATTAACTTAAGTACTTACATCTTGTTTTTTTTAATTTATTTTTTATTGAATGGATGGGCGGACGAGCACATTATGGGCCACCTGATGGTAATGTCCCTTGTGCCTGTAATTACACTGGCTCGCTCACCCTTCAAACCGAAAACACGTACTGCTGTTTTGTGGTAGAATATCTGATGAGTGGCCAAAGGCCTACCACCAGAAGTTGTCTTTATTGCAATAATTCTAAAGCAGTAAGTAACCGTAACAGCCTGTGAATGTCCCACTGCTGGGCTAAAGGCCTCCTCTCCTTTTTTTGAGGAAAAGGTTTGGAGCTTATTCCACCACGCTGTTCCAATGCGGGTTGGTGGAATACACATGTGGCAGAATTTCAGTGAAATTAGACACATGCAGGTTTCCTCACGATGTTTTTCTTCACCGTAAAGCACGAGATGAATTATTATCCCAAATTAAGCACATGAAAATTCAGTGGTGCTTGCCCGGGTTTGAATCTACGATCATCGGTTAAGGTTCACGAGTTCTTACCACTGGGCCATCTCGGCTTCAAAGCAGTAAGTATTTCTGATTTATTAATGACTATTATTAATGACTACAATTAACAATGAAAGTCAATAAAATTTACTGTAATTAATCATTATTGAAATATGACTTATTCGGTTTTTCCTTTCGCAAACTAACGGAGTAGTCATTTATTGGTAAGTAGTCATATAATATTTTACATTAAACTTGTATGTTGTGGGTACATAATGTAGATGCCTACTGCGGTACTGCGCCGCAGCCGCCGCAGTCGCCGCGCGTCGTCACTGCACTCTCCATCTTTTGTTTGGTGACATACTCGTACGAGGAAAACGCAGCCACGGTGACAAAGGAAGTAAGACTTCGCAGTTCGCAGTACCTACCTCGCTATTGATATCGACGACACAACTCTCATTTGGTATTCCTGTTGCGTCTGCATCTTAGGAGCAAAATACGAGACATTTTTATTTTACGATATTATTAAAGTCAATTACTATTTGAGCAAATAAAACACTTATTTTTATACAATCGTCCTGTTCGCCATACTGTTTTTAATTACCCAAATTACAACGACTCCTTTTTTTTAAATATGACAAGCAGCCAGCTTGTACGTTCTCTGTATGTCATTCTGTGCCCATCCGTCATCGCCGTACGAAAACCTCCTTACTAAATCTTCGCGGCTATCGCTCACGGCTCACCTCGACGTCACGCGTCTTATACAGGGTGACTGATGAATTAGTATCAATACTTAAGGACGTGATATTTGACGACCATATATGACCAAAAAAAAATTCATATAACATAAATATTAATAAACTTCTAAGTAAAGTTAACCAAAAGTTATGTTATTAATTACGCGTCATGTGGACACCCTAGCTGCGCTGACGACACAACACAGTTAGGTACATTTAGTTATCGCGCGGTACTTTACCTACGTCCAAACGCCGCCGCGTGTTAACAGGGTAGCAGGCTACCTTTGATAAACAAGCATGATCCAATCCCCCTTCATACTTTAAACCTGGCTTAGAACAGGCAAAAATACCAAAATATTTCACTCGTTTAAGCAACAAATTTGTTGACTAGGTAAATGATATGAACTTGGGACAAAAATTAACTGTTTACCTATCTTGGTATTTCCGGCGTATTTAAAAATGGAATCATACTTTTTTACAACGATTGTCAATCATTTAACTACCTATTTACCTACATAACTACACTAACCTTAACAAATGTTCAAAGTGAGCTCCTGCTCGTGTGATACACAGTTCGGCACGTTTACGCATATTGTCTTTCACACGCTTTAACACGAATGGGTCACTTTACTACTCACAGTACTCACAGTATTCTGCATTTGTGTATTGATAAGCCATACCTAATTACTAATGACGGGTCACACTCACACACGAAAGATTAGGTATACGCGTAAGATCGATCGCTAGGGGCGCGCGCGCGGGAAGATGGACGAACCTTACGGCGGCGCTCGCCCGACTAGTTAGCCGCGGGGCAGGGGTTGCGGGTGGCAAACACCACGCCGCACGCGCCGCGGAAATATGTCCACACTTTATTTAAAGTAAATTTTTTGTAAATTTGGTCAAAAATTAAGTACCTATTTTTTTTACATAATTCGAATGAGAATCATGTACCGATTATGCTCCTAAAATATTGATACTAATTCACCAGTCACCCTGTATATAAGGAAATCGATATATTAACCGAAATATATAATTGTAAAGTTATAGGTTATCAAATATCTTAACTGCAAGGCCGATGTTTGGAGGTAGAGCTCTGTTTTGATGCAGGTATGTGTTTATAATGGGGGCTAATATAATAATTTTTATTGCACAGTAATGAATCCTTCGTTTTAAATTAACGCAGTCTCATTCTCTCTCGATGCGACGCAACTGAGACTGTGAATGTCGTATCCTTTGTGGTTTGATACAATTACAATGACAAAGACAAGAATAAAAACGTTATATAATTAATCGTTGGTATCGGTTATATCATTAAGCGCAGTATTTATTTCTATTATTTTTAAAATGTTCGTCAGGAAATAGCATTATCTCAGCCTTTTGGGTGTGTTTTTGTGGATTATACATTTAGGTTAAATATTTTATAATAATTTTTAGATACATACAACTTCCATCCACGCGACTCGCGAGCACCTGAGTGAGCGGGGTTTTCCAAAACGACGCGACGCGTTTTCCTCAAACATTTTTATTTGATAAGTTTAGTAAGCGTTTGATACCTTTGAGAAAAACAACATTTCCTTATTTTTATGGGTTTTGACTTCTTTAATGAATTCTACTCTTTTTACTACTTTGATTTATGTAAATATCTAATGGAGATATATTCATGGTGCGACAATGGTACAAGTCTTCGATAATTTGTGATATATGATAAAAAAATTAGATATTTATCTTGGTAATTTATTTACATATACCTTATTATACCTATAATTCATTATTATTAATTTCATTAATCATCATATTATTAAATTACGTTGTAATATAATTTACTAATTTAATTTTTAAACTATAATTTACTAATTCGTAAAGTGACTTCCGATTATTTTTTGTATAAAGTGGGTGTGGGTAGGTCGCGCCAAAGGAGCGCTTTCGTTTTAAATCATTCCTGGCACAACGTTACGCTGCCTGAGTATTATAAATTGAGTGCATTAAATAATGATTGGACAGTTTTTCGTTAACTCAATCAACCCACACAATACCCACAAGTGTTAACACGTCACTCCTGTAGATATTTTGTAGAGCTACAAAACAAGTATATAAAGTTGTTTTAACATTTCAAACTAATATTTAAGTAGGTTAATTTAAGTAGGTAGGCTAATTTTTTTGGTCATATATGGTATATATAGTACATAGTTATTCGATGTCTGATGTTATTAATCTATGTACGAAGTCGTAGCGAAATGTTTATCGCTAAAAGATATTTTTATATTTGTATGCGGTTTGCAAGTATGTACTGAGGTATTTTACCTTTCTTATCAATAATTTGCTTAACCTTTCATGCAATATCGCTGACATTTCCAAGTATGGGTTTGTTTTTAAAATGTATTCAAATCAAACAACAACAACAACAATCATTAGCTTAATTCATTTGATTGAAGAAATTATCTTAGGGATTATGGATAACTTTCGTACTAAGTACGTACTAACTAAATTTTTTAAATGTTATTGACTTGATGATCTTACGTAAACAATATTTTTAACAATAAATATAAAACAATATATATACGAGTAGTACAAATATCTACACAACCGTGTTAGATATAAGCTTACAATATGAGTAACTAACATAATTAGGTTAATAAAAACCTAAGACATAGAATATTCCCGCGGTTACACGGTTGTATATAAAGGGCTCTATTGAATTTTCCTGTCAGTAGATTTTCGTCCGCAAGATGAAGACGTTGTTTACTGTGTTGCTCCTCGCGGTGCTCGCGTACTGCCATTCCCATCGGAACCGCGAACACGACCACAACCACGGCCATGGTCACCACCGCGACCACAACCACGAACATGGACCCGACGCAGGTCAGTCCTATCAGTACAACAATTTTAACATTCTTAATTATTATAATTATGATAGTTCATCGACAGAGAAGTTGATAAGGAGAGCAGTACTGAGAGTTAACTTGACACCGCTCTTGTATTCTCTTGTATTGTTTTTAATAATATGTGTGATACAATTGTCGTTCAGACTACCGTAGATAACTTATCATCACTTTTTTTTTATTATATAAAATCGACAACTTGTTTTGCGCTCAGCATTACGTATAATTCAAAACCCTATTTTTTTTACAAAACATAGCTAGCTATTATAGACATTTAAATATATGCGCTTAGGAAACAGTCAATGTTGTGTTGTAATATGAATAGGTTACCAGTTACCTCACTGGTGGTGGTAGAGCTTTGTGCAAGCTCGTCTGTGTATGTACCACCCACTCATCAGATATTCTACCGCAAAACAGCAGTACTTGGTATTGTTGTGTTCTGGTTTGAATCGTGAGTAAACCAGTGTAATTACAGGCACAAGGGACATAACATCTTAGTTCCCAAGGCGCATTGGAGATGTGGGTGATGGTAACATCCTTACAATGCCAGTGTCTATGGGCGTTGGTGACCAATTACTATCAGGTGGCCTATATGCTCGTCCGCCTTTCGATACTATAAAAAAATTCTATACCTACTGTCTGCCTACTGGCCACGACAGTAAACAAAGCCGGTCAGACGGGTTCAAGGACGACAGCAAAGTCAAGGTCTTATCGCTCGCAGAAAGATGCACTGAGACGCCGGAGTTTAATTAGTAAACATGCAAGACGATAAACTTGCCTTCGTTGGAACGAGCACACAAAAAGGCAATTTTGTATGAATGACCTACATTATTACACTTTATATTATCACCGGTACCGAAAGTGTTTTACAACTCATACGTATGCATACGTCCAAAAATGGCACCCTTTCGAATAGTTTAATTATAAATTATATTAATATTTTTAGTCTTCTAAAACAGTTATGTAATAATTGAGATTGTCCTGTAGAGGACGTTAACAGTGATCTGACTCGCCCACGGATATCCATGTACTCAACGCGAGCTGAAACACGAGCTAGCAATTCAAAATAGAACACTAAGTACTGAACAGAACTGTGAACTGTGTGATTTTAAGACGACTAAGAAACAATACTTATTCATGGCTAAGCGAGATGATTTACATGATGTAGCTAATCTTACCTCTATATATGTATATATATATTGTGTTAGAAATACTTATTTATGTACTTCACTTAATGCATTTAATGATTACATATTTCTATATTGTATTTGATTTAATAAAAATATAAACGGTTTCAGAACGTCATTGGTATTGTTTGGTAATAAAGTTAAAAAAATAGTTTTCCCGCGCATTTATAAAATAAAGGATACCTGAAGGATTGTCATCGATTTAGCAATATATGATATTTAGTTTTAATTTAAATTAAAATATCTCTCCCATAAATTATTTTATTAAATACATTAAAATTAACAAATAATAAAATGTATTACTTGTACTGGTGTATTTATTAATTGAAATGTATTGAAGTATATATATAAATAATTGTAATATTTCTTAAATATTTGATTACACAAAACTTAAATGCCAGTATCAAGGCAAACTTATCAAATATTTAAGAAAAAAATACTAAACATACTAGAATAATAAATCTTGTATTTTTCCTTCGCCCTTTTTAAATAAATTACTTTTGTTTGAAGTGCCTCCCATCACAAAAACCGCGTGGGCCGAGTTCCGCGGTGGGTACAATGTGACGCGTCTCGGACGGCGTTTCGAGACGTATCGCGGGATACGCTACGCCGAGCCGCCGGTCGGGGAGCTGAGGTTCCAGGTGAGGACACTAGTTTATGATAAGTAACAGATGCGAGCTAAAATGTGGCAATATACACAATTATTTTTCTTATTGTGCCGCAGCAGCGCAGTGGTTAGAACAAGTAAATCTTCCGAGAAAATTCCGGGTCCGGACCAGCATCATTAAATCTTTATCGGCTTTTAATTTATTATAATTTTAATTCATCTCATACTTGGCACTATGGTCGGATGAATATTTGCCACATGTGTATCCACCAAAACGCTTTACAGCAGCAGGTGTTATAAGCCCAAAGGCTTCTTCTTAAACTAAGAGGATCCCTTAATCAGCAGGCGGACAATTTTGACAATTTTGCGAGTCCTTAACGTTCCTTTAGTTGGAATGATTTTGATTTGATCACTTAGGAATCTAATGTTATACACGAAGAAATAGAACACATGCACAGCCTGTAAGCAACACCTCCGAGTACGTCAACAGTTTACTAGAGTAAATCGATTATTAGACAATATCACAGTGTCAATCAACATAATAAAACTTCCCTCCAGCCACCGAAACTGATATTGGAGTACAAGAATCCGGTGGACGCGCGTGAAGACGGTCCCGCGTGTCCGCTGCCCGCGCCGCCGGGCTACTACGTGGACGAGGACTGCCTGACCGTTAATGTCTACACCCCGCTTAAGAAGGATAGGTAAATACAATTTACTATATATTCGGATGGAAATTGATTACGAACGCAATTTTTTTTCAAGTTTGTCAAGTTCTCACACGCACTTTTGATGCGTTATTTTACAAGTTAGTTTCAAATGAACCTATCGTGTGGTCAAAACATGGTCAAACATGTGAACAAACATTATACCGACAAGAGCTGACTCAGTTCCTTGTTATACTTATATTCACTATGCACGATTCAATCTATTCATATCTTCACGCGCGTAAAATTGTCTTGCATACTAAGTTTAAAATTAGCATTTATTAATAGATATCGGTACTAGATTTTAGTGATAATACATAAATGCTACGGCCATATCTACCAGTCTATAAAGTTACCTTCAATATATTTTTCAGGAAGGAACCTCTGCCGGTGATATTTTTCATTCACGCGGGTGGATTTTACTCCATGACTGGAAGAAGCGACTTGGCAGGACCCCATTACCTTCTCGATAGAGATATCGTTCTTGTCACCATTAACTACAGACTTGGCTCGCTCGGTAAATAACTTCATAATACAATATAATATAGATACTTATAGGTAAAATAGACCTTTTTCATTTATTTTATAAAATCAATATTGTATGTATTAATATAAGTAAATAATAAATTTAAATACGCGTAGCATATCCAATACGTTAATTTGAATTCATTTCAGGATTCCTAAGCACAGGCGATGAACTGGCTCCTGGTAACAATGGATTCAAAGACCAGGTGGCAGCGCTGAAGTGGGTCCAGCGCAACATCGCAGCGTTCGGCGGAGACCCTGCGAGCGTCACCATCGCTGGCTGTAGCGCTGGATCTTTCAGTGTCATGTTGCATATGATCTCACCCATGTCTAAAGGTTCGGTTCTCGTCATAGCTCGCGCTAAACTGCCTTTAAATACTAAGCACTATTACTTCATAAAAACGAAAATAAATATTACAAGGTATTATTTAATGTTATAAATTGCATTTTTCAGGTCTTTTCCATAAAGGAATTTCCATGAGCGGCTCTCCCATCAATATTCGACCCAGTCCGGATAATATGTATTCTTTGGCTGAGAAACAAGCAGAGCTGTTAAACTGTCCCACTACCAACTCCAAAGCTATCGTCGACTGTTTAAAGACTAAGTCGTGGAGGGATCTTGGAAACTCACTACTCGGCTTTTATGTAAATATCTTCAATTTTATTTAAACATCTTTTATTAAGAAACTATTCATATATTTCGTTTAAATCTTTCAAAGACATGGCGTTATCTGGTATTTTGAATGAACTGTATCACGAAAATTATAGAGATATGCGACTACCAACTGCAAATCCCAATAAGTCTCACGAGACTCATAAATTATAATTCAAACAGGAATTTGGCTTCGATCCAGTGGGCATATGGATGCCAGTCGTGGAGAAGGATTTCGGACAGGAGAGGTTCTTACCCATCGATCCAGTAAAAGCTATCAAAGAAGGAAAAATGCACGCTGTGCCTTACATCGTCAGCCAGACTCGGGATGAATTCTTCTGGATGGCTTACAGTTAGTTTTTAAACATATTTATTTTTGGAAATAGACTTCACAAATAGTTTTGCATCATCGAGCATACGGTGAAGTTTACCGAGGTGAACCGGCAATGAACTCCCTAGTTAGTCTTTTATCTTCTTTATCTCTATCTTGTATTAGAGGAAGAGCTGTCTTCCTAGAACGAGACAGTTCTTCATACTGATGTATTGTATGCAGTAATTAATTATTCTATTAACAGCGGTGCTGCGGAACCAAACTCTACTGGACAGAATGAACGCGGAGTGGGAGTCCGTGGCGCCCGTGTCGTTCATGTTGCCGCGCGACGGCGGCGCGGGCGCGGCGCGCGCGCTGCGCTCGGCCTACCTGCGCGACGCGCCGCTGCGGAACGACGAGGAGAGCGCCAGGAACCTGGGACTGCTGTACCAGGACTCCATCGAGAGCTTTCCTGTCCACAGGTGCATATTTATAAAATTTGCATTTCTTTAGGAAGCACACAACATTGTATTCGTTTTGTTTGTCAGCTGAGCGTAATAGACACTTTTGTCGTCAATCGACATCAAAAAACTCATATTTTTGTGTGTAAGTGTGTGATATGGTGTACAACAAACAGCATGTTCGTGGACTATTAGCGGTGTCAGTTGTTCAGGTGTGTGCGTGTCGTATAATTAACCTTTGAAACATACACAGATTGGTGAACTTAATGTGCCGGCACTCGCCACACCCCGTGTGGTACTACGAGTTTGCATACATCGGGAACCACAGCCACTACGAGGACCCTGTCACGAAGAAACCGACAGGTAACCATAAACGAAACGAAACGAAAACAAAGAGGAAGTCGAATAGTCATTTTCATTTTTTTTATCTATACATATAATAAATCTGTAACTGATCGCTGTCTGTACGTGGAAGATATATGAGTAAAACTATTACTGGGGGCCTTTATCAATGCAATACAACCCAAAATAATTATTGTTAGAATTGTTGTCTGTTTGTCTGTGCGTTTGTGCGCGCTAATCTTAGAAACGGCTTAACGGATTTGAGTGCGTTTTTCACTAATGTATTGTGGCTAACTTCACTTAAAATATCGTGTTTGTTTTATTTCAATCGGTTCATAAATAAAAAGTTATGTCAATTTAAAGAATCACGTCGAACATTTATTCGATAAAATTGCTATTAAATAACTGTTCGGTTGAATCGGCTGAAACTTTAGCTACGTATAAATGATAGTCTGTAAAATGATCAAGAAAGTTTATGTGAACAAAACAAAGTTAAAAATGTACAGTTTCAGAGATTTATTACTTCCAATGTAAGTTGAACTCAGATCTATATGATCAATCATATTAAATAGGGTTCCGCTTATGCTGGAATATGACGGTTAACTCAATGTTCTCGTGATAATGTATTATTTGCAAAGTCGTTTTTATAAAATATTAATTCTTATGAAAGATATCGAGATAAGATCGAAAATAGACATACAGTTTTTAGTCCTTTTTATGGTTTTAACATATAATATTACAACGGGTAGTTGAGTAGGTTCTTTGAAAATACTCACTCATACACACGTATTTATTTTCGGTTTGTAAATAACTTTGTAAGTTAAAGTTAATAGGTTAGGTAAGTATTTCGTTTAGTTGCCGCATATACATTTTTTTCATGCTTTTGTCGAATTTATACATTGTCGGTTAGTTTGACAAGTGAACCATTAAATAAAAAATAAAAAAATAGTTCAAAATAGTACAAATCGTGATCGCGTGGAACGGTGGCAAGAATGCTAGCAGCATTTCCCCTTTGAGTCGCATTTCCGATTCTCTGGGCAAAAAATGAACCACTGGGTTATATGATAATAAGTACTTAATAAAAAAACAGATTTACGTTTTAGTATTAAAAGTACACAAGTTCCTGTGAAGGTATAGTTTGCGTTCACAATAAATAAATCACAGGGAAAGACATCAGAATAGATAGAATAGACATCAGAGTGATGTTTTTCTCGTGTATGATTCCAATTGTATGTTGTCATATCTAGATCCGGGTGTGGCAAAAACCGAATAAATACTAATATACCACGAAAATAAAAATGTTGTATTATAGTGATTTTCGTAAGTTATACGCGGATCAACCGCGGGCATAGTTAGTATAAAATATGTAGGGGAACTTATAAATAGGCGAACTGATGGTAAGTGGTACCCTACACCCGTAACTGAGCCAATCACTGTTATCCCGTATCATTTTTTTCACCAATTTTCGAAATAAGATTGTGTGTCCCTTGTAACTGTAGTTACACTAGCTCATTCAACCTTTAAACCGGGACACAAAAATACGAAGTATTACTGTTGCGGTAGATATGATGAGCTGGTGGTACCTACCCAGACGGACTTGCATAAAGCTCCACCACCAAGTAAAATTAAGTGTCTTAAGAAACATTTTATCTGGTACCAAGCAGCAATGTATAATATGAACACACATCCAGGCGCGGCGCACCACGACGACCTCATCTACCTGTTCACGCTGAGCTACCGCTTCCCCGACGTGGGAACGGAAGGCGACGACGCGCGCACCGTCGACCGGATGACCGCGCTATGGCACAACTTCGCTAAGCACGGGTGAGATACAAGTATTGAGAGAACCTTCGTCCGCCTACGGATTTAATTTTTTTTTATAGATTAGAAAGGCAGACGAGCTTATGGGCCACCTGATGGTTAGTGGTCACCAGCGCCCTTAGACATTGGCATTGTAAGAAATGTCAATCATCGCTTACATAGCCAATGCGCCACCAACCTCGGGAACTAAGATTTTATGTCCCTTGTGCCTGTAATTACACTGGCTCACTCACCCTTCAAACCGGAAAACAACAATATCAAGTACTGCTGTTTTGCGATGGAATATCTGATGAGTGGGTGGTACCTACCCAGACGAGCTTGCACAAAGCCCTACCACCAGTAAAATTTAAGTGCTTGTTTTTTTATTCAATTTATTAAAAAGGTTTCTCACATACAGCAGTTATATAACGTTAGAAAACATTGTGTAGCACGATAACATTTTATAAAAGTGTGTAACGTTTTGCTACAACTTGTTAAGAATGTTAAATGTTTAAACGATCCTACACCAGTTCAACTCTCGTCTGCCCATATACATACTTATATGTATATACAACAAAAGTTATAATTGTTTGTATCGTGTTGTAATTAGTTGTCACATCATTTTGTTACATAAAGTTATATAACACTAACAATTTATAACTTTTGTTAAAATTCGTTAAAAAAAGTTATACCACGAATGTTACGCAACATTCTCTAACGTTTTGTAGCAACTGTGAAAAATTATGCAGATAGATTAACAACATGTAACAATGTAGGCGTTATAAGAACATGAAACACAAATGTCAGTGTCATAAAGATATTTAATTATTGTTACAAAATTTTCAGCGACCCGAACTATGGTGACCTACCGGAACTGGAGGGAACAGAGTGGCCCCGCTTCCTGCCCGATGACCGCAACTATTTGCGCGTCGACAGAGATCTCAGTGTGCACAAAAACTTAAAGGAGGACCGGATTAAGATCTGGGAAGAACTTTATCCTCTAACTTATTAACAAGTGATCCGCATATTATGTCATTCATTGTATTATGTGATTCAGTTCTTCAGAGCTTCTAGTTGCTTACACACTGCTGAGTTTTGACAGTCAATTGCGTGATAGTTATCGTCCATAATGTATGTGTTAAAGGTATTAATAAATATTTCAAATACCATCGATTGTTTCATTATATTCCAATGAATAATGTTTACGCCGAAGTAATATCGGGGGATCAAACGGTAAATGAAACTAATGAAAAGCTTTTCACTAGGCATGCCGTCCGATATATCAAAACGAATTCAAAATCCGATTTCAATTTATACAAATCGATTCGTATCGATTTCACAAACTAAAAATCCGATTTCAAAAATCGAGCCGAATCTAGTCGAACCAAACGCCAACGATCTATAGATCGATACCACTAAAAGATTTCGAATCGACAAATAAAATCACTGGATATCACCAAACGAATTGTGTATGGTATCCAAACGCAAACTGATTGTTGCGTACTATGAAATTCGCATTCTCTTTCTAAAAAATTGGAATAAAGCGGAATAAAAAGGATAGCGTGAATTTTTGGTTCGGATTTCAGTTTGTTGGATCTGCTACGGAAATTTATTACACGATCATCGAGATCTTACCGCTAAGTACTTAAAGACTATATTTGACTGAGCGCAAGCGATTTTGTGTGAAATCGGATAAATATCAGTTTGCGTTAAAAACCAAAAATGTCTAATTTTGTCTGATCATATTAACAAAATCACTTTCACATTATATATATACAGTAGCGAATCTAAACAGCGCAATTCAGGAAACTGACATATTTTATTACGCCATCTATCGCTACTGAGTAGTAACACATGCCATTATACAAATAAAGAAGAAAGTGAATTAAAGAATATATTTTATTTTTGCGACGAGCCGGTTGGAGTGGTTGGTGGATTTGATGTGGGTTCGATTCCCACCCAGGACAGATATTTGTGTCCATAAACATGTCTGTTTGTCCTGAGTCTGGGTGTAACTATCTATATTAGTATATAATTACAAAAGAAAAATAGTATATCAGTTGTCTGGTTGGTCCATAGTACAAGCTCTGTACAAGCTTGATTTGGGATCAGATGGCCGTGTGTGAAAAGTGTCCCAAGATATTATTATTATATATTTTATTAACTATTGATTATATTTTATATGTAAGGAATATTAAATATAATAATAATAATGTTTTTTTCTTTGCACTTTCAACAAGTGATCGTTAATAGAATAAAGTCTTCCGGTGTGTGCTCAACGATATGTTTGCGATATTGTATTGTCTGCTGACGATACTTAATTACTTATTGAAGTTGATTTGTATTTTGTATCTTACAAGCTAGATATGACAATAAAACACTACATTCTCATTCTCATTTCACACACACACACACACACGCACGCACGCACGCACGCACGTACGCACGCACGCACGCACACACACATACACACACAAACACTTTTGTCAATGTCAATTTCAATCTTTCAAAGTCGATCTGTCAAATTCAATCTTTCAGTGTCAATGTGTCGAAGTAAATCTGTCACTGTCAATTTAAATCCGTCAAAGTCGATTGCTCAAACCGTCAATGTCAATTTCGATCTGTCAAAGTCGATCATCAATAATAATAATAATAATAATAATAATAATAACCCCCCCGGGGATCACCTTGCCGTGGTGGGGGGGCTTACGGGTAGCTGGTACTGGTTCTTGTGGTCCTATCATCTTGACCAATACACATTTCCACATAGCCATATACATCTTGGCAAACACCTACCCAAACTAACGATCCCAAACCCGACCCAATCTTGTCATTGGAGATTAACATGGAACGCAGTAATAAAAGATATAGTTTACGGTCGCTGCCCGGGGGTCGCCGGGGCGCATCTGGAGCCGACGCTGGATGTCACAGCATGCGATCCGTTGGCGATGGGGGACTGAACAGGCGGGTTCCCCTCGAAGAATATGTTACAGCCGACCAATCACCCTCACCTTCATCGACTTCACTTTCAAATCACTCACTTTCTTCAAACTTCCCATCACCTTCTTCAACTGCAACTCTCTTCGAGTCACCAAGCTCTTCACCACCATCACGATGTTCATCCCATATTTCAATGCCAACAGCTGTTGCGCAGGAGGCATGTGCCATCAATGCTGCGCCCAGCGCTGGTACTTCTCGTGTGCGAAATAAATGGTCTCAAGATATGAACCGCTTTATATGGCACACATATTTACTAATTACTAAATGTGAAACAACACAAATGAATAATTATTTACAACTATTGCACGAGCAGTTTAATCAGAAATTCCCCAATATGCAAGTATCGCGACAACGTGTAGGAGATCAACGACGTGCTATTCTCAGGCGCAAATTACTACCACAGAACGTTTTAGATGAGATAAGAAATGAAGTGGCAGATAAAATACAGGCAGAGGGAGAAATAGCAGATATTCCACTCAGACAATCTTCTCAGTCCGAACACCTAGCCTCACAGATAAACTCAAACAGTAATAAACGAATGAAATGGTCCAATGTAATCAATGAAGATATAGTCCGATGTTATTTTGAATCAACAAACCTAGAAACAAATAAAACAGCTTACCGGAAAAAGTTATTTGAGCTCGTTGTAGACAAACATCCACACCTTTCACATCTTTCAGAACAGAGAATTGCAGATCAGCGAAGAGTAATATTTTTCAATAATTTGGTTAATAAAGATAAGATAGAGGAAATTAAAATAGAAATAAACAAAAAACTACAAAATGCAATAAATCAATCTAAACACATCATACCTATAGAATCAAATATAGCTTCAACAGACTCAAATCACAGCCAGCCCGAAACCATTTTAGGTACCGGTATATCTTTGACTGAAAATGAAAGTGATAGTATTTTCTTAGAAAATAGTAAATTAACACCCAACTTTATCGAAATAGAGTTTAATAACGCAATAAATAGGTTTAAAGATATGCATCCAGAAGAAAGACCATATATTCCAAAACAAAAAACTTCTCGTAAATTTGCTACTATTACACGAACATTGAATAATGAAATTCTCCCGAAACATTTAAATAGCAACATAGATTTTAAATATTTACATGCACTAATTTACTCAGCAGCTTATACAGCAGCTGTCTGTAATGGTACAATTTTTAGAGTAAACAATGATACAGTTCAAAATAAATACCTTAAAAAACCGACATGGCAGAGAAGAATTGAAAAAAGAATTGAAAAGTATAGACTAGAAATCGGAAGATTAACCCAATATATTGCAGGTAATAGAAACCAGAAAGTAATCAAAACCGTAGAAGATATTAAAGTAAAGTATAAAACCCACAGTCAATACGAGGAACCAAATATTGAATTAGAACATTTTCTTGACACATTAAAACAAAAATTAAATACTGCATCTAAAAGGCTTAAACGATACTTAACATGTACAAATAGAAAACAACAAAATTTTACATTCACAAACAATGAAAGAACATTTTACAGAAACTTAGGAACACATAATCAGAACACTTTAACTCAAAACACTGAATACACCACACCACAAAAACTTCACGAATTTTGGGCGGGTATTTGGTCAAATCCAGTCGAACATAATGCAAACGCCAACTGGCTTCAGAAAATCGGAGATAGTACGCATATAGAGCAAATGAATTTTAAAGACATACCAATAGAAACGTTCACTCAGATTATCAAACGCACACATAACTGGAAAGCTCCTGGTACTGATAACATACATAATTTTTGGCTTAAGAAACTCACTTGCATCCATCCATACATCCATAATCACATATGTCAATTCATCAAATCACCAGAAACTACACCAAAGTTTTTAACAACTGGAATTACCTACATGCTCCCTAAAGAATCAGATCTTAAAAATCCTGCAAATTATAGACCAATCACATGTTTACAAACAATATATAAGATAATTACAGGATGTATTAGCGAAATCATTTATCAGCACTTAGAAGCATATAACATTTTAGCAGAACAACAAAAAGGTTGTAGGAAAAATAGTCAAGGATGTAAAGAACAATTAGTTATAGATACAATAGTAATGAAACAGGCACTGACCTGCAAACGAAATATCTACACAATGTATGTCGATTATAAGAAGGCATTTGATTCGGTACCTCACAGTTGGCTTCTACATGTACTTCAACTTTATAAGATCGACCCAGTACTTATAAAATTTTTTAGTTGTATAATGCCGCAGTGGCAAACCACACTTAAAGTCTATCAGAATAACACATCAATTACTACTGATCCGATTAAAATACAAAGAGGAATATTTCAAGGAGATGCACTTAGTCCCTTATGGTTTTGTATGGCACTCAACCCCCTTTCCGATTTACTTAATAATACTAATGCTGGTTTCAAGCTAAAACACAATGGCACACACTGTCTTATTTCCCATTTAATGTATATGGACGATATAAAGATCTATGGAACAACTAAAGCCGAGCTTATAAAACTAACAGACGTCACACAATCTTTTTCTACGGACATACAAATGCACTTTGGGGTTGATAAATGTAAAACGCATTCAATAAATAGGGGGAAAACGGAAACAAATACATATATGTTAGAAACGGGAGAACAAATAGAAGCAATGGATGAAATGAGCACTTATAAATATTTAGGATTTCACCAGTCTAAGCAAATAAAACATAAACAAATAAAAAAAGAATTGATACAGAAGTTTAAAATAAGGTTAAATCAAATATTAAAAACACATTTAAATTCACGTAACAGCACAAAAGCAATTAATACCTATGCAATACCATTACTCACATATTCCTTTGGAATTATAAATTGGTCCAAAACTGATCTACAAAAACTACAGCGAATAATAAACACACATATGACCACACACAGGAAACATCACCCCAAAAGTTGTACACAGAGACTCACACTACCACGCGGTGAAGGAGGAAGAGGTTTAATTGATATACATAATTTGCACAATAGTCTCATAGCTAAGCTGAGAAAGTTCTTTCATGATAAGGCAGAAAGTACTTCAATCCATAAATACATAACTGAAATTGATAAAAAATTCACTCCACTTAACCTACATAATAGAAATAAACAATCAAGCGAACAAATAATTAGTAAAGAACAAAAAATTAGTATGTGGTCACAAAAGTCATTGCATGGAAGACATCGAGCCGACTTGAGCCAAGCACATGTCGACATGGAAGCGTCGAACGAGTGGCTGCGGCGTGGTGAGTTATTTCCTGAGACAGAGGCTTTTATGATAGCTATACAAGACCAAGTAATAGACACCCGAAACTATCAGAAACATATTATTCGCACAGCTAATTTCCCGACTGATTTATGTAGACGTTGCCAAAGCAGTTCAGAAACGATTCAACACATAACCGGTGCTTGCAAGTCAATCGTCCAAACTGATTATAAGCACAGGCATGACCAAGTAGCAGCAATAATTCACCAAAACTTAGCCCATAAATATAAATTCATAACAAAAAAAGTAGCTTACTATAAATACCAACCCCGTAAAGTCCTAGAAAATAATAATTATAAAATCTACTGGGATAGAACGATCATCACCGACCAAACCATACATTATAATAGACCGGATATAACAGTGGTAGACAAAAACAACAAAATAGTTTATATAGTCGATATTGCAGTATGTAACACACACAACCTACTCAGTACACACAATGAAAAAGTAATAAAATACATAGAATTGGCTACTGAAATTAAAAAACAATGGTCAATAAACACAGAAAGAAAGAAAGATGGATATTGACATATTTTGTGATAGCCTTGTGAAATTTAAATGTAATTTATTAAATTTTTATTCATCATATAATTCTAATTTAGAGTAATCTAATAATTATGATGGTTGTGATGCATTAACTTATTAATTTGTTATTGCCTAATATCGGAAAACCTTGTTACTCAATTATTCTTCAATTGATTTGTTTTATATTTTATTTATTGGACATTGTAATTCTTTATTTTAATATTTATTAATGATATTAAAGTACAAATTTATAAATATGCTCAATTTTATCTAATTTGTTAGGATATGTTATTATTTATTATTTTAATGTTTATGTTGATGATTTTCTTTCCTAATTTTGTTTCTTTTAATTTGTAATTTTACCTGCATGTTGTGTCTATTTTGCTTTGAAATGTGTGTAACACCTATAATTAAGATAACATTTAGATTTTAATATTAGTTGTTTAATTATGTTCTACTCGCTTTTGTTAATGTATATCTTGTTGGTGTTAATAAATAAATAAAAATAAAATAAAATAAAACACAGTGAAAATTTTACCGATCATTCTCTCCACTACAGGCGTTATCCCAAAAACACTCAAGACTAATCTCAATATTCTCCAAATGTCCAAGTCCACTCTCGCACTTTTACAAAAAGCAGTCATACTGAACACTACACGTCTTACTCGAAAGTTCCTCACATCACCATTGTCAATTTAATATTAAACAAACCTATCACGCTTGGTCATGGCCCGCGTGATAGTTAAATTACCCCTTTTAAAAGGGAGTTAAAAAAAGATATATAATAATAATAATAATAATAAGCCCCCCAAAATCCAACCTTACGTCCGGGCTGAACATCTAGTCCACGTGGGGGGCGGACGTGTAATATAGTATGTATGCTATATATAAACTTACACGGCTAACAGGGCAATGGTAACCCATTAACATGGAGACACGGTCAAAAAGAAAACGTATAGAGTCGCTACCCGGGGGTGATCGCCGGGGCACACCTGGAGCTGGCGCTGGGTGTTTCAGCATGCGAACCGTCAGCGGTGAGGAGTTGAGCAGGCGGGCTCCCACCGACAAAGATGCTACAGCCGAAACCACTGATACAGACAGGACGATTAGCCCTAGCACTATCTCCTACATACCCTCAAATCCATCATCACCTTCAATTTCATCGTCAATATCCATATCACATGAAATTCCACCCATCCCAACTTTGGATGTTGCGCGGGAGGTTAATGCCTGGTTACCCGCGTCCACCAAAGCTGGAAAACCTAGAGTACGTATGAAATGGAGCTCAACAGTAAACATGTTTATCATGCGTACCTATTACTATATAACCAGATTAGAAACCGATATGACTACCTATAGACAACAATTGCATGAACATTTCTCCAGAAAATACCCAGAAATAATTGTTAGTGAACAAAGAATTGCTGACCAGAGAAGAACAATAATCAGAAACAAATTATTAACCCAGAAAGTATTAGATAGACTAAAAGAAGAAGCACGAACACAATTAGAAAAAGAGTTACAGAATAATATACAACCGATATATCACACACAAACACTTCCTGAAATACAAACTCAAACTCACATTCAAAGTCAATCATACAGCCAAAGCACTCAGACATCATGTTCATCCACCCAAACTGAGTCTATAGCTTTAACACTAGAAAATGATATCGAGACATTAGACCTTCACAACACTATAACTGAAACACATACCCAAGAAATACATGATAAATTTAGGGCAGCTTTAACACAGTATTCTGGGATGGACCCAGCCGCTCGACCAAAATTACCAAAACTCAAATACAGCCTTCAACTCTCTCAACTTACTAATTTATTTAATCAAAAAATACTGAACCTGTTTATATCTAAGGACACAAAGCTCATAGACATACAAACTCTCGTTTATTGTACAGCGTTAGTAATATCTGAAGAACTCAAATATAAAATAACAGAATACACAGGAAATAGGAGACCACGACTTGATTATAAGCCCCCGTGGCAAATTAGACTAGAAAAAGACATAGAAAAACTAAGAGCAGATTGTGGTAGACTAACACAATATATCAACAATAACAGATCGAAAAAAGTTGTGAAGAGGGTTGAAGTAATATTTAAAAGTACAAAATTACATACAAAGCACGAAAATAACAATAGGACACCTGAAGAATATTTAGATACGTTAAAACAGAAACTAGCACTTAAGGTTCACAGACTAAGAAGATATAAAAAAGCACAACAACGCAAAAATGATAACATCACATTCATTACAAATGAAAAATTATTTTACAGAAACTTATTAAAACCACAAACTCGAACTGTTTCTAGAGAAAATGTCAAAACACCAACACAAGAAGAATTAGAGACATTTTGGTGTGATATATGGGAAAAACACACACAACACAACGATAAAGCAGATTGGATAGATAAAGAGAAAAATAGATGGAGCCTAATAGAAGAAATGGAATTTGTTGAAATTACAGCGACCGATATAACATACATCACATCTAAGCTACATAATTGGAAATCACCGGGAATAGATAAAATACATAATTACTGGTATAAAAAATTAGTAACACTACATGAATCAATAGCTAATAATTTAACAGAAATTATCTTAGAGAAACAAAATATACCTGAGTTCCTATCAACAGGAATATCTTATTTGTTACCAAAAACTACACATTCATCACAACCTTCACAATACAGACCAATTACATGCCTACCCACAATATATAAGATCCTTACATCAGTAATAGCTTCAAAAATAAATAACCACATTGAAAAACACAATATAATTGCAGAGGAACAAAAAGGATGTAGGCGGGGCCATATGGGATGCAAGGAACAGTTAATCATAGACTCAATAATTCACAAACATGCCACTACCAAAAACAGAAATTTACATTGTACTTATATAGATTATAAAAAAGCTTTTGATTGTATTCCTCACTCCTGGCTAATACAAGTATTACAGATATATAAAATTAACCCAACTATAATAAACTTTTTAAGTACTATTATAAAACGATGGAAGACAACTTTACAATTAAGCAGCCAAAACAAAACTATTATAACTAGACAAATAGCTATTAAGAAGGGTATCTTTCAAGGTGATTCCTTAAGTCCTGTATGGTTCTGTCTAGCTCTGAATCCTCTATCCCACTTACTGCACACTTGCCAAGCTGGATACTCCATTAAGCAGTCAGCAAAAGAAACAATTATCTCACATCTCATTTATATGGACGATATTAAATTATATTCAAAAACCGAAAAAGACATGAAAGTACTAATAGACATTACAACAGAATTTAGCAAAGATATAAATATGGAATTTGGATTAGACAAATGCAAAACTATACATATAATTAAGGGTAAGATTAAGCCTGGCAACTATGCAGTTAATGATAATGAAATAATAACAGCTATGGAACCAAACGATTTTTATAAATACTTAGGCTACAAACAAAGTAAAGGACTAGATCACACAATAATTAAACAGACAATTACAACGGAATACAAAAAAAGAATAAATGCTGTATGCCAAACACAACTTTATGGAAAGAATATAATAAAAGCATTAAATACCTACGCTATTCCCATTTTAACGTACTCATTTGGAATAATAAAATGGTCAAAAACAGATTTAGAAAACATAGAAAGATTCACACGTACCGCACTTACAAAACACAATAACCTACATCCTAAATCAGCAATAGAAAGACTGACTATTAAAAGACAAAACGGTGGTAGAGGTTTAATAGATATCCAAAACTTATGGCAAAAACAAATCAATAAACTTAAAATATTTTTCGAATTAAAATCTCATTCCAGCCACATACACAAAGCTATAACTGGGACTGATCAGAACTATACTCCACTTAACTTAAGCGAACAGAATAAAATAGAAAATAATAGTAATATTGACCCGCAAAAACAAAAAATAGACAACTGGAAAAAGAAAATACTTCATGGACGACATCCTCATGAACTGGAACAACCCCATATTGATGCAATAGCATCAAATAAATGGCTGCAAATTGGTAATTTATTCCCGGAAACTGAAGGATTTATAATAGCAATACAAGACCAAATCATTAACACAAGAAATTACAGGAAATATATAATTAAAGACCCTACTGTGAAAAACGATAAATGCCGCAAATGTCATAAACACCCGGAGACTATACAACATATCACAGGAGCTTGCATAACCCTTACACAGACTGATTACACTCACAGGCACAACCAAGTAGTTAATATTATTCACCTAAAGTTGGCACTTACACATTCACTAATACAAAACACGAACACTCTTTACTACAAATACACGCCCCAAACAATTCTTGAAAATACATCACACAAACTCTATTACGACCGCGCCATACTCACCGACAAGACTATTCACTACAATAGACCCGATATAATTTTACAGGATAAAAAAAAACAAGTCGACTTACATAATAGACATAGCAGTTCCTAACACACATAATATACAAAAAACAATAACTGAAAAAATAAACAAATACACAGAAGTTAGAGAAGAAATCGCACGAATCTGGAGACAAGAAAAAGTATATATCGTACCCATAGTCCTTTCAACCACCGGTGTTATTCCTAGTCACCTCCATCACAGCCTAAAATTATTGAATCTGAAAAAATCTACATACATACCACTACAAAAAGCAGCTATTTTAAATACTTGTAGAATCGTGAGAAAATTCATGCAAATAGAAGAAAATGACAGTCCTCTACCAAATTAACACACCACATGCTGCATTTACTTGGTTAGCGCCCGTAAATGTAGCCAAAACCAGCCATGAGCTGAGAAATATAAATATGATGATAACAATAATAATAATAATAAGCCCCCCAAAATCCAACCTTACGTCCGGGCTGAACATCTAGTCCACGTGGGGGGCGGACGTGTAATATAGTATGTATACTATATATAAACTTACACGGCTAACAGGGCAATGGTAACCCATTAACATGGAGACACGGTCAAAAAGAAAACGTATAGAGTCGCTACCCGGGGGTGATCGCCGGGGCACACCTGGAGCTGACGCTGGGTGTTTCAGCATGCGAACCGTCAGCGGTGAGGAGTTGAGCAGGCGGGCTCCCACCGACAAAGATGCTACAGCCGAAACCACTGATACAGACAGGACGATTAGCCCTAGCACTATCTCCTATATACCCTCAAATCCATCATCACCTTCAACTTCATCGTCAATATCCATATCACATGAAATTCCACCCATCCCAACTTTGGATGTTGCGCGGGAGGTTAATGCCTGGTTACCCGCGTCCACCAAAGCTGGAAAACCTAGAGTACGTATGAAATGGAGCGCAATAGTAAACATGTTTATCATGCGTACCTATTACTATATAACCAGATTAGAAACCGATATGACTACCTACAGACAACAATTGCATGAACATTTCTCCAGAAAATACCCAGAAATAATTGTTAGTGAACAAAGAATTGCTGACCAGAGAAGAACAATAATCAGAAACAAATTATTAACCCAGGAAGTATTAGATAGACTAAAAGAAGAAGCACGAACACAATTAGAAAAAGAGTTACAGAATAATATACAACCGATATATCACACACAAACACTTCCTGAAATACAAACTCAAACTCACATTCAAAGTCAATCATACAGCCAAAGCACTCAGACATCATGTTCATCCACCCAAACTGAGTCTATAGCTTTAACACTAGAAAATGATATCGAGACATTAGACCTTCACAACACTATAACTGAAACACATACCCAAGAAATACATGATAAATTTAGGGCAGCTTTAACACAGTATTCTGGGATGGACCCAGCCGCTCGACCAAAATTACCAAAACTCAAATACAGCCCTCAACTCTCTCAACTTACTAATTTATTTAATCAAAAAATACTGAACCTGTTTATATCTAAGGACACAAAGCTCATAGACATACAAACTCTCATTTATTGTACAGCGTTAGTAATATCTGAAGAACTCAAATATAAAATAACAGAATACACAGGAAATAGGAGACCACGACTTGATTATAAGCCCCCGTGGCAAATTAGACTAGAAAAAGACATAGAAAAACTAAGAGCAGATTGTGGTAGACTAACACAATATATCAACAATAACAGATCGAAAAAAGTTGTGAAGAGGGTTGAAGTAATATTTAAAAGTACAAAATTACATACAAAGCACGAAAATAACAATAGGACACCTGAAGAATATTTAGATACGTTAAAACAGAAACTAGCACTTAAGGTTCACAGACTAAGAAGATATAAAAAAGCACAACAACGCAAAAATGATAACATCACATTCATTACAAATGAAAAATTATTTTACAGAAACTTATTAAAACCACAAACTCGAACTGTTTCTAGAGAAAATGTCAAAACACCAACACAAGAAGAATTAGAGACATTTTGGTGTGATATATGGGAAAAACACACACAACACAACGATAAAGCAGATTGGATAGATAAAGAGAAAAATAGATGGAGCCTAATAGAAGAAATGGAATTTGTTGAAATTACAGCGACCGATATAACATACATCACATCTAAGCTACATAATTGGAAATCACCGGGAATAGATAAAATACATAATTACTGGTATAAAAAATTAGTAACACTACATGAATCAATAGCTAATAATTTAACAAAAATTATCTTAGAGAAACAAAATATACCTGAGTTCCTATCAACAGGAATATCTTATATGTTACCAAAAACTACACATTCATCAAAACCTTCACAATACAGACCAATTACATGCCTACCCACAATATATAAGATCCTTACATCAGTAATAGCTTCAAAAATAAATAACCACATTGAAAAACAAAATATAATTGCAGAGGAACAAAAAGGATGTAGGCGGGGCCATATGGGATGCAAGGAACAGTTAATCATAGACTCAATAATTCACAAACATGCCACTACCAAAAACAGAAATTTACATTGTACTTATATAGATTATAAAAAAGCTTTTGATTGTATTCCTCACTCCTGGCTAATACAAGTATTACAGATATATAAAATTAACCCAACTATAATAAACTTTTTAAGCACTATTATAAAACGATGGAAGACAACTTTACAATTAAACAGCCAAAACAAAACTATTATAACTAGACAAATAGCTATTAAGAAGGGTATCTTTCAAGGTGACTCCTTAAGTCCTGTATGGTTCTGTCTAGCTCTGAATCCTCTATCCCACTTACTGCACACTTGCCAAGCACTCCATTAAACAGTCAGCAAAAGAAACAATTATCTCACATCTCATTTATATGGACGATATTAAATTATATTCAAAAACCGAAAAAGACATGAAAATACTTGTTTGAGCGGTTACGGAACAACAGCAATAACATAACGCAAATGACAGAAAGGACAACGGTTGGTCCTGCAAAAAAAAAAAAATTTTAAATCACAACGTCTTGAACTATCGATCGAGTAAAACGCATATCATTGAATACGACTTTCATTTTAAATTCCGAACGTTAACATTTTGGTCCTTCGACACCAAATTAAGAAACCACGCAACCTAAATTGAATATATTGTATCGAATATATTGCGAATATTGACCGCTGAAGCTAGAAGAGGTTCAGGAGCTGCTGGATGTGGAAGACAGGCTACACGCGCATTTCGGTACGGTCAACCCATCCGCTAACTATCCAACCCTTGCTTCTTTTGTTTTATATGGTTTTGTATATAATTTCAGCTATCGACTAAGAACCTTGTAATACCGCGCTTAGAACCCGTAGCAGACGCTTGTTGACGTGGTTTGTTCTGCCAAAAACAGTAAGTACTCCTCATTTTACAATCCTCCACAATGGCTACGCGTGATAGATCTCCTCAGTTATGTCTCAGTGATGAGAAGGTAGAATTATTAGTACGCGAATTCATTAAAAAACGCGGCATTTTGAAAGCTAGGCTAACTAGATTCGGTACTTATATAAATAATTTTGATATTAAATTAGCTACTGTACAAAACAAAATTGATTTAAAGTTAAGAATTGAAGGTGCCGCGAACCTGTACCGCGAATTTAATAACATTCAGTCAAAGATCGAAGAAAGTGTTCGTGAGGGTGATTATGACGAGCAACTTTCTCAAAGGGAACAATTCGAAGATTGCTATTATAGTACCCTCTCTCAAGCTGAGTTTTTATTGAATAGTGGTAGCAGTGGTAGTAATGATGAGGTCACTACTTGTTCCAAATCATGCGGTAGTAGTCAATTACGATCAGTAAAACTACCTACAATAACTTTACCTTCCTTTGATGGGGCATACGAGCACTGGCTGGAATTTAGGGATACATTTCTGTCGCTGGTACATGATTCAAAAGAAATCAATAATATTCAAAAATTCCACTACCTAAAATCATCATTAAAAGGCAACGCGGAATCGGTGATCGATGCACTAGAATTTACTTCCGATAATTATTCGATCGCATGGGACCTCCTGCTTAATCGATATAATAATAGTAGATTATTAGTTCATCACCACGTAAAAACAATATTCAATATTCAAGCGTTAAGCAGGGAGTCTCCTGCATCAATCCGCACTCTCATAGATATTATATTAAAAAATCTACGCTCTCTAAAGATTCTTGGTGAGCCTGTCGATACCTGGGATACATTAATTATATTTATTGTTGTCTCAAAGCTGGATAGAATCACTGAACGAGAGTGGGAGCAATTTAAAGTCGTTTCATTAAATAATAATTCAAAAATAAAAGTTGATCATTTAATAAGCTTTCTTAAAAATCGGGCGGACCGTTAAAATACCGTTAAAGGCATCACCCGAAGTATTAGGTGAATCATTTACTCAGGCTAAACGACGCTTCTTATTATTAGAAAAGCGGTTACAACGCGATCCCGCTTATAAAAAATTATACGCAGACTTTTTACACGAATACGAGAGCTTAGGTCATATGACACACACTGTAACCTATGGCACTCCGCACTATTTCTTACCGCACAGAGGTGTACTTCGCGACAGCGATACGACACGTCTTCGGGTAGTGTTCGACGCCAGCGCCGTTACCAGCACAGGTCTTAGCTATAATGACATACAGCTGGTAGGTCCGCCTATACAGGGCGATTTAATTTCAATTCTTTTACGCTTCAGATGTCATAGATATGTTGCATGTGCAGACATCGAGAAAATGTATCGACAATGCCTAGTGAATAATGAGCAGCGCGATCTCCAGTTGATTCTCTGGCGAGACGAACCCACGCAGCCGCTCAATATTTATCGCTTAAATACGGTGACCTATGGTACCGCGTCGGCGCCTTTTTTAAGTGTTCGTTGTCTAAAACAATTAGCAATCGATTCTACGAACACCGAAGTTCGTAGAATAATAAACGAAGATTTTTATGTTGACGACATGATCACGGGTTCCGACGATAAACTACATTTAATTAAATTATGCGAAGAAATAAACACGATACTACAATCGGGGTGTTTCCCACTTCGTAAGTGGATATTCAATTTTAAGCGTGATGAGTCACCCGGACCTACGATAACAACACCTGCGAGTGCATCGCCGCACACTTGTAAACAACTAACGCTTAGCGATAATAGCACTCACAAAACGTTAGGAATATGTTGGCTTAATGGCAGCGATGAATTTTGTTTTAATACAAACTTTGAATTTGACAGTAACCTACCTATCACTAAGCGCATAATTTTGTCACACACATCACAAATTTTCGACCCGTTAGGTATTTTGAGTCCATTTATTTTAACAGCAAAAATGTTATTACAACAGCTGTGGTTATTGAAATTAGAGTGGGACGACACCGTACCTAGTGTTATCGCACGTCAATGGAACCGGTTTCTTACGTCTCTGCCGTTATTAAAAACAATTCGAGTACCTCGCTATGTTTTGAGTTGTAATATTACTTATACAGAGATGCACATATTTACCGATGCCTCACAAACAGCGTACGGCGCGTGCATTTACATTCGCACTATAAACGCTAATGATAATAAGGTTACAGTACGCTTACTTTGTTCTAAAGGCAAGGTCGCGCCCCTGAAAACCATCAGTATTCCACGCCTAGAACTTTTAGGGGCCCTGGTGGGTGCACGACTGTATGATAAAATTATAAAGTCGCTTCACTTAAATTTTGATCATATAACGTTTTGGTCAGACTCCACGATAGTATTGGGTTGGCTGCGCATGGCGCCAAGATTACTAAAAACTTTTGTTCATAATAGGACAATAGAAATTCACGATTTGACGAAAGAGCATCCTTGGCGTCACGTAAGCGGGAAAGAGAACCCAGCTGATCTCGTTTCGCGTGGGGTCGCAAGTTTAGGGGAGCTCTCTTCTTCGAAATTGTGGTGGGAAGGGCCAAACTTCCTTCACGATAGCGAATTTGACTGTAGAAACGTGCCTCCTTTTTACACACATGAGGAACAGTCAAATGATTTGCCTGAAACAAAGGGCCCTAATATAACTGCTCTTACGGCCACCGATAGACCGAACTTTGAGATAGGACGTCTTATTAACTTTGAACGGTTTTCTCAATTTACCCGAATGAGACGCTCAATCGCATATGCTTTAAGGTTTTTAAATAATACGCGCAATATGCTAAAAAAGCGAACGGGTGTTCTTACCGCCGGTGAGCTGAGAGAAGCCGACAAATTGTTGACTAGACTGTCTCAAGTAGAATCTTTTCCAGTTGAGTACAAGTCAATAGTCAACAATAACGAACTAAAGAGTAAGCATCAATTGAGTAAGTTAAGTTTATTTATTGATGATGATAAAATTCTACGAGTCGGTGGTAGACTAGAGTATTCTCCAGAGTTTGATTATAATAAAAAACATCCAATGTTACTTTCAGGAAAACATCACTTTACACTTCTTCTTTTCCGACATGCACACAAGACATTATTACATGCTGCGCCCCAAGCGCTTCTATTTCACATTCGCGAATCTTGGTGGCCACTTGCGGGCAGAAATCTTGCCAGAAAAGTAGTTCATAATTGCGTGACATGTAAGCGCTTGAGAGGTCAAACACTTACTCCACTTATGGGAAATTTACCTAGTGAAAGAATTACACCTACTTTTCCGTTTTATCGTTGTGGTGTTGACTACGCCGGTCCAGTGCTCATTTTAAATAGGAAAGGTAAAGGCGCTAAAACTACTAAGTCCTACATTTGTATATTTATTTGTCTAGTCACGCGCGCTGTTCATTTGGAGCTGGTTAGTGACCTTACCACTAAAGCCTACATGCTTACTTTAAATCGTTTCATTTCACGTAGATCTAAGCCAGCTGAAATCATGTCTGACAATGGAAGAAATTTCATAGGACTAATGCATGATTTCGCTAAATTCCTAGAACGATGTAGCTCTGAAATTGTTGAGTATGCTACTCAACATCAAATAAAATTTAAATTCATTGTACCATACGCTGCTCATTTTGGTGGATTGTGGGAGGCAGGAGTGCGATCGTGCAAATACCACCTTCGTCGCGTTGTGGGCAACGCCCATCTTACGTACGAAGAGTTTAGCACTATATTAACGCAAATAGAAGCAATCCTAAACTCTCGCCCTCTGTCTCCAATGTCATCTGATCCCAATGACCTACTTCCTCTCAGTCCCGCTCACTTCCTGGTTGGCCGTCCGCTTACAGCGCCTGCCTGTGAAAATCTGATAGAAACGCCTACACATAAACTGGACCGTTATCAGAGGGTCGAACAAATCCGACAACATTTTTGGACTCGCTGGGCTAAAGAATATGTCTCTGAGCTCCAGACGCGGACGAAATGGAGAAAAAATATAAAGGATCTCAAGCCAAATACGATGGTCATCATAAAAGAAGACAATTTCCCTCCATTAAAATGGCACCTGGGACGAATCGTTAAAAGTATTCCTGGGAAGGATGGAGTCTCAAGAGTAGCTGACATTGCAACTGCTTCCGGAATAGTGCGACGTGCTTACACGAAAATATGTCCTTTAATTGATCCAGACGAAGAATAAAACGAGTGGTGAACCAGTTGGAAGCCAAGGGTTCCAAGGCCGGGGGCATGTTTGAGCGGTTACGGAACAACAGCAATAACATAACGCAAATGACAGAAAGGACAACGGTTGGTCCTGCAAAAAAAAAAAATTTTAAATCACAACGTCTTGAACTATCGATCGAGTAAAACGCATATCATTGAATACGACTTTCATTTTAAATTCCGAACGTTAACATACTAATAGACATTACAACAGAATTTAGCAAAGATATAAATATGGAATTTGGATTAGACAAATGCAAAACTATACATATAATTAAGGGTAAGATTAAGCCTGGCAACTATACAGTTAATGATAATGAAATAATAACAGCTATGGAACCAAACGATTTTTATAAATACTTAGGCTACAAACAAAGTAAAGGACTAGATCACACAATAATTAAACAGACAATTACAACGGAATACAAAAAAAGAATAAATGCTGTATGCCAAACACAACTTTATGGAAAGAATTTAATAAAAGCCTTAAATACCTACGCTATTCCCATTAACGTACTCATTTGGAATAATAAAATGGTCAAAAACAGATTTAGAAAACATAGAACGATTCACACGTACCACACTTACAAAATACAATAACCTACATCCTAAATCAGCAATAGAAAGACTGACTAATAAAAGACAAAACGGTGGTAGAGGTTTAATAGATATCCAAAACTTATGGCAAAAACAAATCAATAAACTTAAAATATTTTTCGATTTAAAATCTCATTCCAGCCACATACACCAAGCTATAACTGGGACTGATCAGAACTTTACTCCACTTAACTTAAGCGAACAGAATAAAATAGAAAATAATAGTAATAATGACCCGCAAAAACAAAAAATAGACAACTGGAAAAAGAAAATACTTCATGGGCGATATCCTCGTGAACTGGAACAACCCCATATTGATGCAATAGCATCAAATAAATGGCTGCAAATTGGTAATTTATTCCCGGAAACTGAAGGATTTATAATAGCAATACAAGACCAAATCATTAACACAAGAAATTACAGGAAATATATAATTAAAGACCCTACTGTGAAAAACGATAAATGCCGCAAATGTCATAAACACCCGGAGACTATACAACATATCACAGGAGCTTGCATAACCCTTACACAGACTGATTACACTCACAGGCACAACCAAGTAGTTAATATTATTCACCTAAAGTTGGCACTTACACATTCACTAATACAAAACACGAACACTCTTTACTACAAATACACGCCCCAAACAATTCTTGAAAATACATCACACAAACTCTATTACGACCGCGCCATACTCACCGACAAGACTATTCACTACAATAGACCTGATATAATTTTACAGGATAAAAAAAACAAGTCGACTTACATAATAGACATAGCAGTTCCTAACACACATAATATACAAAAAACAATAACTGAAAAAATAAACAAATACACAGAACTTAGAGAAGAAATCGCAAGAATCTGGAGACAAGAAAAAGTATATATCGTACCCATAGTCCTTTCAACCACCGGTGTTATTCCTAGTCACCTCCATCACAGCCTAAAATTATTGAATCTGAAAAAATCTACATACATACCACTACAAAAAGCAGCTATTTTAAATACTTGTAGAATCGTGAGAAAATTCATGCAAATAGAAGAAAATGACAGTCCTCTACCAAATTAACACACCACATGCTGCATTTACTTGGTTAGCGCCCGTAAATGTAGCCAAAACCAGCCATGAGCTGAGAAATATAAATATGATGATAACAATAATAATAATAATTTATTTAATTAAAAAATACTGAACCTGTTTATATCTAAGGACACAAAGCTCATAGACATAAATACTCTCATTATTTACTGGTGGTAGAGCTTTGTGCCAGCTCGTCTGGGTAGGTACCACCCACTCATCAGACATTCTGCCGCAAAACAGTAGTACTTGGTATTGTTGTGTTCCGGTTTGAAGGGTGAGTGAGCCAGTGTAATTACAGGCACAAGGGACATAAGATCGTAGTTCCCAAGGTTGGTGGCGCATTGGCGATTTAAGCGATGGGCAACATTTCTTGCAATGCCAATGTCTAAGGGCGTTGGTGTCCACTTACCATCAGGTGGCCCATATGCTCGTCCACCTTCCTATACTATAAAAAAAAAAAAATTTACTGTACAGCGTTAGTAATATCTGAAGAACTCAAATATAAAATAACAGAATACACAGGAAATAGGAGACCACGACTCGATAATAAGCCCCCGTGGCAAATTAGACTATAAAAAGACATAGAAAAACTAAGAGCAGATTGTGGTAGACTAACACAATATATCAACAATAACAGATCGAAAAAAGTTGTGAAAAGGGTTGAAGTAATATTTAAAAGTACAAAACTACATACAAAGCACGAAAATAACAATAGGACACCTGAAGAATATTTAGATACGTTAAAACAGAAACTAGCACTTAAGGTTCACAGACTAAGAAGATATAAAAAAGCACAACAACGCAAAAATGATAACATCACATTCATTACAAATGAAAAACTATTTTACAGAAACTTTTTAAAACCACAAACTCGAACTGTTCCTAGAGAAAATGTCAAAACACCAACACAAGAAGAATTAGAGACATTTTGGTGTGATATATGGGAAAAACACACACAACACAACGATAAAGCAGATTGGATAGATAAAGAGAAAAATAGATGGAACCTAATAGAAGAAATGGAATTTGTTGATGTGAAATATAAATATAAAAATAATAATAATATTTATTTCAAGTATCATTGACTCATTTTTGTTAGTAATACAAAAAAAAAAAACTTAAATGTCTATGTTAGTACTTAACCTAAGGCTATCTTAAAAAAATATGAATCTAAGATATAATAATAATAATAATAATAATAATAATAATAATAATAATAAAAATTTATTGCTTCAGATAGGTCGTACATTACAAAGTAACTTTTAAGAAAAACATACATATTTTTATGAGATACAAATTATTCATACTGGACACATTTTTTCTAATTTACCACTCTTTTTCATTGACGACCGTATCGCAATTGGTTGCAAGCTCAGCTATGTGCTGTGCTATGCCCAGCGCTGATTTTCAGCTTGCTCCTTCTATATTATATTGATTTAGTTGAGAGCGCCGCACCGTTCCGTATCATATTAAAGTATAATGAAAATGATAAAACAAAAAATAAAAAAAACAAAAACTGATATAAAAGCAAGTAAAAGAGAAACCGGTGACATAATTATATAGCACAAAAAGAAGTAAATAAGCAATTTCTCCAGATCAATAACTACATTTTAAAGCTGACATTAATAGAACGACAAAAACTTAATACACGCATGCACATCTTCGCATCATAACAACCATAACTCTATGTGTACGTCATGGCTAGGACAATTGAAACTATGATTAAATAAAAATAAAGAGAAGTCTAAGTTTTTAGGATTCTATTCTTTCATATTTTGCTTCATTCGCATTAATTTGTAAAGTTTTTGTTACGTAGCCACTTCTACTTGTAGACGAAGGTAATATTCTTTAAGGCATTTTTTTAAAATTACAATTGAAAAATGACATTCACGTAAGGGAGGTGGTAGGTTATTCCAAATTTTTGCTGCAGCATATTTGAAAGAACCTTTAAATCCTACTGTCTTATGTTTAGGAATTAATAGTTTAATCTTCTCATTTTCTCGGACACTCCTATCTTTTCTATTCTCTAGCCAGTCAAGCTTTTGATATAAGTAATTTGGCTTTTTGCTCCGTACAATTTTATGTAAGGATACTGCTAGATGAAGCTTCCTACGTGATTTCATGTTTAAAATATTGTGACAATTAATGAAAGGAGCTACATGTGATCTCTTAGGAACGTCAAAACAAAACCTAGTGCAAGCATTTTGAACTCTTTGTATAGCTTTTTCGGTCTTTTTCAATAATCTGGGACCATACACTGTGTCACAGTAATTAAAAATCGATAAAATAAGTGACTCAACCAGGGTAACTCTCACTTTCTCCGACATGAAAGGTCTCAAGCTATATAGAACTTTTAATTTATAAAAAGCATTTTTTATTTTCAGATTTAGATGTTCTATAAATCTGAGATTTTCGTCAACGTATAGACCAAGATTCTTTGCAACTTTTACTTGTTCTAAAGATTCATTGCCTATTTTGATCTGTAAGTTGTGTCCCTTAATGCATTCACGTTGATGTTTGCTGCCCAGTACCATATATTTTGATTTATTCGCATTAAGAACTAAATTATTTTTTTCCGACCACTGAGATATATGTTCTAAATCATTATTTATAAAATTTACTGAAGTGTTTGTATTTTTTGGATCAAAGTGTAGATATACCTGAGTATCATCTGCGTACTGATGTATCTTACAGCTATTTAACTCGCGACTTAAATCCACTGTATATATGATAAAAAGGATTGGGCTTAGACTTGATCCTTGGGGGGTTCCACGTGTGTTAGATTTAATGTGCGAAATCAGCGGTTCCTTTTGTTCAGAACTTTCTATAGAAACATACTGTTTTCTTCCCTTTAAAAAAGACATGAACCATTTACAAGCATTGTGTGATATTCCATAGTAATATAATTTTGCCAACATAAGTTCAATATTTATACAATCAAAAGCTCTTGAAAAATCTAATAAAACGAGTATACTTCCGTTACCATTATCTGATGCCGAAAGAATATCATCTGTTACAGATGATAACGCAGCGGCCGTTCCATGAGCTTTTCTAAAGCCAGATTGATGTTCTGGAAGTATGTTATGTGTTTCTAAGTAAGTTGTTAGTTGCATACATACGATTTTTTCTATAATTTTTGACATAACCGGAAGAATGCTGATGGGTCTTAGATCTTTATAGTTTTCTACTGATGTGATTTTTGGTAAAGGTATTACTTTTGCTATTTTCCATGAGTCTGGAAACGTGTGTGTTTTGATAGATTGATTAATGATATAGGTAATAATATCATGCGTAACAGGCAAGGTTAATTTTATCATAGTTATTGAAATGTTATCATGCCCAATTGCATTTGAAGAGATGTTGTTTATTATGTTAAGTACTTGCTCTTTCGAGCATTCTTTTATGAAAAATTCGGTGTTCGAGTCTCGATTCGTTGTGAATTGGGCTAGTCACCTCTGCGCCATTCCATTAGAAATAGCGCAGCAGTGACCCACATATGTGCAGTCCAGCCTGCTCGCGATTAGTTTCAAGATGCTGTTGGTACTGCCCCGCACTCTGCGCACCAGGGCTCCACATCTTTTACGCATAGTAGTATAAAAACAGTCCACGTGTGCCTCCGCGAACATCCCTGATGCGCTACAAAATCGGGGCAGCCCCATCAGCACCCTGAAAGCATTATTATATTGAACACGAATAGCGTTGTACGACTTTTGCGAATACTTGGCCCACAGGTTGCACGTGTAGAAATTCATACAATATGCTCTGAACAACGTGCCCTTGACGCTCTCCGAACAGCGCGTAAACCTGCGAGCCAGCATGTTCGCTCTCAGTGACAACGCCCTCCGTTCTCTTTCAATATCAGCGTCGTCTTTGAGGTCTGAGGTCAATATATGACCAAGATATTTAAATTGGGAAACCCTTTGCAGTGCTGTACCATTGAGCATTACAGGTGGTACACTACTTGGCACTTTACCTCCGGCCTCAAAAACCATCACTACACTTTTCTTTGCATTATAGTTAAGACCATGACCTCCCACATAATCCTCACATTTGGCCATCAGTTTTCTAAGACCACAAATAGACGCACTCAACAGCACCATGTCATCGGCATAGCTAATGTTATTGACACAAATACCGTCTATGTAACAGCCGATCCTGGTGCTGCTAAGCTCGGCGATTAAATCGTTTACATAAAGGTTAAAGAGTGTTGGCGAGCTCAATCCTCCCTGCCTCACCCCACACTCCAACCCATATGGACGTGACAATGCTCCTGCCCATCGGACATTATTGACCTGATTTCCATACCAAAATTTAAAGACATTGAAGATCAGTTCTGAAGGTATGCCAATCTCGTTCATTTTACGCCATAAGATGTCGTACGAAACCAGATCAAATGCCTTCGACATGTCAAGAAAACATGCAACAAGAAAACATATATTCTCCCGGCGATAATGCCTCGCCGTTAGACTGATCTAAATGCGTTGTAATGATAGTGTCGTCTTATTGAGACAATCCTATCGGTCCACTATCACGGTAAGCTCCTCTTTTTGTGTTTACACCCATAGTTGAAAAAGGCGGCGAAGGTAATTTGCCCATAAGACATTCCTTCCTAACACATTCAAGTTGCTCAACAGTAGCATATGTTGACTTAATACTTTTGATTTCCGCCTGTACTATCATCAGATCTTTAAGCAGCTTGGAGACATCTAGGTGGTCAAATGTTATAGGTGGTAGTTTTTCCAAATCTCTAGCCACGAACACAGGTAATACATCAGGATCTGTTACTTTAAACACATTTATGATGTCGTGCAGTAAGCGATTTTCCTTGCCTCTTCCTTTGCGAACAGTTTTACGTAAATCCGATGTTAACGATTCCAGGAGTAAGCTATTGGCTTTTTCAATTTGTTCACTAGAAAAAGCTGACGTACATATTTTCACCAAACTCACTTCATCCGCTATTGAAACTTTATTTTGAATATAAGCTAAAAGCTCATTAACAACGAGATGACAATTGTTACACTTTAATGTATTACTCGTCATTGTCGCAAATGCATCCGTCTGACGCTTCATTCGAAAAACGTCCGATGCGCCTCGATGCGCGCGCGCGACTGATCAATATCAATCAGTCAAAGTCAATGTGTCAAAGTCCATCTATCAATGTCATCCGTCAAATTCTATCTGTCAAAGCGTCAATGTCAATTTTTTTTTATATTTCCCGGAAGGGCAAGTGACTCTACTCCACCTGATGGTAACTGTTAGTAGAGTCCAAACGCGACGACGGCCAGTACAGTCGGGAAGTAGGTTCTGCACTAGCCGCCTTCGCCTTGCCGGCCCGCAAGATGCCTCTTCACGCCTCGTTTGAAGGAACCCGGGTTGTAAGTGGAAGGGAACACGTGAGCTGGTAAGGAATTCCATTTCGACACCAACTATACCACCACCATCACCAATAGCAACCACAACAACAACCACCACTACTACTACTGGTGGTACTTACTGGTGGTAGGGCTTTGTGCAAGCTCGTCTGGGTAGGTACCACCCACTCATCAGATAATCTACTGCAAAACAGCAGTACTTGGTATTGTTGTGTTCCAGTTTAAAGGGTGAGTGAGCCAGTATAATAACAGGCACAAGGGACATAAAAACTTAGGTCCCAAGGTTAGTGGCGCATTGGCGATGTAAGCGATGGTTAACATTTCTTACAGTGCCAATGTCTAAGGGCGTTTGGTGACCGGTTACCATCAGGTAGCCTGTATGATCGTCCGCCTTCCTTTTCTTTAAAAAACCACTATTACCACCAACAACAACATCAATCTGTCAAAGTATAGCTGTCAAACTGCAACGTCAAAGTCGATATGTCAATTTCAATCTGTCAAACTATGAATGTCAATTTCAATCTGTCTAAAGTAGATTTGTCAATGTCAATCTGTTAAAGTCATGTGTCAAAGTCAAACTGTAAAAATGTCTGTCAAACTATAGATTTCAATGTCATCTGTCAAAGTCGATCTGTCAATGTCATCCGTCAAAGTCTATCTGTCAAACCGTCAATGTGAATTTCGATCTGTCAAAGTCGATCGTTTTAAGGTCAATCTGTCATTTTCGATCTGTCAGTGTCAATCTGTCAAAGTCAATGTCAATTTCGATCCGTCAAAGTTGATCTTTTCAATTTCAATCTGTCAAAGTCGATCTGTCAGTGTCAATCTGTCAAAGTAAATGTGTGAAAGTTGCAATGTCTACCACCACCTACCATACCACCACAACTACCAATTACAACCACAACAACAACAACAACGATTACAACACCATCAACAATAACAACCATCACTACTACCACTACTACTTACACCAACAACATCAACAAAGATAACATCAACCACCACTACTACCATTACTACTAACACCAACAACATCAAAAACAACAACAACAACCACCACTACCACCACCATTACTACGACCGACAACATCAACAACAACAACAACCACCGCTACCACCACCACTACTACCACCAACGACAACATCAATCTGTCAAAGTATATCTGTCAAAGTTGTTCTGTCAATGTCATCCATCAAAGTCTACCTGTCAAAACGTCAATGTAAATGTAAATTTAGCTTGGAAAATAGTTATTCCAAAAGAAAATGTTATTGATACTATTCATAATAATCATGATTCTTTAGATTCAAGTCATTTAGGTATTCATAAAATTTTAAATAAGTTAAAACTTCACTACTATTGGCCTATTATGTTTAAAGATGCAAAAGAATATATTTCAAATTTTGAAACCTGTAAAGCTTATAAGCACTAAAGCTCCACCTTTTGGTATATGAGGATAGTTGCTCAGCCTATGCTTACGCTATCTATTGATATAGTTGGTCCATTGCCTAAAACTTATCCTGGTCAACGATACATTTGTACAATATTGGATGTATTTACTAAATATTTTTGGTTAATTCTTAGATTCTTAGAAAAAGATATGTCATAAATTTGGTTGTCCAATAATTACCAATTGTCATAAGGCTTGTACTGCTAACGGTAGTTCACCAGATGTTTTAGGTACTAAAGATATTCGAATTACTTGTGACAATGTAACTCGCATTGTAGAATTCATGGTGGTTCCTTCACTAAATCCAGATATTATTCTAGGATTTGATTTTAGACTCGCATTTATTTAAGCTCATGAATTATTTAAAAATATAACTCATGAAAATAAAATTAAAAACAATAATTCTATAATCTAATTTGTTTAAAGTAAATATAATTAAGTTACATAGTATAAATTTTTAGTCTTATCAAGTAAAATTATACAAAATAAGTTTAACAAAACAACACAATAAGTCGTTGTCTAAGTGAATATAAAATTAATTTTATAAATATAAATATTACCAAAGTTTAATTTTCCAATCCAAGTAACAAAGTATAATATTACTATTTTTATAACCTTCGAATGCCAACTTTTTAAATAAATTATTAAGTTACAGTGAATATAAATCACACGCGGTTTCACTAACGCGGTGAAAATAATATGTAAAAATAAAATACCAAAGTCCAGTTCTTTAAGTTAGTTAATTAAATTTTAAGAAACAAATATCTTGAAGACATCTTGAAATATAACTCCAAAAGTTAAGTTTCTTAAGAATCCAATTCGAAATTCCAAGGGTAGTTAAAAAATATTGAATGTTAAAATCAGGCATCCGGTCTATCCCGGTTATTTTCCACGACGTGTCAGGATAATAGCACATCTACGATCATTAAAACAATCTATCACAGATTTTAATTAATTTTACCAAAATGTGCAATATTGTTCATGAAAACAGCTCTATTGAACAATATTAGGATATTAACATAAAAAAAAAGTTACAAAAGTTCAAAAACTAATTTAGGTCACCATTACGAACCAATGACCGGAAGGAAAGTGAATTCTTCGAGAAATGTCAAAGAGCATCTCAAAGATAATAAATTAAAATTAGTTCCAAATGTATAATGCATAAAAATTTGCATTATGACGAGACGTCAAATTTAGCGGTATTTTTTAAATGTTGTATAAACACCCAATCAAAAAATAAAAGAGGAGCTCGCTTTGAGAGACTGTTTTATTTGACTCTACAAAAGCAATAGAGATCGACTCTATTGAACAAAGTATTAAAGTGTCTTAAGCAATTTGAAACTCTAGAAAAGAAGATTGAAAAATTTAAACTAACTTAGTTTCAAAACTATAACAAATGTTATTTCTAAGAAAAAGTAAATCTATAATAAAGTAAATATATATACGCTATACCAACAATACCTTGGAGATGAGAACTCAATTTAGTCTCACTCGAGACCAAAAAGTTGTTACACAAAACTTTATTGTTAACAAGGAATTGAGTAAAAGTAATTATTAAACACCTTAACCTTAGAGATGAGGACTCAATATAGTGTCACTCGAAAGCGTAGTCTAATAAAACTTGTGTTAATTTAGAGTAAGGAAGTCTAAAGTTTTTCTTTACTCGAAAGATGGAAAATTTAATGAAATATTAGGTCTAAGGAATATACAAAACTTATAGTACACCAACAACACAAACCAATTTTTTTTAACTATAACAAAACAAAGAAATATGACTTACGTGGCCGACATAACACTATACGACTTTCCGAACACAAAAGCATACAATAATAGTTTGTACTGTGACCGACTACACAATCAGCTTTCCGAGCAGTCTATGACCGGCCCAATACTACCAGTTTTCCGAGCACAGAACAAATTAACAAAACAAAATGTTTCAAAAAAGATCAATAATCCAATTCTAAGGATTATATCTAGAAAACTTTAACTAAAAATAACTGATTACTAAAATATGTAATGACGTTCAACAAAACTACAAAAATGTTATTTACAAGAACTCATAAGCAATATGCTTACAAAAGTATAAACACAAAAAATATATATTGTAAGAACAATATCACAAATATAACAAACAATATATATGGAATCATTTTATTTTAAAAACCAAAATGTCCTAAGCTAAACTTTAGAAAAATATAATTGTAGAAAGATATTCAAATTGAAACCCTATCACTCAATCAACTCACAAGTTTATAGCGAACTTTCTATCATACCTCTCGCTCATTCTTCTCTAACAAAGCTATATTTATTCCAAAGCTTAATATATTAGTTATACCAAAAATTTTTTTTTTTTTTTTTCAGCCTTTTGCCGTCCACTGCTGGACGAAAGCCTCCCCCATAGAACGCCAACCATCCCGATCTTGGGCAGTCCGCATCCATCCCGTACCTGCCACCTTTTTTAAATCGTCGGTCCATCTTGTCACAGGGCGCCCTACACTACGTTTGCCTAAGCGTGGTCTCCACTCTAACACGTGTCGGCTCCATCGGCCATCAATGCGTCTGGAGACATGACCAGCCCACTTCCACTTCAGCGAGCTAATTCTCCGCGCGATGTCGGTGACTTTAGTTCTCTGGCGAATGTCCTCATTTCGGATTCTATCGCCCAGAGAAACCCCAAGCATCGCGCGTTCCATCGCTCGCTGAGCGACCTTAAATTTGTGGACCAGTCCTACGGTGAGTGTCCACGTTTCGGCACCGTAAGTCATTACAGGTAGGACGCACTGATTAAAGACCCTGGTCTTAAGCGACTGGGGGATCGACGATTCAAAAATATGACGCAATTTCCCGAATGCCGCCCAGCCCAAACGTATTCTTCTTTTAGCCTCCTTCTCAAAGTTGTGCCGGCCAAGTTGTATAGTTTGGCCCAGGTAGATATATTCCTGCACAACTTCAAGTGGAGAGCCATTTACGACCATTGGTCCCGGGGATACACGATTGTTTGCCATAATTTTGGTCTTTTCAATGTTCATCCCGAGACCTACTCGTCTCGAAGAATCGCTCAGGTTGTTTAGCATCTCTTCCAAATCCTGCAGAGTCTCCGCCATGATGACAATGTCGTCGGCAAATCGCAGATGTGTAATGTGTTAGCCATTGATATTAATGTCGCGTCCGTTCCAATCGAGTTCCTAAAAAGTTTCGGGGAGATTACATCCCCCTGTCTTACCCCGCGATGCAATTGGATTGGTCTTGTGCTCTGATCTTGTACTTGGACGGTCATGGATGCGGCTTCGTACAAACACTTCAACACCTGGATATACCGATAGTCAATTAGGAACCTCTGCATGGATTCCAGAACAGCCCAGGTCTCAATGGTATCGAAGGCTTTTTCGTAGTCCACAAACGCTAGGCATAGAGGCTGATTATATTCCTCGGTCTTCTGTATTATTTGCCTAAGTGTGTGTATGTGGTCTACGGTACTGAAGCCTTTTCGAAACCCAGCCTGCTCAACGGGTTGGAAGTCATCGAATTTCCGGGCAAGACGATTCGTGATTACCCTCGAAAACAACTTGTAAACATGGCTTAAAAGTGAAATGGGGCGGTAGTTCTTCAGAAGAGCTTTATCACCCTTCTTGAAAAACAGAACCACCACACTTCTGCTCCATGTCTTCGTTGTAATACCATTATGGAGGACGGAATTGAAGATGTTAGCCAGCTCTGTCAGGACTGGTGTGCCTCCTGCTTTAAGAAGCTCTGAGATAATTCCGTCATCTCCTGGAGCCTTATTGTTTCCAAGTTGTCCGAGAGCAATCCTAATCTCGCCCAAATCGATGTCGGGAAGATCGTCTGATAGGTGGCGTGTCAGTCTGGCTCGTGGGTCATCCGCACTGTGGGACTCAGGTGGAGGTACTCGTGATGAGTATAAATCGCCATAGTACTTTTCGACTTCAGCTAGAATCTCTGGTTTTGAGGTGACGGTTGTGCCTTGTGTGGTTCTGAGTTTTGTCAGGTGACAACAGGAGGTATGTGACTTTGCCAGAACCTTTGAGCCCCTATTGAGTGCTATGGCATCTTCAATATTCCGGGTATTAGCTCGTCTTGTGTCACGTCGTATTAGTTTTTTAACCTTCCTGTTAAGTGCCTGACACTCAGATGGCGTCATATTCTGCTGTTCTCGTCTTCTCGTCATCTCGTTCAGAGTCTCGCCTGAGAGCTTCGACTTACGTCCATTGCTCTTTTGTCGAAAGTAATTTTGGCCCACTTCGCGGATGACATGCACCAGACTATTGGTGGCGTCGTCAATGTCCTGCCTGGTTTCCAACATGGCAAATCGGTTCTGTAGTTCCAACTGGAAGCTTTCGCAACCAGCTTGGATCTGGGGCAGAGTTGGTCTAAGAGTCGACTTCATTAACCGCTATCGTTCGATTTTAGTGTTAATATTCAGGGTGCCTCTTACCAGGCGGTGATCACTTCCAGTGTTTACCCTGTTGATCACGGAGACATCCCTGAATATTTGGCGCTTATTGGATAAAATGAAGTCGATCTCATTCATAGCTGTGTTATCGGGGCTTCGCCAGGTCCACTTCCTTTGGGGCTTTTTCTGGAAAAATGAATTCATCAGAAATAATCCCTGAGCCTCAAGGAAGTTTACCAGCATTTGCCACCGATGATTCCTGCGCCCATAGCCGAATTTTCCTACCCTCGATTCACCATCTTCTTGTACTCCCACTTTGGCATTGAAGTCACCCATAACAATTGTGTAGAAGGTACTGGTACGAAACATAGCTTTCACTATGTCTTCGTACATGGCTTCGACCTCTTCGTCAGTGTATGTAGACGTTGGGGCATACACTTGTATAACCTTCAAGGCATACCTCTCGGTTATCTTTAAGACAAGGTATGCCAACCTTGCCGACACACTGCCAACCTCCACGACATTGCTTCTGAGTGACTTGTGGATCAAAAAGCCGACGCCACCTTGGGATGGTTGGTGTCCTTCTCGGAAGTAGAGTAAGTGACCGGAATCGAGTGTCATCGTGTCCTCGTCCTGTCTTCGGATTTCTGATTTATACCAAAATAATACAGTATACCAATACCAATACCAAAATTATATTTTAATAATATCTTTAACATGATAACGACCCATAGTACCGATCTCTACATCTTTCAAAATATAAACATTATTAGAAATCTTCTCTTTTCTTTGAGATTTAATAAACTTAGGACAAAGTTTTGCCGAAAAATATTGTGAAGCATTAGACAAGACAAAATTTCTTCTCCAAACTATATCACTTGACCCATAAGAAATGACTTCCCTTTATTATAAAAGAAAACATTCTTACATTATAAGCTTTAAATGAAAATTTGGTTACTAAATCAAAAATTGAACTTAGGTAATCCAAAGTTACTGCATAAGTATGTTGGTTACCAATTTCAAGCTCATTCAAATCAGTAAATGAATTACTGAAACGATGTAATGAAGCATCAATTACAACTTCACAACCAAACATAAAAAAATTAGTAGTAAATTCAGCAGCTAAATTTACACTACTGTTCAAAGCTAATTGAACGTGATTTAAATATTTTGGCAAAGTTCTATGATCGTCATGAACAAACCAACCTATGCAAGTTTCTAGTTTTATGAAAACGTTCCACAGGATTATTCTGAGGCGTATACAAAGTGTTATAAAGTATTTTGGTTATATTAAAACCTTTCAGAAATTCTACAATTTGTTTTTTATGTGAATTGAGTTCCATTATCATATTCTTATAAAGGTAAGATCAAATTAAGTTTTTAAAAAGAAACACAATAACAATCCTAACCTCTATTTATTCAGTTTCCCTCTGGCTTTCGCCAGGACAACACATAAGTAACAACAAATCAAGAAGCCACTTCCGAGGCCCTCTGATAAACCTCCGCATTGAGGAGTATCAGGACAACACACACAAGGTCACCTCCGTGACGTTCTGGCTGCCCCGCAAGGGTACCAGGTAAACACACACATGGTCACCTAGGTGACGTTCTGACTACCCCTCAAGGGTATCAGGTAAACAACACAAAAGTCACCGGCGTGACACTCTGGCTGCCACTCACGGACACCAGGACAACACAGCTTACTCACCAGTCCCGAAGAATGCCTCGCATGTATCCGGGGTCCACTCACCCCGCCACTGAACCATATGTTCTGCGGCGCTCTGAGTCTTCCTTCCATATGAGCCTGCCAACAACTCAAGCTCGTAACGGTGGTGAGGCAATGCCCGGACAACTTTGTACGGACCTCGCATCCCGGAATCTAGTTTGCCGGTACTTTGTGAACCTTTGCTGACGAACACGAAACTGCCAACAGAAAAAACACGGGGCTGTCGACGACCTTCATTAACGTAGGCGTCCTGGCGTTGCTGGTTGGCAGCGAGCAGTTCAGAGACCCTCTGTCTTCTCAGAGTCTGCAGGGCTTCTCGGTTCGGATGAGAGTCGCTCAGCGCAATGTCTCGGACCAGCGATCGTAGAACCGGAGTGGTTCCTTCAACACCGGTCAGCAGTTGCAGGGCAGAAGTGCGAGTTGTTGCCTGCTTCGTGATATTAAGGGTTAGCTGCACCTTCCATAAGACGTTGGACCAAGAAGCACCCTTGTTGTTAACCTCTATGCGCAGCATGTTGAGGACTGTGCGGCAGTACCGTTCGACTTGGCCGTTCTCGCGATGCATCCCAGGTGTGATAAGGTGCATAGAGGACCCAAGCTCAGTTACCCACTCTTGAAACGCAGCACTTTCGAACATCCTAGCTCTGTCACAGACTATAGTTGACGGAGTGCCAAACAGTGAGACGGCATTGGAAAACACCCTTTTCAATTCATCCGCGTCTTGTCGGTATAACGCGTATAATAAGCAAAATTTTGAAAATGAGTCTACAGCTATGAGGATGTATTTATAACCGTTGGACTCTGTTAACGGCGCAAGAACATCGGCATGTAACACGGAAAAGGGAATGTCCGGTTTTGTCCAAGACTCGATTGGTTGGTGAGGTGCTCGGGGCACTTTCTTGTGTGCTAAGCAAACGATACAATGGCCAACATACTTCTTAACAAAATGTCTAAGGCCAGGAAACCAAAAGTGTCGCAGTATCAAGTCGACAGTCTTATCGACGCCTATGTGATCGTGATCGTCATGAAAGACTCTTAAAAGACTAAGCCTATGTCCCTTCGGTATGAAACACAGAAGGCGCGAGTCTTCACCAGTAGGCGTGTACTTATAGTACAGCAAGTCATTTTTAATAAAAAATCGACTGCTATCTAACTGACCCTCTCGAACCTTCTGCATTAGATCCTGAGTCTCCCAGTCGGCAGTTTGAGCAATTTTCGCCCAGTTTCGTGGATTTTGGATTTGGAACACGTGAGCAGGCTGTCTGCTGAGAAAGTCAGCATGCTGCATGTTGCAACCCTTTCGGTACTCTAAAGAAAAATGAAAATCTTGCATGTAAACCCACCAGCGAGCTACACGAGGTAGTAAATCCTTTTTGCGTTCAGTTAATTTTAAAGAATTGCAATCAGTGACAATTTTGAATTTTATACCGATCAGATAATGCCGAAAGTGTTGCAAAGCAAGTACCACAGCTAAGGTCTCCAGTTCGTAACTGTGATATTTTGATTCCGCTCCCTGGGTGGACTTACTGTAATACCCTACAACTCGCTTACGTCTTCCTTCGTGTTCCTGAAGCAAAATAGCCCCGAATCCTATCGAACTAGCATCGGTATGTAATTCTGTGGGCAGACTGGGATTGAAAATTGCTAAAACTGGCTCCTCAGTTAAGCACTTAATGATATAATCGCGAGCAACATCTTGCTCCGGTCCCCAAACAAAAGGCACACCTTTTCTCAGTAGCTTGGCAATACAAGCAGTCTTTGAGGCGTATTTAGCAATGTACCTGCGGAAATAACCTGCAAGCCCCAAGAACTGACGCACCTCTTTTACATTTGTGGGTTTCGGGGACTTAACTAGAGCATCAGTTTTACTCGGACTCGGCCGTACCTGAACATGTCCAATCAGCCGTCCTAAGTATTCAACCTCAGTATCTAAAAACGTACATTTCTTCAGATTGACCGAGAAACCTGCCGCTGACAGGGTTTTTTAAAACCTCTCGCAATACCTTTAGGCCTTTCTCGATCGAATTGGACATGATCAGTACGTCGTCAATATAGATCAATACGTGGCCAGTGTCTATAAGATGTTTGAGTGTCTTTGTGATAATGCGCTGATACACGACAGGGGCGTTAGCCAGCCCGTAGGGCATTTTCAAATACTCATAATGCCCTTCAGGCGTCACAAAGGCAGTTTTACTAATAGAGGCATCGTCTTTCATTGGTACTTGATGAAAGCCAGTAGCCATATCAAGACTGGTAAAATACTTGAAGTTGCCTAATTTATCGATGTGGTCATCGATTAGTGGCAATGGAAATCTCTCTTTAACAGTGACAGCGTTTAAGGCCCTATAGTCTACGCACATCCTATCTTCCCCGCTCTTTTTCTTTACGAGGATGATAGGACTCGCATAGTCTGATTGGGATTCTCGTATGATGCCCTTACTCAAAAGCTCACTAATTATGCCGCGAACGCGTAACTTCTCGTCTGCCGAAAGCTTGTACGGTCGATAATTTATTGGACTGTCACTGTTAAGCCTAATCTCCATGCTCCCAGTTTTTACGGTGGAGGTCGCTGTGCCAGTGGTGAACGTTTCAGAAAACTCGTCAATCAAAGATAATAAACGTTTCTTGTCATCACCAACTAAGGGTGTCCTCACTTGGTCGGCCACCTCCACAGACGACACATTGTACGCTTGATCAACCCTCATCAATCGTTGAGAGTCACTTGTCCTAATGTAGGTGACACCATCGCGATTTAAAATGTCAGTCCCTACCAAGACAGGTGCCTGAATACAATCTGGTGGTACTACATAAAGATCCGCCTCTAATGATAATTCAGGGAACTCAATTATTGTCTTAACAAAAGAAGTAGACTCGATGTCTTGACTACCGATACCTCGCAATCTACGATAGGTTGGCAACTGATTAAAGCTAAAATGCTTTAAAACCGATCTAGAAATAAGTGAAATATCAGACCCAGAATCAATTAAAACATCTACGGGTAGTTTTTGAATAATCGTCGTCATCACGTTCTTTCGTCCGGAATCGACGCGGAGCAAAAATTTACGTCACTACCACTTTTATCATTGGACTTAGAATCCATACGTTGCTTTAAATAGCATGAATCAACGAGATGACCGGTTCTCTTACAATAGGTGCAAATCACTTTGACTGGTTTTGAATTAGACTTTGTGTCTTTTACATTCAAAGTCTCAGAGGAGGTAGATTTAGAATTAGAAGTGGCTGAACTTTTTTGAAGTTTTTTGAACTTTTAACTTTTTTGAACAATCAGCTTGTTTGTGACCGTGTTTGCCACACGAGAAACACTTCACCTGTCCCCTCCTAAACGCTTCGCGTTTACGAGGATTGGACGTTTAAGCAGCTGACGAGCGTATGGGATTACCGGTAGCACTCTGCGTGTCGGCTTTCACCTGAGGATCGGAGATGCCACGAACTACTATAGCGGTTTTGAGCTCATCCGAAAGCCCTCGTACGATATTTAACCGCAGTAGGGACATTTGAGCGTACTCTGCATACGTGGTGAACTTGTTAGACGTTATACTCATAACGTCATACAGCACAGTCGCTATATCGACTTCGCGTGGACACAACGATCGAAACTCGGCTTTTAAATTCGACCACGAGCGATCGCCTGTCACCCAATGGTTCAACCACGTTTTGGCGTCACCGCGTAGGCAGCTACCAATACGCCCAAGACACTCATGATCATCCCAACCGTTCAGGTTTCGGCCACGGTCTACCTCCGCACACCACAGATCAAAATCATGCAAACTTGGGTCAAAATTTGAAACGTAGTAATGCTTAGATCTTACTTGTAACAATGAAGAGAGTGCACCGACAATCCCATCCGCCGTGCTGCTGGTATCACGCGGCGTTTCTGCAGGCCGGCTCGTAGAGGGCGTTGCCACGCCAACCTCAGCAGCAGTCTCGGTAACGTCCAAGACCACAGATGGGGGGGCTGCCTCTAACGCAAGGACGAGACGGAGCGGTCAAATTAGTCGCCGTTACCGGCAGGCGGTCCTCAAGTGCATTCAGTCTTTGCAAAATCTGATCTAACGGATCGCGTCGTTTTGAACGACGGTCGCGACGTTTATGTGAACCATGCCTACGTTTTCGATTATCACGACTCCTACTTCGACGCGTGGGTGGCGTTTCACCACCAGAATAATCACTACTCGACATAATTACTACCCGCAACTATTTACAAAAAAAAAAGTACTAAGCTACCAGAAAAAGATTAATCGACCTCGTGGTTTTAAAATAGGAGGATAGAGAATGATCAAAGTCGCGTGAACTATCCCACTTCTGATCTTATAAAGGTAAGATCAAATTAAGTTTTTAAAAAGAAACACAATAACAATCCTAACCTCTATTTATTCAAATAATCTTAACATGAGCAAATCACAAAATAAACTAAATAGGAACTAAAAAAACAAAATTAGCACAAATAAATGAAATCAGAATTAGCGATCACCAATATTACGAATAGCACTTGAGAGCACAACCACACAACCGTCTCGCCCCAGCGCCGACGAAAGTGAAGCGCCGCACGGTATTGCCCCGTTCTGGTGTTGCTATCCCTTCCACCTGACGTCATCGCGCCGATGTACTAGGTTGAGAGGGATTTTCCTCTAAGAATATTTTATCATTTTTGGACAACCAAATTTAAAACATCTTTTTCTAAGAATCTAAGATTTAACCAAAAATATTTAGTAAATACATCCAATACTGTACAAATGTATCGTTGACTAGAATAAGTTTTAGGCAATGGACTAACTATATCAATAGATAGCATAAGCATAGGCTGAGAAACCATCTTTGGATTAGTCATAACACCAAAAGGTGGAGCGTTAGTGTGCTAGTGTGTGTGTTAAATTTGAAATATATTCTTTTCCATCTTTAAACATAATAGGCCAATAGTAGTGAAGTTTTAACTTATTTAAAATTTTATGAATACCTAAATGACTTGAATCTAAGGAATCATGATTTTTATGAATAGTATCAATAACATTTTCTTTTGGAATAACTATTTTCCAAGCTAAATTACTGACATTGACGTTTTGACAGGTAGACTTTGATGGATGACATTGACAGAACGACTTCGACAGATTGACATTGGCATATCAACTTTGACATTGCAGTTTGACAGATATACTTTGACAGATTGATGTTGTTGTTGGTGGTAGTAGTGGTGGTGCTAGCGTCGGTTGTTGTTGTTGTTGTTGATGTTGTTGGTCGTAGTAGTGGTGGTGGTAGTGGTGGTTGTTGTTGTTGTTTTTGATGTTGTTGGTGTTAGTAGTAGTGGTAGTAGTGGTAGTAGTGGTGGTTGATGTTGTTGTTGGTGTAAGTAGTAGTGGTAGTAGCGGTGGTAGTGATGGTTGTTATTGTTGATGGTGTTGTAATCGTTGTTATTGTTGTTGTTATTGGTAGTGGTGGTGGTATGGTAGGTGGTGGTAGACATTGAAACTTTCACACATTTACTTTGACAGATTGACACTGACAGATCGACTTTGACAGATTGAAATTGAAAAGATCAACTTTGACGGATCGAAATTGACATTGACTTTGACAGATTGACACTGACAGATCGAATATGCCAGATTGACCTTGAAAAGATCGACTTTGACTGATCGAAATTGAAATTGACGGTTTGACAGATAGACTTTGACGGATGACATTGACAGATCGACTTTGACACATTGACTGACGGCTCAACTTTGACGGATGACATTGACATCTATAGTTTGACAGATAAATTTTGACATATTGACTTTGACACATTGACATTGACAAATCTACTTTAGACAGATTGAAATTGACATTCATAGTTTGACAGATTGAAATTGACATATCGACTTTGTCGTTGCAGTTTGACAGATATACTTTGACAGATTGATGTTGTTGTTGGTGGTAATAGTGGTTTTTTAAAGAAAAGGAAGGCGGACGATCATACAGGCCACCTGATGGTAACCGGTCACCAAACGCCCTTAGACATTGGCACTGTAAGAAATGTTAACCATCGCTTACATCGCCAATGTGTCACCAACCTTGGGACCTAAGTTTTTATGTCCCTTGTGCCTGTTATTATACTGGCTCACTCACCCTTTAAACTGGAACACAACAATACCAAGTACTGCTGTTTTGCAGTAGATTATCTGATGAGTGGGTGGTACCTACCCAGACGAGCTTGCACAAAGCCCTACCACCAGTAAGTACCACCAGTAGTAGTAGTGGTGGTTGTTGTTGTGGTTGCTATTGGTGATGGTGGTGGTATAGTTGGTGTCGAAATGGAATTCCTTACCAGCTCACGTGTTCCCTTCCACTTACAACCCGGGTTCCTTCAAACGAGGCGTGAAGAGGCATCTTGCGGGCCGGCAAGGCGAAGGCGGCTAGTGCAGAACCTACTTCCCGACTGTACTGGCCGTCGTCGCGTTTGGACTCTACTAACAGTTACCATCAGGTGGAGTAGAGTCACTTGCCCTTCCGGGAAATATAAAAAAAAATTGACAGTGACGCTTTGACAGATAGAATTTGATGGATGACAATGATAGATGGACTTTGACACATTGACCTTGACTGATTGACATTGATGATCGACTTTGACAGATCGAAATTGACATTGACGGTTTGAGCAATCGACTTTGACGGATTTAAATTGACAGTGACAGATTTACTTCGACACATTGACACTGAAAGATTGAATTTGACAGATCGACTTTGAAAGATTGAAATTGACATTGACAAAAGTGTTTGTGTGTGTGTGTGTGTGTATGTGTGTGTGTGCGTGCGTGCGTGCGTGCGTACGTGCGTGCGTGCGTGCGTGCGTGCGTGTGTGTGTGTGTGTGTGTGAAATGAGAATGAGAATGTAGTGTTTTATTGTCATATCTAGCTTGTAAGATACAAAATACAAATCAACTTCAATAAGTAATTAAGTATCGTCAGCAGACAATACAATATCGCAAACATATCGTTGAGCACACACCGGAAGACTTTATTCTATTAACGATCACTTGTTGAAAGTGCAAAGAAAAAAACATTATTATTATTATATTTAATATTCCTTACATATAAAATATAATCTATAGTTAATAAAATATATAATAATAATATCCTGGGACACTAATATATACATATATTAATATAATTATTTTAATGTACAATTGGTGTGATTGTGTGTGTATTTAATATTAATTACTTGTTCACAACTTGTTGTGGGCGAAATGTATTAGATAGATATAAAGAAATCATAACATCTCACCTATATTTCATGCAAATAAATGATTATTATTATTATTATTAAATTACATTGTTACATTGAGTTGCATTTTCACAAGTAATTCGAATATCTTTAGTACCTAAAACAGCTTTGTGAACGCATTATCAAGCATTACCCTCAAGCATTACCCTCAGCAGCACAAGCCTTATGACAACAAGTCTTTAGTTTGAATCCTAAATTGAGCAATAGCAAATGACTATTAGAACCTAGTACGCTCTTATTAGCACCACTACCTAATAAACCTGTAAATGATTTACCGTAAACTTGAAAATTTAAGTATGGACGTGTGTCGCTATTTTTTGTAAATAAAATTGAAGCAAATTTATTCATTGAAAGAAATAGCTTTAAGTAATTACACCAATTAGAAAAATCTACGAATTTCAGAAGCATTAAGTTTAGAAAATTTAATTTTTTATTATTAAGAACTTGTGTCTGACAAAACTTTAATCGTTTTTTGACAGATTATAATAGTTACAATATTTAGTGATAACATTTAATTTACCACATGTAAAACACGCACTACTTGGTATCTTTTTACAGTTTTTATAACAACTTCTTTACATTTTAAACATGTAAATGTTTAAACTGAATTAATATGTTTCCTTTTAAAATCTGAATTTTTATAATATTTATTATTATTAGAAAATTCATCAATCTGCTTTGAAAGTTTAACTAAACTATCGATAGAATCCAATTAAATAAACGACCTACCAAATGAATTGAGTAGCTAGGCAACATCTTATATGTTTCAAAATCTCTAAAATAGTGTTTTTAGATAAAAGATAAGTTAGTCTATTTGTCATGTCAACAATTTCAAAACCTTACCAGATTTCATTATTGAAATTCAAATTGTCGTTCAAAAATATTGACTGTTGAAAGCAGCCATCCGGTATATCCCGGTTATTTTCCAAGACGTGTAAGGATAATAGCACATCAACGATTATTTAAACAAGGATTTTAATTAATTTTACCAAAACAATATTAGGAAATTTACACAAAATAAAAGTTACAAAAGTTCAAAAACTTATTTAGGTCACCATTACGACCCAATGACCGGAAGGAAAGTAAATTCGAAGTCAAAAAGCATCTCAAAGATAATAAATTAAAATTAGTTCCAAAATGTATAATGCATAAAAATTTTTATGCATTATGCATTATGACGAGACGTCAAATTTAGCGGTATTTTTTAAATGTTGTATAAACACCCAATCAAAAAATAAAAGAGGAGCTCGCTTTGAGAGACTGTTTTATTTGACTCTACAAAAGCAATAGAGATCGACTCTATTGAACAAAGTATTAAAGTGTCTTAAGCAATTTGAAACTCTAGAAAAGAAGATTGAAAAATTTAAACTAATTTAGTTTCAAAACTATAACAAATGTTATTTCTAAGAAAAAGCTAATATATATAATAAAGTAAATATATATATTTATATTTATATATACGCTATACCACTCAATCTGGAGGGCAGAGGGATCCGAAGCACGGTGCACCGCTGGCCGACCGCAGTTAGTAGGGGGCTCAATTAGTAGGTTCGCCATCTACAAAAGGCTGCCCCGCCAACTTGCGAAAAATCCTGGGATTGTTTCCACCGTGCTGGTTGGCGACCAGAGAGAGGTCCCGGTGGCGACTCCCAGGGGGGTTCGGGCGTCCCCGCGGTCTCCAGTTGAGTCTACCATCTCCGTCTCTGCGGTAAAAGTCACGTTGTCCAAAATGCGGCACCTCGTACAACTTCTATTTCCCCATACCTATTCACGCCCACAATTAATGAGTTATAAATACAGCAAGAAGAAAGTTTCACAGCGGCTGCACCTCCTCTCATTTTCAGTGCATCTCTCTAATATACAAGGTTTGCACTCGAATATCTTTGCGGGCCACCACAACCTTGAGACCGCCATGCCGCACTTGCTCTTTCTCACGGAGATACAAATCACCAGTCCAGCGGATGTAGCGTACTTACAGTATCCCGAATATTCTCTCGAGCACAACTTCAAACCTCGTGCTGGGGTCTGTATGTACGCTCGTAATGACGTCTGCTGCCGGCGTCTCCGAAACTTGGAGGTACCCGATTTTTCGGTAATGTGGTGCGTATCGGATACAGGTTTGGAGCAGATTGTATACGCCTGCGTCTATAGGTCGCACAATGGTGACCAGGAGACAACTCGGATGTTTGAGTATCTCAGCGTGATGGCTGATGCCGTCCAACGTCGTTACCCGACTGCTCAAATGGTATTTCTGGGGGATTTCAACGCTCACCACCAAGATTGGCTGTTCCCATACCAGAACACCGACCACGCCGGGAGAGAGGCGCTCAAATTCGCAATATCCCTAAACCTCTTTCAGCTGGTACATGAAGCAACTCGGGTGCCGGACGTGGACGGTCATACAGCTAATTGTCTGGACCTTATGCTGACTACCGACCCTGACCGGTTTTCAGTGTCAGTTGCAGCTCCCTTGGGCACTTCTGATCATTGTGTGATCAGGTCGGTCTTCAACTTCCACCCTCTGGGCTCCGGTCCCACTGGAACCAGACGGGTGTGGCGATACAAGTCGGCAGACTGGGACGAGATGCGACACTTTTTTGCATCCTACCCTTGGCGGCAGATATGCTTCTCTTCCACTGATCCGTCGAGCTGCGAACAAGCCATATCTGAAGTGATATGTCAGGCTATGGAGTTCTTTATTCCATATGCTGACGTATCACTGGATGGCAAGATCCCTAGGTGGTACAAAGCTTAGTGCGCCGCAGCTGAGGCCCGTAAAAACTCAGCGTTTTTAGCGTGGGCAGTAGCCCGCACCACCAAAGCTCCGGACATTGCGACTAAGAAGAGAGCCTTTAACTCTGCTGCCAAGTTCTACAAGAAGGTTCTCAAGAAGGCTCGTTTCAACCGAACTAAACGTCTTGGAGCCAAATTAGCTTCCTACCCCCGTGGTAGTAAAGCATTCTGGTCTCTGTCCAAGTCGGTTGAGACGAACTTCTGTCGTCCATCGCTGCCTCCACTGCTGAAGCCTGACGGATCCTTGGCCTTTACGGCAACAGAAAAGGCTAACTTATTAGCGGCCCTGTTTGCCGAAAATTCACAAAACTGTTATTTACAAAAACACATAAACAATATGTTCACAAAAGTATAAGCACAAAATATATATTGTAAAAACAATATGACAAATATAACAAACAAAATATATAAGATTTTATGAGTCAAAGAAATATATGGAATGATTTTATTTTGAAAACCGAAATGTCGTTAGCTGAACGTTATTTCTACAAATATATTTTTCTAAAGTTCAGAGCTGGCTCTTATTTAGCCCAAAGGCTGAGTCTAGCGGTGCAGAGAGGCAATAGTGCCAGCGTTTTGGGTACAATGTCACAGCACAATCTTTTTTTTTATATTTGCCGGGAGGGCAAATGACTCTACTCCACCTGATGTTAAGTGGTAGTAGAGTCCAAACGCGACGACGGCCAGTACAGGCCAGTACACAAGAGTGGTGGTAGTGGTGGTTGTTGTTGTTGATGGTGTTGTATTTGTGGTTGTTGTTGGTGGTGGTGGTGGTAAAGTAGCACCACAGTTTGACAGATTGACTTTGACAGATCGACTTTGACACATTGACATTGACTTTGACAGATTGACTTTGACAGATTAACTTAGACAGATTGACATTGATAGATCGACTTTCGATAGATTGAAATTGACATTGATAGTTTGACAGATAGACTTTGACAGATTGATGTTGTTGTTGGTGGTAGTAGTGGTGGTGGTAGTGGCGGTTGTTGTTGTTGTTGTTTATGTTGTTGGTGTTAATTGTAGTGGTAGTAGTGATGGTTGTTGTTGGTGGTGGTAGTCGTGGTGAAACAAATGGTGGTAGTGGTGGTTGTTGCTGTTGATGGTATTGTAATCGTTGTTGTTGTTGTTGTGGTTGTTATTAGTGGTGGTGGTGGTGGTATGGTTGGTGGTGGTGGACATTGACACTTTTACAGATTGACTTTGACAGATTGACACTGATACATTAACTTTGACAGATTGACATTGACACATTGACTTTGACTGATTGACTTTGACACATTGACTTTGACAGATTGAAAGTTTGATAGATTGAAAGTGACAGATCAACTTTGACAAGTTGAAATCGACATTGACAGATTAACTTTGACAGATTGAATTCGACGGATTAACTTAGACAGATAGACTTTGATAGATCGACTTTTGACAGAATGACATTGACAGATCGTCTTTAGCATTGACAGATTTACTTTGACAACAACCACCACTACTACCACCACTGCCACCACCACAACTACGACCAACAACATCAACAACAACAACAATCTGTCAAAATATATCTGTCAAACTGCAATGTCAAAGTCATGTCAAAGTCGATCTGTCAAAGACAATGTGTCAAAATCGATCTGTTAATGGCAATCTGTCAAAGTCGATCTGTCAATGTCAATGTATCAAAGTCAATGTGTCAAAGTCAATCTGTCAAAATCTATCTGTCAAACTATAAATGTAATGTCAATCTGTCAGAGTCGATCTGTCAGTGTCAATCTGTAAAAATGTCAATGTCCACCACCACCAACTATACCAACAACATCACCAATAACAACCACAACAACAACAACCTACACTATCACGACTTCTTCCACCACGACTACCACCATCAACAACAACAACAACAACCACCACTACTACCACTACTACTAAGACCAACAACATCAACAACAACAACATCAACCATCACTACTACCACTACTACTAAGACCAACAACATCAACAACAACAACATCAACCATCACTACTATCACTACTACTAACACCAACAACAACAACATCAATGTAATGTGGTGCCCTGAGAGAGGAATGAAAGCCGAGACTGCTGAATAGATACTGCCTTTATTTCCAATAGGTCGTACATTAAATAGGTACAAAATTAGGTTACGTAGTATATAATGATTAATAAGTATGTTTAGTTAATATAATCTATTCACTACATCTCATCTCCACCGCAATAAAAAAATAAAATAAACAATACAATTTATTTTATTTTAGTTTATATTACGAATGTTCATATAGTATAATGTCATATTATAATTACTATCTTTACAAACTTTTGAAGTAAGTATTTAGTACATAAACTTTTAACAAAATTGTTAGGTAATTGGTTCAAAATACATTTTTGTTCTGTTTTTGTGAATAACATAGTTTTTATTATCCTTAATTATTTCTACATTGGGTGAACATTCCCTTATTACTTTGTATGGACCTGAATATATGTTTTGGAACTTACTGCCGGTTTTATTTTTTATTAAAATCAAATCATTCTGTTTATAAGTCACAGGGTTTATATTACGATCATACTTATCTTTTCTTTTTAATTTACTTGCTATTAAATTTTCTCTAGCCTCTTTTTGTGACGTTTGTAATCTGAATTTGAGTTCCAAAGGATAATTATCAAAATTGTACAAAGGATCAACTTGTGCTGATCGCAAATTAGATGGTAAAATACATTTCTTACCGAACACCAACTCATAGGGAGTGAACTTAGTCTCCGTATGTACTGCAGTGTTATAGGAAAAACACCAAAATGGAAGCCACATGCTCCAAGCTTCTGAGTGATTGTCTGTCTGTATTCGCAAATAGTTACCTAGATGTTTGTGAGAATTCTCCAAGGCACCGATACTTTGATGATGATAAGCAGCAGACTGCAGCTTGTTAATATGCAAAAGTTTACAAACCTCTTTCATTGTGTCCGATAAAAACTCCGTTCCCCTGTCTGTAGCTATCTCCTTCGGAATACCATACCTGAGTATAAAATTGTTTACGAAGTTCCTGGCTACCTCATCTGACCTTTTTGATATTAATGGGTAGGCCTCAACATACTTGCTCAACTCACATTGTATAGTTAAAATGTACACATAATTATTGTACTCTCTCTCTAACGGCCCTACTAAATCTAAATATACCTTTTCAAACGCTGAAGTTGCCGTCGAACTAATTTTCATAGGTTCCTTAGTATAATGTGAGGAATGTTTTTGTTTTTGACATTTGTCACACCTTTTTATAAATTCTGTAACATCAGCTTCTAATTTTGGCCAAAAATAATAATTCTTTATGTTATTTACCATTCGTCTTATGCCGGCATGGCCACTTGTGGGTAATATATGAAAATCGTTTAAAATTACACACTTATCGTCTTTATCAGTTATTCTCTTTGTTCCCCTTAAAATACATATACGTGGTCCGGACCAACTACATATGTTATTTACTTCATTTATTAACTTTTCCACAAATTTATTATTTTTCTCAGTCTTAATAAAGTACACTTCTTTAATATTTATTTTCCCACAAAATATTTTCAGCTCTCTCACAAATTCGCCTGGCGATAGTTGCGATCGAGAAGCTAAATTAATAAAAATAGTATCCATTGAGGGCACGTAACTCAAACATCCCTTCTCATGCGTTATCTCTCTCAATTTACGATATCGATTTAATTCATAAGCGCTTATGAAACGTAATTCCGTGAAATATTTCGGTTTGCTATGTACTTCTACAAGTTTTGGTTGATCAGTCCCATCGTTTTTAGAAATAATAGCATCCCGTTGTTGCTTAGCCATCTGGCCACGCGTCATTACATTCATCACCGTTTGATTCATCTCTTTCAAGTCCTCAGAAGTTAAATGCAAACGTGAAAGTGCGTCAGCGGCAGAATTATTCTTCCCTTTTAAGTATTCAAGTACAAAATCGTATTCTTCTAATGCTAACCTAAATTTAATTAAACGGCTAGATGGATACCGCATTCCAAATAAATAGATAAGCGGCTTATGATCAGTCTGAATTTTGAATGTCCTACCATACAAATATGGTCGAAAATGCTTCACGGCCCATACAATCGCAAGCAGTTCCTTCTCAATCGTTGGGTACCTTTTTTCTGCTTTGTTAAGACTACGACTGGCATAGGCTACAGGCCTACCGTCGCTGTTGCATAAAACTACACCTACCCCATATCCTGATGCATCTGTTTGTAAAATAAATTGATTAGACTCCGAAAAATCAGGGTATTGCAATACAGGATGGGATATTAAATTTTGTTTCAACAGTTCAAATGATTTTTGGCATTCCTCATCCCATTTAAAAATAATATTTTTTCGACACAAATTATTTAATGGATGTGCTTTTGTTGCAAAATTAGGAATAAATTTCCTGTAATAATTTACAAACGCAACGAATCTTTTTACTTCGTCGACTTTAGTAGGAACTGGGTAATCTTTAACGACTTCTATTTTATCAGAATCTGGTATGACACCCTCTGCTGATACAACATGACCCAAGTATAATAGTTCCTTCTGTAAGAAAATACACTTTTGAGGATTTAACTTTAGATTAACTTTACGTAATCTTTCAAAAATAGATCGTAAATTCTTAATATGACTAGGTAAGTCTCTACTAAAACAAACTAAATCGTCTTGGTACACCAGTCATTTTTCGTATGTTAACCCTGTCATTGCCATAGTCATCATACGCGAAAATGAACTAGGACTGGTTTTTAAGCCCATAGGCATTCTAGTCATCTGAAACTCTCCGGAACAAAAAGCAGTATACTTGGGACTGTCTGGGTCTAAGCTAACATTATAGTAACCTTGATGTAAATCTAAATGAGAAAAATACATGCAACCAGATAACGAATCTAAAATTTCTGTTATATTTGGAAGAGGAAATTTGTCATCATGTATACTTTTATTAAGTTTTCTGTAATCTATGACCAAACGCCATTTTTTGTTTCCATTTTGGTCACTTTTCTTTGGCACCAACAAGATTGGACTGGACCATTCACTTTGACATGGTTCAATAATATTTTCTTTCAACATTTGATCAATTTGGTTTTTAATTTCATTTTTTAAAGCATGAGGCAATCGATAAGGTTTTGAAAAAATTGGTTGTATATTCGGTTTTACTTTAATTGAGTGTTGATAAATATCAGTGGTTGATAACTTGTCACCTTCCAAATAAAAGATTTTTTTTTTTATAGAAAAGGAAGGTGGACGAGCATATGGGCCACCTGATGGTAAGTGGTCACCAACGCCCTTAGACATTGGCATTGTAAGAAATGTTACCCATCGCTTAAATCGCCAATGCGCCACCAACCTTGGGAACTACGATCTTATGTCCCTTGTGCCTGTAATTACACTGGCTCACTCACCCTTCAAACCGGAACACAACAATACCAAGTACTGCTGTTTTGCGGCAGAATGTCTGATGAGTGGGTGGCACCTACCCAGACGAGCCTGCACAAAGCTCTACCACCAGTGAAATATGATATCGGGATATTTCGCACATAAACTTTCTATGTTAATCCTTTCCTCTTTATTTAAATTATTTAACTTCAATTTTGACAAGTGTTTTAACTCGCGATGCATTTTTCTCGATCTTATTAAAGTTACAAATATTATATTCCTTTAAATTTTCTATATTAAGTTTAATTTCAGACAAAGTTATATCTTTTGAAGTCGTATTCAAAATTCGAACGGGTATTTTGTCATTAATTGGATATACTAACGTACTCGCTATAAATACTCCCTCACATACTTCTTTTGTACATACCACACATTCCTCTGTTAAACTGGTATTAATATAGTGAATTGATTCTGATCTGGCAGGTAACGACAATAAATGACTACACGAGTCTATTAATTGCAAAGATATTTGTTTAGATTCACTGATCCATAAAGACAGACTATTATGTTTCACTAGCTGTGCCCGCGGTTTCACCCGCGTGTAAACCGCGTGTGTATGTAACTTCAATAAATCCCTAAGAACAGACTTATAATACTTCAGTATATATAACATTTTTAGTTTTATTTTCGTAGGATATTAGTATTTATTCAAGAAAATAAATACGTATGTATATATGAGTACTTTCAAACAACCTACTCAACTACCCGTTGTAATAATATGTCAAAACTATAAAAAGTAATAAAATCTGTCTATGTCTATTTTCAGTCTTATTTCGATATCTTTCATAAGAGTTAATATTTTATAAAAACGAATTTGCAAATAGTGCATTATCTTAGAAGAAAGTTGACTATCATGCAAAAAGTTATAGTCAACCTTTAAAGATAGACATATATCTACGCATGGGCGAGTTAACCGACGTACAACGTACGATCAATCATATTAAATACTATTTAATACTATTTAATATGTTGATTTAAATATTTCGATTGATTATATTAAATACTATTTAATATGATTGATCGTATTGATATGAGTTCAACTTACATTGGAAGTACTAAATCTCTGAAACTGTCCATTTTTTATCTTTGTTTTGTTCCTATAAACTTTCAATCATCATCATTTTACAGACTATCATTTATAGGTAGCTAAAGTTTCAACAAATTCAACTAGGGAGTGGGTAGTGTAAGAAATATTAATGCACATATGCTCCGCGAATAAATTATGTTTATAATTATAAATTTGGTTAAAATAGTTTAATTTAGTAATTTATGTGCTAAGTACCATCTAGTTATCAAGCTCTAGTGTTATACACGAAGAATATTCAGTGAAATAGTGGTTTTTCAGTCAATTCATGTATTATGTATACAACGACTTTTTCATGTGTCAACAAAGTTGGTGATACAACAAACTATTAAAAATACTAATAAGTGATTTCTAAATGTATATCTAAATAGTTTTCAAATCGATTATGTGCCTTTTCTCGAACTAAATAAACAATTAAAGTGAATCAATTAAAACGTCGGTACATGTAAAATAAAGTGAAGTGACTGTATTTCTCAGAAAAAATCAAGACCTCTTCAACTTTGTTACAAATTCATTGTATATTGTCATCACAATTTTCGAATAATTTATTAACTTGGCATTAGTCAAACGGTGCGAGTAAACGACTTCAAGACACAGATGCGACAAGTCCAGGGTTCGCGTCTCGTCGAAACCGTCATCCATAATTTGTGTTTTTTCATCATTTGTTTCAATTTAAAACTATTTGATTAGAAATACCAACCAGAATAGTGTCTGAACTGCAAATGCACATTTAAAACAAATCTAACAGATACTCGATTAAATGGGTGACTCAAATAAAGTACCAAAAGGCAAGATTAGGTTTGAGTGTTGTAACAGTTCACAAACATCGAATGAATTGTTAACTTGCAAATCGTGTAACAAGAAATATCACTTCGCTTGTGTCATTTCGAGCAAAACGGAATACTCGGACCTTTCCAAAGAATTTAAATCATCGTGGTTCTGCCCTGCATGCAACCGCCCTCAAGCGGGAAAAGATAACTCAAACACACCGGTACGAGTTCTTTCCAATATAAACAAACAGGAAGCAAATATGAACGTCACTATTCGGAATAAACAGAAGTCATCTATTACTCCAGAGAATGATTCAAACGATCTGACATTGGCCGAGGTTCGCAAGGTCGTCAGAGAGGAGCTCATGAATCTACTTGACGTTTTTAAATCAAGTATAATTTCTCAGTTCGAATTTAAATTAAAGGAAATATCCGACCAACTAACCGAAGTAACCACCTCAATTTCCTTTATGGAACAGCAACATGAAAAAATTAAGACTGAAATGCAAAATAAGATTAAATCTATTAATCAGCTAGAAGCGGATAACAAAATCTTGCGCACTGATCTAAATGTTCTCAATGCTAGACTTTCTCAAATAGAGCAACAATCCCGAGCAAGCAACTTAGAAATTCAGTGTCTTCCTGAGCATAGGAATGAAAACTTAATCACCGTGGTTAAACAGATTTCAAATGTAATTAAATTCAACTTAAATGAATCTGATATCCATCTCTGCACCCGTATCGCTAAAATAGAAAAAACTAGCACAAGACCAAGATCTATCTTAGTAAAATTCAGTTGTCCTAGAATTCGTGACGAGTTCTTAGCGGCTTCAATAAAATTTAATAAAAATGCAGTTAAAAATGATAAACTCAACTCAAGTCATGCAGGATTAGGGGGCGATCATAAGCCAATTTATGTAGTAGAACATCTCTCCCCAAACCAGAAAGCTTTACATGCCGCAGCCCGACTTAAAGCGAAGACACTTAATTACAGATTTGTTTGGGTTAAACGGGGACAAGTATTTATGCGAAAGAATGAAACCTCGGAATATAAGTTTATTAGAAATCTAGATAGTTTAAATAACTTAGATTAAATTTTACATCTAGTCATTATTTACAATTACTTATTTTGATAATTATTAATTATTTATTATTATTTGCATGTCTTTTTATATTGATTTTATTAAAAATTCGATTCAATCAATTGTTACTATCAAAATGTAAGAGGATTAAGATCTAGCACGAACGAAATACGTCAACAAATTCTAAACAATGATTTTGATATTATATTTTTAACTGAGACTTGGCTTAATGATGACATTTTTGATTCAGAAATTATAGACGACAGATATCTTGTTTACAGACGTGACCGAAATTCTTCTTTACTATATAATCATAAAAAGACTGGTGGAGGCGTACTTATAGCCGTTTCTAAAAAACTTCCCTCACATCGTGAAACTGACTGGGAAAGCAACTGCGAGGATTTGTGGGTAACTATAAACATAAATACTGCAAAGGCTCTGCATTTCTGCGTTGTTTATTTGCCCCCTCCAATCAGCACTACAATACTGGAAAATTTTATTGAAAACGCTAATAATATAATGGCCATGAATAATAACTTCACTTTAATTGTTGGCGACTTCAATCTCAGCGACATAATTTGGTCTCCTTCTGTGGGTACAGTAGGCGCAACTGCTTCTAATTATAACAATTGCGTTTTGAAAAGTTCTCTCATTGATTTTATATCGCTTAATAATTTAAAACAATTTAATTTAATCCATAATTTTAAAAACAAAATTTTAGATTTAACTCTTTGTAACAATGAAATAATAGTCAATGAATGTAATAACCCTATTAAGAAAATTGACAAATTCCATCCACCACTAGAAATTTTAGTACCTGTCTCTAAATCAGTGAAATTTAAAAATGCATCCAAAAATAAATACAATTTTTTCAAGGCTGACTATGAATCAATAATTAGTGAGCTCAGTAAAATTCAATGGCTAGACTTATTCTCAGACTGCAATCACAATATTAATGAAATGGTAAATAAATTTTATTTCATCATACGTGATGTTATTCGTAAATTTGTACCGATGAAGAGCCTTAAACATCGAAACTATCCGGCCTGGTTTTCACCACAGTTAATTTCTCTGCTTAAATTAAAGCACAAATGCCATATTAAAATTAAAAAATACCGCAATCCTCTAGACATATTAGAATTTCAATATTTACGCAAAGATAGTGAAAAATTAATTTTATATTGCTATAATAAATATATCAATGAGATCGAAAACGAAATTGGAAAAAACCCGAAATATTTCTGGACCCACCTCAAAAATACTCGAAAAAATTCAAACTCTTACCCTCCTGTGATGTTGCTCAACGATAATAAGGCTGCACAAGTGGAAACCATCTGTGAATTATTTGCGAATCACTTTTCCTCGGTGTACACTGTCGACGATAATGTATCTCAGTCTTTTAATTTCAACATAGCTCATTCATCCGATAAAATTAATAATTTTGTATTTTCGCGTGAGGAAGTTTATAAAAAGTTAAAAAGACTTGATAAGTCCAAAGGCCCGGGCCCTGATAATATTCCACCAATATTTTTAGTTCAATGTGCAGTGGCTGTATCATGGCCGTTGTCGTTAATTTACAATAGATCCTTAGAAACTGGTGAATTCCCGGATATTCGGAAAGAGACACGTATCGTTCCTATCTTTAAATCTGGTAAACAAGAGCTAATTATAAACTATCGCCCCATATCAATTATTTCGTCCATGGCCAAAGTTTTTGAATCACTCGTCTATTCGCATTTATACAACCATATCAAAAATTACATTAACGACAACCAGCATGGTTTCATAAGTAAACGCTCTACGGTAACTAATCTATCACTGCATGTTTCCAATCTGGCTGATTGTATTGATAAAGGTCTACAGGTCGATGCCATATACACTGACTTTTCTAAAGCCTTTGACAAGGTTAACCACAGCATCCTTTTACGTAAATTGGACTCATATGGAATTTCTGATCACCTACTTGAATGGTGCAAAACATATCTTTCTGGTAGAATATCTAGAGTAGCTATCTGTGGTCATCAATCAACACCATTTATAGCCTCTTCAGGTGTACCACAGGGATCTAACCTAGGGCCACTATTTTTCAATATATTTATCAATGATATTATAACTATATTTAAAAACTCTAACGCGAGTTTATTTGCTGATGATTTAAAACTAAGTAAAAAAATTACCAATGACTCAGATGTAGTGTTACTACAAGAAGATCTACATAAACTAGTCGATTGGTGTGATAAAAATAAAATGGTCTTGAATATCAACAAATGTCATCATATAAAGTTTACCCGTAAAAAGAACATTATACCTTCAAAATATTATATATATGGTGAGGAACTGAATGAAGTTAAAGAAATTCGCGACTTAGGGATTATATTGGACTCAAAATTAAATTTTAAGGGGCATATAGACAAAACTCTTGATTTAGCGAACAGATCTCTCGGCTTTGTTCTGAGATGCTCCAAAGACTTCAAACGGTCTACAACTGCATTAACGCTATTTAATTGTTTCGTTCGTAGCAGATTAGACTATTGTTGTTCAATCTGGTCCCCATTAACAAAATTTCAAATAAACAGAATAGAAAAAGTACAAAAAAAGTTTCTTCGTCAATTGTCATATAGGTTTAGAATAAATTTGAATACTTATAATGAAAGATGCAAATATTTCAACATCCATAGCCTGGAAAACAGACGAAAACTCTTAGCAATGAAATTTTTATTTAATTTATTCAATAATGATATAGACTGTCCAGAACTCTTATCAAGATTTTACTTAAACGTCCCACGCAATAATTCCCGTAGTCTTAGTAATTTCTTCTATACGCGACCACATAGAACGCAATTTGGTAAAAATTCTATTATTCCGAGGTTATCATTATTATATATTAGTATTTGTAAGCAAATTAAGGATTTAGACATCTGCTATGATACGCGCTCTCTGTTTATTAAAAAAATAAATGAATTTATTAGTACAGCTCAGTTGTAATTAGTGATTTAATGTATTGTTATTGTTACTCCTAACATAAATTAATTCAATGTAATGTTGTAATCTAGAGAAATATAAGTATTAATGTTAATTTTTGTTTAGATGGTTAATAATAATAATAATTAATGTTTATTAACAGATAAATATCCATAGTGTTAGTTACAGGCTTAAAAACTATGTTAGTAGATATCTTAACTATTATTTAGCATACATAAGGGGTCTAGAACAACGAGTAGATACATGAAGTTCCCCCCAATGCTTAACAAATGGACTATCCATTTTCAGCATCAATGCATTCAGGATACCGTTAGGAACTCTGCGCATCCTAGCCATTATAGATGCTGCTCTCTTTCTAATGATGGCATAGAAATCATCCACACGGGCTTCAGCAAACATCAGTGAAGCACTGCAAAAGCGCGGCAATCCCAACAGTATCCTGAATGCATCGTTATACTGTACGCGCAGCGCATTGAAGGCCCTCAGCGTATACTTTATCCACAGGCTACACGTGTATAAGTTTTGACAGTACGCTTTAAAAAGAGTAATTTTTACGTCATTCGTACAACGTGCAAACTTGCGAGCTATCATACCGCATCGTACCGCCAAGGCCCTGCGCTCCCTCTCCATGTCAGCATCGTCAGATAAATCCTCGGTGACTATGTGACCCAGGTATTTAAAAATTTTAACTCTTTGGAGTTGTGTTCCGTTTAGAGTTACAGAAGGGATATTATCTGATATGCTATTTCGACCCTTAAAAATCAAGAGCTCACTTTTCTTTTCATTGTATACCAGCCCATGTGACACAGCATAGGACTCACACACAATAAGTAATTTTCTAAGACCGCTAATTGAGGGACTCAGCAAAACCATGTCATCCGCGTAACTGAGGTTGTTTATAATTGTACCATCTATCGAACAACCTACACCTGTTTTGCTGAGCTCATCAATTAGGTCATTTATGTAAATATTAAACAGGACTGGCGAAGACAGGCCTCCCTGTCTCACACCACATTCCAATTTATAAGTTTCCGAGAACTCACTTGCCCATTTAACACGGTTAGTCTGTGAACTGTACCAAAATTTGAACATATTAACTACCTCAGAGGGCACTTTCAGTCTTTTTAATTTAAGCCACAGTTTTTCAAAACATACAAGGTCAAAAGCCTTGGAGAGGTCGAGAAAAGCCGCATATACTGGCGTCTTTCTATCCGTATAATATTTAACGGTCTGCTTCAGCGCGAGAATAGCACTTTCTGTGGATAGTTCTCTTCTAAAACCGAATTGAGCATCATTTAGCTTTACATATTCACCCAACAGACGGTCAAGCAAACCATCAAATACTTTACCTAATATAGTAGTTAAAGAGATAGGCCTGTAGTTACTTTTGTCCGCGATATCACCAGTTTTATTTTTAACAACAGGTATCACAACACTCGCCATAAGTTCAGTGGGTAAATACGTATGACGAATGCAAAACGTATACAGCATCGCTAGAATGCGATAGACATGAGGTCCAGCATATAATAGGTGCTCGACGCCCAAGCCGTCATGACCCGGAGACCTCCCTTTTGCCAAACTTTTTACAGTTTCCTTAACGTCAAGGGCCGTAAAACTAACGGAACTCTCCGAGTCAGACACCCCGACATCAAGCATCTGCTCGTGAGAGCACCGAGTAGGCTGAACTCTAAAATAGTCTTTAAAGATGTTAGCTATTTGATTTGCATCCGTCACTCCATCAACGCTCGCAGGGAGGCGCGGTCGTGGATTGAGTTTATTTGTTTCTTTCCAAAATTTAACAAAATTTCTCTTTTTATGATGTTCTGCTATGAGCTCCAACCTAATTTTTAATTTATTATTTTGACAGAATTTTAATTTATTTTTAAAGACCTTTTTACTTATTTTCATGTCATCATAGATTGTGCCATACGCAGGCATACCGTTTGCTCTCCACAAAATATATTTCTCACGGGCCTCCCTGTGAGCAGATTTGTCGTATTTATTCCAACCCACCACATGCTTACATCTCCCGACCCCTCCACACTCATGACTCTGTATCGCAGCTGACTGAAGGACTTCTACAGTTTTTTGATACAGTTCATCAATGATGACTTTATGGTTAACATTCACACACATTCTGTCACAGCAATTTGACAGCTCAGTCGGAAAATCTATATTTTTCAAAGCACTCATACATATGTTATGGTATTTATTTAACTGCGATACATTTCTTTCCCCCCAGTGTATTTTATTAACTTTTACATTTTTATTCTGAGCTTGTGACTTCGCACGTATCAAACGTAAACTACATTTTATTTGTAGTGGAAAATGGTCTGACCAGTATACATCATGACGCACCGTTATGTTGTTTACAGTCATCCACGCCGCCTCAGTAACCAGGCAGTGGTCGAGCCAGCGCCTACATCCGTGCGTATCGCTTATAAATGTGTAGTTATTGCTGTCTCGACCAAGCATGGCCACATCGGCGCACGTCCACTTCTGTTCTATGCAGAAATTTAACATTTCCTTACCAAACAAACCGTCCGGATGTGCGTTGAAATCTCCCAAGATATATACAGACTCAATATCACATGTTTCTATTATAGCTACAATATCACTTAAGCATTCATTAAATTCTGTAATGTTTTCTAATGAGTCAGTGGGCATGTAAACACTAAATACTAACACCTCATGGTTCGATATAACGCCTTTTATTGCTGTTATACGGTCACTGTTACACTGCACTATTGACACTGCACTAAATACATTTTTGCGCCAGAGCAATGCCACGCCTCCGTACGGTCTGCCTCGTAAAACTCCCGCAGACAAATGAACAGCTGATTTACCAGTATACATAAAGTTCTGATGAATGTCGGCAAGAATAGGTATCTCAGGCTCTAGTAACCAAGTTTCTTGTATGGCTATAATATCTGCAGTTTGGCATAGAGACCGAACACACTCATATGACCTTTTAATACCCTTACAGTTGAAACTTATTAAATTTAAATATTCTTCCCTATCCATTAGAGTTTATTTTATTATCATCCACAGACATCGCCTTAACAGAGCTCTTATTACTATAATTAAAATATATATATCTCCTAAATGAAACCCCTTTAGGCCATGTATTTTCATTCATAAATACAGACAATTTGTTGTATGGAATATCAAATTTATAGGCCTCGTACTGTTTAGGTTGTTTCATTATAGTCTTCGATAATTTAACTAATACGCCCGTTTTATTTTTTATATAATTTACTATGTCCTCCGTAGCGGCGCCCTTATCAATATTGTATATATAAAACGGTATATTTATTTCCGCAGCCTTAAAACTACCCGTAGAATCTGTTGTCCCAGTACCTTTATTTCCAATGAACCGATTTCGATTTCTATGTTTACGCGTTACCGTAATCCATTCACTATTCCTTTTTGTACATTCCGACGACTTTGCGCTATTCAATCTGTTTGACATATTGTTCGGAACCATGGTAGGCGCCTCCACGCGTTTAGTAGGAGTGAGATCGCTTCTATTACAGTTCTCAAGTGTAAGCGAGACATCATTACTACTATGCAGTGGGTGTGGCGCTTGTCTATTCAGTGCAACGTCCTTGTACGAAACCGCGGTGGTCCTCTCTGAGTGCAAGCGCAGAGTGCGAGCGGGATCGCAAGCGCCATCGTTTGATTGACGCGAGACCGTTAGATGCGCTTGACCTTCCGCTTCATCATATGTTCGTGTCGCTATCTCAGTTGTCAATTGACTGCAGATGTTTTTTTGTTGTTCATCGCTCGTCCCCACCAACCGACCATTACACTCACAGCCGCCTTGCATCGACGAGTCTCCTTGAGACTGAGGGTAGCATGCAATCTTAAGCTTATCAAGATCTTTCTTTGTTACGTAATTGTTCTTAATGACATCCAGTTCACTACGAAACAACAACAGATCCTTCAGTAACCTTGTAACATCTATATGATCGAAAGTAATAGGGGGTAGTTTTTGTATTTCACGTGCCACAAAAATGGGTACTAATTCCGGATCTGTTGCCTTAAATAGATCTATAATATCTTCCACATCCCTAGCTGACTTGCCTTTATTTTTCCTTTGTATCATTCGCCCTGCATTTGGTATCGCATTAAATAGCAGTGACTTCGCTCGGCTAATTTCTTCATTTTTAAATCCACCAACACACAATTGCACTAAACTTACATTGTCCATAACGTCTAGTTTATTTTGTATATAACATAGTACTTCGTTTATCACAATATTGCAAGAATTGCATTTTATAACATCCGAAGCCATTACTTTTAAGCACTGCATATAGGTCAATGACCTCTCGCTACCAGATCAATTACAATGCTTTAATATTTATTTTCTAATTATTAATTAATAATATTTCTTGATTATTTAATAGTTTCCTATGTGTTTTTAATATGTAATTTTAAAAATTTATTTTTTGGTATTTTAATATTTATTTTTGAAATTATTTTAATTTTTTAGTGGAATTGTTATATGTATTTGTTTTTCACTTAAAAATATTTTATAAAATATGTGTATTGTAATGTTATAAGTGCATGCCGAGACTACCTGTAAATAGTAGAACATTTTCCTTGATTCAAGTTGTTATTTTTAACGTATTCAATGTGTTATTGTATCTACTGTTGGTTGTCCTAAGTAAATAAATAAATAAATAAATAAACTAAACAGTTATTTTTTGTAGAACTATTTAAGAGATACATATCCGCTATACATTATATTCGTATAACTCTTATGGTTTTTACAGCGCATGCCAGAATGGCTCGCAGATCCGACTTACGTGACACTTATTGTTATATTTTTGCCAATTTAATCAATAGCTATATAAATTATAGCCTATATGTTATTCTGATGTATGAGCTATATTATTGTAAGGTTTCATTAAAATCCATTCAGTAGCTTTTGCGTGAAAGAGTAACAAACATCCATCCACACATACAAACTTTCACGTTTATAATATTAGTAGGATATCAATCACCGCTCCATACTTTCCTAAAAAGTCTTGTCCTAAAATACCATGCGACTTACAAGGTAACGTGTCAAATACATAAAACTTATGACTAATATACTGCCCGTGTACTGTCAACTGTAAACATACGTATCCGATAGCCTGTACCTTTCCACCTATCCCGTTTATTGTTATGTTTTCTTTGTTAATTGGAACGTTGAAATCTAAAACATGTTTATGTTTTATAGCTGAAATTGAGGCTCCCGTATCTATGAGCCAGTTAAAAGCGTATCTGTCTTTATAAAATAATTTTATGAAGTAACTACTATCGCTGGCTAGAATACTATATGTTGTAGGCACGAAAAAAATCATTTTCAGGTTCCGAATTCTGAGTGGATGCACTCGATTGAGGCTATAACTCATCAGTTATTATTGTCCGAATCTGTCCTTTGAATGGTCTATGACCCCTAGAATAATTATTAAAAGTTCTACCTCGATATGGCGCTCTACCCCGTGGCGCTCCCCGTGGCTGAGATTGTGGCTGCTGGACCCATTGTCCAGTCCTGGTATGCGACTGTCGCCCGTTGTAGCTAGGGTTGCCTCGGCAACGGTCAGTATTGTACGTACCTCTTGGAATGCTCTGATGAGAAGGCGGCCTGGAAGTGTTTTTAAAGAAACGATTATTATTATGCCTTGTTAGTGTAAACACTTCAGCAGTTGAACTTGAACCTGAAATGTCCTCATCGATTGCGGCCTGAATCGCGTCTTTCAAATTTTCAAATTTTTGTGCCGTAATAATAGTGCCAATCCTACGATTTCTCAATCCGTCGCTAAATTGACGAATTGCCTGTTTCTCGTTAATAGATTTTAAAATATTAAATTTTTCAACATTTCCCTCAGATTGAGAAATTGTAAGATCAACGAATAATTCGGATAAGGTTTTTCCGAAAACATCTATAGATGCATCATTTTGCCTGCAATTAAAAAACTGTTTTTGCAAGGCATTTGTAGATTTTTTCGGTAAAAGTAACCTTTTCATATCATTTACAAGATCAGTTACAGTGTCGTATTTCGTTGCTAATTTTAGCTTGGCAGACTGCGACAATCTGCTTTTCAAAGTAAAAGATATTAAATACGTCTGTGACTCAGTATTGACAACCGAACTATAATACTCAATACCATCGATAAGTTGTCGTAAATTAGAAAGCTCATCATTCATCACTGGCAATAAGCTCAAAGCTACCTTCAGGTCGAATTTATCCATTGTTGAAAAAATACTAGAACCGTCTGAAATTCGACACAACTCAGTAATTTCATCAAACAATTTCTTAATATCCGTACGATATTTTTCAAAAATAAGACGCTCGTCCTTTTCAATGCTTTTCAGTTCAATACTTTCTATATAATTATTATATTGTGCAATAATACATTTAGCTTCGTCTAACTTAGTCTGCAATATTTTACCTTGTCGTCTAGCGGGTCCTATTTTAATTAAATACTGTCTCACTACTAATAAATCTTCATATAATTTCTTTAAAAATGTTGCCATAGAGTTTAAAAATACTTAATATGCATAATAGAATATTAACATACCTGTTTTAAACCCTGGATCCTCCACATATTATTAAGAATTGTAACATTTATAATAATACACGAGTATACATTATATATTTAGTTACATACATTTAGTTATACATATTTAATTATACTAAGTTTAGATAATATTTTTAACTAATAAGTTTTTTTTTTTTATATATATTATATTATAACAATATTGATTATACGTTGGTAAATAAGGCTACAGTCCACTAAATAATGTCCATAAACTTGCCGAAATTCCGATGTACGCGAAAAGAAATACACATATTTATGTAACCGCACTTCACCTCATACCACTTTATACGCTTTTGAACACTTTTACACTTTGCTATCATCGATCTTCAAATCGGGGTAACCCTGGCGCCGTCGAAAGGAGAGTTGTCGCACCCTGCTGCCACTCGCGTTCAACTCAAATTCCTGCCGTATCCATCTCGTATGACATTTCCGATACATTCGGAATACTCCATACAGGACTACCAAAACTAGGCAAAGTACCACCACGCATAACAGGGCGCTCGACGTTTTCATGTGAAATCGGAACTCCTCGATTGGTGCATCATTTGTGCCCCCAGCTGCATTTTGTGCTATCACGATCTTCTCTTCTTTAGACTGCTGTTTCCCCATTTTCGAAGCACACTTTTACCACACTAGCACCGCTGTCGTCAGTTTTAATAGATTTTTTTTTTTATTATCCGACGATTGCATTGTGACGAGAAGACGTTGTTTATAAATCACTGTCCATATATGTAAAATCGGTCGGCGACGCGGCGGCGGACGGTGTCAGAATGCTCGCGCGCGTGAATCTACTTTTGGCAGGGTCGCCATGTAATGTGGTGCCCTGAGAGAGGAATGAAAGCCGAGACTGCTGAATAGATACTGCCTTTATTTCCAATAGGTCGTACATTAAATAGGTACAAAATTAGGTTACGTAGTATATAATGATTAATAAGTATGTTTAGTTAATATAATCTATTCACTACATCTCATCAACCACCACTACTTTCACTACTACTAACATCAACAACAACAACAACCACCACTACTACCATCACTGCTAACACCAACAACATCAACAACAACAACAATCACCACTACTACCACCACTACTTCCACCAACAACAAAATCAATCTGTCAAAGTATATCTGTCAATCTGCAATGTCAAAGTTGATATGCCAATGTCAATCTGTCAATGTCATCTGTCAAAGTCTATCCGTCCAAACGTTAATGTCAATAATTTAGCTTGGAAAGTAGTTATTCCAAAAAAAATTGTTATTGATACTCTTCATAATAATCATGATTCCTTAGATTCAAGTCATTTAGGTATTCATAAAATTTTAAATAAGTTAAAACTTCACTACTATTGGCCTAATATGTTTTAAGATGTAAAAGAATATATTTCAAATTTTGAAACTTTTAAAGCTTATAAGCACTCTAACGCTCCACGTTTTGGTATTATGACTAATCCAAAGATGGTTTCTCAGCCTATGCTTATGCTATCTATTGATATAGTTAGTCCATTGCCTAAAACTTATTCTAGTCAACGATACAGTACACAGTGTACAGTATTGGATGTATTTACTAAATATTTTTGGTTAAATCTTTGATTCTTAGAAAATGATATCTTCTTAAATTTGGTTGTCCGAAAATGATAATTTATGATAATGGAAATCAATTAACATCAAAAAATTTTTTGTAAAATTTTTGAAAGGTTTTAATATAACCAAAATATTTTATAACACTTTGTATACGCCTAAAAATAAGCCTGTGGAACGTTTTCATAAAACTAGAAACTTGCATAGCTTGATTTGTTCATGACGATCATAGAACTTGGTCAAAATATTTAAATCACGTTCAATTAGCTTTGAACAGTAGTGTAAATTTAGCTGCTGAATTTACGCCTAATTTTTTAATGTTTGGTTGTGAAGTTGAAATTGATGCTTCATTACATCGTTTCAGTAATTCATTTATTGATTTGAATGAGCTTGAAATTGGTAACCAACATACTTATGCAGTAACTTTGGATTACCTAAGTTCAATTTTTGATTTATTAACCAAATCTTCATTTAAAGCTTATAAAAAGAATGCTTTCTTTTATAATAAAGGAAAGTCATTTCTTATGGGTTGGGTGATATAGTTTGGAGAAGAAATTTTGTCGTCTAAAGCTTCACAATATTTTTCGGCAAAACTTTGTCCTAAGTTTATTAAACCTCAAATAATAGAGAACATTTCTAATAATGTTTATATTTTGAAAGATGTAGAGAACGGTACTATGGGCCGTTATCATGTTAAAGATATTATTAAAATATAATTTTGGTATAACTAATATATTAAGCTTTGGAATAAATATAGCTTTGTTAGAGAAGAATGAGCGAGAGGTATGATAGAAAGTTCGCAATAAACTTGTGAGTTGATTGAGTGATAGGGTTCCAATTTGAATATCTTTCTACAATTATATTTTTCTAAAGTTTAGCTTAGGACATTTGGTTTTCAAAATAAAATGATTCCATATATATATATATGTTTGTTATATTTGTGATATTGTTTTTACAATATAATATATTTTGTGTGTTTATACTTTTGTAAGCATATTGTTTATGAGTTTTTGTAAATAACATTTTTGTACTTTTGTTGAACGTAATAACACATATTTTTGTAATAAGTTAATTTTAATTAAAGTTTTCTAGATATAATCCTTAGAATTGGATTATTTAAATTTATTAAAATAATAACCTAAAACAATATTAGCTGTCACGCGTCAATTGACTGAAATTTTTATGCATTATGCATTTTCGAACCAATTTTAATTTATTATATTCGTATCGTTCGTCAATGTCAGTTTCGATCTGTCAAAGTAGATATGTTCAATGTCAATTTTATTCTGTTTTGTCAGTGTCAATCTGTCAAAGTCAATTTGTAAAAGTGTCAATGTCCACCACCACGAAACATACCACCACCACCAATAACAACCACAACAACAACGATTACAACACCACAACAACAACAATCACCACTACTATCACCACTACCACCACCACTACTACCATCAACAACAACATCAATCAGTCAAAGTCAATGTGTCAAAGTAAATCTGTCAATGTCACCATAGCACCTATTCTACCGTCAATTCCTGCATATGGTCTGCCTGCTAGCCTTGGTTGCCGGCCACTCGTCGGATCAAATGGCTATAAATGCCGGTGTTCCCCAGGGGTCAGTGCTTTCGGCGACACTATTTCTGCTGCACATTAATGATCTGCTAATTCCCGGTATCCATGGGTACGCAGATGACTGCACAGTTGTCGAGAGCTATAGGTCCAACGAGCGAGCTAGTGAGGCCCTAATTCAGGCCCAGAGAGAGGCCATGGTTGAGCGCCTAAGCATGACCCTTAAGGCAGTGTCCGATTGAGGCGATGCCAATTTGGTCGCGTTCAATGCAACCAAGACGCAGGCGTGTTTATTTTCCGCCAAAAAGAGGGAATTCCAGCTACCTCCCTCTTTCCGAAATGTGTCCGATGTTCGGTGTTTTCGCAGTGTGCGCAGGAATTACATGATCTAATTCCTTCCGCCCCCTTTTACTATCGGACGGCCAGGCAAATGCGACCAAAGCGCCATAGGTACACAGTGGAACTTCCCCGCCTACGTACGAAGCGCTTTGAATCCACATTTATTATTCGCACTGCTAAACTGTGGAATGCTTTGCCTGAGTCCATATTTCCTGATAGTTACAATGTAGGTGTGTACAAATCCATGGTAAACTTCCTATAAGGTTCATCCATCCTAGACCGTGACTATGCTTAAGATCAGGCAAGTCAACGGTCAAGCGCTTGCCTATAAACTGTAAAAAAAAAATAAGAAAAAAACCTATTCTATCGCATTTAGTAAATTTCTCTTTTTCAGAAGGATTTTTTCAAGATAAAATAAAAATATCTATCATAAATCCAATATATAAAAAAGGTGATCGCAATGATATCAATAATTATAGGCTGATTACATTAATTCCAGTATTGTCGAAAATTTTTAAAAACGTTATGCACAATATATAAACGGATTTTTTAAATAGAAATAACATAGTAAAAAAAGAACAAAATGGATTTAAAAAAAACAAATCAACGACGTTAGCTGCTGCAAAAAAAATGCCAATAGTAGGTATTTTCTTTGATATGTCAAAGGCATTTGATTTTGTGAATCATAATATACTACTGCTCATGAAATGTGAAAAGTACGGCATTAGAGGACCAGCTCTAAGTCGGATAAACAGCTATTTAAAAGACCGTACACACCATGTAGAAATATAAAAAATAAACAACAAATCCGAATTAAATACTTCTAAATCTCCCAATCTACAAAACAACTCTGGCGTCCCACAAGGAAGCGTTTTGGGTCCACTGTTATTTATATTGTAAATGAACGATTTACCCAATGTTATAAAATATCAACGTGTTTTATTTGCCGATGACATAGCATTAGCTATATCTTATACTAAAAGTAACGTCGCCTTTGAGGATGATGTTAATAAAGCTGTAGAACCAGTGTTTTCTTGGCTAGAATCAAATAATTTATGTGCCAACATATCAGAAACGAACGACAAATTTTCAAATTCTAAAACTAAAAAAAAAACTAAAAATTGGTTGTCGTGGAATGAACCTTGAAGAAAACAATGATGTAAAATTACTTTTCCAATCATAATGATGATCCAATTGTAGACTACAACTGGATCATCATTGTGATTGGAAACGGCATATAAGTAATCTTACTTCTAGAATAAATAAGTGTTTACATGCTCTTCTTATGCAAACTACAACGTACTGTTGGCAAAGATGCTGCTCTCACTGCTTAATTATATGGGTAATTCTACTAATTTTAATTAACGTTACAAAAACTTCAAAAACTATTTTAGGTCACCATTACGACCCAATGACCGGAAGGAATGTGAATTCTTCGAGAAATGTCAAAGAGCATCTCAAAGATAATAAATTAAATTTAGTTAGAAAATGAATAATGCATAAAAACGACGAGATGTCAAATTTAGGGGTATTTTTCAAATGTTGTATAAATATAATCTTAGTTGCACCTATCAAAGTCAATTGACGCGTGAGAGCTTATTTTGTTTTAGGTTATTATTTTAATAAATTTGTCATATTTATTTAAAAAAAAAATACAACACAACCATGTAACGTACGCCAAAACTACGTTACATTACCCCCCAACTAAGAAATAAAAGAGGAGCTCGCTCTGAGGATTCTTTTATTCGACTCTACAATATATATATATATATATATATATATATATATATATATATATATATATATATATATATATATATTGTAGAGTCGAATATATATATATATATATATATATATTATATATATATATATATATATATATATATATATATATATATATATATATATATATATATGTGTATTTATACATAATAAAACAAAGTAATATGACTTTCCGAACACGAAAGCATACAAAAATAGTTTGTACTGTGACCGGCAAACAAAATAAAATGTTTTAAAAAGATCAATAATCCAATTCTAAGGATTATATCTCATCATCATCATCATCATCAACAGCCAATCATTTTGTCCACTGCTGAACATAGGCCTCTCCCAAGGTGCGCCAGAGCTCCCTGTCCTCCGCCTTCCGCATCCAGTCGGTGCCCGCCACCTTCTTAAGGTCATCGGTCCACCTGGCTGGAGGGCGCCCTACGCTGCGTTTGCCGATCCGCGGTCTGCACTCTAAGACTCGTCTGCTCCAACGGCCATCGGTCCTACGACATACGTGACCAGAACACTGCCACTTCAGCCTACTAATTTTGCAAGCTATGTCGGTGACTCCGGTTCTTTTCCGGATAATCTCATTTCTGATCTTATCCTTCAAAGATACTCCGAGCATAGCTCGCTCCATAGCACGCTGAGCGACTTTGAATTTGTGGACTAGTCCCGCAGTTAGTGTCCACGTTTCGGCACCGTATGTCATGGAAGGTAAGACATTTTCTTGACATATTTGACATTAGTTTACCATATATGATTGCTTTATTACGCTTCAACATATCTGATGGTGGGGATGCAGACCGGCTCCCCTCCTTCACCGGCTCACTTAGTAGCTACGGACCCTCCAAAGACGCATTGATTGAAGACTTTCGTCTTCAAACATTGCGGTATGGACGACGTGAGGACTTGACGAAGGTTGCCAAATGCTGCCCATCCCAAGCGAATTCTTCGATCGGCTTCCTTCTCGAAGTTGTTGCTACCGACTTTTATAACCTGTCCTAGGTAGGTATATTCCCTAACAACTTCGAGAGGTTTCCCTTCGACGTATATCGGTCCCGGCACAACATGCCTATTGAACATGACCTTGGTCTTGTCCAAGTTCATACCGAGACCGACACGCCGGGAAGATTCACTAAGGCTACGCAGCATTTTGGTTAGTTGTTCCAGCGACTCTGCTATGATGACGATATCATCGGCAAATCGAAGGTGTGAGATGTACTCGACGTTTACATTGACTCCACATCCAGTCCAATCCAGCGTCTTCCAACGCGTTGGTGAACAGTTTCGGAGATATTACATCCCCCTGTCTCACCCCTCTGCGCAGTTGGATCGCCGTCGTCTTACAGTCCTGGATGTGGACAGCCATTGTAGCGGCGTTGTATAGACATCTCAGTACCTCGATGTATCTCCAGTCGATATGACATCTCTGCAATGAGTCGAGCACTGCCCAGGTTTCGATGGAGTCGAAGGCTTTCTCGTAGTCCACAAATGCCATACACAGCGGCTGATTGTACTCTTCGGTCTTCTGCACAATCTGCCGAACAGTATGAATGTGGTCCACGGTGCTGTAGCCTGATCGAAAGCCGGCTTGCTCTGGGGGCTGGAACTCGTCAAGTCGTCTGGCGAGACGGTTCGTGACGACTCTTGAGAACAGCTTATACACGTGACTCAGGAGAGAGATTGGTCTGTAGTTTTTCAAGAGGGTTTTATCACCTTTCTTGAAAAACAGTACCACCTCACTCCCGCTCCACGTTTCCGGGGTCTTGCCATGTTGGATGACGGAATTAAAGAGGCTTGCTAGCTCTTTCAGGACCGGAGTCCCGCCTGCCTTAAGCAACTCTGTTGTGATTCCGTCATCTACCGGAGCTTTGTTGTTTTTAAGCTGTTCTAGAGCCTAATCTCGCCTTGGTCAACGACCGGGAGCTCCTCGGAGTAATGTCGCGTAAGAGGGGCGCGCTGGTCATCAAGACTGATTCCCACAGGTTTATCCGATCTTGAAGAGAACAACTGCCCATAAAACCTCTCTACTTCTCCGACAATCTCAGGCCTAGAGGAAACGACCCCACCATTTTCAGTTTTAAGTTTTGTCAGACGCGGCCTCCCAAACTTGCGAGCGAACACTTTCGATCCCCGATTTTGCTCAATCGCAGCCTTGATGGCACGGGTATTGGAGCATTGGAGATCGCGTCGCGTCAGCGTTTTTATTTTTCGGTTTAAGGCCTTATCTGACAAAAACGATGGTAGTTCTCGTCGTTTCCTCATGAGGTCGAGTGTCTCAGCAGAGAGTTTTGGTGCGTTGTCTCTTTTCTGTGGCGGAAAACACTTGCGGGATGTGTTTTGCAGTATTTTGACCAGCGTGTCGGTTTTCTCATCAATACTGCTTACGGTTTCCAACGCGGTAAATTGATTTTGAAGTTCCATTTGGAACTTTTCGGCACCTTGAGCAGCTTGGAGCATGGTAGGTCGAGTAGACCTTAATGTCGATATCAAGAGTGCCTCGAACCAAGCGGTGATCACTTCTGGTATTATACCTGTTGATCACTGAGACATCTCTAAATATGTGCCTTTTATTTGAAATGATAAAATCTATCTCGTTCCTTGTCACGTTACCGGGGCTTCGCCAGGTCCACCTCCTCTGGGGCTTCTTTTGAAAGAAAGAATTCATCAAAAAGAGCCCCTCCGCTTCGAGAAAGTTTACCAGCATTTGCCCCCTGTGATTTCTGCAGCCCAAGCCGTAAGGTCCAACTTTCGATTCACCGCTATTAAGTACTCCCACTTTAGCATTAAAGTCTCCCATAACAACATTGTAGTGGGCCTTCGAGGTGTTGTTGAGGGCCTTTGCGATGTCCTCGTACATCGCTTCGACCACATCATCAGAGTATGCCGAAGTTGGCGCATATACCTGTACGACCTTCAGAGAGTACCTCTCGGAGAGTTTTAAGACAAGGTACGCTACCCGGTTCGACACACTACTGATTTCCACAATGCTGCTAATGAGATCCTTTTTGACCAGAAAACCGACACCACCCTGGGAGAGGTTATCACCTTCGCGGAAGTAGAGTAAGTTACCGGACTCTAGAGTTATCGTGTTCTCCCCCTGTCTTCGGACTTCAGATAACCCCCGTATATGCCAGTTCATATGACTTAGCTCTACTTCTAATTCGGCGAGGTGATGGTCCAGCCTTAACGAGCGTCCATTGTACGTTGCCATGTTTAGTCGCCTTTTATGGTAGCCTGCCATTAACCGGTGATTCTTTGCACCCGATGCCCTGCCGATACCGCGACCGCTACCTTGGTCGGGCCTAGCGGGCTTGCCGGAAACTGGGGGCCTTTTTTTTGCGCATCTACCATTGAGAGGTTTTGCCCATACTCGCCACGCTGGGCAGGCGTGTTGGCGAGCGCAGTAGGGGGTAAGATGCTTATGGGGGGGACGCTGCTGCCCATCTCCCCTTTCCCCTTCCCTCAGTCGCCTCTTACGACACCCACGGGATGAAATTGGGGGAGTACTATTCTAAGCCGGTACTCCACGGCCTAGGATTATATCTAGAAAACTTTAACTAAAAATAACATATTACTAAAATAATTATTCTTTTGGAATAACTAAATAGTTATTCCAAATATTCTGTTGGAATAACTTCGATATCTTCTAACTTCTATCTATTATTTTGGAATAACTAAATAGTTATTCCAAAAGAAAATGCTATTGATACTATTCATATTAATCATGATTCTTTAGATTCAAGTCATTTAGGTAATGGAAAATTCCTGGAAAATTCCAAGCTACATTATTATGTTATTGAAATTTAGGCTTATAAAATCTATAAAGAACAATGTTTTCAACTCTATAATTTTTATATCTTAAAGGATATTTTTGACAACCTAGAAATATTTTATGATACCAAGGATCATCATTTTTTTCATCAGTATAAGTTATTTCCAATGCAATATCAATAGCATTCATTTAAATACGAGACAATGTATCAGGCACAACATGTAAGCTACCTTTTTTATTAATTATATTAAAAGTAAATGGAGATATACGAGCAGCCCAGTGCGCTAAGCGTCCGCTTGGATTATTTAAATGTAATAACCACATTAAACAAGCATGATCTGTTATCACAGTAAATTCCATACCTTCAATATAGTGTCTAAAATGTTCGATTGAATCTAATATAGGAAGAACTTCTTATTCAGTAGGACTGTAATTAATTCCATCTTTCGAGTAAAGTAAAACTTTAGACCTCTTTACTCTAAATTAACACATGTTTTATTAGACTACTCATCGCTTTCGAGTGAGGCTATATTGAGTCCTCATCTCTAAGGTTAAGGTGTTTAATAATTACTTTTATTCAATTCCTTGTTAACAATAAAGTTTTGTTTAACCACTTTTTTCTCTCAAGTGACACTATATTGAGTCCTCATCTCTAAGGTTAAGGTGTTTAATAATTACTTTTATTCAATTCCTTGTTAACAATAAAGTTTTGTTTAACCACTTTTTTCTCTCGAGTGAGACTAAATTGAGTTCTCATCTCCAAGGTAGATTGTCGGTATAACGTATATATATTTACTTTATTATATATATTTACTTTTTCTTAGAAATAACATTTTTTATAATTTTGTAGCTAAGTTAGTTTACGTTTTCAATCTTCTTTTGTAGAGTTTCTAATTGCTTAAGTCACTTTAATATTTTGTTCAATAGTCGATCTCTACTGTTTTTCTATAGTCGAAAAAAAGAGTCTTTCAGAGCGAGCTCCTCTTTTATTTTTTGGTTGGGTGGCAATATAGCGTAGTATTGGCGTACGTTACATGGTTGCTTTGTCAACAGTACGTTGAAGTTTGCATAAGAATAGCTTATACAAACTAATTTATTCTAGAAGTAATATTACTTATATGCAGTTTCCAATCACGATGATGATCCAGTTGTGGTGTACCATTGGATCATCATTATGATTGAAAAAGGAATTTTACATCATTGTTTTCTTTAAGTTCCATACCACGACAGCCAATTTTTAGTTTTATTTTTTTAGTTTTAGAATTTGAAAATTGGATGTGGATGTGTCGTTCGTTTTTGATATGTTGGCACATAAATCATTTGATTCTAGCCAAGACAACACTGATTCTACAGCTTTATTTACATCATCCTCAAAGGCGACGTTATTTTTAGTATAAGGTACAGCTAACGCAATGTCATCGGCAAATAAAACACATTGATATTTTATAAAATTGGGTAAATCGTTAATTTACAATGTAAATAACAGTGGACCCAAAACGCTACCTTGTTGTTGTTGTGGTTGTTATTGGTGATGGTGGTGGTATGGTTGGTGGTGGTGGACATTGATTGACTTTGACAGATTGACATTGACAGATGGACTTTGACATTGCACTTTGACAGATATACTTTGACAGATTCATGTTGTTGTTGGTGGTAGTAGTGGTGGTGGCAGAGGTGCTTGTTGTTGTTGATGATGTTGTTGGTCGTAGTAGTGGTGGTGATAGTGGTGGAAATAGTAGACTTTGACACATTGACTGTGACAGATTGACACTGACAGTTCGACTTTGACAATTTGAAATTGAAAAGATCACTTTGACAGATTGAAATTTACATTTATAGTTTGTAGATCGACTTTGACAGATCGACTTTGTCATTGCATTTTGACAGATGTATATCTGTAGTAGTGGTGGTGGTAGCGGTGATTGATGTTATTGTTGATGTTGTTGGTCGTAGTAGTGATGGTGGTAGTGGTGGTAGTAGTGGTGGTTGTTGTTGTTGATGGTATTGTAATCGTTGTTGTTGTTGTGGTTGTTATTGGTGGTGGTGGTGGTAAGGTTGGTGGTGGTCGACATTTAAACTTTGACTCATTGATTTTGACTGATTGACACTGACATATCGACTTTGACAGATTCAAATTGACATTGACAGATCGACTTTGTCACACTGACTTTGACTCATTGACTTTGACAGATTGACACTGACAGATTGAAATTGAAAAGATTGACTTTGACAGATCGAAATTGACATTGACGGTTTAACAGATAGACTGTGATAGATGAGATTGACTCACCACTGAGTAGAAGTGACAATTTGGGGTCGTCAATTAGCGATCTCTACAACATTATCTTTGCCGGATATATGTTGAATGTCTGTGGTGAACTGCGCTATAAAGTCTAGATGTCTATACTGATGAGACGAGCTGCTACTCTTCCTCTCGGTGGGCGTAAAGCAGTGGCTTGTGGTCAGTATAGACTGTGAAGTGTCGCGCCTCTAGCATATGGCTAAGTGTTTGATTCCCTCATAGATAGCAAGAAGCTCGCGATCGTACGGTGAATACTTCTGCTGTGCCGGACTCAGTTTTCGTGAGAAAAATGCTAGAGGTTGCCAAATCCCATCTTTATGTTGCTGCAAGACTGCCTCCATAGCCTTATCAGACGCATCTGTAACAAGACCTAATCTGGCCTGGATATCGGATCGTGCAAGTAATGTAGTATCAAAAAGACTGTCTTTACTCTGGTTGAATGCTGCCAGGGCTTCGCAGGATATGTGTACTGGGTGGGAGCCCTTCACTGAACCAGTGAGTAAAGCGTGGAGGGGTTGTTGAATTTTAGCGGCCTAAGGTATAAATCGCCTGTAAAAATTCAACATACCTAGATAACGTCTTAGCTGTTGGACAAACAACCGAGATTGGTCATTCGCTCTAGGCCACTGCTGCTTCAAGACAACGCAAAACCACGTACTGCACAACAAACAACTACTAAGTTAGATAAGCAACAATTGGAATGTCTGCGACATCCACCGTACTCCCCGGACCTTGCTCTAACAGATTACCATTTTTTCCGTAATTCGGACAACTTCTTACAAGGAAAAAAATTCAATTCCGATTCAGTCCAAACCGCCTTCAAAGAGTTTATTGATTCTCGCTCCCATGTTTTTTTTTAGTAAAGGGATCAATGAACTACCTACACAAGTGCATTGATAACAACGGCGTATACTTTGATTAAATAAATATATTTAAAAAAAAAATGACTATATTCCTCCCGTACAAAACTCCAATTTCATATGTAAGGATTATATATTTTTAAACCATAAACAATATGAAACCTTATGTACTTTTTATGTTAGGGGACTAATGCATTTTTTAATTTTTTTCACGTAAGTAATCATGTTTTAAGATTTTTTTTACATATGGACTAATGTCTTAAGCCTTTTTTCACATAAGGAATAATGCATTATAAACATTTGTACATAAGGAATAATCCGTTATATATTTTAGAACATAAAATAATGCCATGTATTTCTTATGTTATATTGGGCTATTGTCTTAAGGCTTTTTTCACATAAGGACTAATATCTTAAGACATTTTTCGCATAAGGTATAACGAAGGGTGAACCTCCGTAATGTTTTTGAAAAGCATCAGCATTGCTGACGTCACAATTGTTAACTTCTTCGCGACTGCTCATGTTACTTCATTGAAACAAGAAAAACACAAGTACTTGTTGAAATACTTCGTATATTTCACGTGCAACGTAAAAACGTTCCAGAGAGGACCGTACTGTTCGACGACTCGAGCAATAATGCCTCGTGTCGACAGTGCGGCCGTATTTATATGGTTCGTTGTATACGCACATGTTAATAAATTAAATATTGAAATTACAATAAGAGATATGCTGTCTTACAAAAATAATCTGCATTTTAATAATTTTTATTTATTTATTTATTTGTAAGTAAGTGAAACAAACAGCATATTTTATATTACATAAAAATTATAAACCTTAAATAACACACATGCCAATACAGTTTCCACAAATAATGAATCTGGAAGTGAACATATATATAAAAGCGATAAAACAGTAAAATTAAATGTATGGTAATAAAAAAAAAAAAACTAACAAGTGTAAAAATGTATATAAACCAAACTTATCTCATGTGAAATATGAAAAAGGAAAAAAAAAAAGTTAATAACAAATCTTAATCTAATTATTTTTAAGTATCGAGTTAAACTTACTGAGACCGCTGCTGAACAAGTCTATGTGGTTATATTTATCGTTATAGTTGATACACGATCTTACTATAAAACTATTTTTGTAATAATTTGTTTTATGATTTGGAGTTGCGAAAGTGGCTTTGTACCGAGCACTTAAGCGAGGACAGTTAAATAATATTTTATTTAGGAGATAAGGCGAATCTATAAGGCTGTTAATAATTTTAAATAGAAACAATTGGTCTCTATGTTCTCGTCTAGTTTTCAAGGACAGTAGAGTAGGCAAATCGTGACCAAATTTATATTTTAATTTTTTAAGAAATTTATTTTGAATTGTTTCGATTGCTTGAATATACTTAGCATAACATGGATTCCATACAGTCGATGCATATTCCAAGTGTGACCGAACGTAAGCATTATAAAGTATAATGTGTGTATTAGGGTCCCTAAAGTCAATACCTTGCCTTGAGATGAAGCCCAACATTTGGTAAGATTTTAAAGTAATTTTTTCAATATGCTTATCGAACACGAGTTGGCTATCAAGGTGTACACCAAGATCCCGTACCTCAGTTACCCTTCGCAATTTAACACCAAACATTGAATAACTGAAAGAATGTTGCATTTTTTTTCTTGAAAATGTTATAATACAACATTTAGCCAAATTTAGTTGTAAACCATTAGATTTGTAGTACTGTCCTAACCTATTTAGATCATTTTGGAGTTCGATACAATCCTGGTTATCTCTTATAACTTTGAAAATTTTTGTATCATCGGCATAGAGTAAAAACTGTGAGTTTAAGAAGCAGCATGTTAAGTCATTGATAAAGACGTCAAATAATAAGGGACCAAGGTGGGAACCCTGAGGCACACCGGATGTTATAGGTACAAAAGTAGAAGTAAACCCTTTAACTGCGACAGCTTGAGTACGATCGCGAAGGTAGGATGTCAACCATCGCAAAAGATCGCCGTGTACACCGATGTTTTCTAGTTTTTTTTGCAACAGATTATGAGAAATTTTATCAAAAGCTTTCGAATAATCGGTGTACACGGCATCCACCTGGTGACCATCTTCCATAGCTTTCAATACTATATCAAGAAATTCGCAAAGATTTGACTCAGTTGAGCGTTTATTGATGAATCCATGTTGATTTGGTATAAGTAAAGGCCTTAATAACGGAAACGAGGTATCAAAAATAATTTTTTCAAACATCTTAGGAATTACAGACAATTTTGAAATGCCACGGTAGTTTTTAACATTATTTTTATCGCCTTGTTTAAAAATAGGTGTGATTAAAGATTTCTTCCACTCCTGTGGCATACAACCCGTGTTCAAGGACTTTGTAAAGAGAATAGTTAAAGGAGTGCAAAGTGCCTTGCTGCAATTTTTTAGAAAAATAGGATATAGGCCATCTGGGCCGCTACCCTTAGATATATTCAGCTTTGAAAGATAATGCTCTACTTTGTTATTAGTAATCTCAATTGAATTTATTATTGTCTGAATGCAAGAGTTGTTAGACGATATGATCGACATGGACCCTGAATCCAATTCAAAAACAGAATTAAAAAAGTGATTAAACATATTCGAGATTTGAGAGATTTGTTGTCCATCAGAACTGAATTCATTATTATAATATAAAGTATCCGGCAGACTGTTATGACCTTTCTTAGATTTTATGAAAGTCCAGAAATGCTTAGAATCAAAATATATATTCTGTTCTGCTCTCTCTACGAATAAATTGTAACAATCAGTTTCAATATTTTTTGTTTGAGCCCGAAGGTCCGAAAATTTATTGTAATCATATATCCGTCCATAAATTTTCCACTTCCTATGCCATTTTAATTTTTTATTTATTAAGGTAATTAGTGTCCGAGAGTACCAACAAGGATATTTATTGTTTTCAGTAATTACTTTTGATGGAATAAAATGTTGTATGATCTGGTCCACGATTTGATAAAACATATCAACTGCTTCGGTTATATTTTTATTATTTAACTGCAGCTCCCAATTAACTTTGTTTAATTCAGCACTAACAACCTCATAGTCAGCCCTATGATATAAACGAACAATACGCCTATTAGGTCTTAAATTCCTTTCAATTGAACAAATATCTATCATAAGACAGAGAGCAGGGTGGTGGGCATCCTCTGGTTCAGATAAAGGGGCGGTACGAGATACATCACAGTGTAAATTTGAAAGAATTAAATCCAATAACCTACCGTTTACATTAAGAACGTGATTAAACTGACGCAAGCTTGTAAAATTTATAAATGCAGATAACTGATATGTTATATCATCCACAGAAGGATTTGAAATATTAAGAGAGCTGTTATCATCACTATATAACCAAACCGATTTACTTATGTTAAAATCACCCACCATCACAATGTCTTGACATGGATGATGAATAATTAAGTCAGAAACAAACTCGAAAAATTCCAATTGTGACTCAGCCTGGTAACAATTTTGTGGAAAATAGCAACAGAAAAGAAATATTGACTTATGTGGTAAATTGTGCCGCAATATAATTTTTAAGTATGTAATATCGACATGAGGATGAGTTGGTGAAAATTCTTTAATACACATGTCTACAGAAAATTCCTTACGAATAGCTATTAATGTTCCACCCCCTCTCTCCATATCAAGACAGTCATATTTACGGTCATTACGATATACAGTATATCGGGTATCAAATAATTCCTCGTCAAAAATACCTTCCAAAAGCCACGTTTCTGTTAGGCAGATAAATAATATAATAATTTTAAAGTAATCAAATCAATTATTCTTTTTTTAGTAGTTTAATAGTTTTGCTCCGATAGGTATAATGCATTATAAACTTTTTTACATAAGGCATAATCTGTTATATAATTTTAGTATAAAAACGATAATGCATTATTTAATTTTTGTACATAATAAGTACTTAATTTATATTTTTTTATATTTTCCGGGAGTGCAAATGACTACTCCACCTGATGGTAAGTAGAGTAATTTTCTGCACTAGCCGCCCCCGACTTGCTGGCCCGCAAGATGCCTCTTCACGCCTCGTTTGAAGGAACCCGGGTTGTAAGAGGAGGGGAACACGTGAGCCGGTAAGGAATTCCATTTTTTGGAAGTGCGACAAAAATAGTAGTTGCCAAATTTCTTTGCGCGATGGAATTGATGTCACGCTAGGCGGTGACATCGAGAGTGTGGCCACATGAAGGTATTATTAGTAGCAGCGCACTAGAATCATCGATCACGGAGTTAACGGCAAAGAGTTTGGCCAAAAGATTTCAGAAGAGAACAGTTATCACCCGTAATTGAGGTATAACTTAATTATTTTTTAAATTATTAAATAATTTTTCCTCTTCCGTAAAGTCGTTTCATATCGAGACGCATTTAATAAAAACATAAAATAGTTATGTATTTTCATCCTGATTAATGACCTGATTGCGTATTTCTTTATCGAAGTCTATAACCCTCAGACTTACTCAGTCTTTTATTAGAATGATATTACTTTATGAGTCATTTGTATTGCACTTTAACGACCGGACTCGCGGATAAGTACGACTCGTACGCCGTGACGGCAAACTTCAGAGTTGGTAATATTTAAACAAATGCAAACCTCAAAGGAATAATGCTCCAAAGTCAGACATGAAATACCTGCGCTGTTTGTTACAAATAGATTCACAAAAAATAGCAAATCTATTTCCGAAATTATTTATTTAAGAATACAAATTTATTCTAAAATATGAAATGAATATTTAGTGCTCGTACGCCATGATGATAACATCTGTTTAAATTAAATAGTTAAATGAATAAAGAAGTTATATAAGGCGTATTTTAAAGTTGTAAGACCTGTTACTTATAAATAAGTGTCAAAGTATTTATTTATTTAATATTGAGCTACCAATAAAAGTTACAATATTACAACATAACACATAATGCAGGCTTGGCTAAGCAAGATTAATTGCACCTTTAATTACAGGTAATTATAGCATACTCATTATTAATATTTATATCAACTGAGTGACCAAAATATAACATTAATAACATATTCTAATCATTAATTAATAACATATGATAACAATCAATAAATCTAATCTAAATATCAAGAGTAAATTTACAATGTGTTAATAAATTAAATTGGAATTTGTTCTTCTTAGTATTAATAATAATTTTAATTTAAATGAATTAAAATGTTATTTGAACAATAATGAGACATAACCTAGGGAACTGAAAAAGTATAATAAAATAATTAAGAATGACAAACATAATAAGAGAAAATCTAAAAACAAGTTTATATATAAATATTTGCAGATGTCTGAGATTAAACTAAATTAAATTAAAGTATAACTTTACATATAAAGTAAACATTAATCATTGATTCACTTATCAAATAAATCAAATTACCAAAGTGTAAGTCTAATTAAAAAAGAGTTAAGTGTATTAGACTAAATTAAACCAAAACAATAAATTGTTATGTCCAAACGAATACAAAAATATTATAATGTTTATTTCATGACAGGAACAGGAATGCCAAAATTAAATCTTCGGGTGTTGGTATCAAAGTTTATTCTTTGAATAGAAAATAACAAATTTTACTATTTTAACGAAATTAACAAAATTTAAACTTGAGTCTAATTTATTTAGCATTCCAAGTTTCTAAAACATAATATAAAGGTAATAATATTGTAATTTAATCGCTCAGTTCCAACACAGCAATGATAGTAAATATGTATAAACTGCATTCCAAAGTCCAGTTTAAAGTTAGTTCAATAAAGTTAGATTTAAAAAAAGATATCTTGACAATATCTTTATTATAATTAAAATACTTGTTGTTTTAAAAAAAAACTTCAAAATATATATAGTGTGAAAAATGTCCCAGGATATTATTATTATTATTATATTTGGTAGGGAGCAAAAGACTGAACTGAAAATAAAGTTTATTTCAATTTCGATGAATGCTTTTACTGAATGACACAGATTAAAAAATACAATTATTGAAACAGTTAATAGACATCATTTAATAATACAAAGGTGTGCTTTGTATCTCCCCAGATGGCGTTTCTTTTGATATAATTACAACAATCTTCTTCAAATAATCTTTAAAAGGTAAATTTCTTAAGAGTAAAAATCGAAATTAAGTTCAAAATTTTAGCTTAAAAAAAACAATTGATATGTTAAAAATAGCCATAGATAAGAATGGTAGAAAACAATTGAAGAAAATAAACCGCGATAATAACCATTTAAAATGAGAAATAACTCTAGTTAGAATCCAATTACATCTTTATATCTATATTTTTTATAATTCAAAAGACTTACCCAGACTATCCCGGTTATTGTCCAAAAATAAGAAAATGCATCATGGTAAATATTTTAAGAATTCAATTGTTCACTTTTGACAATATTAAGAGTTTTAAATCAAATAAAAATTATTAATCTTCAAAAATAAATTTCGGTACATTACGACTCAAAAACCGAAAAGTAAGTGAATCCCTGAAACAAATGTCAAAAAAAATCATCTCAAAGATAGTAAATCATCGTAATTATTTCTATTAGGTCAAGAATGCATAAAAAGTGCATAATTATTAAATGACAAAGTTCAAATAATTATAAAACATAACCTTAGTTGTACATGTCAAAATCAATTGAATTGACACATTACAACTAATGGTTGAGGTTAGAAATTCATTGAAATCGTCGTTTTCATTTTAAACAAATGTAACTATGTAACGTACTCTTAAATTACGTAACAATTTAGTATAAACTCCGTTGCAAATATAATTATTATTTTTTATTAACAACACTTTTTACTCCATATATAGGTAGGTAGGTAGGTAGGTAGGTAGGTAGGTAGGTAGGTAGGTAGGTAGGTAGGTAGGTAGGTAGGTAGGTAGGTAGGTAGGTACGTACGTACGTACGTAGGTAGGTAGGTAGGTAGGTAGGTAGGTAGGTAGGTAGGTACGTACGTACGTAGGTAGGTAGGTAGGTAGGTAGGTAGGTTAGGTTAGGTTAGGTTAGGTTAGGTTAGGTTAGGTTAGGTTAGGTTAGGTTAGGTTAGGTTAGGTTAGGTTAGGTTAGGTTAGGTTAGGTTAGGTTAGGTTAGGTTAGGTTAGGTTAGGTTAGGTTAGGTTAGGTTAGGTTAGGTTAGGTTAGGTTAGGTTAGGTTAGGTTAGGTTAGGTTAGGTTAGGTTAGGTTAGGTTAGGTTAGGTTAGGTTAGGTTAGGTTAGGTTAGGTTAGGTTAGGTTAGGTTAGGTTAGGTTAGGTTAGGTTAGGTTAGGTTAGGTTAGGTTAGGTTAGGTTAGGTTAGGTTAGGTTAGGTTAGGTTAGGTTAGGTTAGGTTAGGTTAGGTTAGGTTAGGTTAGGTTAGGTTAGGTTAGGTTAGGTTAGGTTAGGTTAGGTTAGGTTAGGTTAGGTTAGGTTAGGTTAGGTTAGGTTAGGTTAGGTTAGGTTAGGTTAGGTTAGGTTAGGTTAGGTTAGGTTAGGTTAGGTTAGGTTAGGTTAGGTTAGGTTAGGTTAGGTTAGGTTAGGTTAGGTTAGGTTAGGTTAGGTTAGGTTAGGTTAGGTTAGGTTAGGTTAGGTTAGGTTAGGTTAGGTTAGGTTAGGTTAGGTTAGGTTAGGTTAGGTTAGGTTAGGTTAGGTTAGGTTAGGTTAGGTTAGGTTAGGTTAGGTTAGGTTAGGTTAGGTTAGGTTAGGTTAGGTTAGGTTAGGTTAGGTTAGGTTAGGTTAGGTTAGGTTAGGTTAGGTTAGGTTAGGTTAGGTTAGGTTAGGTTAGGTTAGGTTAGGTTAGGTTAGGTTAGGTTAGGTTAGGTTAGGTTAGGTTAGGTTAGGTTAGGTTAGGTTAGGTTAGGTTAGGTTAGGTTAGGTTAGGTTAGGTTAGGTTAGGTTAGGTTAGGTTAGGTTAGGTTAGGTTAGGTTAGGTTAGGTTAGGTTAGGTTAGGTTAGGTTAGGTTAGGTTAGGTTAGGTTAGGTTAGGTTAGGTTAGGTTAGGTTAGGTTAGGTTAGGTTAGGTTAGGTTAGGTTAGGTTAGGTTAGGTTAGGTTAGGTTAGGTTAGGTTAGGTTAGGTTAGGTTAGGTTAGGTTAGGTTAGGTTAGGTTAGGTTAGGTTAGGTTAGGTTAGGTTAGGTTAGGTTAGGTTAGGTTAGGTTAGGTTAGGTTAGGTTAGGTTAGGTTAGGTTAGGTTAGGTTAGGTTAGGTTAGGTTAGGTTAGGTTAGGTTAGGTTAGGTTAGGTTAGGTTAGGTTAGGTTAGGTTAGGTTAGGTTAGGTTAGGTTAGGTTAGGTTAGGTTAGGTTAGGTTAGGTTAGGTTAGGTTAGGTTAGGTTAGGTTAGGTTAGGTTAGGTTAGGTTAGGTTAGGTTAGGTTAGGTTAGGTTAGGTTAGGTTAGGTTAGGTTAGGTTAGGTTAGGTTAGGTTAGGTTAGGTTAGGTTAGGTTAGGTTAGGTTAGGTTAGGTTAGGTTAGGTTAGGTTAGGTTAGGTTAGGTTAGGTTAGGTTAGGTTAGGTTAGGTTAGGTTAGGTTAGGTTAGGTTAGGTTAGGTTAGGTTAGGTTAGGTTAGGTTAGGTTAGGTTAGGTTAGGTTAGGTTAGGTTAGGTTAGGTTAGGTTAGGTTAGGTTAGGTTAGGTTAGGTTAGGTTAGGTTAGGTTAGGTTAGGTTAGGTTAGGTTAGGTTAGGTTAGGTTAGGTTAGGTTAGGTTAGGTTAGGTTAGGTTAGGTTAGGTTAGGTTAGGTTAGGTTAGGTTAGGTTAGGTTAGGTTAGGTTAGGTTAGGTTAGGTTAGGTTAGGTTAGGTTAGGTTAGGTTAGGTTAGGTTAGGTTAGGTTAGGTTAGGTTAGGTTAGGTTAGGTTAGGTTAGGTTAGGTTAGGTTAGGTTAGGTTAGGTTAGGTTAGGTTAGGTTAGGTTAGGTTAGGTTAGGTTAGGTTAGGTTAGGTTAGGTTAGGTTAGGTTAGGTTAGGTTAGGTTAGGTTAGGTTAGGTTAGGTTAGGTTAGGTTAGGTTAGGTTAGGTTAGGTTAGGTTAGGTTAGGTTAGGTTAGGTTAGGTTAGGTTAGGTTAGGTTAGGTTAGGTTAGGTTAGGTTAGGTTAGGTTAGGTTAGGTTAGGTTAGGTTAGGTTAGGTTAGGTTAGGTTAGGTTAGGTTAGGTTAGGTTAGGTTAGGTTAGGTTAGGTTAGGTTAGGTTAGGTTAGGTTAGGTTAGGTTAGGTTAGGTTAGGTTAGGTTAGGTTAGGTTGGGGTGCATGTCAGTCACCTCCACGTGGTGCACCCTGGGCAACGGGGTCGACAAGCAATCTGACGTTTTCTCGGAGTGCCTGTCGACCGCGGCTGAGACTGACGCGACGGTAGTGCCACGGGCCGTTCCGGGTACTTCTCTGATCAGCAGAGTGGACTGTGGAGCGGCTTCGTGGCAAGTAATAGGTGGGAAGAAGAAAGTGTCTTCGTAGCTTTCTTCCTTTTGTTTTCTTTTCTTTTCTTTTCCTTTTCTTTCCTTCTTTTGGTTTTTGCTTCTTTTGGTTTATTGTCTAATGTTGTTATCGTTTTATTTTGCTCTCTTTTTATTTTGTCTTGCTTTGTTTTGTTTTCTTTTATTTATTTTATGGGCGGGCCTCCCGACTCTGAGGTCTCGCGATCGTTTCGGCGACATTAGTTGTCAGGTCTCCGGGGTCTTTTTGGGCTGCCGGAGAAAAGAGGTGGGAGAGGCGGGTTCGCTCAGTGTCGGTATCGATGCTGGGTGGACAGACCGTAAAAAGTCACCGCCTCTCAAACTCGTTTCCCCATCCGGGTGTTGTGGACACGTCTCGCAGCCCGTGGTGGGACCGAGGGTCTTGCCTTAACCGGCCGGGCCAAGAGGAGACAACCTCAATAAAAAACATTAGTATTAGATCCCGTGATACCACCCGACCTCACGGTGTATATAGGGTTACCAAGGTACAGGGGGCACTGCCTTGGTGGACTGTTTATTTCCCCCATACTCGTGGGAACAAATATGAAAAAGAATATAAATAAAAATACCATACCGACTACAGGCGATCAAGGGGAAACTGACGAAATGGCGGTGGAGGCGGGCGCCCCGATGGCGCGCGCTAAAACCAACGACCTCGGCGCGAAAAAGGAGCTGGTGGTCCGGCTGGAACGGCTCTCAGAGTCGGACTCGTCGGTCACCAGCATGGTGACGGTCTCGTCAAAAGTATCTGCCGGACTACGGCGGAAATTGGAGAAGCGGCCCCGTCCTGGGGAGAGCTGCTCGGGCTCCGAGAGCGACGCGCAAAGCGGAAACTCTGAGTCGGCCGTCGCCAAATGGCTTAAGCCTTCCCCAAAAAGGGGGCGTGGCCGACCGCCCACGACGGGCCAGTATGTCGGCCTCGGGCGCTCCCGGGAGGAGCTGAAGGCCGCTAAGGCCAAAGAGCGGAGCTTCGAGGCGGAAGATGCACTGGCCGCGTACAGTGCGGCGGCCAAGGTGGCCACTGAAGAGAGGGCGGCCCGTGTTCGGAAGCGCCAACCCGGTGGCGGGACCGAGGACGTACCGCAGACGTCTGCCGCACTGGACGCGGCGGTGCAGGAGGCGCTCGACGTGGTCCTGCAGGTTGCCGATAAGTCGGGCAACCTGAAGGGCACGTTCGTTCGGGCCCTGAAGACTGCCGCCGACACCATCAAAGGTGCGGTGGCGGATCTAAGGGCCCTCACAGTGACGGAGGAGGTGGCGCGTTTGGAGGCGGCTAACGCGCAACTTTCCGGCCAATTGGCTGAGTTGCGCCGGGAAGTCGCGGAAATGCGCAAGCAGCCAGCGGCGGCGACGGAGGCGAACCTCCAGCACATAATGGAGGAGGCGCTGCGCGCGAACCGCGAGCAGTTCAGCACGATGCTGAACGCTCGCCTCGAAGGAATCGAGGGCCGCCTCCTTCCGGAGCCTCGGCTGCGGCCTCCACTGGCCGCTGACCGTAGGACTGCGCAGGCAGCGGAGGCTCCTGCCGCCCCTCGTGCACCCCCGAAAACCCTGAAACGGCCGAAGAACAGTATGGCTGCTCAAGAGGCGGCAGCCAGAAGGGAGGCTCCTCAGCCGTCCGCGGAGCCGGCCGCCACTCCGACCACCTGGAGCGCCGTGGTCGGAAGAAAGTCGAAGCCGAAACCTAAGAAGACCGAGAAGCCGAGCGCCAAGCCGGCGGCGGCGAAGCCGACTTCCTCCGGGGCCCCCAAGAAGGCCCCGGCTACGAGGAAACTCCGCCCCCCTCGCACCGCAGCGTTAACGATAACGCTGAAACCCGGTGCCGAGGAAAAAGGGTGGAGCTATGAAAAGGCTCTGGCCCTGGCCAAGAGCCGGATCAGCCTGAGGGAGGTCGGCTTAACGTCGGTGCGGTTCCGGACCGCGGCCACGGGCGCGAGGATGCTCGAGGTGCCGCCGGGCACCAACGAGGCCGAGAAGGCGGCGGATGCCCTGGCGGACAAGCTCCGCGAGGTATTGAGCCCGGAGATCGTCCAGGTCCATCGACCCACGAAGTGCGTGGAGTTGAGGCTTTTAGACCTGGACGACTCTGTGACGGCGGAGGAAGCCGCGGCGGCGGTCGCGGAACAGGGAGAGTGCTCGGTCGGAGCGATAAAGTCCGGAGTCATCGCTCGGGGCTCGAGTGGCTCTGGCTCGCTCTGGCTGAGCTGCCCGATAACGGCCGCGAAGAAGGTCGTCGAGGCAGGCCGCATAAGGGTCGGGTGGGTGTCGGCACGAGTGGTGCTGCTCGACCCCAGACCCTTGCACTGCTTCAGGTGCCTCGAGCGGGGGCACATGGGTGCGAAATGTGACCGGGGCGTCGACCGAAGCCGTCTGTGCTTCCGCTGCGGTCAGCCCGGTCACAGGGCTCGAGATTGCTCCGCAACCGAGGCGAGCTGCGTGGTCTGCACGGCGGCCGGCAAGCCAGCTGCCCACGCCGCCTGCAGCAAGTCGTGCCAGGGAGGGAAGGGCGCTGCACCCCCGAAGAAGAAGCAGAAAGACGGAAAAGCGACGACGAAAGGCCCGGTAGCCGCGTCGTCGCGCACCGAGGCGGAGCCGATGGAGACCGCGCAGTGATGGCCCTGCGCTGTCTCCAGGCCAATATCAACCACTCTGCCAGGGCTCAGGACCTCCTAGTCCAAAGCATGGCAGAGTGGCAGATCAATGTGGCGGTGGTATCGGAGCCCTACTTCGTTCCCTCGCGGGACGACTGGGTCTCCGACCACGAACGGGTCGTGGCCGTCGTCGCCCCTGCGGTCGCTGGCGCTCCAGCCATCGAGGGTGTGGCCAGGGGCAGGGGGTGCGTGCTGGCCGTCGTCGGCGGTATAAAGGTCGTCGCCGTCTACGCCTCGCCCAGTCGGAGTCTCGCCGAGTTTGAGCAGTTGCTGGTGGAGGTCGGGGCTCTGATCGGGCAAACAGCGCCCGCACCTGTTTTGGTCGCGGGGGACTTCAACGCCAAATCGACGGCTTGGGGTTCTCCCGTGACTAATGCCCGGGGTGAGGTGCTGGAGGAGTGGGCGGTCTCGCTGGGGCTGGCGGTCCTCAACAGCGGGTCGGAGAGCACGTGCGTGCGGCAGCAGGGCGAATCGATCGTCGACGTCACGTTCGCGTCCAACGCCCTGGCCCGCCGTGCTCAAAATTGGAGGGTGGAGACCGGCGTGGAGACTCTGTCGGACCATCGATATATTCGGTTCGATGTCTCTACGTCGGTTCTTCTGGACGTCCGACCCGCTGTTGGGAGAACGGAAGGTCCGCGTTGGCGTCTGGGTCGCCTCGACGGTCAGTTGGCGAAGGAGGCGGCCATCGTCGAAGCCTGGGGGGCCGGTTCCGACCCGGTCCTTCGGATCGATGAGGGGGCGGACCGGATGGGAGATGCCCTGTCACGCGTCTGTGACGCGGCGATGCCGAGGGCGAAACTGCACCTGCCACGTCGGCGGGTGTACTGGTGGCGTCCGGAGCTCCGTCGGCTGCGCAAGGCGTGCGTGGCGGCACGGCGCCGTTACGTTCGGTGTAGGAGACGAAGAGTCCGGGATCACGACGCGGAGGACGTCTTCTACACCGCATACAGGTCCGCCTGCCAGGGCCTACAAAAGGCTATAGTGCAGGCCAAAGAGGCGGCGTGGGAGGAGTGGCTGGAGACGCTCAACAGCGATCCGTGGGGGAGGCCTTATCGGGTCGTGAGACAAAAGCTCCGACCCTGGGCTCCTCCGCTGACCAGCAGTCTCCAGCCGCAGCTCCTGGCGAGGGTGGTGGACACGCTCTTCCCCGAGCGGGGAGAGTTCGTGCCACCGACCATGGTGCCGGCGAGCGGGCTCGACGAGGAAGAGGGTCCGGTGATTCCCATCACCGAGGCGGAACTACAGGCGGCTGTCATCAGACAAGGGTCGAAAAAGACAGCCCCTGGGCCGGACGGAATCCCCGGTCGAGCCCTGAAGATCGCGTCGGAGGAGCTGGGCGAGAGCATGCGGCGCCTCTTTACCGCATGCCTGGCTCAGGGCAAGTTCCCGCAGCGGTGGAAAACGGGCACGCTCGTCCTGATCCGCAAGGACGGGCGTCCGCCCGATCAGCCGTCGGCCTACCGCCCGATCGTGCTGCTCGACGAGGTGAGCAAGCTCTTCGAGCGGGTGCTCGCTGCCCGTCTCGTCGGCAGCATGGAGCCGGGACTGGACGAGCGGCAGTACGGGTTTCGCCCCGGCCGCTCGACGCTCGACGCGATCGCCAGGGTGAGGGCCCTGGCCGAGGAGGAGGTGTCTCGGGGTGGGGTGGTGTTGGCAGTCTCGCTGGAC